>CM042017.1:22909149-23641649 GCA_023525715.1 Cichorium intybus | reverse complement strand
TAGTCCCTTGGTACCATGGTTTATATTAGTCCTTTGTTGAATTTTTATCTATATATATATATATATATATATATATATATATATATATATATATATATATATATAATATATATATATATATATATATATATATATATATAGGGAGAGGTTAAAATGAGAATGATAAAAAGGTTGAGAATGTGAGAATGATTCTGGACCAATGAAATCATAAGGGTATATTAGTAATTATATATTTTAATTAAATTATAACAAAATAACAATTAATCTAACTTCCTAAAATTTAGGATTTTGATTGATAGTTACCTAAAATAAAAGAATTAATTGATTTTTATTCTATTAATTGAAGAAAAAAATTATTTTTATTATTTGTTGTTCCAAAATTCAAAAATTTAATAATTTTTTTACGGTTTCATTCATTCATGAATTGAAAAAAATATAGTTTTATGATTTTATTGATTTAATTTTTTTACAGTACTTTTATAGTCATTATACAAAATTTTGTCGTAATCATCAATGAATAAAATATAAATAAAATGAACTTTTTGAGAATTTTTAAAAATTGTATTTGATATGAATGTGTTAATCACGAATGATTACAAGTAAAGATAAATTCTAAAATGAATAAACTACAATAAAAATATAAAAAAATAATACAAATGTAATCATAACACAAAGATATAAAGGAAACGATACATTTGTAATAATTAATGAATAAAAGACAATATAAAAGACAAAAACTAATTTAGCTGTAATCACAAATGAATAAAACAAATATAAAAAATCCAATTAATTAGTAATCATTATGTTGCAGTCCCGATGATTATCCTTGCTTTGATTTTTCTTGTTGCTGCCATCACACCGAAAATAAAGAGGGGCACTCGTGATCATTGTTATTCTTGGATTCACACCTGCAAAATCAAGACTAATGATTAGAAACTATTATAATTATTATAATCGTTGATGATTAAGTGAATAGATTCGATAATCATTGATGATTATTGAAGTAAAAACCGTTTTGATTCAATAAACATCGATGATTGTAACAATGTTAACGTTCGTTAATAACCTTTAGATTGCAACTCATTAATCAATGATGATTATATAACAAAATGTAATATAAATTGAATAAATTTGACTGATTAGAAGTAAAAGATTAAAACTGGGATACATATAAATTATTAAAACTATGATGCAAATGAATGATTACAACTAATATGCAGTCAAATTATTTCTAATATTCATTAATGGCTACAAAACACCTCAAATAAATTTTGAATTAAATATACTTATTCTTATTCAAGCATCATAAAATCTTCTAATTGACTAAACAAAATCCAACAAAATATCATACGAGCAAATAAATTCACACATAAAAACAAGCAAATAAACTTGTCTTTAATACCTAAATGACGCCATACGACCTCTTGGGTGAATTGTAGTGTTCTAATCCTAAATATGGGAAAATTAATAATTACTTTAATCCCATTAACTTAGGGTTAAATTCATTATGTATCATACATTTATGGTTTAAATTCATTCTGCATCATACAATTATGTTTATACAAATATCTCAAATTTATAACAGAGAAAGTCAGAGAAGGAAAAATGTGTTGTACATGAATTATATATATAATTTTAGGTAGAATTTCCGTACCATCTTCTCATCCAAGAATGCATACCGTAACTTTTAATTTTCTTTGAGCCACAAAACGCATAAAGATAATGCACATATATGTGGTGTAATTCTTTCTCGGAAACCAAAAAGCTAGAAAAAACCATAAAATATTGATAAACCCAGGCATTTGAAAATCAACAAAATAAATGTTCCACCACTAAACGGCCAAATAGAATTATAATATATATTAATTAAATGCAATTATAAATCTTACTTCCAGGGGATACCTTGCATAATTGTTGTATGAACCTTGCTCGAGATTTTTGGCAGACCGAAACAAGATTAGAACACGTCGATTAGGGCTCAAATTGAAAGAAATAAGATGAGGCGCCAGAGGTGATGCTAGGGTTGCCTATTAGGAGAAACGAAATATTGTTTGCTGATTTAAAGAGAGAAAGAATCATGATTTTAGGAATTTACATAATTAGGATAATTATAATTACCCTAATACCCTTTAGATTATATTAATATAAATTAATTGATTTAAAATTTATAGTAATTACAAAATCTGCATTTAATTATAGCCTTTGATTTAAAATAATAGATGGATCTGATCTCTTCTCACGTTCTCAACCTTTTCACTCTTCTCACTTTATCTTACCTATATATATATATATATATATATATATATATATATATATATATATATATATATATATATATATATATATATATATATATATATATATATATAGTTAGTAGCAAATGTGGAACACAAGTATTGTGTGATCGTGTGAGACAATATCAGACATTAGATGAAAAAAATGAATGGTTAAGATGATAATGGCATGATCGTAATTAATTTAAAAAAAATAATTATTTTTAATTTAAAAAAATCAGTAAGGGTAAATTAGTAAATTTTCCCTATAGTCAATTTTGGAATTTGCAGATATTTTGGGATATAATTGAGTTAGTTATTTTGCATGATTTTAGTTTCCATTCTTATTTATTCTTGTTTATCTTGTAATTTTGTGGTATTTTGATTTAATACATATTTACCATATTCTGGAAGAATACGACTTATACACTTTTCAAGAATGAGATAATGATAAATACATTCTAAGAGAATAGTAACACTCAAAGTTAGACTTTAATATAAATGACAATATACACATAAATTACAATATACAATTCTGTTAGAATGAATCATAAACCATCAATTTCAAAATGCATTCTAATGATATTGTTTTTTAAGCTTGGTCTTCAAATTCTGAAAGAATATTACTGTATCACCACATTCATTCTGAAAGAATATTGCTTATTTTGTTCGCTAAATATTCAAATTCTGAAAGAATATTGCTGTATCACCACAATCAGTCTGGCAATCCTTCAAATTCATCACAGCAACTCTTCTGCAAACAAAATCAAGCCGGCAAATCGACGAACATTAACGAAATTTATACCAAAATGAATTCAGTTAAGAACAAGTTCACAAAGAATGTAAAACTCAAACCTTGGATTCAGATCCGGCTACCATACAGCCATCCATCGGTAAGCATGTAACGACCCAAATTTTATAATATGAATATGTAAAACAAGGTGTGTATAATTTAAAGTTTTATGTATATTTTATGAGAAAGTATGTTTGTAAGGGTAAATTAGTCATTTTATCATGAGAAGGGTAATTTGGTCATTTGACCATATACAAGAATTATCATAAAAATATAATTCTAGTTGGACTAAAAATGTAAGAAATAAAACTTAGTGTAATAAGAGTTGGGTTCTAGTGTTAAAAATATGAAGAATTGAAGTCCAGGGGCTGTTTTGTCATTAAGCCAAAGTTGGAAAAATATATATATGAGAAAATATCTCATAAATGACCATAATTATAGAAGAGAGTTCTGGGAACTCTCTGGAAGAAATGAGGGCACGAGTTCGTGAAGAGAAGCAAGGATCGAAGCGAGGAAATCAAGGATTTAACTTGGAACTTTTAATTTCAAGCTTCCAAGGTAAGAAATCATCAACCCTAAGCTTAGTTATTCCAGTTTTGTGGGTAATCTACAAACTGAAAATTTGATATGAAGTTGCTACAACGAATTCATATACCTCATCTAGCTTAAATCAACACAAGGAATGGACTTTTAACCATAAATTGTGGTTAATTCCATGGAAATGAGAATTTTAGCTCAAGAACCCTAGAAATGGGTTTGTGAAATTGAAATTGATTTTTATTGTTTTGTTAGGTTCTAATAATCACTTAAGATGTATAAATACATTCCTAAGTGATTGATTTCAAGAATTTGCATTTTTGGTGAAAATTGTCAAAAACGGGATTTTATGAGAATAAATCAAATTATGAGCTTGAAACTGATTGTAAATGATCTAATAAGCCTAAAGTGTCATAAAAGACATGAGAAATCAATTCCCTTCTTGGAAATTCATTAAAATGATTTTTTTGGGTAAAAATGAGTTTTTGGGAATGATTTCAATCAAAAGTGATGAAATTGAAGAAACTATGGTTTAGATGTATAAAGGAGTTGTTATTTTAGTCCTAGAATGATTCTAAACCAATTAAGTCAAGTATTAAGAACATATCTTAAAAATCATCAAAGTATGTTGCTATTGTTGAAAATTTTGAATTTTTGTTTAAAAGCCTTGGAAATCAATTTTATATGAACAAATTAATTCCAAGGGGTTTTAATGAGTTCCATATGTGGAAATTGTTGAAATAAGTCAGTAGAAATGATTAATATTGGACAATTTCGGTTTTGGACAACAAAATGCAAAAACGAAAATGTTTGGAAAATGATTTAAATCTATGATTTTTATGGTTAAAAACTTGAAGTAAATGAATGATTTTAGTCATGGAACAAACCTTAGTGATTAAGTCGTGAATTAAGGGCTTAAAATGAGGAAAATGGGAATTTATACCATAAAAATGGCAATTTCTGGTTGCTGCAGACCCCGTAGGGTCGCGATCTACACCCCCGTAGGGTCGCGATCTCACGGCAGTATGAAAATGCAGTTTAGTTCCAAGCCCACTGCCAAGTGATTTTAGTTTTTGAGTTTTGGTCCAAAACTTGTCCGTTTGACCCCAAATTTTAAACGTAGGTCTAATATGTTATGAAACTTCATGAAAAATTGTCGGAATCGAAATACGACCCTCCGAGGGTACTGTAGTAAAATACGTATAAAATACGGTTTAACTAAAGTTGGTCATTTTAAAGTTATAGACTTGTTATGACCCAAGATAGTATTATAAGGATTCTAATGAGTTATATAATCAGTTAATATGAATGTTAATTTATAACATGTTAATTATAGGTTCCTGCCAAGTGATTATCTAATCACAAAAGAGTATAAATACAAGGAACGTGTAGTCAATCTTCTAGCAATACATGAGGTGAGTACATGCAGTATTTTTACCCATTCTGGGGTACATGGCAAGTAAGTATTTTCAAGATTTCTTATAAAATTTATATATGTGAAATTATATGCAAGAGTATAATCTCTAACTTGATCGTGAAAGTATAATGTTATATTTGAAGTTATATTTTAGTCTATGAGCCAATTATGTGAAAGTATGTTTTGGTTTACGAACCAAATATGTGAAAGTATATGTTTATAAAAAATGTTCAAGCTAGCAGCAAGTTTTTGTATGACTGGTAATTGTAGCAAGCAGCGTTAGTAAGGGAACTATGTTCCAACCTACCCGGGTTAGGTAAGGGGTCTACTGGGGACAAGCCCCATCGCGAAGTAGATCGCCTCAGCACTTCTATGGTGAAGATTGATCCGTTCTTTCTAGCCATAGAGACTTGGGGTATCACTTATAGTGATTAAAGCCCTAAGTATAAAAATCCAGCAAGCTTATAAAACCAGTCAAAGAAAGTAAGAAAGAAGTTATTTTTGTAAAGTATGTCATAAAATGATTTTTGAGAAGTAAAGAATTATGGTATGTTGTTATTATAAAGTTTTGAAAGAAGATATTTTTGAAAAGCATGATATGTAATGATTTTGAAAAGGAATGAGCTATAGTATGATATTATTATAAAAATTTGAAAGATGAAGTATTTTATAAGTTTTATAAAAGTTGGAAAAGAAGTTATAAGTTTGAGTCTAAAACTCATGTAACTCACGAGACATTTTTGTCTTACGTATTCTATGTTTTGCCATGTATTCCAGGTTTAAATAAATTGCTATAAATGGGATGAAGTTTAGCTGGAGTGGAGCTTGAGTTAGCTCCTATCTTGGACTCAAGGTTTAATCCTTTTCTTGCTTACTATGGTTAAATTTGGTATGGATTTGTAACACCCACAGTTTTAAAAATGTAAATATTCGGTTTTTGACAAACCGTATTTTTTTGTATTCATGTATTTATACGAAAAACCATAGTATTTGAAAACAGTAGAAATGGGGTGTCACAAAGCAGATTGAATGAGTGCTTATAAAGAATTCTTTTTTCATATGTATCTCCACCAGTTTGTGCAAATCCTAATTTCAAGACCAAAAATCAAATCGGCGAACATTAAAGAATTTTATACCAAAATGAATTCAGTTAAGAAGAAGTTCACAAAGAATGCAACAACTAAGTGCGAACATCTCCGGCAGCAAAGACACCTTTTACACTGGTGATGGTGCTTCCCGGTTTAGTGACAACATATCCATCAGGGGGAGAAGAAGAAACAGACCTTGAGGATTGATTCCATCGAAGGGGAACTGATGATGCAGAAGATTCAGCAATGGACAGAAACGGAAGAAAAAAGTAAGGGGAAAAGAACCAGATTGTATCCGTGATCTTCAATGACATTGACGATCTTATGAATATCAAAACCACCTCTGGCAATCTCAAGTACAGTGCCTCCTCTCTTGTGTCGATTATGAACCATTTTCACATCAAGCGTAACTGATTCACCGAATAAAACCATATTCTCGATTCTGTTTATCAACCATTGCTTCGTTTCTCCTAATCCTCGTCGCTTCTGTCTCTCGAATTCGTTTTCCCGAGCAAAAATCACGAACACAGACAAAATCGACTTGTGTGTGTTTTCACCTCTCTGAAACACGTTATTTCTTGTTATCACCAACACAGAAACAATCGACTTTCTGATTTAAAGAAACAATCGACTTTCTGATTTAAAGGAACCATTCCAAATTAATTCAACGTGATTAACAAATATGAGAGGAGGGAGACTGCGATTGACAGAAAAAATATGGGAGGAGGGAGACGGCGTTGTAGGGTTGGATCATTTGGGGGGTTCGACTTATGAGCGTAAATAAGATGAGAGGTAGAGAGAAAAAGTGAGATAATTTAGAATACTTGGTCAATTTACTTAAATTAAGAAATAAAATTAAAATATATTAAATTAATTATTGTATTAAATTACCATGGTGCCCTTTACAAATAATTGGTCCAGAATTGATCATACACTCACATAATAATTAGTCTTCACATATGAACCTACATATATATATATATATATATATATATATATATATATATATATATATATATATATATATATATATATATATATATATATATATATATATATATATATATATATATATATATATATATATATATATATATATATATATAAAGAGAGAGAGAAAAAAAAATGGTACTGTCTTTTACTTAACCAACAAACTCCCTTTGACTTCTGCAGAAAGCAAATTCGTATGTGAGGGTGGGAATCTCTCTCTTTCTCTTATAATTATATTTAAATAATACGAGTTCTTTTTTTGACAAAATGTTTGAGAATACTCATCTGGTACGTAAATTTATATATATATATATATATATATATATATATATATATATATATATATATATATATATATATATATATATATATATATATATAGACTTAGGATCTTTTGAGAACCAACTTCACCCCGAGAACCCGAGAACTCCCAAACCGATTTTTTTTTCAAAAAACCGACCCCATAGGCCTCTAAAACGCACACTTTTAAGACTTTTCGAAAAAAAAAATTTCCGAAAAAAACGACTTTTTTTTTTTAAAAAAACTTTGCACATGTACAAAAAAAAAACTTTGCACATGTGCAAAGTTTTTTATACGTACATTTTTTTTCAAGTTTTTTTTATGGATGTCTTTCTAACATATATTTAAGGCGTTCTGTAAAAAAAATTTCAAAAAAAGTGTACGTATAAAAAACTTTGCACATGTGCAAAGTTTTTTTTTTTGTACATGTGCAAAGTTTTTTTAAAAAAAAAAGTCGTTTTTTTCGGAATTTTTTTTTTCGAAAAGCCTTAAAAGTGTGCGTTTTAGAGGCCTATGGGGTCGGTTTTTTGAAAAAAAAATCGGTTTAGGAGTTCTCGGGTTCTCGGGGGACTTGTGGTTCTCAAAATATCCTAACTCTATATATATATATATATATATATATATATATATATATATATATATATATATATATATATATATATATAAAGTTCAATGAGAGACTAATATAAACCATGTTACGAAGGGACTAATATCATCCACATGATTTGTTAGCCTACGGTGGACGTGTATGCACCGGATCATAAAAAAACCCACTTCGTTTTTTTTCGTTTTTTAATTTTTAAGACTTATTTTTTATTGAAAAAAAATCTGAATATATAGAAATTTATAACTTTATGTCCTTTACAAATAGACATCTATATTGATATACAAAAAATGACTTTTCTTTTTGAAAATTTTGCTAGTTGAGATTTACATGTGAATCTGAACTGTTATTCACTGTTCACGCTATAATAACATATGATATTATCATGTGAATTTGAATAAACTTTTTTTGTGAATGTAAGTGGAATCCATTTATGAAACATAGTAAATTCATTATAAATTATTAAAATGTTGAAGTGATAAAAAATTTCTAAGTAAATTAGTCAGATTCATATTTCGAAATAAATTTAAAATAACATATGATATTAAAATGTAAATCTGAGTAAATTTTCACGTGAATGTGAGTAATACTAATAGTCAATCAAAGTAAATTCATTATAAATGGTTAAAATGTTCAAGTAGTAAAAAATTTCTAAGTAATTTCTCAGATTTTATTTTGAAGAAAATTCTCAAAATCATATGATATTGATATGTGAATATGAGTAAATTCACTTGTGAATCAAATATATTAATTATAAATGGTTATAATATTGATGTAGTAAAAGCTTTTAAAGTAAAATAATTACACAAATTTAAATTTTTATAGTTCAGATTCACATTGTGAATCCAGACAAGTTGTACTCATAAAATATATTTTTTTATATATCAGATTCAAATTTTTACAGTTCAGATTCACAATTTGAATCCAGACGAGCTGTACTCATAAAAAAAGTTTGTTCTTTATATATCAATATGGATGTCAATTTGTAGATGACAAAATTTTATAAATTTTGGTATATTCAATTTTTATTTTTGAAAACGAATAATGTCGAAAAATAAATAAAACAAAAAAAATGAAGTGGGTTTTTTGTTATAATCCTCTACATATGCGGCGACGTAAGAAATTTACAATCTATTTTTTGGCCGTTGATGGTTTTGATTCCGACGATCGAGATTAGTCCTTTTGTACCATGGATAATTTTAGTCCATTATTGAACCCAACAATATATATATATATATATATATATATATATATATATATATATATATATATATATATATATATATATATATATATATATATATATATATATATATATATATATATATATATATATATATATACATACTAATAAAGGAGGCATGTTAGTGCAACTTAACACTATTTTAACCACATTCATCCACGTGTCAGTCTTATATGCATTCTCAATTAGAAGATAATTATATGATTTCTTTGAAAATTTCAATAGATCAACGTCGTTTTCAAAATTTAGCAACCTAATCCTATAATTGCAATAGATCAACGTAATCTCAATCTCAATATCAATTATTAGCTTTAATTTATTTAAGGGTAAATTGTATAAAAGTCACTAACTTTTCCAATTTTCTCGATTTTGACACTGCATTTTTAATTTTTGCAATTAAGTCATTATGTTTTCAGAAAATTGCAATTAAGTCATTATGTTTTCCAAAAAGTTGCGAAAATGACCATATTACCATATGACAACAGGTTACCAGGTCATATGGTCAGATTTGCAATTTTTCAGAAAACCTAATGACTTCATAGAAAAAATAAAAAAACATAGTGTCAAAATCTAGACATCTGAAAAAATTAGCGACTTTTCGGGTTCGGGTTATTCGGTTACGGTTCAGTTTTCGGGTTGGTGATAGCCTTTAATCGGTTTGGCGGTTCGGGTTTGGTTTCGTTAAAAAATTTCGGTTTGAAACCGTAAACCGTTTAAAAATTAATAGTAAATATATACTTATTTTTATATTAGATTATATAACGCCATTTTTTTCCTAATAGAAATGATAGCATTAGGAATTACAATTAAATGATTCGTCTAATCTTATTTGAACGTTTAATCGGTTTGGTTAAAAAATTTGGTCCCTACAAAAAAAAGGGGTAATGGATCAATATTACATATTTGAATATTTTATACTTATTTTTATATTAGATTATATAACACAAGTTTTTTTTCCTATACATTTCTTTTTTTAATTACATATTTGAAGTTATTTCATTTATTTAATCGGTCAACTACAAAAAAAGGTAATGGATCAATATTATTCTTGAACCAAATTGATTATGTAAACTGAAATTGCATGGAAAATGATTAGATAGTCATCTTTGGTCAACTACAAAAAAAGGTAATGGATCAATATTATTTTCAACCAAACTGATTAGGTAAGGTGATCTTGTTTTCGGTAAATATGAAAACGAACCATTTAATATTGTTGTTTTGGGACCAAATTTTTTAACCAAACCGATTAAACGTTCAAATAAGATTAGACGAACCATTTAATTGTAATTCCTAACGCTATCATTTCTATTAGGAAAAAATGGTGTTATATAATCTAATATAAAAATAAGTATATATTTAATATTAATTTTTAAACGGTTTACGGTTTCAAACCGAAATTTTTTAACGAAACCAACCCGAACCGCCAAACCGATTAAAGGCTATCACCAACCCGAAAACTGAACCGTAACCGAATAACCCGAACCCGAAAAGTCGCTAACTTTTTCAGATGTCTAGATTTTGACACTATGTTTTTTTAGTTTTGCTATTAAGTCATTAGGTTTTCTGAAAAATTGCAAATCTGACCATATGACCTGGTAACCTGTTGCCATCCAGTCATATGGTCATTTTCGCAACTTTTTGGAAAACATAATGACTTAATTGCAATTTTCTGAAAACATAATGACTTAATTGCAAAAATTAAAAATGCAGTGTCAAAATCGAGAAAATTGAAAAAGTTAGTGACTTTTATGCAATTTACCCTTTATTTAAAAACAAAATACCATTCCTTTTTCGTTTAAGGATGGGATCAGAAACAAACAAAAGAAATGGGAAAAATATTATTTTATTTTTTATAGATAAAAATAAAATGAGATAAGACTAATAAAATGATATAAGTCTTTTAGATGAGTTCGTTATCTACATTAAAATATATATCTTTTTCTTTTGGCTTGACACATTAAAATAGTTGTTAATTAATATTTTCAATGATAAACATAAAAGATAAATATAACAATCACATTAAAACTTATAAAATTATAATAAAATATTTGTTTAATATCCGGTTTTGTGGGTTTCATCTGAAAGAGGTGCAACAATTAGTCCAATAAGTATGTGATTACTTCTTTTCTTCTTTTTAGACTCAAATTCAAAGGAATTTCGCTTCAATGACTTCCATATTCAAATGATGATTGCAATAAACATTTTCTTATTATAATACTTTAATTAATCGTCATCCGTGTGTTACACGGGCTTTAAACTAGTATATATATATATATATATATATATATATATATATATATATATATATATATATATATATATATATATATATATATATATATATATCCAAGTCTCATATTAAAGTTTTAAAAAACGAATATTATTTTTTTATACACTCAAATAAATACAATTTTCGGAGTTTATAAATAAAAATTCTGTTTTACAAAATTAAATTTTGATCGGTAGTCATATATTTAAAATATATTCAATAAAATAAGGTTGAAAAATATCTAATATAATCATCATCAGTTTAATATTCTCATGATCTGTGACTGTAATAATTAATCACACTTTTTGCAATACCTTATGATTCATCTTTGTTGTAGTTGCCTTGGAAAAATTTTTTATCGTATTGAAAAGGGAAAATGACACTGTAGCACAACAATGTTACACGAAATGGTCTATTTGGTCCTTAATGTTTTTTTTTTGCCATATAAGGGAACAATGTATTAAAAACCGGTTAGTATTAACCCAATCCCATTTTTAACCGGTTACCGTACCACGTGGACCATACGTGGCATTAAAAATCGTGACATGGAATGAAATTTTACGAAGCTTGGGGACCAAGGGTTCCACATGGATCGTGGTCCCCTTTCCCCTTATAACCCGACCATTGTGCATCAAAAAAAGAAACCTTGATACCCTTATATCGAAATCAGAAAAAGCTTATGGTGTCATCGTCTTCATCATCGGGATACCCCATGAACGGTATAAATATGGATGATTTGAACACCCCACTCACGAGCGATCATAGGATTATCGTCTCTCGAAGCGAAGCGAGCACAATGCGGATGTCCCCTTCGATAGTTCACTTATCTGGAGGTCGACCGATTGGAACTCCAACCACTGGATTACCGCCGCCGCCTGGAGGTCCACCGCCTGGAGCGCCGAACGGAAGTCGCACTGTGACCGCACAAGAGTTCAATCGCGTTGAGTCTCAACTGTTGGCACTGCAAAGGAAGGTTAACATCGTCGTTAACGTTGGCGTAGTGGTTTTCTGTGTTGCACTTGGTTGGTTTGTCCGTTCGTCTGCGTTCAAGTGAGGTTGAGGATGAAGATCCGCCAGTGGAGGTGAACTGGGTCTAAGGTTTCTGGGGGATCGAAATTATCTAACTAATTAACAATATTTTGGGTTTGTTTACCGATGGGTATGGTCGGTTTATTTTGGGGTTTCTTTTGTGTTCGTGCTATATATGTTTAGGTATGGTTAGCTCGTTATCGGATTGTAATGGTTAATGGTATGTTGATAAATATAATATTTTGTTCCTTATTAAACTGTTGATTTAGAGTCTTCGTATATGTTAGATTGTTAGTGGAATTATCCAAAACGGAGTATGACTTATTGCACATCCTGAACGACTTAATGGCTTAATGGAATTATCAAAATGGAGTATGACTTATTGCACATTTGATTATTGGCATCCCTTCCAATTGCACTTAACAACTCACCAGAACAATAACCTTTCAAAAAACACCCATCAAGGTTAATCACTCTTCTACAACCAGTTTTCCAACCCTTTCTTAAACCCTCAAAACACACATAAAACCTACTGAAGTAATTCTTTCCATCTGGCATGCAATTTACCCCCACTTACACATTAGACCCCGGATTAGATCTTCTAATCTCCTCTCCATATGACCAAAGTTTGGCATAATGTTCAACTATGGTTCCCTGGATTAGAGTCAATGCATGCTTCTTTCCTCTCCTACATTGACTCATGCTAACCTCAATCCCAAATTTTTGTTTAACATCTTCCCTTAATTGTCTAACAGTCAATTTTTGGTTATGTAATATCTCATTTGTGTAGTGACTACCAATCCAAGCATAGTTGACAATTGAACCAAACTTGAAATTCCTTGCACAATTATGCTCATGGATTAAAGACTTTATTTGGAATGACTGCTCCTCGCTCATCCATGAAGCCCATAGCCTAAATGAACAATCCCTATCACAACAATTTGCCAATAACCTCCTACTATCATTCTTTTTATAACACAATTGATATCCATTTGCAACAGCATAATTACAAAGCATATCTTTCAACTGTTTAGGGCTTTCAAAAGGCATACCTAGTACAGGCTTCTGTTTTTTCCACTCAACATCTGGATTAAACCTTGTTTGAACATCACTTTGCCTGTCAATCTCACGAATGTGAACTTGTCCTGGCTCATACTCACCCATATGATTTTCTTCGCCATCTACCATCTCCGGTGGTGATATTGTGTTGTTCACAGGAGTGTTGATGTCAAGTCTATCTATCTCCTCTGCTACACCGGAATGGTGATCTTCAGGGCTAATCACCTCATCGTGGTCTTCAGCTATCCACTCCTGGACATTAACACCTGTATGATCCACGTACATAGGCACAACAGTTCCACAATGGTATGCGATTTCGATGAACTCAACGTAGTCCATTTCATCTGTAATCATCTTTAGACCTTCTGGTAGCTCGGTCTCAGGTAAGCAGAAATACATGTTCCTCAATTTCTCTCCGGTAAATCTTTCAAGAAACTTCACACATTCCTCTAAATCCATCCCCGCAAAATCAATGTCTTCAAACAGGTGATGCATGCCCTCTGTATAACTCAATGGTTGCCTGGAGAAGAATCCATGGTAGTGCACATCGACTTTGCAGTTTGATTCCATTTTCACGAAGAAGAAAATGATCGGGAAAAAGGGTTTGGTGGGAAAATCTCGATAAGGGTTTTCTACTGTTTTTGAACCGCAATCGTACAACTTCTATTTATTTAAACATAGATTGAATACGTAGATTGAATATGATGTCCAATTTTGATGACATGGATGATGACATGGATGATGAGTTGGATGCATCGTAACCTAATTGAACAACATGATCGGGTGACCCCTTCACTTTGGGGTCAATGGTATTTTAGAACACGTTTTCCATTTTTTGTTCCCTTATATGGCAAAAAAAAAAACATTAGGGACCAAATAGACCATTTCGTGTAACATTGTTGTGCTACAGTGTCATTTTCCCGAAAAGGGCACATGACTCCCTCATAACAATAACACATATATTATCTCGATCTCATACAAATAAGGTAGGGGAGGGGAGGATCGTCGGCAATCCCTACTGTAAAGAATGAGCCGGCTTTCATAGAAGATATCCGACATAAATTAAATAAACATACAAATACCATATATATATATATATATATATATATATATATATATATATATATATATATATATATATATATATATATATATATATATATATATATATATATATACTACTTTAAAAAAGAAAAAAGGTTTCTAAAAATAGAAACTCTTAAAATTAAGAGATCCACATGTTTAAGCTGAATGTACAATTTATTATGCATATACAGATATAATATTTTCACCCGCCACTTTAATCCAAACTATTATGCGTATTGTTCTGTTCCCAGCGTATTGTTCTGTTCCCACTTTTTTCTCTTCTTTCAGTTATGCTTTGACTAAACTCTTCTTCATAAATCTCGATGACAGAAATCAATTTTGAGAAGCCCCAAAGTTCGTCCTCTCTTTGTCTCTCTCAGCCGAAGAAGCCCTTCAGTTCTCATATTTTTATGCAGTCTATCAAAAACACGGATATATGATATGTTGATCGTGTATCATTTGAATTTACAATCTCTCTCTCAATCCATTAAAGCTCCCACCGGCCACCACTTTTTCCACCATCGGCCCTTCCCCTATATCTCGCTACCATTCTCTCTCTGTCCCCTTCATTCCCAATCGTTCTCTCAAATCTCTCTGAAAACCTTGAAAGTACCACCATTAGAACCACCGAATATCATCACACCTCGCCGCTTCCTCCCCTTCACGAACACGATCACGACGCAACAAAATCCTAGCATCTGCCTCTTTCCGTCTATCACCACAACGAAGAACCACAAACCCTAATTACACCAGCCACCATCATTGACGGCTATACCACCACGGACGCCGTCACCAACCACCTCCGCTACGTTTCTGGTCGGTAAATCAGTTTTTCTCATAGTCATTTTTTATATATTATTTAGGGTTTTGCGAAGAGGAAGATGAACCGTGTCTTACTATTGCAGCTCTAACTCAAAGAGATATTACACCCCTTCCCTGCATCGGTCTCTCTTTGTTTACATATATCATGTGAGTATGTTGATGTCTACTCTTTTGGTCTTTCAGATCTACATACTACATACCTGGAAAGGAACGAAACCAACTCCGATTTTGTTCTTATCAACCCATACAGGTCCCTTACTTTTATTCAATCAATGTTAGAATCGAAATTCTAATTTATGTTTTTCCATTTATTTGTTTTTTGTTTTCTTTTTCTATTTTTCTTTTAGATCAACTTTTAGATCAACAAGAGTCTGAAAAAAAGGTACTTTTAAACTTTCTTTTTACCGATTATACTGTTACTTCATCTATTGTTTGTTTTTGGTTTTTTTATTATTAAAGTTGCGTGTGTGTTTAAATATGTCTGGATGTACAAAATCTGTACAATTGGGCATATATAAATTTTGATAGATCTATATGTGTATCTATAAATCTGTGTGTACGTATGTTTATAACTGGGTTCTATTCTTTTACATATCTTTTGGATGACCACGATGTATATTGTTTCTGATAGATCTTGGAAGTGCCAGATATTTTGTCGATATTTAGCTTAAAATGTTTAAAGATTTCATTTTCATTTGCAGAAATCATGGTAGGTCTTTATGCGGTATGATGAAGTTAATGTTATAGAAAACGAAAACACAGAAGTGAATGGAAATGGGATCGAGAATTAAAAAACAACATCAATTCCATAAGAACCCTCAGATATGTAAAGCACTCACCTCTTTAGGTTCTTTTTCTGTCGTGGTAATCTTAAACCCATCCCTGATCATTTGAGTTTTCAGATCGCTAATTTATATAAAAAATCTCAAGTTTTGAATAGTAATTAATGACCATTTTACCCTCTTAAGTCCCTCCTGTATAGGATTAAATGAAGTAATATGATGTAAATTTAATAATGAGCAATATATCAAAATTTGGAATTTTTCATTTACCAGGTTTATCACTTGTAAGTTGTCATCATTTTGAGCAGTTTTCGAACATTGCCGAAAGCAATGACAGATAGAGATGAATTCAGAGTCTGTACATTCCAAGGAAACGAAGGCTACAATTTTCATTCAGGTACTTTGGGCATATTTAATTAAACAAAATTTAATACATAAATATAGGTTATAAATCATGTTTTTAATTACTGATTGTGTTTAAATGAATAGCCATATATGCTTTCAACAGTAAGGTTGTTCCCTGAATATCTTTACTTAAGTCAAATTAAAACTTATTCATAGATTATTAAATTATATCATCTCCACATTTGGTAATTTTTTGTCTGTTGTTTAAATTAAGCTTACAAGGAGAATATTGTGGAAATCAGGGAAAAATTTTATGCAAAAGAAGAGCTGGAAAACTTTCGGGGGGTACCACGTTTGTTTTAAAGTCATGGTGGCAATCACATACCAAATAGTCATGCCCCACCTTGAGTTTTAATTTATTTATGGACTTTAGCCTTTGTGTTACGATTGTAATTGAGCCGAGTCGAGTCGAGAAGGCAAGCTCAAAACTCGAATCGATTTAGAAACTTGAGGTCAAAACTCGACACGAGTCCTTTATTTCAAGCTTGGGTAAAGTAATTGACACTTTTGAGATCAGCTCGATTCGACTCGATGGGTGGGTGATGTGAGTACGTTGCTATTATATGTCTAGCTCAAAATAGTATGCAAGTATGGTGTGGGTGGGTGTTGTGAGTATGTTGCTATTATAGTTATAAAAAAAGTATATTGCTATTATAAGTTGAGAAATAAACATAAGAATCTGAGATGTTATGAGTCAAAATTTTTATCTTACATATGAGTTTCACATTAGGATTTCGATAGTGCTGATGCTTCTTTCGTGTAATATGTATTATCTGTAATGCACTTTATATTTGACTTATAATGATGATGTCAAACGATTCACTTTTTATTCTTAGTTTGTGACATCCCATTGGCAAAAGGTGTCATATAAAAGAAAATTCATTACAACGTAAAAGATGAATATCTGTGCAGGTGCAAGTGGTTTTACTGGGTCATTCATAACCCAATCGTTGTTCATTTTATTGTGTAAGTATCTGTAAAATTCTCCTCCTAGATGATTATGAGACCATTTACCCATTTGCCCCATCCTTTGTAATGAGACCTACTTTCGATTATTGGTTTGGGCCACAATCATGAAACTACTAAAAAAAATTCAAATTGAAGACTTTGTTATGCAAAATGACATATAGATTATTAGAGTGTTTGTGTAACCCCTCTCAAGGGGTCCCTCACTTTTCTCCATGTAGGGGAGTACGGGAGTTTGCATCTTGTGAGGAAAAGAAATGATATGCATGTGTCCTGCAGATTTTGCATCATTAATTGTAACAAGAGCGAGGGGAAGTGAGAGATAACAATTTCCAAAGATGAGGGGAAAGGTGAGGGTTGCTGATTGAATGCTGACGTGGCAGAAAAAAGTGAGTGGAAGGCGAGACCACACCGGATGGCCTTGAAAGCATTTAACCCCAATTCATAACAAAGCTATAACTAATAATGTCAAAATAACATTTAAATTAAATGAAATGATTACTAAACTTTAGTTTACAATATAGTCGATGAGGTATAATCATGGAATACGACTAACTTTAATTTTTATTTAAAAAATACTAATTTTTTACTTTGTCAATGTCAATAGTTAAGCACATCTACTTACTTGATAATCCAAGATGTAAAAACCCGATAAATTAAATAGATGAATAAGTTATTAAAATAAAACAAAATTCTCATACAAACATGTTATTAAACTAGATAGTTGCAAACGATAAGCTTGTTATAAAAAAAATCTAATTTTATTTTATTGGTTTTTTATGAGAATCAGACTGTACATTGACCTTACTTTTCAGAATAATAAATTATATCCCGCTAACCTGTCTTTGTTGCGTATTTTAATGGAAAGGAAAGTAATGGACGAACCCCCCCCCCCCTCCCTCCATTAGACCCGCCGCATTGCGCGGGTACACGACTAGTATATATATATATATATATATATATATATATATATATATATATATATATATATATATATATATATATATATATATATATATATATATATATATATATATATATATATATATATATATATATATATATATATATATATATATATATATATATATATATATATATATATATATATATATATAGAGAGAGAGAGAGAGAGAGAGAGAGTTAGTATTAAATTAAATTCTTAAATATTGTGTTAATGTAGGACTCAATGTGGACCATTGGATCAATAAAATCAATGGCCGTTAATATTTCCGTTTTTTAATTAAAAGCGTAACAATACGCGTGTTTTTAAATGCAAAACCCCGATTAAGGGTAAAAGCGTAAAAATCCCCAATTCCCTTCGATGATCGTCGGCGACGCTGTTGGTCGGGAACGGGACTCTGGTCACCGATCTGGTGTGTGTGTGTGTTAATCGACCGAGTGACAAAGAGAATCAGAGGGTTCGAGAGAGACATTGATGAACGACTGAGAGGCGGATATACACAGGGGATTTTAGTATCACATTCTCTGAGAATGGATCTTAGGTTTTATTGGTTTGTGTTTTGGTAAGTCCATTCTCCGAGAATCGGTGTTAGTTTTTATTGGTTTGTATTTTTGGTAAGTCCATTCTCTGAAAATGGGTGTTAGTTTTTTTATTGGTTTGTGTTTTTGTAAGCCCACTCTAGGAGAATAGTACGTTTTTTATCAAAGAATAGTTTGTGGGTTTTTAAATTAATTACAGTATCTTCGAATTCATTGAGAATACATCAAATTTCTTGAACCATTCTAAGAGAATGGACTTACTTCGAATTCCTTGAGAATACATCAAATTTCTTGAACCATTCTAAGAGAATGGACTTACTTGTGACAAAAAAAACGTACTATTCTCCTAGAATGGGCTTACCAAAACACAAACCAATAAAAACTAACACTCATTCTCAAAGAATGGACTTACCAAAACACACACCAATAAAAAAACACTCATTCTCAAAGAATAGACTTAACAAAACACAAACCACTAAAATGACGCAAGAATGCTTTTACAGTAACATTCTTAGATAATGAAAGAAGAAGAATCGTTTTTAACATTCTTGGAGAATGAAACAATAAGAATGATTTTTACAGTAAAAAAAAAGAAGAATGAGTTTTACAGTAAAGAAACAAAAAAATTTGCCTGTTGAATCACTCCTACGTCTTCTTCTTTGCGATTCAATCCCTAATCGAGGCTCAATTTTTTTCCAGGCTGACGAGCGACTGGATTTTTAGATCTCGTATATGAAATCGACCCGCTTTACACATCACTCTTTGATGAAGGCAACCGGAGGCGGCAAAGCAGCTGACCCTCGACGGTGGTGCTACCGATTGAGGAAGACGGCGATTCGGAGGTCCGAGAGGCGGCGATTCGGAGGTCCGAGAGGCAGAGGCGGAGTTCGGTATCCGGTGAATCACAGGGATTTCTAGGTTTCATTCCGATCGTGCCCTTGTGAAATCAATGGATATTATAAGGTCGCACAGTCGCACAGTATTTAAAAAATGTATTTGAACCTACATCTATATATATATATATATATATATATATATATATATATATATATATATATATATATATATATATATATATATATATATATGTATATATATATATATATATATATATATATATATATAGGAATAGGTTCAAATGAGAACCACTAAAAGGTTAAGAACCGTGAAAACCGATATTCACATATTAAGAATCATGTTTTTTTTTTCGTTTTTTTGTTTTTTCACACTTGTTTATTATGTAAAAATACATCAAACTTAATAAATTTCCTTATTTTTAATACGTTTTACAATATTCACAATATAATAAAATTTCTAGTTATTAAACTGTGAATACTATAACGTAAAATTTTTATTAAACTGTGAATTAGTGGTTCTCACGGTTATCAACATTTTATTGGTTCTCATTAGAACCCTTCCCTATATATATATATATATATATATATATATATATATATATATATATATATATATATATATATATATATATATATATATATATATATATATATATATATATATATATATATATATATATAAGGTTCAAATGAGAACCACTAAAAGGTTAAGAACCGTGAGAACCACTAATTCACAGTTTAGTAACTAGAAATTTTATTATATTGTGAATATTGTAAAACGTATTAAAAAATAAGGAAATTTATTAAGTTTGATGTATTTTCACATAATAAACAAGTGTGAAAAAACAAAAAAAACGAAAAAAAAAATTCATTCTTAATGTGTGAATATAGGTTCCCACGGTTCTTAAACTTTTAGTGGTTCTCATTTGAACCTATTCCTATATATATATATATATATATATATATATATATATATATATATATATATATATATATATATATATATATATATATATATATATATATATATATATATATATATATATATATATATATGAAAGGTTTTCTGCAAACTATGAACTAAATGTAACGCCAAGATACTCTTTTTATAAATATAATAAAAAGGGTAAAATGGTCATTTTACCTTGGAAGGGTAATTTGGTCTTTTGGACAGAAAGGGTATTTAGTTGAAATAATATTTTGAGTTTTGGACTTAAAATGTTATAAAAACGGAATTTTGGTCGTTTTACCGAAAAAGGGTATTTTGGTCATTTGACCATGTGAAAGACCAAATATGAAAAAATATTGTTGGTTGTGGCAAAAATATAAGGAATGAAAGTTTTATTGTAATAAAACTTGGTTATAGTGGTCATAGTTCAAGAAAATGAACTTAGGGACCAAAATTGTAAAGTTTTTGGGTATAAATGAGAGAGTTGACTCTCTTTGACTGGCCATTTGGTGCAGCTACGGGAAAGAGTTTTGAGAGCTAAAACCTGGAAATTCTTGAAGCTTGAAGTATGGAATTGGATTCATAGCATGGAATTGGTGATTCCTATGTTAATCAAGGTTAGTAAACTTGATTTTAACCAAGTTCTTGAAGTGTTCTTGGTTTGGTATTTTAGAAACTGAAATTTATACATTTCAGTGATAATTATATGTTTAAGTTGATGTAATACTTCCATTAAGTCATGCTAGAAAGGACTTAACTCAAGATAATGGAAGTAGGTTGTTATTGTTGATGAATTTGAAGTTTTGGGGTTTTGGGACTAAGAACCCTAATTCTTCATTTTGATTGATTTAGTTGTTTTGAATGGTTGAAAACCTTGTTAAAGTATAAGGTTTTAGTCCTAGAACAAACCCCAATCGATTAAGGACCTGATTAAGGACTTAATGGCCAAAAACTGCTTGCTACAGTGCATAAATCGCGGCTGGACAGGAGACACCTGCAGGCGCAGGGCGCAGTGCGCCCAGGATCAGGGCGGGGTGCGCCCAGGCGCAGTGCGCCTGATTCCTGGCGCAGTGCGCCTCCAGACAGGGGACTTCCGACTCGCTAACTTTCGTTTGGCTTGTCCGTTTTAGCTCAAATTTGGACCATAGGCTCGTTATGGTCTGAAAAGTTTGGGAAAATTATTAAGTTGAGTTTTCGACCCCGCGGGGGAACTGTAGATCGATTCGAATGCCTCGGTGAATAGTAAAATTCATAAAAAGTTAGTAAACGGAAAGTTTATTAACTAGGCATTGTTTGTAATGACATTTTATTGAACTCTATGGTATTAGAGTTAATTGGAATGGCTATTAACCTATTATCATTTGGTATATAAATGATTATATAGGTGTGGGACGAAATGGTTGTGGTGCACGCAAAGGCAAGAAACAACCGGGATTTAAATGCAGCTAGCATCCAGGTGAGTAATCTCACTGATATCATATATGATATATGATGATTGAATTGTTACAGGTTGAAATTGACTTGTGGGACGAAAATGACAAATGTTTGATTTGATGTGACAATACCAGATAAGCCGTGAGTCTGTAATAGACAAGAACGGAGCTGTGAGTCAAACCTTTATTGACAATACCGGAACCAGCCGTGAGTCAATAAGAGGAAAAGACAATACCGGAACCAGCCGTGAGTCAATGGAAAAATAAATGACAATACCGGGACCAGCCGTGAGTCAATAAATCTATATAGACAATACCGGATCCAGCCGTGAGTCTAGGCAACAGCGGGATTTTCCTGTGAGCCATATATTTACTTGTATAGACAATACCGGAACCAGCCGTGAGTCTAGGCAACAGCGGGATCTTCCTGTGAGCCATATATTTACTTGTATAGACAATACCGGAACCAGCCGTGAGTCTAGGCAACAGCGGGATTTTCCTGTGAGCCATATTTGATCGTGAAGAAACTGTTAATAGATGGTGCGGCCTTGTTGGCTATGATCCCGGTGCGGCCTTAGGGCTATGTCTCCGATGCGGCCTTGTTGGCTATGATTCCGGTGCGGCCTTCGGGCTATGTCTCCGATGCGGTCTTCGGGCTATGATTTTGTTACAGGTACATGGTGCGGCCTATTGGCTATGATATTGGGTTACTAAACCCAGCTGGTGCGGCCTGCGGGCTATGAATTGTATATTGATAATGTTTTGATGCAGCTTATATAACTATGATACAGTGTATGGCTTGAATAGCCATGATATACGGGCAATCCGATGTGACTGAGAGAGATGGGACAGAAATAGTTGTATATGGTTATATGCGTAATTAACTGACGTGGTTGATAATTCCAGGTTATCATGTTGTAGTCTGTAAGACTATAATTTGGGATGTAAAATCCTAAGAGATATTCGGTCAGCCAGTAAGGCTAGGAGTTTGGATTCGATATCCAGACAAATACATGATTGTAATTAATACGTGTTATTTGTAGATTTGATTACTCACTGAGCTTTGTAGCTCATACCGTTGTTTACTGTCCCTGCAGGTTAGCATGATACTGGTAGGGGACAAGATAGAGTCCGTGACTCGTGAAGTAGGACTCTTAGATGCTGTCAGTAGCAGCCCGGCTTTAAAGGAGTTATGGTATTTTATACTCTCCTTGATACACTTGTACCCGTATTTATTAAAATATACCCCTTGTTATGGTTTTATGTATTGAAACCTGTGTTTTAAATGAAAAATTTTTCAGGGGTGTTTTTGTTTAAAAAGCCGGGTGTTACAAGTTGGTATCAGAGCCGTGGTTTAAGTGAACTAGGTGTCTATAGAGTAGATTCCTGGACTTAAACCCTGAGATAGTAGACACGATGCATAGTTAGGTGTATATAGCTGTTGTTATACATATGTAACCTAACTGTTGCTAACTTCTGACGTATAAGAAGTGTGAACTGTAAAACTCCTCGGGAGACATTTAGGGCGCGAAGCTCTAGGAAATGGACCAACCCTTCTCAAGACTCCGTTGTACGTGGAGCAAAAAGGGGACGAAAAGCAGAAAAAATCCACATGACAAGCAGTAGTAGCTGTAGTGGTCAGAAAAAAAGAAATCGGTTGCTCACCTTGGTTGATATTCAAGGTGAAAGAACAGTAGTTGAGACTACAAGAAAAGCAGAAATATTAGTGAACTTCTCAGAAGAAGTTAACACGATTCAGGTCTAACCTTAAAAGGGAGAGACCAGAACGAAAAGATAATGTGATATAAGAAGTGCAGGAAAAAGCACTCGGAATATTTGAGAGTTGAGACTCTACCGTTGACATGCTGAAATTGCAGAAAATGGGAGCATATTGCTCGAGTTTGTTGTATGGGACGGAAGTGGTTCCAGCATGGAACTATAGATCACTTCCTTATGGAATACTCACATGCTAAATGTGGAGTAACGGATGATGAACCCAGGAAAGAAAGAAGAAATTAACGGTCGGAAAGGACCAGTGGTACCTTGTGCATTCCGACAGATTGTGGAAGAAGCTCGTGAGGAGACTGATATAATCTCCGCTGTAATTGTTGAATATAACTCGTGTATGTTATATATGATCCAGGAAGCTATGCTTTGGATCGGTGACACTGATGTCTTGATTGAATATTTCATCAATGATTATGGATGAAAAGTTGGAAGTAGCTATTGCAGATAGCGAATATGTTCTAGATATTGAACACCTGGAAGGTAGTTTGCCTAGGATTTATGGGACCATTTTCCCTATGAATCTAAAGCTGATGACTACCAGTGAATATGAAGCAATGGAGCTTATGAATTGGTTAGCAAGGAGTTATGCTAACATGTATAGTCGAAAAATGAACATGATGGTTCAGGAAACAGAAATGAAATGGAGGGAAATCCATGGTGAATAACTGTTGTTGAGAATATTGGTTATATTCTTTGCTTAAACTCAGTAAAGAGTTAGTAAAGGAATGATGTTGCAGTTGGCATACGAGGTATTGGCCAAGTTAGATAAAGCAGTGCTAGTAATGTACTACTTTGAATAAATTTTCGGATGCTTTTTTTGAAAGGAACTTCCAGGATTTCTGCCTGATTGGCGAGAAGAGTTTATTGAAAGATGATATTGGGAGCCGTTTTTGATATACGGACTCTGTATTGATTTGCATCTGTAGAGGTGGCAAAATTGCTAGAAGAAAATGTTGTTTTGGGGTCTCTTATGACCGTATGAGTCTTTCTATGGAGCCCTATCTTATTTGAAAAGAAGAAAGACAAGTTGATGCATGTGTGCATTGACTGGTGAGAATCTGATATTCTCGAAACCATATCGTATATGAGGTACGCTTGTACCAGATATTGGAATTATTTCACTGAGTGAAGTGATTATAAGATTCTCCAAGGATGAAAATTGGCAAAAAGAAGTTGTATATTCTTTGGGTATGCTAATAATGCCAAAGATAACAAAGTAAATACAGTGGAAATACTGATGTGATGAGACAGATACCGCCTTGGAATTTGACTGAAGTTAGTAATTTCCTTGGATGGGCGGGTAGAATTAGGAGAGTTGTAGAAAACTGCTCCTTGATTGTTGTTCAGTTGACTAAGGTTAACTAAGAAAAGTATAAAGTCTGAGTGGTAGAAAGACCACAAGCATCTTGTAAAGGTTTGGAATAAACCTTATGTGAAACTCTGACATTAGCATTGATGCTAAGCGGATAAATTGGATCATAGAAATGCATCCAGATTCGATCGTAGATGCAAGATGTTGCAGAAGCAACTATGATTTTGGTATTAAGCTTTGGAGACACTATGTATATGGTGTAAAGCTTATTGCTTATGTGGATCATTAGAGTTTGAAATACTTTATTGATCAGAAAAGAAGCTAAATATGAGATAGATAAAAGATAGATGGATTACTTAAAGAGTTCGGTTAGGGAATCTTGTACCATCTCAGAAAGAAAGATGTGGCTATAGATGCCTTGAATTGAAAAGAGTAACCTTTGAAGGTTACATCTATATGTATGTATGTGGCGAATTGATTACCTGAGTTGATTCGGGTAGCACAGAAAGATGTGTGCAAGTCTGAAAAAGTGAATGAACGAAGGAATGATTAGCTATTGAAAGAAGCTAGTTGGAAAATCACAGTGATTGAAAACCCTTGGTGGTTGTGAATGTGGATTCCAAAGAAATTGGAACATGAAAAATCATCTCGAAAAGATGTATTCTGTACTAGATATGCAGTATACCCGAGGCAATACCAGACTGGATAGGTTGATAAACCTATGTATTGGTGGCCGGGACAGAAGAAAGATATTGAAAGATATATGAAAATTAGTTGACTTGTATGCAAAGTAAGGTCAAACCGTTAGAATCGTGCGAAGAAATTGACCCATTGTTGGTCCCAAGTAAAGAAATGGGACAACATTGTTATAGACTTTGCGATAAAGTCTCCACAAGTACCGTATGTTGATGAACAAAATGATATGATGATTCAGACTTTAGAAGATGTGATTGAAGATTGTACAGAAGACCCTAACAGAAGATGAGAAAAATTTCTATCTCTGATAGAAATGGCAAGAATTAGCAGCTTACATGCTAGTAGTTTGATGATTCGTATGAAATATGGTATGGAATACTGTGTTATCCTCAGATTTATTGGATTGAAGATGTGATAAAGCCGTTGGCTTCAACCTAGACTCTGGCACAAACTGAAGAGGATACTTGATGAGTTCGTTCGGAGATGAAGAATGATTAATAAATTACAAAGTGGTATGTGAATTGCCGAAAATAAGCCCTTGAAATTCCAAGTAAAGGAATAGGGTAATACGAAAAGTAGTCCTTTGGAAAGGTAAAAATTGTTTGGAACGACAAGAAAGGAATTATGTGTAATGAATTCCAACAAATCCCTTATGACAAGATGAAAATAGATGAAGAAAAATACGTAGATAAGGTACCCGGGACAACCGGAGGAATGAGACGTGGATTGTGATCCAATCACAAGATAAGAAGGCTAGTATGGTTAAGTGCTTAGACATTACCATTTAAATTCCGAGATGATGCGGAAGACCGAAAACTAATCGAGGAAGATGTACTTTCAACTCCTTGTATGATTTCGGGGACGAAATCTTTTGAAGGAGGGGAGAATTTGTAACGCCAAGATACTCTTTTTATAAATATAATAAAAAGGGTAAAATGGTCAT
This sequence comes from Cichorium intybus, assembly GCA_023525715.1. Taxonomy (NCBI): domain Eukaryota; kingdom Viridiplantae; phylum Streptophyta; class Magnoliopsida; order Asterales; family Asteraceae; genus Cichorium; species Cichorium intybus. Next base: position 23,614,505 of record CM042017.1, on the reverse strand, counting down.
TTTACCTTGGAAGGGTAATTTGGTCTTTTGGACAGAAAGGGTATTTAGTTGAAATAATATTTTGAGTTTTGGACTTAAAATGTTATAAAAACGGAATTTTGGTCGTTTTACCGAAAAAGGGTATTTTGGTCATTTGACCATGTGAAAGACCAAATATGAAAAAATATTGTTGGTTGTGGCAAAAATATAAGGAATGAAAGTTTTATTGTAATAAAACTTGGTTATAGTGGTCATAGTTCAAGAAAATGAACTTAGGGACCAAAATTGTAAAGTTTTTGGGTATAAATGAGAGAGTTGACTCTCTTTGACTGGCCATTTGGTGCAGCTACGGGAAAGAGTTTTGAGAGCTAAAACCTGGAAATTCTTGAAGCTTGAAGTATGGAATTGGATTCATAGCATGGAATTGGTGATTCCTATGTTAATCAAGGTTAGTAAACTTGATTTTAACCAAGTTCTTGAAGTGTTCTTGGTTTGGTATTTTAGAAACTGAAATTTATACATTTCAGTGATAATTATATGTTTAAGTTGATGTAATACTTCCATTAAGTCATGCTAGAAAGGACTTAACTCAAGATAATGGAAGTAGGTTGTTATTGTTGATGAATTTGAAGTTTTGGGGTTTTGGGACTAAGAACCCTAATTCTTCATTTTGATTGATTTAGTTGTTTTGAATGGTTGAAAACCTTGTTAAAGTATAAGGTTTTAGTCCTAGAACAAACCCCAATCGATTAAGGACCTGATTAAGGACTTAATGGCCAAAAACTGCTTGCTACAGTGCATAAATCGCGGCTGGACAGGAGACACCTGCAGGCGCAGGGCGCAGTGCGCCCAGGATCAGGGCGGGGTGCGCCCAGGCGCAGTGCGCCTGATTCCTGGCGCAGTGCGCCTCCAGACAGGGGACTTCCGACTCGCTAACTTTCGTTTGGCTTGTCCGTTTTAGCTCAAATTTGGACCATAGGCTCGTTATGGTCTGAAAAGTTTGGGAAAATTATTAAGTTGAGTTTTCGACCCCGCGGGGGAACTGTAGATCGATTCGAATGCCTCGGTGAATAGTAAAATTCATAAAAAGTTAGTAAACGGAAAGTTTATTAACTAGGCATTGTTTGTAATGACATTTTATTGAACTCTATGGTATTAGAGTTAATTGGAATGGCTATTAACCTATTATCATTTGGTATATAAATGATTATATAGGTGTGGGACGAAATGGTTGTGGTGCACGCAAAGGCAAGAAACAACCGGGATTTAAATGCAGCTAGCATCCAGGTGAGTAATCTCACTGATATCATATATGATATATGATGATTGAATTGTTACAGGTTGAAATTGACTTGTGGGACGAAAATGACAAATGTTTGATTTGATGTGACAATACCAGATAAGCCGTGAGTCTGTAATAGACAAGAACGGAGCTGTGAGTCAAACCTTTATTGACAATACCGGAACCAGCCGTGAGTCAATAAGAGGAAAAGACAATACCGGAACCAGCCGTGAGTCAATGGAAAAATAAATGACAATACCGGGACCAGCCGTGAGTCAATAAATCTATATAGACAATACCGGATCCAGCCGTGAGTCTAGGCAACAGCGGGATTTTCCTGTGAGCCATATATTTACTTGTATAGACAATACCGGAACCAGCCGTGAGTCTAGGCAACAGCGGGATCTTCCTGTGAGCCATATATTTACTTGTATAGACAATACCGGAACCAGCCGTGAGTCTAGGCAACAGCGGGATTTTCCTGTGAGCCATATTTGATCGTGAAGAAACTGTTAATAGATGGTGCGGCCTTGTTGGCTATGATCCCGGTGCGGCCTTAGGGCTATGTCTCCGATGCGGCCTTGTTGGCTATGATTCCGGTGCGGCCTTCGGGCTATGTCTCCGATGCGGTCTTCGGGCTATGATTTTGTTACAGGTACATGGTGCGGCCTATTGGCTATGATATTGGGTTACTAAACCCAGCTGGTGCGGCCTGCGGGCTATGAATTGTATATTGATAATGTTTTGATGCAGCTTATATAACTATGATACAGTGTATGGCTTGAATAGCCATGATATACGGGCAATCCGATGTGACTGAGAGAGATGGGACAGAAATAGTTGTATATGGTTATATGCGTAATTAACTGACGTGGTTGATAATTCCAGGTTATCATGTTGTAGTCTGTAAGACTATAATTTGGGATGTAAAATCCTAAGAGATATTCGGTCAGCCAGTAAGGCTAGGAGTTTGGATTCGATATCCAGACAAATACATGATTGTAATTAATACGTGTTATTTGTAGATTTGATTACTCACTGAGCTTTGTAGCTCATACCGTTGTTTACTGTCCCTGCAGGTTAGCATGATACTGGTAGGGGACAAGATAGAGTCCGTGACTCGTGAAGTAGGACTCTTAGATGCTGTCAGTAGCAGCCCGGCTTTAAAGGAGTTATGGTATTTTATACTCTCCTTGATACACTTGTACCCGTATTTATTAAAATATACCCCTTGTTATGGTTTTATGTATTGAAACCTGTGTTTTAAATGAAAAATTTTTCAGGGGTGTTTTTGTTTAAAAAGCCGGGTGTTACACTAAATAACCTAAGTTCACATGCAACTTACAAGGATCTATGTTTTTTTCTAATTGAACATATAACAAAAAAAACCTAGAGGCCAATAAAAGAAACTAAAGATCAAAACAGAAAAACCAACCTTTATTTCTTGGAAGCTGAGCAGCAAAATTATCTTGCCTCAAATGAAAGTCACACCCAAGCTAGGAGTATATGGATCGAAAATTCCAGAGAGTTTGTGTCTCAAAAGTGGCGCAGAAAATAGGGTTCCAGGGACCCCTATTTATAGTTACAGAATAACCAGTTGATAAGCCTTAAGGATAAACCTTTTTGAAGTCAAATAAGATAAACCTTTTATCTTATAATTCAAAACCCTAATTATCCTTTATATATATATATATATAATATATATATATATTAATTTTGAAATATATATATATATATATATATATATCCATATATATATTTTCGAAATTCAACTAGTCACTGACACACTGCCACTTACTCAACTATTGAATAATTACAGTTTCAGTCCCTGCACCTTTAATTAATCAATTAATCCCCAAATTAAATCCAATTAATTCTGGATTAATTCCTAATTAATTAATATAGTTTCCAATTAATATATTATGACTTTAATATATTAATAAACCATATATTTAATTCCTATTGATTTATTAATCCCATAATAAATCAACCTTTCTCTCTACCGAATTTTTCTACCAAACCTCCAGCCATGAGGGCAACCCAAATGGACTGTGCTTCTATTAATTAGGTAAATACTAATTATTAGTCATGGCTTAGACACCTAATCCAACAGTCTCCCACTTGGATAAGTCTATGACTATAATTACCAATTTAGCCTCTAATTAACCAGCACTTGTAGCTTCCTAGAAACCAATGCCAAACTCTGATCTAATCAGTCCTGTCCATAGATAAGTGATCAGATGATCCTTCGTCCAACAAGATATTTTCAGACTCAAGACATGGATAAAATCAATCCGGTCTGATTCACTGTTTCTCGATTTCCGATTTGCATATGACTCTTAGACTACCAATTTAGTCCCGGTTGGCCAACCATTTTAGTCAACTTCAAAATCATCGAGAGGCCTACAGATATCTGTTCCCCGTTAGGGTCAAGGGACGAATAAGCTTTGACTCATATACTTATGTTTTTTACCAGACAAATCATTCACAACAGCACGTTTTATAACACCGAGTTACCGATGCGTTTTCGTACTATCAATGAATAACCGCTTAGCAAATCATAACTCATATGTCTTAGCTTAAAGATCAAAAGATATTATCGTCTCAACATTGCTCGTGATAAAATCCATGAAGCAATCTATTGAGGGCGGGTTTATCCAATACTCAAATCTCCATTTCCAAGTACTCACGAATGGTGCAGCAATCCAATTGCAATGTCTAACTCCTTAGACAATCTATTACCAATTCATGACAGTCTTACTTCACACTTACTCCCTTAAAGTGTAATCGATTGTGGATATTTGAATAATCCAATTATTCAGGAAGTAAAACATGCAAAATGAAACACAATGATAAAGTATTGACAAGAGTAGTAAACCATAATAAATCTCTATTATTAAATCACAAGAGTCAAATACAATACATTGTTACAAGTTTCGAAACCTATCTAATTACAAAAACTTATATCATCTCTTAATCCAATGCTCCTAGCATGCTGATTATGCTTAATCCTACTCAGAGCCTTTGTCAAGGGATCTGCAGGATTATCTTCCGATGATACCCTCTTTACAAGGAGGTGACCTTCTTCTACCCTATGTCTGATGTAGTGGTACTTTCTGTCGATATGTCTGGACTTTCCATGGTCTCGCGGTTCCTTTGTCAAGGCGACCGCACCTTCGTTATCGCAGAACAGTTCCAAGGGCTCCTGAATACTCGGGACTACTCCAAGGTCACCGATAAAGTTCTTCAGCCAAGCCGCTTCCTTTGACGCTTCACTTGCTGCTATGTACTCTGATTTGCACGTAGAATCAGCCACTGTCTCTTGCTTGGAACTTTTCCAAGTTACTGCTCCACCGTTCAAAAGGAATACCCAGCCCGACTGAGATCGACCACTGTCTCTATCCGTCTGAAAGCTGGCATCTGTATATCCTTCAACTCTCAAAGTATCACTGCCACCAAGGACTAACACCATGTTCTTTGTCCTTCGTAGATACTTGAGTATATTCTTTACGGCTATCCAATGTGCCCTTCCAGGGTTTCCCTGGTACCGAATGACCATGCTCAGGGCAAAGGCCACGTCAGGGCGAGTACACGTCATAGCGTACATGATCGATCCCACAGCCGAAGCGTACGGTACTCGACTCATCTCAGCTATTTCCTCATCTGTACTCGGACTTTGAGTCTTACTCAGTTTCGCATTACTTTGGATAGGTAGCTCTCCCTTCTTGGAATTTTCCATACTAAATCTTTTCAGTACCTTTTCCAAGTATGTACACTGACTAAGTCCAATTAGCCTTTTCTTCCTATCTCTCAATATTCTAATCCCAAGAATATAGGCAGCCTCTCCTAGGTCCTTCATGGCGAAACATTTCCCAAGCCAAGCCTTGACATCTTGCAAGGTTGGAATATCGTTTCCCATGAGCAGTATGTCATCGACATACAGCACCAGAAAGGTGACTATACTCCCACTAGCCTTGACATATACGCAGGACTCATCCTCGCTCCTAGAGAAACCAAACTCTTTGACTTTCTCATGGAAACAAAGATTCCAGCTGCGAGAAGCTTGCTTCAATCCGTAGATTGATCTCTCAAGCTTACACACCTTATTAGGATACTTTGCATCGACAAAACCCTCTGGCTGATTCATGTAAACATCCTCAGTCAACTTCCCGTTAAGGAAAGCGGTTTTGACGTCCATCTGCCAAATTTCATAGTCATGAAATGCAGCTATGGCCAGCATAATCCTAATAGACTTTATCTTGGCTACTGGTGAGAAGGTCTCGTCATAATCAACCCCTGGGGTTTGAGTAAAGCCCTTCGCAACCAGTCTTGCCTTGAAAGTGTGTACCTTTCCGTCCATGTCGGTCTTCTTCTTGAAGATCCATTTGCACCTGACTGTCTTTCGACCCGGTACATTATCAACCAAGTTCCAAACTTGATTGTCATACATGGACTTGATCTCGCTATCCATGGCCTCTTTCCACTTGGCAGACTCAGGGCTCGCCACTGCTTCCTGGTAGTTAGTTGGTTCATCCAAATTTATCAGTGTCCTATCCCAGACAAACGTGTCCCCATCCGAAGTTATATGGAAACCATAAAACTCGGGTGGCATGCTAACCCTACCAGAACGCCTAAGAGGTAAGGATACATCTGTCGGACCAACAGGAACTTCTTCCTCATGTTGGTTGCTAGTTTCTCCTAAGGTTGCGTCATCTGATGACTCTTGAATTTCTTCCAGATCAATGGTACTCCCACTGTCCTCTTTGAATACGAGCTCTCTCTCTCGAAAGACCGCTCGTCTAGCTACAAAGACCACGTCCTCGCTCGGTCTGTAGAATAGATATCCAAAGGACTGTTTGGGATAACCAATGAAGAAACACCTTTCGCTTCTATCTACGAGTTTGTCTTGAGTCTCTCGTCTAACGAAAGCCTCACAACCCCAGACCTTGATATGTGCCAACGAGGGAGCTTTCCCCGTCCACATCTCATGAGGTGTTTTCGCAACCTTCTTAGTTGGGACAAGATTGAGGATATGGGCGGCAGTCTCTAAGGCATACCCCCAGAAGTGAATTGGAAGTGAAGCTCGACTCATCATGGAACGAACCATGTCCAACAGGGTTCGGTTGCGCCTCTCTGCAACACCGTTCAGCTGTGGTGTCCTGGGAGGTGTCAACTGCGAAACTATTCCGCATTCCTTTAGATAGTCTAGGAACTCGATACTTAGATACTCTCCGCCTCTGTCGGATCTGAGCATCTTTATCTTCCTGCCTAATTGATTCTCTACTTCGTTCTTAAACTCTTTGAACTTTTCAAAGGTGTCCGACTTGTGCTTGATTAAGTAGATATAACCGTATCTACTAAAATCGTCGGTAAAAGTCACGTAGAACCGCGTGCCATCCTTTGTGGTTGATCTGAATGGACCACACACATCCGTGTGAATGATGTCCAATAGACCCTCACCTCTTTCAAAAGATCCTTTGAAAGGTGATTTAGTCATCTTGCCCAACAGACAAGATTCACATACATCATCCGACTTGAGGTCGAATGATTCCAACACTCCATCCTTTTGGAGTTGGGCGATGCGTTTCTTGCTGATGTGCCCGAGCCGACTATGCCACAGACATGCCTTTTCCACATCACTAGTAGAATCAATATAATTTACACTATGTCCTAGATTGTCAACACATTTTACAGTTTCATACACACCATCACAAGGATAAGCAGTAAAATTCAAAATACCATTTTTGAAAACAGAAATAGATCCAATATTATTATCAAAAGAAAAATGAAATTCTTGTCTGAATAATGCGTGAAATGAAATAATATTTCTTGCCATTTCTGGCGAATAGCAACAATCTAATAAATCTATACAAACTTCACTACTAAGCACTAAACTGTAAACGCCGATCTTGGTAACAGGGGACGATCTCCTATTGCCCATGATCAAGTTCAGTCTACCGTGCTCCACCTCCCTGCTTTCCTTTAGGCCCTGCAGATCAGAACAAATGTGAAAACCACATCCTGTATCAAGGACCCAAGAATTAGAAGATGGTGAGTTTTTAGAGATAGTGTATATACCTGCTGTCGATGGCTTTACTTTCCCATCCTTGACATCCTGCAAGTATTTGGGGCAGCTTCTCTTCCAATGGCCCTTCTCTTTGCAGTAGAAACAGTTGGCTTCATCGGGGTTTGCAACACAAGGAATCTGGGAAGACTTGGTTCTCGAGCCATTGCTTGACGACCCGACCTGAACCTTTTCCCTCCAATTTTGCTTAGGAGGGCCCTTCCTCTTCTTTCCTTTGCCACTTCCAATGGCTAGGACGGGCTGATTAACCGAGGGTACACTTTTACCCTTCATCCCATCCTCAGCAACTCGAAGCATGCGATGCAACTCACTCAGGTTAGCCTGATTGTTATTCAAATGATAAGCCAGCCTGAACTGGTCATAAGAACTCGGTAGGGAGTTAAGCACTATGTCAACGGCCAACTCCTCCGGTACAGGCATCGCAAGCTTTCTAAGCCGCTCCACGTAACCTTGCATTCTTTGCACATGGGCGCAGATGGACTCTCCATCTTTAGGTTTGCTGTTCGTGAAGTCCTTGACCACTTCGCACCTTTCGATGCGCTCTTGCTTACGGAACTTTTCCGCAAGCTCACGGTGCATCTCATAGGGCCAGTAGTCTTCGTATATTCTCTGCAATTCGGGGTTCATTGTGGCAATCATGATGCAGGCCACTTTGGTCGCATCATCAGAATGTTTTTGGTACGAGGCAATTTCCTCGGGAGTAGCAGTTTCGGGGTCGACATCGACAAGCTCGGTCTCGAGAACATACTCTTTGTTCTCATACCTCAGAGCCATCTTGATGTTTCTAATCTAGTCATTGTAGTTTGTCCCGTTCAATTGAACCTTGGAACACAGTGAGAGGATTGAGGGAACACTGGAGTTTGAGTGGGGAGCGTTTTGATCAGCAGAAGACATCTATAAAAGAAGGTAAGTTTAATTAGATACTTGTCGGTCCTTATAATAACCCAATATAAAATAAGGCTAGGATCCAACTATAACAATTTGCAACATAGAAGAGGGATGCCGTAATCTATAAGCAAATTTTATAAAGGTAGGCGAATGACGATTTAGCCAATTCCACCGCGGAAAAATAATCTTATTATAAATGGAATTCCTAGTTTCTTTTGAGATTTATTGAACTATTCAATAAATTGTTTTAATCTCGGATATGCCCCACCGTTTGTGACTGGGATGCCGAGGATCACAAACCGGGTGTGAATAACCATGCAAATTAGCTTGGTACTCTCGGGGTCCATTATCATCTCAAATTGATGTGCCGGTAAACCACACACGCTCCATCAACAATGATAACACCCGAGACACCCATTGCCACTCTTTATGAACCCCCATTGGTGTGCCGGTAAACCACACACGCTCCACCAACGTTTCATAAAGTGCAATGTGCAATTTCATGGGTTAGCATCAAATTCACATTTTTCCTAAAGTAACTAGATTGAGATTTTGTGTAAAGGTTCTAGTACTTTGATCATTATACTTTTAATGATTTAGTGATTCTGTCAAACCCGTTCGGCTAACGACCCTCCACTGATCAGGCGAGCGGTGGGTGAGAGTGTTCACCCATTAGACTACCATTTTATAGGCAGTCTCATTATACCCACTTTATAGACCAGCTTCGTGAATGAGGCATACTATTGATTTGACTAACCAAATTTATCTCATATATATATAGTATTAACTTTTAATAATATATATAAGATGTATTTTAAAACCCTTTAAAATATTCAAGGTTTATCTTTTAATTTTACCAAATTTAACAATTAAATTTTAAATTAAATTAAACCTTAAATTCGATTTAATCAATTTTAATTACCAATTAATTAAATTAATTAAATCTAAATATTTTAAACATTTTAAAATATTTTTCTGGATTTTTTTCAATTAATTTCGCAATTTTTAAACTAATTAAATCCTTTTGAATTATCTTTTAATTAACAATTAATTAAATTAATTCAAATGAAGATAGGTTTATCCAAATTAATCAAATTAATTAAAACATATCCTAAACCCCCAAAAAATCGAATTCAAATAATGGGGTTTAAGGTTATACATTTAATTAACAAATAAAGTTACCAAAAATAGAAAACCTTCTAAAACCCTAATTACAATTTTCGAAATTAGCAAGGGGGGATTAGGGTTTCCAAAACCCTAATCCTTAAAATCGATCCTTAATAAAATTAGGGTTTATAGGCTTTAAACCCTAAAACAGTTATAACAATTCAACAAGAAAACAAAACAGGCTCTGATACCACTGAAAGGTTTTCTGCAAACCATGAACTAAATAACATAAGTTCACATGCAACCTACAAGGATCTATGTTTTTTTCTAATTAAACATATAACAAAAAAACCTAGAGGCCAATAAAAGAAACTAAAGATCAAAACAGAAAAACCAACCTTTATTTCTTGGAAGCTGAGCAGCAAAATTATCCTGCCTCAAATGAAAGTCACATCCAAGCTAGGAGTATATGGATCGAAAATTCCAGAGAGTTTGTGTCTCAAAAGTGGCACAGAAAATAGGGTTCCAGGGACCCATATTTATAGTTACAGAATAACCAGTTGATAAGCCTTAAGGATAAACCTTTTTGAATTCAAATAAGATAAACCTTTTATCTTATAATTCAAAACCCTAATTATCCTTTATATATATATAAATTTCGATATATATATATATATATATATATATATATATATATATATATATATATATATATATATATATATATATATATATATATATATATATATATATATATATATATATATATATATATATATATATATATATATATATATATATTTTCGAAATTCAACTAGTCACTGACACACTGCCACTTACTCAACTATTGAATAATTACAGTTTCAGTCCCTGCACCTTTAATTAATCAATTAATCCCCAAATTAAATCCAATTAATTCTGGATTAATTCCTAATTAATTAATATAGTTTCCAATTAATATATTATGACTTTAATATATTAATAAACCATATATTTAATTCCTGTTGATTTATTAATCCCATAATAAATCAACCTTTCTCTCTACCGAATTTTTCTACCAAACCTCCAGCCATGAGGGCAACCCAAATGGACTGTGCTTTTATTAATTAGGTAAATACTAATTATTAGTCATGGCTTAGACACCTAATCCAACAATATATATATATATATATATATATATATATATATATATATATATATATATATATAAATATATATATTTATATGTATATATATATATATATATATATATATATATATATATATATATATATATATATATATATATATATATATGTATATATATATATATATATATATATATATATATATATATATATATATATATATATATATATATATATATATATATATATATATATATATATATATATATATATATATATATATATATATATATATATATATATATATGGGCAGACCTAGGGGGTGCCCGGGTGTGCCAGTGCCCCCTGAAATTTTGTCCCGAAGAGTAAAAAAAAATTTATATATAGGTGTCCCCCCTGAAATTTTTTTTATATATAGGTGCCCCCTGTGTCCATTTTTTCTGGGTCTGCCACTATATATATATATATATATATATATATATATATATATATATATATATATATATATATGTATATGTATATGTATATGTATATGTATATGTATATGTATATGTATATGTATTATATATATATATATATATATATATATATATATATATATATATATATATATATATATATATATATATATATGTAGGTTCAAATACATTTGCTAAATACTATTAGATTGTAGAACTAATTGTGGTCCACTCATTTATAAGATGTATGATGGTAAATTTATCTCTCTCTCTCTCTCTCTTCTTCTTCCCTTCTTAAATGCGAACATCTATCAAGCCCTAATTAGCATCATCGATCGACCCCTTATACCTTCTCCGACAACCTGCACCCATCGTCTTCGTCGGAATCCAACACCGGCAACAAAATCGCGACCACAGGGACCAACTCCACCACCGTCGGGACGATGACGCTGCCTCACGAAGTCCTTCCTTGTGCTGGTCGGGACGACAGCGCTAGTGGCACTACCGGTCGTCGGCGATGGTGCGATCGAGACTACTGTTACGTGCGTATGGAAAAAATCCCGGAGATTCATCACTCCAGGAAAGAATCAATTGAAGCAAATCGAAGCACGATCAAGTCGGTTTTGAAGCAATCGGTCTAATTTGCAGGTTTAAAAAAATCGATCTCTATCTTTTTTTTTCTTCTAGGTTACGGAAAGGCATTATCAGAGAATGGGGATGAATGTCTATGAGAATGCAATAGCATTCCTTCATAGAATGGTTCACGTTCATTCTCAGAGAATGTGACATTCTCAGAGAATGAGGCTTTCCATATAACAGTTCCCAGCCCTCTACAAACATATATAATCACTCCATTCTCCGAGAATGGTATAAATATTCTTACGTAACTATTTTTTTTACGTCAACAACCAATTTACAAACCATTCTCTGAGAATAGACTGTGAAAACTCTTACGTAAAAATTTTTATATGTCAACAACAATTTTACAAGTTCATTCTCTGATAATGCAGGTATGCAAAACTTGAATTCATGCTCGTTGAATCGGAATGTACAACTATTCTCCGATGATGATTTAACCCAGCTTCTCATAATTCTACCCATATTCTATGAGAATAAGTGTGTCAAAAGGCTAAACTAAAATAGGTAAATTATACATTCTCGAAGAATAAGAAAAAACAACAGCATATGCATATCATTCTCATAGAATAGGAAAAAATAACAACTGCACGTTTTGAGAACGGTAGTCTATAGATGTAATGGCACGTAACTTAGCATTATTTGAGAATGTGAGTGTATTCTTTTGAGAACGGTAGTCTGTGTATGTAAATGCTACGTAACTGACATCCGTAAAACACGCAACTTCATAACATCATTAAAATACGTCATTTAATTAAAACCAGAAAGTCTGATTTACCCTTCTGGTCGTTTTATTTAGAAAGTAATTAATTTTTTTCCTTTTAATTACTATCATGCCATTGTTGATCATAACCTTCCATTTTTTTGATCTAATAGCCCAGAATTGGTCCTACATTCACACAATACTTACCAAATGTATCTAATACTATATATATATATATATATATATATATATATATATATATATATATATATATATATATATATATATATATATATATATATATATATATATATATATATATATATATATATATATATATATATATATAGGGAGATGATCAACATAGAACCCCATTTTATGCATAGAACCATAGAACCAATTTTCTAACCCTTGGATCAAGCAATCAATGGATGTGATTAAAAGATGATTTTTGATTTAAATGAAATTAATTTTTTTCTTAAACTAGATCTGGAAAGGTAAAATTGGTATTCACCTTTTCATAAACACTTACCAGATCTAATTTCAGATCTAGTTTCAGATCTAGATCTGAGTTTTTCTCCTCTCACAAAGTTCAACAACCAAAAATCATTCTCTTTGATTTGAACCTCCTGCGATGCTCACTACTACCGTAAACTGCCACCATCGTCACCGCTGATCGCCACCACAGTTGACATTCGCCACCATCGCCGCCAATCGCCACCATCTCCGTTGATCACCACCATCTGTTGCTGCTCCGCTAGCTCGCCTTCATCGTTGCTCCGGTGAAACACTATCATCTTGCCTCTTTCTCTTTCTCTCTGATCTGCGGTGAAACACCATCAGATCTACTGCCTAGATTCCGTCCTAATTTCAGTTTATGTTAACAGGTTTGAACATTTATGAACAATTTATCTTGAATGTTCATTAGTGAACATTTATAAACACTTCTCTTTTGTTGACTTCTCTGGTGGCATCGGATGTCTAGTAGGTGGCCGGAGACGGTGACTCTTGGTCGGATTCCTTATTAGAACAACTCTCATGTCCTTATTTCAGATTATCTTAACAGGTTTGAACAATTCTTGACAATTTATCTTAAATGTTCATTACTGAACATTTATGAACACTTCTCTATTGTTGACTTAAATCAACAATATTGAGTTGATTCCAATCGATGTGTAGAGAACGAATATAGATCTGATTCCAATCGATGATCTATTGAACACTTTTGTTAAATCGATGATCTGATTCCAATCGATGTTTTAGTCTTACAATTTTTTAAGCTTTTTAACAATGTTAATGTCATTAATGAACATATGATTGTTCAGTATTGGACACTTTTCTGTTGAACACTTTTGTTAAATCGAATCTGAGGAAACAAATGAATGAACGGATCGTCTCATTGAATGTTCTTCAAATACAAATGTTCAGTAATGAATATCCCGATGTTCAGTAATGAACATCCCGATGTTCAGTAATGGACATTTATGAACACAACGTTAGTTATTGACACGACTGTTTTTAGTTCAATAATTAACATTTGTTAATTATGTTCATTACAGAACACAAGTATAGATTGCAGCAGAAGATAAAAAAACGAAGAAGAAATATGAGAAAGAGATATTAGGGTTGGAGCTATACGATGCTTGGAATTATTTTTTTGTATAAATGTTCATCAATGAACATATAGTTGATATTTATGTCTGTTCATAACATTTATACATGTTCTGTTATGAATATTTATGAACATGGCTAAAATATTGGTTTTGTATCAATGTTCATTGATGAACATATGTTCATAAGTGAACATGAGAAAATGTATATATGTGATATTTATGCTTGATCATAATACTCATACATGTTCAGTTATGAACATGACTAAAATCTTGGTTTTTGTATTAATGTTCATCTATGAACGTGTGTGTATGAACATTTCTGAACAATACTATTTTTTGGGATTTTGAACATAACGTTCATTAATGAACATATATGTATGTCCATCAATGAACATACGTATATGTTCATCAATGAACATATAAGTGCAATTTATCATCATACCCTTATCACCTAATTTGATATAACGGTCAAGGAGATGGTTCTATGGTTCTATGCATAAAAATGGTTCTATGTTGAACCCACCCCTATATATATATATATATATATATATATATATATATATATATATATATATATATATATATATATATATATATATATATATATATATATATATATATATATGTAAATACGAGTGTGATATCCCCAAAATTTTGACCATTTCTAAAAACAGTTTATGCTTAGAATTTAAAGTAAACTCTTTATTTAACAATGGAACTTCTCATATTTACTAAAACAAATTGTTTTTGAAAGTTATTGTTGTTTCAAAGCTTAATGAGATATCAACTCGAATATTAAATAATCTATAAGGCATAAGCATTATTGTCTTACATATTACATTGAGTAAAACTCTAAGTCGTGAATTCTTCAAAACTCTCAAGAGTCTCTAAAAACATCAACTAAACGTTATCACCTTAGACACAAGTCAAAGTATAACGTCAGACTGGAATGTATAAAGGGGTTGACTTATATGGATAATATTTATAAAATATACTTTGTATAAAATTAGAAATCACACATTGCATTTGTTCGTATATATATAGCACACAATAAAGTAAACATCACTAAACTCATAAAGATTATATAGGTAAAACCCACTAACTCCTCTTAGTTACTCATCACCTTTATTCTATGTGACATACAAGGCTCAAGAACTCCTACTATATGTGTAAGTCAAATAATAGGTGAAAGGTCCTACAACAGCAAATGCATGACCCAGGGCCTTTTTATTCCTCCTATGAACATGGTACCATCAGCCCACCGAACAATACATGAACATGCTTGAGATAATTCCCTTATACATTTTTAGGTGTTTGTTCAAACATTTTTTTATGATTGGTTGCTTAATTTTGATTGTTTTGTTATGTTATGCAGTGTGCAACTATTATCGTCATCTTATTTGAATGATTGGTTGAAAATTTTAGATATGTTCTAGAATGATCATGCGAACCCACCTGAATCCCATCACGATGATAAATGATTACGAGAAGGATTGACTTGCATATTTTTGTTTAGTTTTGTACATTTTGCTTTTAGTATTTAATCAAACATTGCATTACCTTCTTTCCTTCTATGAACATGCCTTGTCAATATTCTGTGTTGTGGAAACTCTATAAATAGTTGATTTCTCTACCCTAGAGGCGCTATCTAAAGCCATTAGCACCACTATCTGGGTCGATTTTTAAACTTTATAAATAGCTGATTTCTCTACCCTAGAGGCATTACACGACGGCCAAACAGAGTATTTACATTCCAGAAAGCATCAAAGGCAGATTTCTGAAGGTTTAGAACCCCGAATCACGTCTTTTACGATCCAGTGTACTTTCATTTCATCGTAAGCAACTTTGTTAGTTTTATTTGTGAAACTTCTTGTTTTGATCTAGCCATGACTGTCTAGAAACCCTAGATCTAGTTTTTTGTTCAGACATGTTTATCGTTTAGATTGATGCTTTCGGTTTGATGTTTGTTGATGATTAAATACTAGTGATCATTTTCTCGTTTCAACTTTTAATATTAAATTTGATTTGTTTTTGATTGGCCACTTAGATAAATTGAATTCACGCAAGTTTAATCAAATAGTAAGACATCTAATAGTTTTATGTAGTTGTTGATCGGTAACAAATAACAAGCATTCTTGTTTAGAACTTGATCATATGTTTACACACTTTCGAGCGTATGAGAAGAAATGAACATTGTTCGGTAATTGTACAACATTATGCAATTTTTTTATTCAATCTAAGAGCGTATTTAGGTTGCATATTAAGAACTATGTTTAGTTAAAGTGTGTATTTTGATTGAACACATTGACAAGTTAAAATCATAAAGAAATGCATTTATGTCTTTTAACACCAACTTAGGATTACAAATCATAAATAACATCAAAACGAATTCAATCTAGTACGATTAACATCGAGAACTCAGAATTAGGCTTGTCTCAACTATTATTTTAAATTGGATTAATTGCATGTTATTCTTTTATGTTTCCATTTCATTTCAATCGCAAACCCCCTATTGCATTACTTTCTTACCTAGTACAAAGCGGTGTGAGCTTTTAATTCTGTGTCTTTGTGGTTCGACCCTGCTTACCCTGTGCTCTGATTAAGTGCAGTATATCAATTATTCATGGATATATTTATATATTTCCAACTTTGTTTGTAAGGTATGACAAACCTTAAACAGTTTCAAAGTGGAATCCAACAGCTAGCGGCTGCCGACGATGGTGGTGCACGGGGAAACAGAAAAAGAAAACGGGATGACGTCTTACCAACTAGTTGAATTCACCCTAATCATCAGCAAATTTCCATCGTCACTTCTCTTCTTCCCTTCCAAGAACAGACCTCCGACCATCCCCTACTGCAACAGATTCCAACAACTTTCCTCTTCTCTATAACTCTCTCTCAAGATCTCTCTTCTCTATCAGTTGCTCTCTCTCTCTCTCTCGGTTTGGGTGTTAGCGACAGAAAACAAAAGAAGAATGAGGACTAGGGTGGTTTGCAACGTATTTGGAGGGTGGAGAGGAAAACGTGAGTAAGAACCGGTCTCCCATTGATCTCAACGACACCTATGCAACATAATGCAGAAATGACACCTAGCCCCCCCCCCCCCCCCCAAGTTTCTCATGTGACCCAATTAGCCCCACTTAAAAAAGTCTATCCTTTTAAAGTTTTGTAAATTAACCCCTTTGGTCCATTGACTTAAAATGACATTCTTTTGGTTTCTTTTTTCTTGTATTGATATTAATATTTTTATGTAATTATTAATATTTATTTATTTATTTATAACCATTTACAAATAATTACATTATTGTTTTCTAAAATGGATTTTAAAATAACAACAATAATAATTTAAATAGCTAAATAATAATTAAATAAAAAAATTAAGACGCTACAATGAATCAAAAGTAACAAGTTGTATAATAGTTGAAAAGTAAAATGTTAGGAAGTATGAGAAAAGTAGGTTCTTAATATTAAAGTAAGCTAATACAAAGTTCTTATCCGGTTATGAAGATTTTAGAACATTAAAAATTGAATTTTTGAAGAATAATCTGTGCAATAATCAATTTTTTTTCCAACTCATTGATTAAACTCTCATCATCGATGGCCTTACAAATATCATAAACATCATAGTTGTTAGTGACATTGTATTCAGTAACCTCAATTTTGAACCTAAATTTTTTCTCTTAAAGACTTAATTTCATCCGGATATAAAGCATGACTGAAACCAAGCTGCAAATAATAAAAATGAAATATCAAATTTATAAGCAAAGTAGAAATAAATAAGCTTCCGATAACAACAAAAGTTAACAAAGGGGAAGAGTTACTGTAACCTAATGAGGTTTTTCAAATTGCTCTAAATGGTCCATTTTGTTTTTTTGCTCTCTAAGGGCATAAACTTTATATTTGCATGCTAATAAAAACTTATACTTATGATAACCAGTGTCTAGTGATGATGTGGTTTTATTAAGGAAAAAGAAATTAAAGATAAATCCCCCAAACTTACTATATACCATGCGATCGTCTCTCTTCCTCGCTTCTGCTTCTTTTCCATCTCCGTTATACGTATTTGAAACCCAATCTTGCTAGTGAGAGATTAATGGTTGATTGGATTGGATTATCATTTCAAATGTTTTTACGTGTTTGATCATACAATCATCATGAATCGATATTCTTTTTCTGCTAAGCTTAGGGTTTGTGGATCATACAATTGCCGCTGCAGTAGTGTAAACACTCTAAATCGCAGCTACAAAGGGGTAAACATTATAGACGACCGCCTTAGATAATGGGAATTGAAGTTGTACATAAAACGAAATCTAGAAAAGCACATCAGAAAAATTCTCCACCAAACTCCTATAAAATTGATTCAGAAAATGGAGACTAGCTATGATCTTCATATTTGAAATTAAAATGCAGAAAAATGTCTTTTGTTCACTCATTTTGCATCTATATTTTTGAGTTTTACTTTAATATCTACATCAGAACAAGAAGGCTTAAAAACAAAGGATGTGTTTTTTTTCATCTCCTTTTGCATCCTGATTTCCTGGGTTTGTGTTCATCTCTACATCAGACAACAAGGCTCGATTTTCTTGGTATTATGTTTATCTCTACATCTAGATGGGAGCTTTGATGTGTTTTATTGGAACGGGTTATGCCTTAACCCTAATAATCATGGAATTTTTGATGTGTTTAATTCGAGAGGGTTACACCTTAACCCTAATAATCATGAAATCTATAAAAGGAACATGCAAAGATATTTTTTTGGTTCGATTGAATAAGTAATCTGTAAGACCCTAATCCCGAAAGGTTCAAGTTCAATGAGAAAAATGAAGCAAAATATGAGATTTTGGGAAGTTATGCAATTAGCGCCGCTAATGTTAAGATTAGCTCCGCTAATTTTCGCAGGGTTCAGAAGTGGGTTTGCACGATCTCAGTTAGCGACGCTAATTGTCCTATTTGGGCCAAAACCCTAGATTTTGATGTTAGGGTCGTATATAAGGGTGGGGAACCCTAGGTCAGCCACCATTTGAGTCATTTCAGCCCCAAGGATGTTTTTCTCCTCTCTCTAGCTCTCTTGAAAGGTTTTTGGTTCATTTGGTCACCTTGGAAGGTTTTATGAAAGATATTATGATGCTAGATGATGCTTGGTGTTGCTAGAAGGCTTTCTTCTTGTGGGAATCATCTAAAGCTTCTTGTTTATGGACCATTGTGAGTAAAGTTCCCACGTTTATGCATTTTTATGGCTTTCTTATGATTTAAGTGGGTTTTATGGGTTAAATTAGTGTAATGGTCCCTTTTGGTGATTGTCCATGGTTGGGAAGGATAAAATTTGGAACTTTATGCCTTTAAGTCCTGATTTAGAACTATTAAGTTGGTTTAAAGAGTAAGCCAAGCTCTCTTGGGTAGTTTTGTTGAGTTTTGGACCATTTTGGACTTGATCTTGTTCTTGAGCTCGCATGGTTATGTTTGGATGTTAAAGTTAGGATTATTATGGACTTAGGGATTGTTTGGAAGGTTCCTGGAGGGTTTAAGACTTTGGATGTATGGAGAAGAGCTTAATGGACTTTTGAGGCTGTTTATAGTTAGCGACGCTAACTAGGGAAGTTAGCGGTGCAAACTGTGCCTGTTGACTTTTGTTGACTTTGACATTTGACCGTTGACTTTTGGTCAAACTTGAGGGTTCGGGGTACCGGTCTTAGAGGTTTATCTTGTTTGAGACTTAGGAAGTTCTAAGTGGAGTTTATCCTTATTAGGAGGTTCGCGCTGTCGGGATCTGAAGACACGCTTGTAGAAATGTATGGTAGCTAGGAGTGCCTCACATTATTTGACTGTTGAGTTGATAATAGAAACCCGATGGGTTAGGCTGTATGCTTAGACTGTTGTGCTTATATGTGACGGTCATTGGATTCATTCCGGCGACTGAAAAATGAGTTGATCGATCCGAGGGATGCTACATGATTAAGGACGATGCTTGACCGGTCGTACCTAGGCACCCGAAGATCAAAGAATGAGTTGATAACTTCGAGAGATGCCGCATGATCAAGGACGATGCATGACCGGTTGTACCTGGGCACTCGAGGATGTTTAAACTCGAGGGTTGCTACATGATCAAGGACGATGCATGACCGGTCGTACCTGGGCACCCGATGGTGATGATTGTGTTTATGTGATTAATTGTGTGGTATTTTGGGAAACTCACTAAGCTTTGTGCTTACTCTTTCACCCTAACTATTTTCAGGTATTTGTTAGCTTGAGCTTGGAGCACGACACGATGGTACCACATCAGAAGATTTAGTATTTGAGTCTTTCACTGGATAACATTTATAAATGTTGTTGTTAAAAACGTTTTATATGTTTTAAATATTAAGGTTTAAATTGGATGGTTTTATTTGATAACTTGTTTATGAATTTGTATTGTTTTAAAAACGAAAAATATATTACGGAGTTTGAGATGTTACATGTCCATTAAATATCAAAATTATAAAAAGAAATAAAATGTAAAATTTTAATAGTATTTTAAGTCTACCGAATATAATCAGATCAATTTTCCCTAGAGGCTAATTATGATACTATTTAATGGGCTGGAGCTGACTTGGAAAATGTAACCGACTAAACCCTTCATTTCGGGTTCAATGATGTTTTTAACCCAATTTAATGAAGTTCCTACCCCTATGAAGCAAAAAAAATTAGCGACCTTTTTAGTCAAAAGTTAAAAGTTTGCATGACTATAATAACTCTTTCCATTTATAAAATACATATACATGTGTAATTTTCTGATATAAAGCAATAATTTCAAAGCATCTCGATCAAACAGAGTTAAGCTTATAGTTCCAATGTAGTATTGTACTCGAATGAGGATCATAAATTTATACAAGTGAAACATGTTAAACAAATATGATTAGCTTGTTGTATGAAAATAAGATAAAAGTTACTAAAACTAATATGTAAATACTTTGGAACAAAATAAGCTTTTGATTTTTTGCTACTTCCATTAAAACATACGTAACTAATTTTCTTCAGTTGAACTCGGAACTTCAGGTAAATCTATAATATGATATTTTTCTTTAGCTTTCTTACTACATTTAGTAAAAGCTATATAGTACTAAGAGACATTGTGTCGAATTTCTTTGAATGCATCAACACTGATGAATCAGTTTTCCTGCAGAAATGAAAGCGTAATTAGTATATATTGTTGTGTGTTAAACAACTATAATATAAGAATTTAAATTTAGTATCTAAAATAGTTCCAAAATATCCGAAACACACTCTAACTCATTGATTTATTAGAAAATCATCTGGCTCAAAATAGCGATTTAACGGAAGAATGCAGATATCACTTCATGAAGAGTAAATTACACGGATGGTCCCTGTGGTTTACCAAAACTAACACTGAGCACCCAAGTATTGGATTTACACTAGATGAGTCACTTAACTTTCCTTAAACGGACACAGTGGTCCCTGTCAACGTTATCGTTATCTCTCAATCGTCAAACCCCCACATGTGTCGTTCACGTGGGGGTAGATTAGTCCTTTCCTTTAAGATCTTGTGCAACTAATGATTTACCGCCATTAATGGGCGTCAACTCATCAACCACTTCAAATAACCTGAAGATACGCACGGCTTGAACATTACACAGTCGCTTATCTGGGAAGCTAAAAGTGTTGAGCATTGAAGCAGTCGAACACAATGTGGGTCATTCGAGAAAAAAATGAAGACGATTCCGCCTTTAATCAATACGGTAAGTTTCATTGTTTATGTTTGTAATGTTGAATGTTGATGTCTATCGGAACTAATAAACATTGACGTTACATTTTTCAGTCGGTAAGGAGAATCTCTTCACCATGTAGCTACACTATGGAGGATCGTTTCACATGCAACCGACTTTGGAATATTGTAATGGTAATGTTGCGTTCGTTGACAATGTAGACGTCAGTCACTTGAACCAGGAAGTAATACTGTCCATACTTAGGGTTTTATGTGTGGATACACATGAACCACTGTTCGTCCATTTCGTTCTCCCATGGATAAGCTTAGAAAAGGGCTTGATTCCCTTAGATTGTCCGGAGGATTACAAAATCGTAGCCAGGTTTGTGGTAATCGTAGGTCAGATTCAGTTCTTTGTCGAACACTGAGCGTCATCGGTGAACAATCATGGTAGGTCTCCGATCGCTGACTATCTCGTCGAAGACGGGTTTCTTATATCCCATGAACTACGAAAGATTCAAAAGTCACTGTCTTTAAAGGCGTCTTGTAGTAGGCAATTGACGTTTGACCTCAACGAACCCTTACACGGGGAAGAAACCCCAGGTAATGTTAATCAACCATGCTTGGATATGGTGTTGTATAATCCAGCAACAACGGAAGGGGTACCCGCCCAGATGTTACCTTTGGACTCTCAACTTTGGGAAGTTCAAAACTTGTCTACTTTTCAAGCTGATGTTTACGACCCTGTATTTACCTTTAACCTAGAAGATACACATTATCAATGGGAGATTAACACATATCCTAGTATGAATTTAGGAAGTGGAGCAGAGGCATTATGGTATGAAATAATAACACAACCTATCGAGAACGTCCAACAAAGTAACGTCCATTTGACACAGTTCAGAGAAGTGGCTGCAGCTGCTTCAACTAGTGGCCCTGATGATGATATGGATGATCGAAGTAGTGTCCACCTTGAAGAAGAGGAAATGGTTGCTGATAAGGAAGTGGAGCAGTCCTTTATACATACTGCCATGGATACCCCAATAGAAGAAGATGTTGAACAACTCAACCAACTAGAGGAGATGCTTGTACTAGATAACGAACAGTTTAAAAGCTACGATCCAGACAAGAGTGAGAGAGAAATTTTTTTGGAGCAAATGGAGAATAAAGTTGAATACTCAAATGGGAAATCCGATGTAATTGATTTTAAGGTTGGGGAATACTTTCCAGATAAGAATGTTGTTAAGGAAGCCTTACAAAATTTGTCTGTGTTCACTAACAGGCAACTGAGAATGGTCAAGAACGATGAGTTTAGAATTCGTGGCCGATGTTTAGGGGATGTGCCTGGTGGTCCCAATTTTGGAAGGAGACCTTTTTTACAGATAGGTCGAAAAAAATTAAAAACTCTGAAATTAATTGCCCTTGGACCTTGCACGTGTCCCAAACCAGTTACGATGACAGGTGGAGGGTGAAAACCTATTACCCGGTCCATACTTGTTTGCCGAGTAGGGACATACAAGCGTGTACTCAAGGATATATCGCTAATAAAATTTTCCAACAACTCCAGACAAACCCTAACATACCCACGTCTGCCCTAAGAGAGGAACTACAACGCACTTATAAATTGAATTTGACGTTCATGAAAGTTTATCGAGCAAAGACCATCGCGAGAAATAGGATCAGGGATAGACTACGAAAGGCAGTACACAATGCTGAGAGACTACGCAATGGAAGTCCAAATGAGGAATCCTGGGACGACCATAAAAATCGGTGTTGAATCGTGTCCAGTTTTCAGTGAACCGACGAGGACATTCAAACGCATCTACATCTGTCTAGGTGCTCTGAAGGAAGGTTTTAAATTAGGGCAAAGAGAGTTACTGGGTCTAGATGGAACCTTCTTGAAAGGCCCTTATCCAGGTCAGATTTTAAGTGCTGTGGGGCTAGATTGCAACAACGGCATATACCCAGTTGCATACGCCATTGTAGAGGCTGAAAACAAAGTATCGTGGTCATGGTTTTTAGATTGCTTAGGTGAAGATATGGATATTCGGCCTAATACAAACTTCACATTCATAAGTGATCGACAAAAGGTATGTGTTTAATTTTACAATTTTAAATTTGTTAGTGTATTTACTGTTACATAGTTATATTATGTTTGTTTTATTGTTCAAAATTAGGGGTTATGCCCAGCACTTTCAAGTGCCTTTCCTGCAGCTGAGCATCGATACTGTGTTCGTCATATTCATGACAACATGAAACTGCATTGGAAAGGCAATCCCGTAAAGGATCTACTGTGGAAATGTGCCCGAGCAGCTACTAAGCCCCACTTCAAAGCTATAATGGAAGAATTGAAAAAAGTTAATAATGAAGCCTTCCAGTGGTTAAACAAAATCCCACCCAAACATTGGAGTAGGAGTCATTTTTCAGGTAAAATTGATTGAATCAGAGTTACATACATACATTTGCATTTTATAGTAACAAAATTGTTCTGTAGGTCGTTGTCATTTAGATATTCTGCTGAATAATGTCTGTGAGGTTTTTAACTCGAAAATTGTGGATGGAAGAGACAAACCCATAATATCATGTTTGGAGTACATTCGTGAATACATAATGAAAAAGATCGTGACTGTCCAGAAAAGTATTGCAAAGTGTGAGGGATTGTTAACCTCAACAGCCCAATCAATCATGGATAAAGTGAAGGAAGAGGCTGCAAAATGTAGGAGCATTTTTAATGGAAATGATAAGTATCAGGTGTCCACGAAATTTGGTGAGCAGTTTGTTGTTGATATAAAGATAAAATAATGTACTTGTCGTCGATGGGAATTGACTGGAATACCTTGTAAGCATGCTGTGGCTGCTTTATGGGACAAGGCGGCGTATGGGAAAAGAGTCCCACATCCAGAGGAGATGGTGCATCCATGTTACCGTTTGGAAACATGGAAGAGGATGTACCAGTGCACAATTGAATTGATAAATGGCCCAGATTTGTGGCCAAAATCTGGTTGTCCAACGACTTTGATGCACCCAAAACATATCCTCAGGTAAGTAGTTCAATAACAAATATCTCCTGTTGTTGATGATTCATATTACAATTATAAGTAAGTATTTTAATGATAATTTTGTACAAGGTGGGACGTCCAAGAATAAAGAGAAGGAGGGGGCCGGATGAATCAAATTCCCAAGGAACTCAAAGGAAAAGAGGCGTGTTTAAATTGTCTAAGAAATACGTGACAGTCACATGTAGCCTTTGTCACAATCCAGGTCATAACTCAAGATCTTGTAAGGGACAAGGTGACAAAGGAAAAGGGGTGAATCAGATGTGAGGTGGGTTTGCAGACTGGTAAGGGGTAATGTTTGGTAATTGTTGGAAGTGTTTGTGTTTAAAAACGTTAACTTTAGGTTATGTAATCGATGGTCGGTGTGTGATGTTGAAGACTTTTTATTTTGTTTTTGAACAAGCAGTTTATGTGTATGGGTTAAGTTTAAGACTTTGAATTATGTATTTGGGGTGGTTTTATGTGTATGGGTTAAGTTTAAGACTTTGAATTATGTATTTGGGGTGGTTTGCATCTGAATTTGTGAACTTTTATCAATATGTGTATGTTTGTTAGTACTTATGTGGGTTTGAAAGTGTTATTTGCAGTTGACACGGTTTATAATTTGTGTGTTTGTTGTTACTTGTGTGGGTTATAAACGTGGCAAAAATCTTAGAAAACTATCTACAACTAAGTTACAAAATATATACGTAGTACATTTAGAACTCTTTAGAAAATAACAAAAAAAAATATCAATAATCCGTACAAAATATTAACTAAACCCTAGGTCATTATAACCTCCTATTAAATACAATTTTTTTTTCTCGGTAGGTCATTATAACCTCTTCCCTTCGCCGTGTAAACATCATTATAACCTCTGCAGATCATTTAATTCCACCACTTCCATACGAATCGACTACCCCTTTGCTATACAAGGAACTGCAGGGTTTCTGCATAACACATCATCACTCCAACTACAAACACACAACCTCTTGTATTACCGGCATGAAAGGTAAAGACTTGGAAGCGATGCTGAAAAACCTAATCCACAAATCGGAGAAGAATCGTAGGTTTATAAAGGAGCTGGAACACATGATACAAGCAGACTATGATGTGCGCAAAGAACTTTTCGAAGAGCAGAATACAAGGCCACGCTACATGAACTTCGTGATATCTCAGGAGACAATGAGGGAGAGCAAAGCAATCACGGTGAAGATGATGAATCTTATCTACGACATGGAGAAAGTATTGGAAGCCGAAGTGGAGATCTACAAAGGAAAACAGAAGCTCATCAAATATGAGTTTGAGTTTGAGTCCGAGAAGTAAACCAAAGGGATGTCGAAGGGGTACAAGAAAGCTTTTGGGTAACTATCTACAATCTTAGAAAACTATCTACAACTAAGTTACAAAATATATACGTAGTACATTTAGAACTCTTTAGAAAATAACAAAAAAAAATATCAATAATCCGTACAAAATATTAACTAAACCCTAGGTCATTATAACCTCCTATTAAATACAATTTTTTTTTCTCGGTAGGTCATTATAACCTCTTCCCTTCGCCGTGTAAACATCATTATAACCTCTGCAGATCATTTAATTCCACCACTTCCATACGAATCGACTACCCCTTTGCTATACAAGGAACTGCAGGGTTTCTGCATAACACATCATCACTCCAACTACAAACACACAACCTCTTGTATTACCGGCATGAAAGGTAAAGACTTGGAAGCGATGCTGAAAAACCTAATCCACAAATCGGAGAAGAATCGTAGGTTTATAAAGGAGCTGGAACACATGATACAAGCAGACTATGATGTGCGCAAAGAACTTTTCGAAGAGCAGAATACAAGGCCACGCTACATGAACTTCGTGATATCTCAGGAGACAATGAGGGAGAGCAAAGCAATCACGGTGAAGATGATGAATCTTATCTACGACATGGAGAAAGTATTGGAAGCCGAAGTGGAGATCTACAAAGGAAAACAGAAGCTCATCAAATATGAGTTTGAGTTTGAGTCCGAGAAGTAAACCAAAGGGATGTCGAAGGGGTACAAGAAAGCTTTTGGGTAACGTAGTATGTTTAGGCCATGTACTTTGTGGGTGTCTGTAGTATGTTGGTTCCTTGTTTAACAATCGGTACTTACAACATAAAAAATGTATTTTTTTCTTTGGACGAAATATATCTACGAATGTTTGTTTAATCTAGACATTTGCTGAGATTTAATCTCCAAAACCCCCTTGAAATCTCAAGAACCTCCCACCCCCGTCAAAGCCTTCTATACATTTGCTGTGATTGAAGGTATATAAGAATGAGATTACTACCACCATGACCTTGTGCGCATACAGAAATGCTAGAAAATTTAGTTAACATTCATTCATATCTTGATGGATATTACAAAACACTTCATACATCAACAGATTTCACTAAGATGAAGTAGTAATTTCTTAACAATACTAGTACATACTACGATAAACATGAAGATCAAACACCCCAAAATATGAATTTCTACGAATAGGATTCCAATTAAAGTTAACTAATTACTAAATACCCAAACCTATTCAAATGTAGTGAACATCCAATAGATGAGGAAAAAATCCACGAAACAACAACAACCATCCTATACCATCGAGCTACCCTGAGTTCACCTTCAAGTCGAGCTATTTCATCCATATGCTTCCGCCTCGCTTGCAACAAACCTGGAATTATCATCAACGATCTACGACAGATCGGAGGGTCCAACCAACCCACAAACCCACATTGTAGACATCTCCAGAAACGCCGCCCTGGATTAAGATTAGTCCATGAGGTACACAGACTTGCTTGCCTCCCGCATATGCAGACGACCATAGCTGCTTCGTGAATTCTTCGAGTTCTCCCACACCAAATGTGTGTGTTGATAATGTTCGACATTTGAAGTAAAGGACATGTGTTTCCCGCTTTTAATAAGTTGCAACGAAGTATCCAAATTGAAATGACGAATATACCCCCACGTGAACGACACATGTTGGGGGTTTAACGTTGGAGAATTGACGGTAACGTTGACAGGGACCAATGTGTCCGTTTAAGAAAAGTTAAGTGACTCATCTAGTATAAATCCAATATTTGGGTGCTCAGTGTTAGTTTTGGTAAACCACAGGGACCATCCGTGTAATTTACTCCTTCATGAATTATCATTTCCACTTCCACCAACCAAAGTGTTTATTAGAAAAAGTAAAAGTAAATTAAATAAAAGTAAAGGAAAAAAATCATAAAACAAATTAAGTCACCATTTTCTGAAGTCATTGATTTCATCAATGTCATTAATGATGAAAAGCCTTGTAGCATCGAAGTAAGTATTAATATAATGACGATCGATAAAAAATATTAAAAACTAATAACAAAAAAATAATATATTATAAAAGTCGGATAACAAACCTCTAAAGAACTTCACTTTTGCAAATTAAACAATAATTATGACACAATTATTTTTTGGATTATTTGCAAGATAATAAGGAAGTTGGTACGCAAAATCACCCCACAAATTGACATGAAGTTATAAACCCCTGAAAAAAAGAATTATATGCTAAAAGATAGAATATTTAAATTATAATGTATTGTGGAAATGAAAAAGAAGTGAACCTCTATATATATTGGATCTGTAAATTGATCATGTGTCTTGACCGATCTGAATTTTGTGTGTCTATCTCACCAATTCCAACAACTTCCCCAATAACATCTACATATCCATGGAGATAAATCGTTAAATTGAATAGTTTTGTGCATCACAATATATAATAAAATTTTATTGATATTTATATTATGGAAATTACACATGAACTGGCCTACTGATCTATTCTCTGAAAGGGAATTTGAGATGATCGATTTATAATCCAAAAATGAAAATCCAAAAACATAGTCGGAAGGTTGAGGCATTTTGTTATAATTGTTTCCAGTTAAAACAGAGTTTGTTTGGTTGATCAGTACACGTAAAATTTCTACGGATGTCGTATAAGGTGGGTGATTTTATGTAAAATGCTACACCTTCTGTAATGTGCACAAATTTTCAAAAGTATTTTTTTCACAACGGTGTCCCGAATTTTAGTATCTTGAGATCACCAATAATATTAAATCCAAAATAATATGAATAGGGTAATATTAAAAAATACTATCAAAATACAAATACAAAGAAACATAGTTTATAGATACCTCTTTATCAATTAAAATTAATTCCATAGAAAACGCTTCCAATGGTTCTTATGGAATCGAAAGGTCCATAACATAAAAATGTAAACTTTTAGTGTAAAATCATCATTGAGTTTATCAATTTGTCTTATCAAATTAATATCGTTTGAATCCATTTTCCTGAACGTATAAATATAGAAAGCTAGCTTGTTGTAAGTATGATGCTGTAAGTGGGAAGAATTTGAAAGTAAGATGTTATTTTCACACACACACATGACAATATTTTTTGTATCAGTTGTGTTTTCATGCAAAAATAACAAAGTACTTGCAAAAATAGACAGACAACGTCAAATACAGTCACACACACAAAAGCACCATCACAATCAGACCCAACAAAAATGGATTTTTAACAGATTTGGTACAATACTGAGAATGTTTTTAGAATTGGTCTTTGACTGATTATTAATTCAAATTATATGTAACAATATACTTGCAAAAATGGACACAAAATGTCAAATATAGTCAAATACGTACACACACAATCACCATCACTGTCATACATAACAAAAGATAGATTTTTAACAGATCTGGTACATGATTGTTTTTTTTATAATTGGTCCGTGTATATGATTGAATATTAATTCAAATAATATGCAACAATGTACTTGCAAAAACACACACAAAAAGTTAAATACAGACACACACACACGCAAAAGCACCGTCACAATCACAACCAACAAAAACTGGAGTTTTTTTTCTTTTTCTTTTTACAAATTTGGTCCATCACTAATAATTTTTTTTTTTCCAAAATTGGTCATTGTATATTACCAAATATTAATTCAAATCATATGTACCAAATATACAAACACTAAAACAGATATATTCAAATACATGCACTGATACAAAGTCATAGACACACAAAGTCAAAAAAATGTGAAATAGAAACACACAATAAAAAACAAACAAACATAGTGAAAAACAAATATATTATTTAACAACACACTGTCACAAACACACAACCACAAAAAAACAATCAATAAAAGTTTAATTGAATCAATAGAAGAAATAGATAATTACATGATCTTATCATACTAACGTGAACTTTTATCGTAGAGGATTCCATATCGACTTCATACACATTCGAAGGATGATTTTTGTGCAGCAGTCTATTTGATTGTAATAGTGAAAAGTGATTTTCTGAAAAAAGTTTGTGATTTATACATAAAACGTTTGAAATACCCAATTTTTTTTCAAATTATATGATAAATTATATACGTTAAACAGGTTTTTTAGAATTTAACATAATCACGATTAATTTGATTGATTGCTTAATGATAGGAAAAAGAGAGACGAGATATAAAAGACCGGTGCATAAGAGAATACCATGTGAGTTATGACATTCCGATTCTAAAATGTCACTTGATAAAAAAAACCTAAAAATATGCAATATGGCAAAAAAAATTATTTTATTACAAAAAATATCTATATAAATATAAATAATATATTCCGTTTCTATGCTCAATGAGTTTTTTGGTTACAATATTTGAAAATGGAAATTTTACTGTTACTAAATGTATTTAAAATAAAGTCTCCAAGAAACGGACAAAAACAAAGCGGCCTTTGACTATCAGATACAGCTACATACAGCGACAGCCATCATCCTCATCACAGCTTAAATCTCCACCGTCCACGTGGCAAAAGTATTCTGTAATTTCTAGTTTTGTACAGCATTAACAAATAATTTTCCTAGGGTTCACTGTCAAGTCAAACTCATAAACCCAAAATAATATAAAACTAACTTCGGTTGTTAGCAAAAAATAATTAACTTTTTTATATATAATTGTAATAATTCTTGGTTTTAACCCTTTTAATATTAGTATTTATTATAATAATTATATATATATATATATATATATATATATATATATATATATATATATATTTATATTCATGTCATAATATTTTACATGGAGTAACATTGTATTTTAACTTCATTAACTTTATGCAAAACGGCAAGATACACACTGCTAATAGTTTTATATATTTGTATTTATTAAAATTTGATGATTACATAAGTCGAACTTACTTTGAGTCATCTCTATTTGGTTTTAAATAAACATTTTGTTCTAAATTGCTCTTTTAATATATATAATAATAATAATTTGAAATTATTATGTATTTTCTAATGAATAAAACTCGCTTTCTCCCACGACAGTTTTCTTCCTATTTAAAGCAAAGTCTTCTCTCTCTCCAAATTTTTAAATCATCAACTTACTTTCTCTCTCTAAAACCAATCTTTCTCTCTCTAAAATTTCTTGATTCACACACACCACTGTGTGTATGCAAAAATTTATTGCAAAAAAGTGACAGTGGTATGAATCAAATGTGATGGGAGGAGGATTCTCGCAGCTCCTCCCCTGCTTCAATCCGGCGGAGAAACGGCGGTCTGAATCGCCGGAGCTGATTTTCACGGCGAACGACCCTTTGGACGAAACCCTAGGTCACTCCTTTTGTTATGTTCGTTCATCAGCTCGATTCCTCTCTCCCACTCACTCCGATCATTTTGTTTCTCCTTCGCAATCTCTACGATTCTCTCCGTCGCACGAATCTTCCTCGACGAGGTCACGGCACCCGTACGGCGTGTCGGAGACCGGTTTCAAAGCGATTTCAGGTGCCTCGGTAAGTGCGAATACCTCGACTCCCCGGACTGTCCTTCAGCTAGAGAATATTTACGATGATGCCACTGATTCTGTTGGTGGCGGGGTTAAGTCTAGTATAGTCAATGGATTTGAAAGCACGTCTTCGTTCAGTGCGCTTCCGTTGCAACCTCTGCCACGAGGAGACTCTGCGAGGGCCGCTTCCGGTCAAATGGAGAGAGCATTCTTCATGTCTGGTCCGATCGAGCGCGGGGCTCTATCCGGTCCGTTAGATTCAAACCTCGGTTCGGATTCTAGCTCCGGTATCCCGTTCTCCGCGCCGCTCAATGCTGGCATGTACGCCAAAAAGAAGAGAAAGAAAGCCATTCCTGGGATTCGGAAGGCGTTCAATCGGAACTTCCCTCGGCCTTGGGTAGTTCCCGTACGCAGCTTCGTGGGAGGCCGGAAAGAAGCCCCGACGACGGAACGAGGAGACGAATCCGATATGAAGAACGAGAGCGACGTTCAGTGGGCTTTGGGGAAGGCGGGGGAGGATCGAGTGCACGTGGTCGTATCAGAAGAACACGGGTGGCTGTTTGTTGGCATTTATGACGGATTCAACGGTCCAGATGCTCCAGAATTTCTAATGGGCAATCTATACAAAGCCATGTATAAAGAGCTCGAAGGTTTGTTTTGGGATATAGAAGATGAACCTCCGTCTCAACCTCAATCACGTCCGCAGCAACTACAACAGTTAGAATCAACAAACATCGATTCAATTCCCGTGAAGAAAGTTTCATTTCGATCAGGAGAAGAGATAGCGACCAGACGGAGAAGATTATGGGAATACCTTGCGGAAGAAGAACCTGAAGATGGACTCGATCTTTCTGGTTCCGAAAGATTTGCATTTTCAGTCGATGATGCACTTACAATCAGCAAAACCAGTTCAGGAGTCAACCGCAGGTCATTACTGTTATCCAAATTGAGAAATGGATTCGCTAAACATAAAGAAGGTAGTAAATTATTTGCTTGGAAGTTTGGATTAGATACCAAAGAGCAAAAAGAAGAAGAAACCAGAACAGAAGACACAGGTAATGTTATTAAAACTGGTAGGAAGAAGAAATCTGGTCCAGTTGACCATGAGTTGGTTTTAAAAGCAATGTCAAGGGCTTTAGAAGTAACAGAGCTTGCATATCTTGACATGACTGACAAAGTCATGGATCAATATCCAGAGCTTGCTCTTATGGGATCTTGTTTATTAGCTGTATTGATGAGAGATGAAGATGTTTATGTCATGAATTTAGGAGATAGTCGTGCCATTGTTGCTCAAAATGATGAAAATGAAGAAGTTGGTTCATCTCAAACGGTAATGGAATCCATAGATGCAAATGAAGTTCCTGTTCATGTTCATGATTCAATGTTAACAGCATTGCAATTGTCTACCGATCATAGCACAAGCATCGAAGAAGTAAGTTCTGAGTCCATAAATCTTAAATTCTTGATTTCTTTCTTCTTTAATCCTAGTCCTTTATTGTTCTTGTTAACATCTTCCATCCATTTCTCATCGTTTTTCTATATCTTTTTTAAACAACATTTATCCATATCATAAGGAATCTTAACCCTTTAAGCTTCTTTCTTTTCAATCGTGTCACATTGTCACTATCATGAGCATAGGATACTAAGCTCACATCAAAGTTTTATCCTCATTGACTTAAAAAACCAACAATGGATCTATTTGGATTTTGAAAAGACTGGAGTGCATTAGTTATTGAATTGGCATCATTTGATTGGATAATGTACAAACCAACAAGTTAACTTTACTCCCTGTTTTCCTTTCACTTTCTTTAATCTTATTGATGTCATGTCGTTTGGTTCCTTAAATTTGCACCACATTTCAAGTTACTTCGTCACTTGAAACTTTCGTTAATAATTATCGTTTCAAGATTTTATTGTTCTCTTTATGTTGAATGTTGTTTAAATTATATAAAGATATCTTAAATTATCGCAGAAATGTTGTTACTATTGCAGGAAGTTACTAGAATAAAGAACGAGCATCCTGATGACAATCATTGTATTGTTAATGATAGAGTGAAAGGTCGTCTTAAAGTTACTCGTGCTTTTGGGGCTGGTTCTCTTAAAAAGGTTTGTTGCTTATTTTTATTTTTATTTTGTTTCTTATTAAGTGCTGTATGGATAAAGTGCTGTCTGGATAAATGATTTTTAGAAAAAAAAAATATTCAAGAAAATGACGAAATGAAAGGAACAATAAATCATGTCTGTCTGTATAAACAAAGACTGTTTCTTTTTTGGACTGAATGCGTGTAAATGACTTTTTAACCTTCCATCTTAATGAACTGTCGGAAGGAGTGTAAATGACGATTTTGCCCTTCCGTATTAATGAACTGTCGGAATGAATGTAAATGACGATTTTGCTCCTCCATCTTAATAAAAGGACTGAATGAGTGTAAATGACGATTTTACCGTTCCGCCTTAATGGAACGAGTGTAAATGACTATTTTACCCTTTCCACCTTGATAGGATGAGTGTAAATGACGATTTTATCCTTCCATCTTAATGAACTGTCTGAACGAGTGTAAGTGATGATTCTACCGTTCCATAACTGTCTGATTGAGCGTAAATGACGATTTTACCCTTCTAATGAAAGGCCTGAATCCTTTCACCTTAATGGAAGGTTTGAATGAATGTAAATGACGATTTTTACCGCTTCATCTTAAGGAACTGTCCAAATTTGAGTGTAAATGACGATTTTACCCTTTCCATATTTCAGGCGAAATGGAACGACTCGTTATTGGAGATGTTTCGAAACGATTATATCGGAAACGCACCATACATATCTTGTATACCTTCTCTAAGACACCATCAACTTTGTCCAAGAGACCAATTTCTAATTCTTTCATCAGATGGATTATATCAATATTTTAGCAACCAAGAAGTCGTTTCTCATGTTGACAATTTCATGGACAAGTTTCCTGATGGTGATCCTGCTCAACACCTCATAGAGGAGCTCCTTTTACGGGCAGCCAAAAAAGCCGGTAATCCCCCTTAACATTTTCAGAAATAGTAACCTACTTTTATTCATCCCTTTATTATAACATTCTACTTTCATTTCTTCCTGTTACAACATTGCACTTTGACACCACTACACAATTGTACTTTGGGAGTACAATGTAATAGAAGAATATAAAGGGTCAAATGGAAGAAATAGCAACGTACTTTCATTTCATCCTATTATGACATTGTAGTTTGAAAATTTCACCCAATCATAGCAATATCTTTTAAATACTTACTCATTTTTGCTGCTATATTTTTCAAAATACAAGGTCTTATTAGAGCAAAAGGTTGAAACTACAATGCTATAATTGGGTAAAATTTCAGAATCCAATGTTTTAATAAAAGAGATTTAAAATACAATGTTGTAATAGAATGAAATCAAAGTAAGATGCTATAATAAAGATTTAAATGCAAGAAATGGCAAACATACTCGTATTCTCATATCTTTGTTTATTATAGCATTCTACTTCTATTTTTTATTTTTATTTTTTTGAAAATTCTACCCAGTTATACCAATATCTTCCAAATATAAATCAATTGTCACTGCTATAATTCGGTAGATTCATTAAAATACAAGGTCTTAATAAGAAAAAAATTGAAAAAAATCAAAATAGGATGCAATAATGAACAAATAGATGAAACTACGCTGTTTTTTCTTGCATTTAACCATATAAAATGAAAACAGCTTACATTTTACACCAGTTTTTGTGGTCCAAGGTGTAGACTGATTATTTGATAATTAATTAATTTATCTCCATGTTTTTATTTATTTCATAAATAATAAAGTATTTAAATATAATTAATTACTATAGGGATGGATTTGCATGAACTGTTGGACATCCCGCAAGGTGACCGTAGGAAATATCACGATGATGTAACAGTCATGGTGATTTCTCTCGAAGGGCGAATTTGGAAATCATCAGGAAAATACCTCTAAAAACCAAAAATTTCTCAATTTTGCATCATGTAAATCCTCATTTTTGCACGTGTTTAAAGAAATGTGACAAATTTGGGGCTAGGGGTATGTCGGTCAAAAGGTCAAAGATGGCAAAAACATGAAGGTAATTTAATTGGTCTTAAAGAGGGAAGTGTTATTTTTGTTTCTTTTTGGGGGGTGGTAAATTATTTTAATCTTTTTGATTTCTAATTTGTGTTAGATTTTTTGCATAGGTGGGAAATCTTGTTTTATTATTAGTAGTCTTAAGGGATGTGTTGTAAGTTGGGGGGAGGGGTTTTTTTTTATTCGGTACATTTATTTAGACGTTGAGAAATTTTCACTTGCAAAAGTGAAAATATGTAATTTTGATGGTGGGTTACAAGAATTTAGAAATTATATTGTAGGTGTCAATTTCAATTCGATTATTTAAATAATGTTGATTTTAGTTTTATAATGGATTTAAAGGGTAATATTTAACAACTTTGATAAAAAC
This sequence comes from Cichorium intybus, assembly GCA_023525715.1. Taxonomy (NCBI): domain Eukaryota; kingdom Viridiplantae; phylum Streptophyta; class Magnoliopsida; order Asterales; family Asteraceae; genus Cichorium; species Cichorium intybus. The sequence continues at coordinate 23,578,587 of CM042017.1, read as the reverse complement.
GAAACATGTGAAAACGAGTAGAGTTACTCATATGTTTACAATCCTTTAATTCGTTTTACGAAAAAATTGGATTGGATTTTTGATTATTTGGTTTATTTTATCATATTTGATAACATTAATTACTTCTAAAAGTTACTCGATGGTTTTCACTTGTTATAACCAAATTAACCGTATATCAAGTACAAAGTTATCATGAAGTTGATCCTTATGTGACATGACCTCTAAGAAATTGATGATGTTTCTCGTCTTATAGCAATTCTCTGCAATTGCCAAATTCCTTTTTAGGTAAATTTTGACAAATATTTTGTTATTTAGTTAGGTTAGGTTTAGCAACTCCAACCACAATTTTTTAAGAAATAAAGAACTTTTTGTTATATTTTGAGCAGTTATGTAAATGTGATTTTCATCTTCAACATTTTTTAATTCAAAATCCTCTAAATTAAGATATTAATAATATTTCTTTGTACTCGAGACGTATGCAATATATGACATTACAATTGATGAAATATGGTATGGATGTGCCTTCAGGCATAATTTTAAGAGAAAAAGACAAAATAGACTAATCAAATTTATCATCAAAAATTATATATATATATATATATATATATATATATATATATATATATATATATATATATATATATATATATATATATATATATATATTAACACACACACACACAGAAAGAGTTATGTTATCTTAAGAATGATAATTATTGTGTAATATTGTAACCAGATTCTGACCGTAAGATCAAAAAATTTGGTGGTTATGATTGAGAGGTTAGAATTGTAAATGAAAAAGAATATAATTAATTAAATTATTAAAAAAAAAGTTGTTAGGGCATAATATAAATTCTATCAATCTAAAAAAATGAAAGTCCGTGATTTTAATTAATTAAATTATTAAAAAAAAGTTGTAAGGGCATAATATACATTCTATCAATCTAAAAAATGAAAGTCCGTGATTTTTGAGATACAGGTGCATCTCTCCTCCCTCTCACCTCTGTAATCAATTTCGAAAGCATATAATACGTTTTCATTCTTTAAGAATGAAAAACTGAAAGAATTTAATTTGGTAAAATATAGTTTCATTTTGATAAGATGTCATTCTCATAATATACAATTTCATTATGATAAGATTTCATTATGATAAGATACAATTGAAGTTGTGGGCAAGTACTCTCTAAGCCTAGTTTCCTTTTATTGTTCATTTTTATATATTAGGATCCCACAGTTCTTGAAGCAACTGATAATATATAGCTACATAATATCCCTAAATATTACTTATTTTGTCGTTTGGCAGCGCAAATAAATAAGCCCAACTACATCCCTTATATACAGAATTCACAAACTTCTAGTAGTTTAATATATTTATTTGGGTTACTACTAGTCGAATGATTGGTTATCTTATGTTTTAGATGTTACAAAACTATCCATATATTAAAAAGACCATCCCAAGACTTGTGTTTTGTATTGTCAACTTATCATTAAACCAAGAAGCAAATATCAAAATTTGGATAGAACATGTCAAATTTGGGCCACACCGGTCTGTATGGTATGGCATGATCTTTTGCTCTTAAAAAGATCCCGACGTCATGAAGATTACCTAAAATCATTTAAAATATGGAAATTTGTCTTTTTGAAATTCACAATTTAAAATTGATGTTTTTTATTCATTGTATTCCAATGGTAAACATTAAATAGTATCTACACATCTACAGTAACCAAACATGTAAAATTGTATAAACATAACTTGAAAAACGCTCATAGATCTCTCTAAGTACCGTTTTACATGTGCATTATGCTTAGCAATGTCTATTTTTCTAGTTTAGATATATAACTCTACTGGGACCAAACATGTGAATATAAGCATTATTTAAAACAAATATTTGAAACGCATTTTCACATTAGGATTTGCCGAATCCTCCTAAATTGTAAAATAACAGTACCGGTAATATATTATGTTTATTTGTAATATTTAAAGCATACTTACTTAATTCATGTATAAGAATAAAGTTTTCGAAATTGCGAATTTCCATCGGGAGGTTTCAAAATTTCAAGATTGCGAATTGCATGGGGATCCCAATTGAAAAATGAAAATTTTAACTTATAAAAAATTGAAACTTATATAGAATGGCTACTTCGAACCTGAAATTGACTTGTTATGAAATTGGTGATTATGTTATACAATGAATATATGGCCAATTTGTTTAATATCTACTCAATAACGACCGGTTTGTGGTTATCTTTAAATTTTGAATGAAAAATAGAGTTCGCCACTGGTTGTGTCGACTTCCCTGCTATTTCAAGGTTATAGGGAAAGGGGATCGCCTTTGTCAATCGAGCTAAGCCACCCACTTCGAACCACTTTACACCCCACTCCCAGCCAACCCTTATGTGCCTTGGCAGGATTTGAATTTGGGTTACTCCAGGGGAGCGCATACCATGCCATCCTCTATAATCTCTAAGCTATTAGACGATATTTGAACTTGGATCGAGCAAAGTGTTCCATTTTGAACAATGTTAATGGTTTGTACTTGAATTTCCACATTTCTCATTATAATGTGTATATATACAAGAATAATGGAATCAGGTAAGTAGGGTGTAGACACGTCATATGTTAAGGCATGTAGAAGATTTCTTGAAGCTGGTCATAAAGAAAAGCATTTTTAACATAAAGTTGATGGACTGAACAAAACAAGGTTATGGTAATGCTAAGGATAGATTGAATGGTTGTAGGTTTGACGACTGATCGATAATTCTAATTATAGTCAATTTCTATTTTTCAGGCATGTCCTTCACTAACAAGTATTGCTTTGTATCATTGAAAAGAGCCATTAAAGCTAAACTTGTGATGGAAAATACAAATTGGGGGATGATATTGGCCACGTTGGGTTTGGGAAGAAGTTCTGAAGTATGATTTTTGATCAAGGATTTAAATTCATCTTGTATATGAGAATCGCCAATTTTTTTCCAGGGAGGGATTCTTTCGTAGTACATGGGAGAGGGAATGGTTTAGATGTGGTATCTAGTTTGAAAAGGTATATGGTTTTGTTATACCATGCATACAATGTGTTGTCATGGTATGGCGGAGGCTGAATATGAATATATCATGATGAAACGAGTTTAAGGCGGTAGTTGGCAATGATATTGTACGTATGTGAAAAGAAGGGTAGTCCGGGCTATAAGAAGTGGGTGGAAAGGAAGGCGGGTGGGACAATAATGGTGTAGGCATAACAAGTAGGGAAGATGGGGCAGATAGGTTTGTAGAGGCCGTGGAGGTGTGATCGATAGGGATGGTGTGGACAGTGGATGATAGAAAATCAAGGGGCATGTATCCGTGATCAACGAGTATGATGGAGGTGTTGGATTTGTAGTTGGTTTGGAGACAAATTTTTTTTGTACTCATCTAATATGATGTAATGTGATATTATGATTTTTCTCGGTGGAGGGGTGGTAAATTTATAGCCTCAATCGCTATTCACATATCTAAGGAAAATGCATATTATGGAACGATGTTATAGTTGGTTGCGTTTGAAGTGGAAAGCATAAGCAACCAAAGACATAGAGTTGGTTCTATGTGGGGTTTTTATTGTAGAAAATTTAAGGAGGAGAATGGTTGTATATGGTTTACGAGGGGAGGGTATTGAGTAAGTATGTAGTTGTTTATAGGGAGTGATGCCAAAAAATTAGTGGTGTGGAAGAGTGAGTAAGAATAGTCCATATTAAATTGTTGATAGTGTGGATTTTTATTTCTGCTATGGCATTTTGAAATAATGTATATGGGTAATAAAATCGATAGGTCATCCCATTTTGTGCATAGAAACTGATGAACCGAAAGTTTTAGTAATTACGATTGACTTTGAATATTCATATGAAATTGTGTGTGGATAAAAGTTATGACGTCGTGGAAGAAAAATAACACTTGTGATTTGCGACTTATCATTAATATCTATATGAAATTGGTATAATCATCTAAGAAGATAAGGTAGTATTTATGGTAGTCGTTGTTTAAAATGGGAGAAGCCATAAATCGCTATAGATAATGGGAAAAGGTTTGGTTGTATTGTTTTGAGAATCTTGAAATGGAAGTTTTACATGTTTTCAAAGTATACAAGGATGACAAATAAATGATTTCCGTTATCGGTTACATGAATGGAACTTTGTTGGAGAAGATGTCAAAAAATAATGTCGTTCATGTGTCTAAGTCGTTGATGTGACATTGAAGGTTGAGAGAGTTGAGAAAGATCTCTTTCCACCATTGAAAAATGAAAGAGTATATAGAAAAACTGATATGACTTATGGATTGAGAGGCCCACTTTTCCATCCTTACTAAATTACATTTCAAGCATTTCACCTCACTTTTTACATATACATACATATTCAGGAGGAGATAAATTACCAAAAGAAGGCAACAAACAAATAAACATTAATTGTTTTTCACGCTGATAGGTTGCATGCGTGATTTTAGAAAAAACACAGTCAATGATTTATTCATTACATAGATCATATAAAACAAAACTAGATTTCAATGTTGCATTATCTTCTTGTCTTTCAATGGTCAAATATTTGTGACTTTGGATTTTACGAAGAAAAACAAAATAAAAGCATGCTCCTTTTAATTTAATGATTATATTTTGAATTTTTGATTATGATTAATTAATATTTATGAGATTTAATATATATATATATATATATATATATATATATATATATATATATATATATATATATATATATATATATATATATATATATATATATATATATATATATATATATATATAGACGAGTTCAATGCAGAACCAAATTAAATCACCTAACTGCAAAACTATGTTTATCAGTGAACATAAATCCCAAAAACCCCAAAACCGACACCCCAATCAACAATTTCATCGTGCTAATCTTGTTCGAACAAAGTGGGACTCGTACTTCATCCACTTGAATGAATAAATTTCCCCAATTTCGTCTCATAAAAGGTTTAATTCAACAACACCAGCTTATTTTCGTTTAAAATTGATCTCTCTGACAACCTCCAATTTTCTTCTCCTTCGATTGTATTTGTGATGGTGTTATGGTTTGTTGATTCCAAGAGTTTTGATCTTAGTTTTCGTTTTAATTTTCTTCTCCTTCGATCGTATTTGTGCTAATCTTAGTTTTGTTGATTCCAAGATTTTGTACCCACGTTTTGGAAGGCCACAATGGTGCAATCACATCAGTTGGAGTTGTGAAATCAAACAATATGCCATTTTTTTAACAAACTAAATATTTATAAGTATAAAGTATGCTATTTGAAATCGATTGCAGATCGACTTCGGGTTCAATCTATTCAAAATTGAAATCGATTGCAGATCGACTTCGGGTTCAATCGATTACAGGTTTAACCTCGTTTAAATCAATTGCAGATTACAAACACTCTGATCAGTTCTCATTCCTCGTTGAAATTATTGATTGCAGCTTCATCAAAATCGCTTGCAAGTTCAGCTTATGAAGTCATCGATTGCAGGTTTGCCCTCGTTGAATTAATCGATTGCAGTTACACCAACGAGGTTCAATCATAGTATCTTCACGATTGTAACCATGGACCAAAAATGTAATGGGTGATCTCGAATGTAACCGGTGTTAAACAGTTCAACTTTTTAGGTGCACACCAGGTGCTTGTTAAAATGCCAACAATGGCATTTTTTTGATTCTCGATTGTAAGTTGTGTTGTTCAATAATGAACATATGTTCACTAATGAACATTTGTGTACAACCTGATTTCGTCGTCACTTACCTTCTTCGATTTGTTTTCTTGAATTTCGATTGTTTCTGATTTCGCATCTCGATTCTTTCATCAAACATCCAAAGCCTTCGGAATCCCAAATCATCATCACCATCGATTTCATCCTTCGTTCACATCCATCTCTTCTTCTTCGTTCCAACTTTACACCATCGAAGGCATAATCACAGTGCCTTTGTCGAATATTTTTTAACAGTTGATTCAAGTTGTGCCTGTGATCGATCCCAGTACACTTTGTTGGAATCAACACTATTTCCCATTCAAGCTTTTGAAGAACACGACGAACATCAAATCTGACTTCCAAAACTTTAAGTTCAAAGAGTGTCCAGAGATTTAATCAACAATCGATTACTACAAAGGTAATAAGCTTCAACTGCATATATCGATACATGAATGATCCGCGATTCAAACGTAAATGTCAATCTGGAATAAGCTAATAGAAAAGCATATGTTCATTAATGAACATATGTTCATTAATGAACATACGTTTACAGGGTAAAATTTTTATGATCTTTGATTACATACGCATAACCAAACCAATATTACACACGAATAAACTACAAAAAACAGTTCATACCTCAACTAAATCCTAGCAGAGAAGATGTTGGTTAAATTGGAGAATGCCGATTGTAGGGTAAAATCTTTTATGATCTTTGGTTTTGGGGTTTTTGGGATATATGTTCATTGATGAACATGGTTCTGCAGTTAGGTGATTTAATTTGGTTCTTCATTGAACCCACCCCTATATATATATATATATATATATATATATATATATATATATATATATATATATATATATATATATATATACTAGGTTATAAGCCCGTGATAATCACGGGTTTTCAACTTAAAATTGTATGTGTAATAGTGGGCTTTAATTTGAGTTTTTTGGTTTTATATCACCTGTAAGGTATTTTCCAAAAAAATACACAATATATTAATAAATATCAATTACCATCGTCTGGTTTTATTATGTTGTTAATTCTGGTTTAGGTACAAATTTCTTTTTGCTTGGTTTGTGCTTAAAAGGTCAATACATATCAATATAATTGTTGCAAATAAGCATTTTCTAAAAATAAGTCTAAAACATTTTTGGTTATGTTTGTCCTTGTAAAGACCTTTATAAGCAGGGTTTACATGTTTGTCCTTATAATGATAAGAATAATGATAACAATAAGATACATTTTCAAAATTGAAATAAGTTAAAAGGTGTAAACTAAAGTCTAAATAAGTAAAATGAAATTTATATTTTGATCGGTTTTAAAAATTTATATTTAGGATATTTATAGATTAAAATTGAATTTGTTATATTTTTTAGTTAAATAGACATGAAATGATGGGCTATGTTTTAAATTCACTAACTGAGATGAAAGATCGTTCAAAACGCTATTAATAGAGTGGTTAAAATATTCTCGTTATTTATCACTCAAAATTATATATATATATATATATATATATATATATATATATATATATATATATATATATATATATATATATATATATATATATATATATATATATTTGTTATGCCGGACTTTAGAAATAAATTGCTACAACTCAATTTCATGAAAAAAGTAATTACATTTTACAAACATACATCATTGTAAATTAACCTGTGGAATGCTAAGTTTGTTGTGCCAAAAACAATCATCAAAATAAAGTCTATAGTAATATCCAAACTTTAATTGTCGGCAAAAAAAACATTCAAAAATAGTTAACTAAGATTATTCAAGAAAGGTAAATGTAAGTTCCAAAATACTCTTTAAGACAAAAAATATTAATTTATTATTCTAACATAAACGACTTAACATTACTTTGGCAGCGATATTTGCCCATTCAAGTTGCAGTAAAGATGGAAATATAATAACAATCATAAAAATATCCATTGCAAAATACATTAAGTCAATATATAAAAAACACCAATGTAATCAATAATCATCGTAACCAAACACAATAACAGTAAAGAGGTAGTATGTCTTTTTGTCAACTACACCAAAAGTTTAATTTTGATTATATGAAAAAGACATTAAAGAAACTTTTCACAGTTATAATGATTCACAAATACTGTCAAAATAATTTTAAAATCCTTAAGAAAATTTAGACAAAACAAAACTCAAAAATCAAAGACAGAATTATATAAAACAGGATGCCTTTTATGTTTAGACCACATGACACTTTTTGACAAAGAAAATGACAACATCGGTCAATTTTATATGTGTGGATAGTTTGGAATGCATGACTACAGAAAACAGTGTAGAAAATTAGTACTGATGGTGATAGTTGACTCTGTTTGTCTTATCCATCTGGTGAAATTAAGAGAACTTGGGAATCATCTTGTACTTCACTGAAAAAAGGGTCAATAGAGGTATTTAAATTGTTCATCAGTTTAAAATTGGATGTGATTCAAGAAGTACAAAAACAACAAAATGATTCTAAGTAACCCTCTACCTACTTCGGCTTGTATAAATGTCAGTAACAGTTATAACATTTGAATGATGTATCTCTGATATCCTAAACCATAAAATTAATAGCATCATAGATAAAGGATGACTTGGAATTCATAGAATCAATTTGATATTTTAAGAGGTTATCCTTAGATATGTATTCAAATCCTTAGGTAGTGCATAAATAAGGGTAGATTTGTAATTTAGCAAGCTTAAAACAAATGCAAGTATATATTTATAACTATGGTGACAACTACCTGTGGTACCAGCTTGCATGACAGCCGCTTGAAGATTATTCTTGGTACTAAGAAAAACGTTTCCATGATCAACATTCAAGCCCTGAAAACAATCTATATGTAAAAAGAAAAAGAAAAGCATATAAAGATCTTCCCTTTATTATAACAATGGTCGTGAACCCCCAACTCTATAGAAGGAATGAAAGTAAGATGTTATAAAAATGAATAAACAAAAGTACATTGCTATTTTCACATTTAACAATAATCCCAAAGTAAATTGTTCACTATTTAGCTAGGAAGGGTGTGGGAATACATACATGATCTTGTAGCATGTATATTTCTAAGAGTGTTATGATAATTCACTGGAAATTGCAGTAATATGACAAAAGATTGTTACACTTCAAGCAACAAAAAAATAGTCCAATCTATATAAACCAAGAATAAATGTAAGAAAGAAGAGACTAACCATATAACAAACATGAAAAAAATTCAAGGCCTTCCTAACAGGACTATTCTACTAAATAGATACCTGTAAAATTGAAAAGAAAAGTAAGACAATAAAATTGAAACCTATAAAAAAGTTGCTATAAGGTCCTTTTTCAAATCCATTAGATCATTTTTATCAATGTAAATACAAATGAAGGTGTTAATTTTACCTATTTTAATGAATGAGGTCAGTTTACCCATTTAAATCACATATAAAACCTCGATATCTATCAACTTTTCTGGGGCCGCTGTAAAAAAGTTCATCACATTATAAAAAAATTAGCAATATATTTTGATAAATTTGTCTATTAAAGAATCCAAATTTCACACACAAAAAGTGCACACACATGATACTTCAATTAAACCCAAACAAATAGCGACTGACTTTTACCATTGGAAAACATACCTAGCATTTTGATATTTGTTCTTTCTACACCCTTTACATTCACCATAAGGCAAGAAGTTGCACCGTAGTTTGTCCATTTGGGATATTTTGTCCAGAGTCACAAACATTATGCCAATCTGTCATAATATGCACAACCATCGATTAAACTTCACACAAGATAAATTAAAATATAAATTCTTTAATTTTTCCATGGTACTCACAATTTTCATATATGCCTGTTCAAAAAATTCGCTATCATTGTGAATAACTCAGATCTGAAAAAAAGAAAAAGAAAAATAGAAATCTAGCTAAGATAATCAGAAACCTGTTCGGTGATGGATCGTCGGGGTTGTGGCGGATAATCGAACTGGAAAACACTATGAAATTGAGTAGATGATTAGTGCGATTAGGGCTTGATTGAAATCAAGAAAATCCCAAATCACAACTGAAAATGAAGACGATACCATAAGATTTTCAGAGAAATCAGGAAAATAGAGATGAAGAGTAAGTACTTTAAATTAAAATAAAACTAACCATCCGATTTTCCTCTTTAGATCAGATCAACCAAGAGAGGAGATCTATGTGAGCGTAAATTTAAGTTGTGTTTGTATCTTCAAGTATCTGATTCGAGGAGAGAAATAAATGTTTGTTATTCTCGTGTAGAAAAGAAAGGGGAGTCAGTGAAAGAAGATGAAGTAATGAAGGATACGTATATGAACAAATCGAATAGAACATTACAGATTCCATAAATTGCTGATTTATTGTTGATTAAAAAGGAATAGTTTATTTGTTTCCTGAAATACACCGATGTAATAGATAGGAAGAGCAAAAAATCAGGGATCGTTTGTATATTTTGCCTAACATGAAACTGAAAATACACCGATGTAACAGATAGGCATAGTTTGAGCGGGAATATAAGGCTGAAACAGAATAAGAGTAGGCCACGTGGCAGTTGTAGTAGTGTTTTATTAGAAGTAAAGATATATATATATATATATATATATATATATATATATATATATATATATATATATATATATATATATATATATATATATATATATATATATATATATATATATAGGGCCAAGATCAAATATATCCTGACAAGTATTGTGTAACTTTGAAACTCAATATGGACCACTCATTTAAAACATATTCTTTTAAGAATGACTTATTTGTTCATTTAGAATATTGTTGTTTTATGTGAAATATTTTCATTCGTTCCAGAATTGTTACAATTTTTGTAAATTCTTATTGTTGTGATGTAAATTTTTCAGTAATTTTGACATAATTGAAACAATTCATTACATTCTTGTTGTTTTGATGTACAAAATTTAGTTCATTCTTTTAAGAATGAAAATTATTTTGTATTTTCATTCTTACGAGAATGAAATCTGATTGCCAGGATTTGGTTACAAGGTAACACAATAATTGTCATTCTTATTATAACGTAGCCATATATATATATATATATATATATATATATATATATATATATATATATATATATATATATATATATATATATATATATATGGTAGGTTATAATAAGAATGACAATTATTATGTTACCATGTAACCAAATCCTGGCCATCAGATTTTATTCTTGTAAGAATGAAAAAACTAATAATTTTTCATTCTTAAAAAATGAACTAAATTTTATACATCAAACAAAAAGAATGTAATGAGTTGCTTCAGTTATAACAAAATTACTGGAACATTTACATCACAACAATAAGAATCTACAAAAATTGTAACAATTCTGGAAAGAATGAAAATATTTTACATAAAACAACAATATTCTAATTGAACATATAAGTCATTCTTAAAAGAATGTATTTTAAATGAGCGGTCCATATTGAGTTTCAAGGTTACACAATACTTGTCAGGATATATTTGATCTTGGTCCTATATATATATATATATATATATATATATATATATATATATATATATATATATATATATATATATATATATATGGTTGAGTTCAATAATAGACTAAATTATCCATGGTACCAAGGACTAATCTCGATCGTCGGAATCAAAATCATCAACGGCTAAAAAATATGTTGTAAATTTCTTACATCGACGCACATGTATTCATGTAGAGAATTATAACAAAAACGCACTTAATTTTTTTTAGTTTTTTTAATTTGTCGACAATATTGTTTTTCAAAAATAAAAACCGAATATACGAAAATTCATAACTTTTTGTCCTCTACAAATAGACATCCATATTGATATATAAAAAATATTTTTTTTCATAAGTACAGCTCGTCTGGATTCATAATGTGAATCTGAACTGTAAAATTTTGAATATGAGTAATTATTTTACTTTTAAAACTTTTATTAATTCAATAGTATAACCATTTATAAGTAATGTACTTGATTCAGAAGTGGATTTACTCATATTTTACACGAAAATTTACTCATATTCACATATCAATATCATATAGTATTGAGAATTTACTTAAAATGTTTTACTACTTCAACATTTTAATTATTTATAATGAATTTACTCCGATTCACAATTAAATTTACTTACATTCACACAAAAATTTACTCAGATTCACATATCAATGTCATATGATATTTTAAATATACTTCGAAATATGAATTTGATTAATTTACTTAGAAAAATTTTAACACTTCAACATTTTAATAATTTATAATGAATTAATTATGATTCAAAAGTTAATTACATTCACATTAACACATAAAATTATTCAGATTCACATGACAATATCATATGTCATTGTATATGTCAATAGTGAATAACAAAATAACAACTCAGATTCACATGTGAATCTCAACTAGCAGAAATTTCGAAAAAAAATAATTTTTTGTATATCAATATAGATGTCTATTTGTTGAGGATAAAAAGTTATAAATTTCCATATATTCAGTTTTTTTTCGAAAAAAGATAAGCCCTAAAAATTAAAAAAACGAAAAAAAACGAAGTGGATTTTTTTATAATCCGGTAGATACACGTCCACTGTAAGGTGTATAAACGTGTGGATGAGATTAGTCCCATGGTACCATAGTTTATATATATATATATATATATATATATATATATATATATATATATATATATATATATATATATATATATATATATATATATATATATATGTAGGGAGAGAGAGAGAGAGAGATAGATAGATAGATAGAGAGAGAGATGATCATATAATTTATATAATTTGTGAGAGTTAATTGTAGAAAAATCCAAGTTAATATAACAAACAAGAAGTTTAAGCTTATAAATAACAAATAATAATCTTTAACAAAAATTATGTATGCAATTTTTATTTTTATTTTTAAAACTTTATAATATATTATTGTTTTATTATTAAATAAATAAGAAAATATTATAATAATTAGTGAGGTAATTAATAAATAAAATAAGATTAATATAAAAAAGTTTAATTATCTTAAGCCGATTTACTTGAACAATGTCAATTATAATATAACTTATTTTAAGATTTTGCGGTTTACCATTATCATAACATTTTTTAATTTAAAAAGATATTTTTTAAATAACCTAAATTCTAAAATATGTATATCAAACTATTACTGTAAACTTGGTTTTGAAATCAAGCTTCACACTTATTTATTTTTGGGTGTTATAAAAAAACCATATTTTGAAGGTTCAAAACTACATTGTTTTTAGAAATTCTCTATATCTTTTTAGAAAGTCCGATCAAACATATTTCATATTTTCTAATTGTTGTATTTTTATTTTTTGCACTACCTATATTTATCTTTTCAAATCAAATTATATATATATATATATATATATATATATATATATATATATATATATATATATAAAATCTTTGATTATATTATTTATTCAAATTTTTTTAATAACATTGTATTATAATATCTAATTATTATAACTAAAACTAAAAATCATAAATATACATTGTTATTTTAATTAATATTATATATACTTTTAACCTTTATAAGTATACCATATTTTGAAATGTTTTAGTTTTAAATAAAATTGTAAGCTTACAATTAAATTAGCCGCACACATGTCATATTTTTTTTAATAAAAAACAGTTCCTTATAAAATAAAATTAATAACCAAAAAAATAAAATAACATACATTCCAATAAAAAACTGATAAATATATATAACTAATAACAATAAATAAAAAAGTAAAAATCACCTATAGTAGCTTGTCACGACTTTTTAAGATGAGAGCATACATAATTAATTAGTAGCTATGAATTTAATTTAATTGAATGATTATATATAATGTACATATATAACATGTTTTCAAATAAATAAATAAATATTTTATATGATATACACTTTGAAAAATTTGTGTATATTTTGTCAACTTATCCTTATATATTAATTACAAAAAGTATATATAATTTTTTAAGAAATATAAGAATTTAAAAAATCAAAAACTGAAAATCTTATTTTATCAATAAAAATACATATCTCATTTTAACTAACATCTATTAACAATCAATAGTAGAACTATGTAATAATAGCAATTAGTTATCAATATCAATAATAAAATAATAATATTAAAATATAAAAGATCAATGATTGTGTTTATTATAAAGTAAATATTAATTGATGTGATAAGGGTTTATTTAATTCAAGACAGTTTATTTAAGATTATTCTTATTTTTCTTTAAATAAAATCAAATAGACAAACATGTTCGCGAATTAATAAAAAAGTATGTTTTAAATTGGCAAATCGTAAAAAAGAAAAAGAAAAAACTCCTTGGATTTTTATCAATCTGGAAAATTCATTTTAAAATTTAACCTAAAAGAAGATATCTATCGTTTCATAATTCAAATCGATTATAATAATGTTTAACCAAAATAACCATTAGTTGATATCAGCAATGCATTTTAAGTTTTACATGTAACAAAATCATATTTATTTGTTAGAATTTGTTATACCATACTTGTAAGATTGCTTGTGGTTCATAAACTTTTATTTGATTGTTAGTCATAAACTTTTGTTTTTATTTTATTAATACATATTTAAAAGATTTAATTGTAAATAAAATAATACTGAACTACATACCAATTACTTTGAAAAGTTTATACTTCAGTGACCCACTGACCCCCGACCACCCAACACAGGAAGACCCACATGCTTCATACGGCTTAAACCTCTTGAAAATTTATGTATGTATTTGATTCGATTAAAATTTTTAAAACATTACGTTTTACGTAAAAAATAATGTATTATTATAATTAATATACATATACAAAGTTTTAGTTTATATATACAAGGTGGAACTAGAGAAGGGTCCGCAATTGGAGTTGCCATGTTCTGTTTTCTTTTAAATTAATATTGATGTTTAAAATTTTGGTCTAAAATTATAAATTAGATAATATTTACTTCAAAAAATTAATAACTGGTTTATAAATTTCATTTTCCTCATAGATTTTTCAAGAGTTGTCCATTTTTTTGTTTTTTTAATTACCCTTTACTCCACGGCAGATTTTTCCAACTTAAATTGAGAATTGAATTAAAATTAAAACTCAAAGTCATCAAAACATAGCAAATTTGAGGTAAGGTTTTCGTTTGAATGAGTTTGAAGCTGAAAAACCTAATTATTAATTATACTAATTTAGATATCCTAAGTTGGTCCAAAGTCAAACCAACCCAAATTCAATTAAAAATACACAAATAACTATTTACACAACTAAAAAGATATTGAAACATTGAATTAGGTTGAAAATAAGAAAATGGGATATATATATATATATATATATATATATATATATATATATATATATATATATATATATATATATATATATATATATATATATATATATATATATATATATTTGCAAGTTAGGGATAAATCATATTACACGGGTACGTAATATACTACAGCCTAGCTAGGTACATATGAGACTGCTCGGTCGTTATACCGTTGAACCTTCCCTTTCTCCAAGTAGATGCTGCACATATACAAGACCCGTACACGCAATCGGCAAACCCTGGCGCATAGCACACGCCCACCCCGTAAGGACGTCCTGTAGGCAACTGACTACTGGTTAAACCAGTAGCCCCGGGTACTCACAACACCGCCTAGCACAGAGGCCGCAAACTAGGCATTAATATCTTTAGCCTTCATTTGCGTGGAGTGAGGCTAGAACCCACAACCTCTCCTAGGAGTGGCAAGGGCCTTAGCCATTCCAACCAACGATGATGTGTGTGTGTGTGTGTGTATATATATATATATATATATATATATATATATATATATATATATATATATATATATATATAAAGAGAGAGAGAGAGAGAGAGAGAGAAAAGTAGGTTTCATTGAGAATGAAAAACAAGTTGAGAACACGAGAATGAATCTCAACCACATATTTTTTTCTTGCCGCTCTAGTGCTTTGGCGTCGTTGGAGCGTTAACGCTCTAACGACGAGATATATATTATTATTTACATATAATTTTCACCACCACTACCACCTACACCATCTTCGTTACCACCACCACCGTCGTCGCCACCACCACCACTACCGCTGTCGCCGCCATCTCTACCACCACCGTCGCTGCCGCCACCTCCCCCAACGCCACCGCCACCAATCACCACCACCGCTTGTAACGACGGTTTTACAAAAAAAAAACATGAATAGTAACTCCGGCGTGAATAGTAACTCCGGCGTGAATAGTGCTCCGGCGTGAATAGTGCCGAGAGATGAAGTAAGCGCTTACCTCGTGATGACATCGACGATGATGTCGTGATGACATCATGATGACGTCGTGAATAGTGTCGCTGACGTCGTGATGACGTCGTGAATAGTGTTTTTGAGCCCTATAAATAGAGGCTCAACCTCTTCATTTCAAACCACAACACACACCAAACAACCTTACGATATCGGAGAGTGTTCTGGTGAGAAAGATAGATCGGGAGAGGTAAGGAACGAGCGATAGCTTGTAGCGAAGTGCTCGAGAGTTGTCGGAAGAGTTGAACGGGAAACGAGCAAGCGACAGTACTAAGTGAGTAATCGCTACTTTATTTCTTTAATAGTTTATAAAATGTTAAACTATTATCTGTGGAAGTTATATACTATTTGTAATTCCAAAAATAATGCCCAATGATTTACTTACGAGAACGGTGCCTAGGCCGGTTACATGGGATCTGGTTGTTGGATTTTCCGAAAGGCTAAATGCTGAAAGGATCCTGCCACCCCATCTAATCTTCTACCTGGCCGTTCTTTATTTGATAAATCACGAGGTATCATATTGGAATTATAGATAATATAAAGCAGAGCGATGGTGTGATTCGTAGTGATGCCGGTTGAAATAGTAGTTCACCTATAAACGAATATATAGGTACGAACCAAGCAGTTATAGTGGGTGTAAGAAGGCAGGAATAACCAGATACCGTATAGCAAGAATCAATGTGAGTAATCTATCCCTAAGTGTTACTTTTACTGTGGGGTCACATTATCGGTTATTGTGATTGGGACCATCTTTCCATGGGGTCACATACTCGGTAATTGTGGTTGAGACCACATATATGCTGTGACGATCGAATTAAGTAGTAATTGTGGTGGGACCACATACAAATGTTGTGATGGCCTACTTGGCTGGCAGTTTTATCACACATTCAACAGGTGTACATTGAGTCCTTGAGACTCGGTATCACAGGGGGCTGTGATATGATGTGGAAGCTGAAAATTTAATGCTGTTATAACACTTATCGATTATTCACTGAGCTTGTAAAGCTCACCCTTGTTGATACTAACTGTGCAGGTGCTGTAGACCTTACTAAAGGGAAGGATGTAATTCGGGGTTAGAACTGATGACCGTAGCAGCCCGGCTTTTGGGAGATACCACTTGTACCTTTTTCTTGTAATATATACCCTGTATAATATTTTGTTGAATAAAATATGTTTTAAAGTGTGGAAAATAAATGGGTATATTTATATTGAAAGCCGGGTGTTACAAGTTGGTATCAGAGCCGAGGTTTAAGTGAATTAGGTTTCTATAGGGTAGATACCTAGTCTTGAACCTTAGGAAATAGTAGAATTCGGGATTGGAGAAGGATAATTTATGTTATCTGATTAGGAGACTAATCTTTCTGTTGAACTTTGAAGATGGCAAACACCAGGAGTGGTCAGAGCCGAGGAGGTGCTAGGCAGGGAGCTTCCAGGGGAGGCAGAACTCGATCACAGGGCTCAGTGCACCGGGAGGCGGGAGAGGCAGCAAGGAACCAGCCGGATTTACGAGCTATCATTACTGATGTGGTACGGGAGCTATTACCCACTATAGTAGAGACACATAGGGAGGATACTGCTAAGCAGGTGCATGATGGAGCCCCCAGAGACGAGGGACACGCCAAAAGTGGAGTACACGTGGCAGATAAAGGCAAAGGTGTTGAGGGAACTTCGGAAGTGAAAAACAAATGTACGTATAAGAATTTCCTTAGTTGCAAGCCTAAGGAATTTACGGGAACTGATAGTCCCGTACAAGCGATGGAATGGTTGATACATACGGAGAAAGTTTTCCGGATTAGCAAGTGTGATGAGGCAGACAAGGTGGAGTTTGCTACCAACCTTTTCGCTGGGAATGCCCAGTATTGGTGGCAAGTTTTCAGTAGAGCTTTGGGTTCAGATTTGC
The DNA here is from genome assembly GCA_023525715.1 of Cichorium intybus. NCBI lineage: Eukaryota > Viridiplantae > Streptophyta > Magnoliopsida > Asterales > Asteraceae > Cichorium > Cichorium intybus. The sequence goes on along the minus strand of CM042017.1, from coordinate 23,560,610 downwards.
TTGGAATGTTGACCTGGGAACAGTTTAAAGCAAAATTCACTGAAGAATACTGTTCCGAAGTAGCAGTGAAGAAGCTGACAGAAGAGTTCTTACATTTGGAACAAGGGACTCGTTCTGTACAAGAATATACTATGGATTTCTTGGAGAAAGCTAGATTCTGTGAACATGAGGTTGATACTGAGAAAAGAAAGATAGACAAGTACGTATGGGGATTGAAAACCCGGATTCGAGAGGTTGTACAGCCACTCAAGCTGACTACCTTTCGGAAAGTAGTTGATCGGGCAGTGGAACGTGAGGCGGAGCTGCAACGCCAACAAGGTGAAAGGAGGGCCGCAGAAGCAAAAAGAAAGGCTGAGGAACGTCCATGGATTTCTCAGAAGAAGTCCCAACAATCAGAATCTGGGTCGCGGGGTCAGACTCGGAAGGATGAAGGCAAATGGTGCGACAAATGCCGGAGGAAGCATACGAGAGATTGTCCTACTAGTCCCTCACCATTGTATTGTTTTAAGTGTGGGAAGACAGGACACTATGCTCGAGATTGCAACCAAGCAACTCGAGTATGTTTCCAGTATGGAGCCAAAGATCATATCCGATCAGAATGTCCACAGCTGAAGACAGGGGGATCCCGAGACAGGACACGGGAGGAGTAGGGAAGAGAAAGGAAGGAGACACGAGGTGGACCAGTAGTCTCCCGAGCATTCCAGATGACCGTTGAGGAGGCCCGGGAAAAGACTGATGTTATCACAGGTATTTTTTAAACTAAACTCGATCCCTGCATATGTATTCTTTGATCCTGGAGCCACCGACTCCTTTATATCCACATCATTCATGCCCCAAATTTCTATACCCTTAACCCCGTTGAATGAAGAACTGGAGGTAGAAGTAGCAGGTGGTAGATATGTATATGTCTCTGAACAGATGCCAGGGTGTCAGCTTGAGATTAACGGGACCATTTTCCCTATTGATCTGAAGCCGATCACCACCAGAGAATTTGAAGTAATTGTAGGAATGGACTGGTTAGCATCCAATGATGCTCAAGTCGATTGTAAAAGAAAAAGAATTGCAGTTCTGGCACCAGACGGGTCGCAAATAATAATTCAAGGTGAACGGCCACGTACAAGGATGCCTGTCATGTCTTTTGCCAAAGTACGACGTCATAACAACAAAGAAGGAATATTTTACATGGCATGTGTGGTCTCGACAGAGCCTACCAAACGATCCGTTGAAGATGTCGCCGTTGTGAAGGAGTTTGCTGATGTTTTTCCCAATGAGCTTCCGGGATTACCTCCGGATCGGCAACTAGAGTTTACTATCGATTTGGTTCCAGGAGCAGCCCCTATTGCTCGTGCTCCTTATCGATTGGCACCATCAGAAATGGCAGAGTTGAGGAAGCAGTTGCAGGAGTTACTCGATCGGGGATTCATTCGACCGAGTACTTCACCTTGGGGAGCACCTATCCTGTTTGTAAAGAAGAAGGACGGGTCTATGCGAATGTGTATAGACTATAGAGAACTGAACAAGATCACCATAAAGAACAAATATCCATTGCCCAGGATTGATGATTTATTCGATCAACTTCAGGGAGCATCCTATTTCTCTAAGATTGATCTAAGATCGGGATATCATCAGCTGAAGATTCGGGAGTCGGATATCCCGAAGACTGCCTTCCGTACCCGTTACGGACATTATGAGTTCCTGGTAATGCCGTTTGGGTTAACCAATGCCCCTACAGCTTTCATGGACTTGATGAACAGAGTGTGTCGTCCATTTCTTGATACCTCTGTTATCGTGTTCATTGATGATATACTGATCTATTCCCGGAGTCAGGAAGAGCACGAGACGCATCTACGTCAAGTTTTGGAGTTACTCCGTCAAGAGAAGCTGTATGCCAAGTTCTCAAAGTGTGAATTTTGGCTTCGTGAAGTTCAGTTTCTAGGACATGTTATTAGCAGCGAAGGTGTTAAAGTTGATCCTGCAAAGATCGAGGCTGTAATGAAGTGGGAGCCGCCGCGGAACCCATCAGAAATACGCAGTTTTCTTGGGCTAGCTGGATATTACAGGAGATTTGTAGAGAACTTCTCTTCTATTGCAGCTCCTTTGACCAAATTAACTAAGAAGGGCGAGAAGTTTGAATGGACGGAAGAACAGCAAGCTGCATTTCAGAAGCTGAAGCAAGCTTTGTGTGAAGCCCCAGTTCTTGCATTACCACAAGGTGGAGAAGACTTTGTGGTTTACAGTGACGCCTCTAGGGTAGGTATGGGATGTGTATTAATGCAAAGGGGCAGGGTGATTGCATACGCATCCAGACAATTGAAGGAAGTTGAGAAAAAATACCCGGTACATGATCTGGAACTAGCTGCTGTGGTGTTAGCATTAAAATTGTGGAGGCACTACCTATACGGGGTAAAGTTCAAGATCTATACGGACCATAAGAGTCTCAAATATTTGTTCGATCAGAAGGAGTTGAACATGAGGCATCAGAGATGGATGGACTTACTCAAAGACTATGACTGCGAGATTTTGTACCATCCAGGGAAGGCGAATGTAGTTGCAGACGCTCTCAGTCGAAAGGAGAGACCCATTAGGGTTGTGTCTGCTTGTATGAGCATAGTTAGTCGGCTACCTGAGCTGATTCGAACAGCCCAAGAGGAAGCAGGGAAGGCGGAGCATGTGAAAAGTGAACGCATGGTTAGCTATATTAACCAACTCGAGGAAAATTCTCAGCGATTGAAGACCTTTAAAGGTCGAGTATGGGTGCCAAAGCAGGGTGAGGCACGGAAGTTACTCCTCGAGGATGCGCATTGTTCTCGTTATGCTATACACCCGGGTAGCACCAAGATGTACCGGACGCTGAAACCGATGTATTGGTGGCCGGGTATGAAGCGAGATATAGGAAGATATGTGGAACGGTGCCAAACGTGCTTGCAAGTAAAGTCCAATCATCAAAAGCCGTATGGAGAAATTCAGCCTCTACCAGTTCCAATGAAAAAGTGGGACGAGGTCACTATGGACTTTGTGACAAAACTTCCTCGGACGCCACGAGGACACGATGCAATATGGGTGATCGTGGATCGACTGACCAAATCCGCTCAGTTCATACCCATACGAGAAGATTATAAGGTTAGCAAATTAGCCAGAATCTATATTGATGAAGTAGTCTGTAGACACGGGGTACCATCCTCCATTATATCCGACCGAGATAGTCGATTTATGTCTGGGTTTTGGCGGAGCTTCCAAAAGCGGTTTGGATCGAAAGTTTTAATGAGTACTGCTTACCATCCTCAGACTGATGGACAGAGTGAAAGGACTATTCAGACGTTGGAGGATATGCTTCGTGCCTGTGTTATAGATTTTGGTGGAAGCTGGGAGGATCACTTGCCTTTGGTGGAATTCGCATATAATAATAGCTATCATTCCAGCATTCAGATGGCGCCATACGAGGCATTGTATGGAGCACCATGTCGTACTCCGACATGTTGGACAGAGTTAGGGGAAAAGCCGTTAGCTGGACCCGAGATTGTAGCTCAAACCGAGGAGAAAATTCGAGAAATTCGAGAACATTTAAAGGTTGCTCAAAACCGCCAAAAGCAGTATGCTGATCGTCGATTGAAACCTATAGAGTTTCAGGTTGGCGATATGGTGATGCTGAAGGTTTCCCCGTGGAAGGGTCTGATTCGTTTTGGAAAGAAAGGTAAGTTGAGTCCTCGCTTTATTGGCCCGTTCCGGGTATTACAAAGGGTGGGAGCTGTAGCCTACCGGTTAGAGCTACCTGAGGAGCTAAGAGGCATTCACAACGTCTTCCATGTGTCGCATTTGAGAAAGACTCTGTTTGACGAGTCCCAACGAGTGCCTTTACCTAAAATTGAAATAGATGAAAAGCTGAGGTATCCGGAGCAGCCAGAAAAGATTTTAGACCGCAAGGTGAGACAGCTACGGAACAAGAAGATTAATATGGTAAAAGTACAGTGGCGATATCACAAGGGCTCGGATGTAACTTGGGAAGCCGAAGAAGAAATGAAGGCGAAGTACCCCCAATTGTTTGCTTGATTCCGGGGACGGAATCTTATAAAGGGGGGGAGAACTTGTAACGATGGTTTTACAAAAAAAAAAAAAAACATGAATAGTAACTCCGGTGTGAATAGTAACTCCGGCGTGAATAGTGCTCCGGCGTGAATAGTACCGAGAGATGAAGTAAGCGCTTACCTCGTGATGACATCGACCATGATGTCGTGATGACATCATGATGACGTCGTGAATAGTGTCGCTGATGTCGTGATGACGTCGTGAATAGTGTTTTTGAGCCCTATAAATAGAGGCTCAACCTCTTCATTTCAAACCACAACACACACCAAACAACCTTACGATATCGGAGAGTGTTCTGGTGAGAAAGATAGATCGGGAGAGGTAAGGAACGAGCGATAGCTTGTAGCGAAGTGCTCGAGAGTTGTCGGAAGAGTTGAACGGGAAACGAGCAAGCGACAATACTAAGTGAGTAATCGCTACTTTATTTCTTTAATAGTTTATAAAATGTTAAACTATTATCTGTGGAAGTTATATACTATTTGTAATTCCAAAAATAATGCCCAATGATTTACTTACGAGAACGGTGCCTAGGCCGGTTACATGGGATCTGGTTGTTGGATTTTCCGAAAGGCTAAATGCTGAAAGGATCCTGCCACCCCATCTAATCTTCTACCTGGCCGTTCTTTATTTGATAAATCACGAGGTATCATATTGGAATTATAGATAATATAAAGCAGAGCGATGGTGTGATTCGTAGTGATGCCGGTTGAAATAGTAGTTCACCTATAAACGAATATATAGGTACGAACCAAGCAGTTATAGTGGGTGTAAGAAGGCAGGAATAACCAGATACCGTATAGCAAGAATCAATGTGAGTAATCTATCCCTAAGTGTTACTTTTACTGTGGGGTCACATTATCGGTTATTGTGATTGGGACCATCTTTCCATGGGGTCACATACTCGGTAATTGTGGTTGAGACCACATATATGCTGTGACGATCGAATTAAGTAGTAATTGTGGTGGGACCACATACAAATGTTGTGATGGCCTACTTGGCTGGCAGTTTTATCACACATTCAACAGGTGTACATTGAGTCCTTGAGACTCGGTATCACAGGGGGCTGTGATATGATGTGGAAGCTGAAAATTTAATGCTGTTATAACACTTATCGATTATTCACTGAGCTTGTAAAGCTCACCCTTGTTGATACTAACTGTGCAGGTGCTGTAGACCTTACTAAAGGGAAGGATGTAATTCGGGGTTAGAACTGATGACCGTAGCAGCCCGGCTTTTGGGAGATACCACTTGTACCTTTTTCTTGTAATATATACCCTGTATAATATTTTGTTGAATAAAATATGTTTTAAAGTGTGGAAAATAAATGGGTATATTTATATTGAAAGCCGGGTGTTACACCGCTACTGCCAACGCCGCCACCTCCCCCACCACCGCCGCTACCACCTTTACCACCACCTCCACCATCGCTACCACCACCCACCACTACCACCTCTATCACCGCCGCCACCACCACCACCTTCGTCACCACCCACCTCCACCAACACCAGCACCCCACGAACACCGTCGCCACCATCACCACCATCATCGCCACCCTCTATCGCCATCACCATCATCATCCCACTTTCTACCACCATTCCGACCACCACAACCATATATATGTTTATTCATATATGATTATATGAATATTCATATAATCATATATGATTATTCATATATGATTATATGAATAATCATATATGAATATACCCATTCATATATGAATAAATCATATACGAAAAAAAACTCAGCTCGTCGTCGTGCAGCGGCGTGCGTCAGCGCTGGCGCATCTGGCATTCTCACGTTCTCAACATTATTTTCATTCTCAATGGAACCCTCCCCTATATATATATATATATATATATATATATATATATATATATATATATATATATATATATATATATATATATATATATATATATATATATATATATATATATATATATATATATAACAATACGTTTTGCAGCGAGCTTTTGAGAGTTTTAAGAACTTTTTTGCCTTTTGTTTTTAAGAAGAAAATTCCGAATTAAAGAAGAAGCTTCATTTTTTAGTCGAACTTAAAACTTTCATATTAAACGTAAAGCTTTTAATTCAAAATCTAGCTGTTGGAGCTTTCGATTTGAAATTTAGTAATTAACCTTATATTGGATCCGAACTAAAGGGTTGTTTCCCCATTTTTCTCATGCATGGTAAAATGGTACGAGTAACGTTATTAGTCTGATAAAATATGCACAGGTCTGTTGTTTTTAGTATTGAATAAATCATCTTAGAAAATTAAATGACAAATTTATCCTTACATGATGTATTTTTCTCCACGATATTCATTGGTTTTAATGAGGGGAATTGTGAGGGAAAAAAAGAAAGAAAGAAAGGCAAATAAGTAAATGATTAGTGTCTTACATGTTTTTTGACTTGACATATTAAGAGTTATTTGATAACTTCTAAATGAAACCATTAAATGTCATCTCTCAATCGGTCCATATTCAATGTGTTTGATACAACTTCTAAACGACATCTAAATTCTAAACGAATCAAAAGCCTCCGAACGGTCTTTTGATTCGTTTGAAAGGCAAACAACTTTGAACAGTTAATGAACTTTATCTTATTTGAAGCATTCATCACTAAATGATTTGGTTTTATCAAATAGTCCTTATGTCATTATGTCTGGAATTAATAAGAATAAAACAAATATATATCATTATATGTTTAACATATTAAACTCTTATAAGTAATAAAAACCGGCTTCCAAATACATGGTAGGAATGGGTGAGAGAAATGTATAATAGATTGGAAAATGACACCAAACCACTAACATAGGTAAGTTGAATTTCCAAAAGCCATGAGCCGTTGATTCGAAGGGTGAGACCCATGGGTTGGGTGGGTTCAAGACAATGAACTAAAAGCATTGGACCCGACAAGAGACAAAGGATAACGTTATCTCTATCCTTTTTCATTTTCCCCATATAAAACAACTTAAACCATCTTTTTCCTTAACCCATTTCACACCAACTAAGATTGTAATAACAAGTATTTTCTTTTCCAAAAATTGTACTAAAATAAAAGGCTGATACTTTGTACATTTATTTTTTACACTATAATAAACATATTCAAGGTGCATATATGCACCCTACAGACCATGTAGGTATGCCTTTTATCACCTTTTATCATTAGTAAAAGTTGTTATTATATCAGGAATATCTTTTAACTATATATATAAGATTTAGTTTGATATTCTTTTGCAAAGCAGAACGTTTGAAGTTCATTTGTAACGACTTCTGAAATCTAACACGGTAAGTGATTTGTCGTTTATGAACTAATATTTGAATGAGTTAATGATCTATAATGACAATCAATAACATAAAATTTACCCGTTATTGAAATTTTAATAGCATCCAATAGGTCACCAGACTTTAATTTTGCCACCAAAAGATCACCGAACTTTCAATTTTTGTTTTAAAATACGATTGTCTCCGATTTTAACCGGTTATACACGATTAAAATCGTTGTGAGGAGACCTCATGATTGGTTATTGTCCTCCGACGAAGAGAGGAATGGCAGCTGAAAGCGGATTGAGCATCAGAGGAGGAGAGTTGTGGGGGTGTGGTCGAGGTGGTACGACTGTTGTGGAGATTTTAGATAGGCTTTGGGCATGGTCGAGATGGTACGACTGTGAATGGGTTGAGGAAAATGGTCTGGGCTTGGTCGGCAGAGACAGAGATGTCGTCGGAACTATAAAACGGTGGTTAAAATCGGAGAAAATTGTATTTTAAAACCAAAACTAAAAGTTCAATGATTTATTGGGTGCAATTAAAATTTCAGTAACCTAATGAGTAATCTTGTGTTATTGATTGCCAATATGGATCATTAACCCTAGTTAAATATAAAAAAAATGATTTGGAAGGATAATAATTTTCAAACTTGTTTAAAAAAACACTGTCAAAGTTTTTTTTTGCTCATTATACCATTAGACTTTCAAAATTGTTCAAAAATACCATTGTCACCCGTTATAATATGTTATGTCCGTTTGTAGCCAACAAAATAATAATAAAAATGTTGACATGCATATTACATAGCATGAGAGTTGTGGTAGGAGGGTAACAAACTTTCAATTTTGTTCAAAAATATCATCGAACTAAAAAACAATGATTTACTTTGACCATTGAACTTTTTTTGTCAACTTTGAGCTCTCTCTCTCTCTCTCTCTATCTATCTCTCTCTTCCTCCTTCCCGTCCTCTCTCTATCTCTCCATCTACACACCAACACACATACATGATACAAGTGCCACTTTGCAACAAACACTTCGACATATTTTGGTAAAAATGGGAGGAACTGCAAGAAGCCTAACACATTCCTTATCTTCAACCTCCACCACCCTCCTCTTTTTCTCTTTCTGTTCATTCCCCAAACCCCACCATCGTCATAGGGTTTATCAAGGGTTTAGGACCCTTTCCACTGTTGTTCCCGCCGTCACGATCACCCCATCACCGGAACCATTGAAGCAAATCACCACATTTGGGTATGTGAAGCAAAATAGCCACATGGTTTGAAAAATGCTTTCACAATTCATGCACCGGAGGGTAAATTGTCCACAATACAAAAACCGAATTCTTTAGGTTGTTTGATTCATTTTTGCAAAAAGAATCCTCCAAATTGTTTAAGGTACAGACTTTTCCAAATTGCTCGACAATTTCGCAAGAAAATGATATCAAAACAAGCAAACTCTTCACTTTTTCATTCAAACTTCCTAAATTTACTAAACTTTATGTTATTGTATGTATGTTGCAAACATTTAATTGTTTTGTGAAATGATGTTTTTCATCTTTTGATAATGTATTCATTTATTTTTTTTACATGCTATCAATGTGGTAGTTTTTGCAACATCCAAATTAGGGCTTAATAGTTCTGGACATTATTGGTAGAAAAATAAAAGTTTTGTATATAAATTAAAATAAATTAAATATAATTAAAAATAGAATTAAACCTAGAAATAAATAAAAACACTTATATTATAAGTATAAATTCATGTAGATGTTTAAAAGACTAGATGAAATGGATAAAAAAACAACCTCGTGAGAAAAAGGAGTAAAAATGTTAAAATTTGAGAAACTTGTTAAACCAAGTTTGGACTAGATTTGGAAATCTAAAAATTATAAAGTCAACATCATAAAGTATAAAATGAATATCTATAAGTTGAAACTAGAATTTTAGACCACTTTGAGAATTTTTTAGATGAGGGACTTCAATTGCCAAATTCGTGAAAGTAACCATTTGTAGAAAAATAGACAATTTAGGAACTAATAATGTTAAGGATAATTAATTAAATATTAATGATGAGTTTCCTAAGTTAAGGATGGGTATTAGCATCTCTTGACAATTATGAAAATAGGGAAACAAGATTGTCAATTCTATCAAAGTGGACTTTGATCGTCTTCGACCAAGGGTTGACTTATATTTCACATATATTGTTTTTGGGAGACTTATTTGTGAGTAAAAAAATTTGGTGACTCATTGAAGTTCTATTTATGGCAACAATGTAAAAGTCTCAATAGAAGGGTGTATACTGTTAGTTATCAAAATTATATAAAGTAGTTAGTTAGTCATCTCCTTCATTTGAGTGGGGAACGTGTTCTAGAGAAAGAAAGATGTTATATGGCGATTCCAAACAATTTTAGATATTGGAGAGTGGATTATCAAGTTCTAGCATCAAAACCTGTTTCCAAGCAACAACTAGGTATAATATCTTATTCCTCTTCTTCAAAATCGAGCTAGGGTTTGGGGAAAACCCCAAATACGAGAAATGTTTATCAATATTTAATTGAAGTTTTAAACTATTTTTGATTTCTCAAATGTTAGTTTGTTCTCATTCATCTCATCCATGGTCTAATTTGAGAATTTGATGAACTTTTGAAGCTTTTAAGCTTCAACAATGGCGGAATTTCCATTTGTGCATTGGTTACTAAAACTAATGATATTTCTAACTTGATTTCATCAATTTTAAACTATATTTGATAAATGGATTCCATTGTTGGGTGATTGCTTCGTAATTTGATGATTTGCGAAATTCTATATGAATCATAGCTTTAATGGAGTTTTTGAAGTATACATGTGACTGAATTGAGCTCTTGGATCCATTGACATTGTTTCAAACAAAACTTGTTTATTAAGTTAATATGAAGTCTAGTTGATGATGATTTAATGATATGAAAAGTGTTGAAGTTGTTTTGGACCTTATATAAAATGTGTGATGATTATTTAATGCGGTGTTGTTCTAAGGCCTGAAGATCATCAAAATTATGACTTCATCATGGTGTTTTAATGATATAAATGAATTTAAACATGTTAAAGATGTTATTAGACCAATAAAAGTCTTTAAAACTGAAAGAACCAAGTCTAAAAATCAATTGGACATGTATATGGGTCTTGAAGATGAAGAAATCACGAATTGGGGGACTTACAATAGTGACTCGATTGAGTCACTTTCCTTTTGTAATTTGAATCGGTCGACTGACAGACTCTGAGGAATTTTTATTTTTTGCAATTTCCTCATGTGATGTCCAAATCAAGTCTAGTTTTTGCTTATGCTATTCTATAACTGTATATATGGATGATACGAAAGGAATGGAACTATATTTTCACTAGTAAGAACTTAACAAGTGACTTAATGGATTAAAAAGGATGTTATAGTTTAGATTTTGGGCTTCTATAGGTGATCACTAAGTACGATAAAGTGTATAGAAGTTGAGGAAGCCTCTGCTAGTACTATGTGTACTACTTGAGTTATGTGAGTAATCTCCATGAGTAAATGTCCCAACAATGTATATTAACAAGGTATATCAACAAGGTATACCAACAATGATATGAATCCAACTTAGTATGTAAGTATGCACTCACCTTGGCATTTGAATGCCCTTGTGATCTTGACCTTCTTCTCTTGGAACCTATCATCATGATTCCATACAACTTATATTAACACATGACACTATGAGGTTAATATGGTGACTACACCAAGACTCCTATCTTAATGAGTGTTAAGTACTCATTAAGCTCATGTATTAATCAAATAAGTCAACATATTTATGTTTCATAATTCACAATCTTAATGTCTCATCATAGTCATGACTCATTAAGATTATGTATTAATCCATTAAGTTTGGCATCACTCATTGCCCATGTAGCATTCCGAGGTCCCACATAAAATCCTAAGACCAGGCCTCCTTAATAAGCATGCCAACTAGTTCACGCTCTACCATGTGATCATTAGGGAAGCAACTAGCTCCCGACCAGTTGTGTCTAACCTGCTACGGTCTTCTTCATAGTCTTGCCCTCATGGAAAGCAGCGACCGAACCAGAAAGCAGCGACCAGACATACAAAGGCCCTTGGCCTAGGTCGTCGCGTTTTGTTCCAATGACAGGATAATCCATTGACACGGTCTTCATCTTCTTGGTCAACACGGTCACAATATTTTTAGACAGGGACACTCTTCCACCACCAACATGTCGCACATCCTTGTGAGTTAGAAGAGGAACTCTTGGCCCTTCAAAATGGCTTTTCTACTGATACCAAGTATAGTTGCACGTCTCCATACTTCATGTGACCACCCCATACTTTAACCTCCAAGGAGATTGAGCAATCTGCTACATGCTGCCCTTTACTTTGCGACAACTCACCCGCCAGTATGCCTCATACTTCAACGGTCCCCACAAAAATGTAAAATTATGCCAGTATGTCCCTTTGTCATTTGGGTCTGATACTACTTGACACGGATTCGAGTTCGACTTCACTCCTTGCCCGTGTGGCGTCCGAAGGTACCACATAGCCATCCCAGATACGTATGCCAACTAGTTTCACTCTGTCATGGGATTGTCAGGGAAGTGACACTAGCCCTGGCCAGTTGTGCCTGACCCTCTACCATCCCCATCATATTCTTGTGCTCATGGAAACGAGAGACTCGGTCAGACAACAGTGCACAGACAAATAATGCCCTTGGGCTAGGTTGCCCCATTTTAGTCTCAATTACAAAATAATCCAGTGGCATGGTCTTCATCTTCTTGGACAACACGGTCACAATATTTTTAGACTATGACAGTCCGATGCTAGAGCTATCGAATGATTTTAGGTGTAGTTGGTGTACCAGATATCGTTGGGATGATATATGAGGGTAGAGATGTTTGTTTGATGAAAATCGTTGCCATTTTTAGTGATGATATAGGACGGATAGGACCATGATTTGTGTCCATACCACTCCTCTCTTTTTAGGTTGCCATTGTTCTTGTTTGCATATGATAACTTTTTAAATTAGTTGTCTCAACAAGGATTGCATCACTGATGCGAACCGTTCATTTGACATGTCTTTAGGGGTTGACTTAGGCGAAGCTTCAGGATCTACAATCACAATCAAGAAAACAAGTGTCAACCTGTTCTCCGGGAGGGGTCTCAGGAGAACGCTCTAACGGTGGGAAGATGGCAATACATTGTTTTACTGAATTGCATAGATGTGCATGAGCTTCTCATGTGAATAAATGAAAGACACTTCGGCTCGATGAAGTAATAAGCGGTTGAAGTGGTAGTTTTGGTAACGAATTAGATGATTTGGTGCGGAAGGAATATGAAGTTTTTGATTCTATTAGCTTTAGGAAAAATGTTCTGTTTGATATAGTTGTGCTGTATTCGTTTAACCGATTCGCCCGTATTAACAAAAAATATAGTCAATTGAGTTTCTTGGTTACAAAATCCCATTTTGTCTATCTGATGTATTTGTTTTCCTAACTCCTTACAAGACTATTAATGAAAACTCGGCTGTCAGAAAAAAAGTATCACACATACCCTTGGAATCAGGTGTGAATTCAATTTTTTTGAATAATACCACTGACAAACATTATATATATATATATATATATATATATATATATATATATATATATATATATATATATATATATATATATATATATATATATATATATATATATATGAGCTAAAAAATTATAAAGTCTGTCCTACGTACAAATAACAGCAACACTAAATGACTATTAGTTGAACAAACATGCACTTAAACATTTTTCACGAGTGCCAACAATATTTCTGGTGTAGATTTGTCTTTGTCTTGGATGACTATTAATTTAGATATATAACAACTAAAGTTTGTCTTTAATGTCAAATGTTAAAAGATCAATAAGGAATGATTGAACTTCTATTAAGTTTAGCCTCATTTGAATAGTTTATACTGTTTTCTGTATTTTGTTTATACTAAAAACGATTTTTGAACATCTTTTACAAGCCTAGAAGAAAACATAAGATCAACAATAAAATTTTAATTCTCGGCCTTATTAAAACTAAATATTTTTGCTGGTATGGTGGATGTGTTATAAAAACTAAATAGTAGATGCTTGTTTCTTTTGTAAGACATGAAATACGACAAGAAAGTAGATACAAAATGAATTATGTTTTCCATGAAACCAACCATTTGACCAAATAATCCTATAGTTTATATTCATGCAAAAAAAAAGAAGTCTTTTAATTCTTGTCCTAGCACAAAAAAAAGTGGGAAGTACCCAAAAGTTGAGCTCTCAAATATGAATGGAGCATAATTTTTCTTGTTCCACCAACATTTTGATTCACATTTAAAAGAAACAAGAACATGCTACAAAAAGACAAAAACAATGTCGAACTACTTTTCTAACAAAAATCATGATGTATGGAAGGAATGCAGCAAACAAAAATTTTGAGATTCAAATGTGTTGAAAGGAATCCAACTATCTTCCAAACTACAATAGTGTAAATTTACATTAAGCAACCATCTTAATTTGTCATTTCTTGAAAGTTGAGTCCTTAGCTGAGAAAAGCTTATAGTTGCAAGTCCATATCATTGGCATACAAGTGTACCCCCAAAGTCTTTGTTCTAAAGCCTTGGGTCATGGTCCACTGTTTTTTTCTCTCCCTCTAATTACCTTTTCTACCATCCAGTTTATCTCCAATGTCTTTGCTGGTCACTTTTTCTAAAAGAAATATTAAATTATGTGTATTCTTTCAAATTCAAAATAAATCAACATTCCTGTTTTTAATTTAACTCGATTTTCTTCATTGCCTTATACCAAGTTCACCGAAACATCACAAGAATGGAACATACTATTGAAGCAATACGAGTAAAATTGTTATCTTTGCACATGGGACCATAGAGAGATTACCATCAAAATTTTCAAGTAGAAGCAAAAATAACACTAATAAGTATATATATATATATATATATATATATATATATATATATATATATATATATATATATATATATATATATATATATATATATATATATATATATATATATATATATCAATGATACATACATAATGAATTTTATAGGGGTGTAAACAAGCGTAGCCGAGCTCGGCCTTGGTTGTTTAAATTCATAGTGCTCAACCTCGGGCTCGGTTCGTTTAATATATACATTAAAAAATAAAACTTATTATATAAAACTAAAGCTTGATAGTGAGGCTTGGGTTCGGGCTCGTTTAATAAACGAGCCTGAAAACAAGGCTCGAACTCGTTTAATTCGAGCTCGAGTCAAACTTTTAACGAATCGATCCCAAGTAGCTCACAAGTAGCTCGGCTCAGTTACACTTAAGTATCATATATGTGTAGGGATGGCAACGGGCCGGTTTCGGGCCGGGGATTAACCCTCCTGTCCCCGTTTAAAAAACTCATCCCCGTCCCTGCTTAAAAAACCGCGGGGATTTAATCGGGGATCCCCATCAGGTAATCGGGTAAAATCGCAGGTAATCGGTATCCTCATTTAACTTAAACAGTTACTTAATTAAATGGATAATTTCACCACTGTTAATTAAATCCATATCCCCTTTTTGGTCAAACGCAGTCCAAATCGAACCAACTCAGTCCAAATCGGACCAAATAAACTTCAAAACCGGCTTCAAAAGATCAAAACCGGCTTGAACCGGACTAAAATAAAATTAGCCAGCTCAATAGAGCCAGCCAGTTTAATATAGAACTACATTCTTTATGATACAACACTACCAGCTTACTCCATTTATAAGACGATCTCCCTTTACCCTTTCTCTTCAGCGGGCGATGTGGGATGGAAGCTTCATTAACTATTATTGAAGTAGAGATGTGGCTGGTTACAAACTAAATTTCATAACCCATTTGTGATAGCGATTAACGATATAAACTAATCGGGCCGGGTAGTCGGGTATATAGCAAATACCATCCCCGTCCAAGTCCCCGATAAAAATTATCGGTTTTCCCCGTCCCTGTTTATTGTCCCCGAACCCTGACAACGCCTAGTGATATTAAGTATTTTAGGCGTTGTTGAGCCCTGTTCTTGGCAAAATTATATCAAATATGCATGGGTATTCTCACTTTTCGTGTCAGAACTTGTCTGGAGAAAAAGAACAGAAATAGGGACTAAAAGTGTACAAAAAGGAAAAAGTATGGAAAGAATGCAAAAATCAAGAGAAGACGTACGCGCGCCGCGGATTTATCTCCTGCGCGACGCGGATGTAAGGCGGTGAAACACATTTTAAATGACGAAAAAACGGGGAACGGATAAGTACGCGCGCCGCGGATTTCCATTTTGCGCGGCGCGGTCACGGGAAATTTGCAACTATAAATAGAGGCATTTCCAGCCGAAAACCCTAGCAAAGACCGGGTGTAAACATCGACCTAGAAGCTTTTTGACTCGAGGATTCATTTCAGCAAGCTCATAATTGGTATTTTATGCTTTTGGATTTAATTTCTCTTTAGTAGCAAGTAGTTTGTGGCTAAAGTCTTTGGGAGTGACAACCACTGACCTTGAGCCCTTTAGGTTTCTGATTTTAAAACATTTGGTTACTGTTTTGTAATTGGAATTCAGATTTGGTGAATGCAATCATTCGGTTACATTTAATATTGATTTTTCGGTATGTTTGGATGTTTGTGTTTGGTTATATGATTGATTTTGTTTTGGATATTGTTTTGGACCTTGTTGGGACTGTTTTCCTTGGTTGAAATCAGTGGCTAATTAGGTTAGGGATTAGCATTAAACCTTGGCTAGTGATTGTTCAATAAGACTTTAACTAGCGGTAGTTTATGCTTGCTCGGTTTTGCTAGTTTGGATGCCTTCAATTGCTTCTGATTCAGAGATGCACTTTTGAATTCAGAAAGTAACTAGGTCATTTGGGCTTGGCTAAGCTTGGCTTGATTGTTTGAATATTGTTTTAAGGTATAAGATAGAAATCAGTTCCTCCGACTATAGCTGTGACACTATTAGTTGGTAATCTCTCATCTAGGCTAACCACGTAGCTCCTGTGGATCGACCCTGACTGCACTATACTAGTGAAAGTTAGGTTATCTTTTATTTTTGACCGCATGACGACCTCTGCGTGCACGTCAAATTTTGGCGCCGTTGCCGGGGAGCTGTGAGCTTGGAATAGGTGAGTAGTAGGAACTCGCTTCTTGCTTTTTGAAATTTCATTTTGGGTTAATTTCATTTTGGTTTTGATTCTTGTGGGCGTGTTGCACTAGTGCATGCGTACCCGCAGAGGGAAGCAACTATCCCCATTGCAGTTCGATTCTGAGATTGAGCGTACTGCGCGCAAATTCCGTGCTCGCAGGCGTTTAAGCATCATGAACTACAGTCAGGTTAGCAGTAGTCCGGTCAGTGTTGCCCAGGATCCAACAGGTGAGGCAACTGGAGGGTTTTCTATTCCCCCACTTTCGGAATTTCAGTTTGGAAGTACGAGTGCTTCTGGTGGTGCAGTTTCAGCCCCTGCACCCATACCATCATGCACTCCGCCTTCCATTCCATCATTTACACCCACTTCACAACCTCAATCCACCAATCCATTTACATCTGCTATGACTTGGGGAGAGCCGACCCGAGATGGCACCCCAGCTCTTAGACAGCAGATACCGACATCTCAACCACCACCAGTCCTCTTTAAACCTCAACCTACATACCAAACAACACAACCTATACATTTCCAACAACCGCCTCAACCGCAATATCATTATCCAGAGACGGAGGAAGTGTACGACGAGGAGGATGAAGGATGGATGCCACCAGCATCCCAACCACAATGGAACCGAGCTCGGGGACCTCCCAGGCGAGCACCGCAATACCAACCACCAGGTCAACGGGAGTACAACGATCATTTTTACGGTAATCCCGCTCGACCCTTACATTTTGCACAACCGAGACGGCAGTCGGTTGCATCACATTTCCAACCGAGGGAATATGATGATTCGTCGCCGATATATATTCCTGATAACATAGATTCGCAAGTAGAGATTAGACCCCAGTTATTAGGAATATTACCAGAATTCAGAGGATATAAGCAGGATGATCCCTATAACCATTTATATGAATTCTTAGCGATCGCGAATGCTAACAATCCCAGAAACACAAATAGAAATATCTTTAGGCTTAGACTGTTTCCGTTTACCCTTAAGGACAAAGCTAAGTATTGGTTCACATCCTTGCCATCGAATAGTATTACTACGTGGGATCAGCTCAAGGCGAAATTCCTTCAGGAATTTTACCCAGCGAGCAAGACAACTGAAGTCAGGAGGGTCATCCAGGATTTCCAGCAAAAACCTGGAGAAGCTTTTCATGAAGCCTTCGACAGATTGAAGGAGTTGCTGCGATCTTGTCCGCATCACGAGATCCCCAGATGGCAGTTGGTCAAGCTATTCTTTGAGGGAGTTAGCGAGACACACCAGGCCATGATAAATGCCTCCTCCAGCGGGACATTTATGTGGCAGGATCCAGAAGAAGCCTGGCAGTTTCTGGAACAGTTGAGTAATGGCTCCAAAGCAAACTTCTCTACCAGGAAGACTACAAGTACGGCGGCAGCAGTAGGAGTGGATGCTGATTGGAAAAAGGAAGTGAAAAAGGAGATCAGTGAATTGAACAAAAAGTTTGATAGGCTTATGGCAACATTGCAAAATGGACCGCCAAATTCATTACAAGAAGGTCAACCTAAGATACAGGAAGCTAATCAAGTTTATGGCCAGGGTCAAGGTCAACACAATAATGGACGACCCTACAGGCCATATAACCAAGGACAGCAACAAAATTTCAGGCAGAACAATTATCAAAATCAATCAAATAGTCAGCCTAGAAATCAGCAGCCTGCAAACAACGGAAACAACAACAATAACAATAGGGGGCCCACCAACGCTGCCAACAACACTTCAGGGACCCAAGAAGAGATGATAGCAAAAATGTATGACATGGTCACTGCGACTCAACAACAATCTCAAGCAAATGCAAAGGCCATTGCAAATATGGAAAGACAAATAGGTCAAATGGCTGCAGATCAGCAAAAGAGGGATAATGGCAAGCTGCCAAGTGCTACTGAAGTAAACCCTACGCATAATCAACGACCAGGGAAGGAACAAGTCAATACTGTGGAATCAGGATGGCGAAAGGTCACTCTGGAGGACTTGTTCGAAGTAGGAAGTGAGATGAGACCAGGGGAAGAAGAGAAGGCCCTAAAGAGCGAAGAAGCTAAAGAAGGAGAAATTTCGATTGAGAATGGCACTCCATCGGAAATAGACGAAAAGGTCCAAAAGGAAGAGCAACCAACGATAGCGGGGATCAAGCAGAAGAAGAAAAATAAGAAAGAAAAGAAGATGCAGGGAATACCCAGATCAACGGGGCCCTTGATGAACAAGCCTCTATGGGATAAGCTTAAGGATGCTCCTGAGGACACCAGGATTCTGCGAGAGATGTGTGATCAGAATGAGAAACGCAAAGCACCTACGCCAAAAACAGTGAGATTGACTGTAAAAGCCAGCGAAGCATTATTGGGCACACTGCCCAGAAAGGAAAGGGACCCCGGGTCACCATTGATCACTACAACAGTAGGAGACGTGGTTATTCGAAACACGCTTTTGGATTTGGGAGCAAGCGTCAACATCTTGCCAGGATACCTGTACGACAAGTACAAAAACGAAGAAATTGAACCAGCCGAAGTGGTACTACAGTTAGCTGACCAATCAACTAAGGTATCAAGGGGGAAGCTGACAAATGTCATAGTCAAAGTTGGGGACTTTTTCTATCCTGTCGATTTTCTGGTCATGGAATATGAAAGTCCAGACGATGCGCCTGCGCTCATCTTGGGGCGCCCATTTTTAGCTACCGCTGGGTCGGTGATCGATTGCAAGACTGGAGATATGGATATTTTCTTCGGAACCAGAAAAAGAAGATTAAATATGTTTGGGAACCCGGTATTATTACCTTCAGAGGAAAATGGCAAACCAGCAGACAGGAAAACACTAATGGAGCCAGGAATCAGAAGTAAAGAAAAAGTATGGACACGTACGGGAGAGGGAGGAACAGAGGAAATCTTAAAGGAAACCAAAAATCACCCGTTATCCGCCATCGACAAGGAACAATTGCTGGAAATGATAGAGATGATGGAAGCAAGGCATCAGCAATATGAAAAAGAATCCAGAAAACGAGAAGCGAATGTTTTCGAACTATTGAAATCTCAACAACAATGGATCAGCGGTGTGAGTGATCGGATGACCCAACTCACATCCCTCATGACAATGATGGCTGATAATTTCATGCCAGAATACCAGCAACTGTCATCAAGAGGTCAAGAAGAAGAAGAGTCAGTTTAGGAGCAGCACGTCTGGCTGAAGACGTTAAACTTAGCGCTTGTTGGGAGGCAACCCATCGCGTCATAGGTAGGTTTTATAATTCTTTAGGATTAATTTAGAAAATAAATCAATCTTTTGCAGGTATTAGTGGTCTGAAGCAAGTGTGGGGTCGTGTGAAAAGTTTTTAAATTTCCAAGACCGCGCCGCGGATTTTTTGAGTTGCGCGACGCGGGTTCGAAACTCAACCCGATGCGCAGGGGTTGATTCGACGACACGCGCGTCGCGGAAACGCGGAATACGCGCCGCGGGAAACGATCAGTCGGTTTTTTCGCCTTTATCCGGTGAGCCGCGGCTCACAATTCAACCCACACGACTCGGAGCTCTGGTGATCAAAAAAATTTTCGCATTTTTTCTTGCTTATTGTGTTTCTACTACCAAGGTACACTCTTTTAACTACTTATTAGCTGTTCAAACTAGTTATTAGGTAGTTAATTTTAGGGTTTTTATTCAAAAAGTTCAAAGACTTAGAATCGCTAATGCTAGCCCATCGGGTGTTTGTTTTGCCAAATGGACACCATAGATGAGCTAGTCGGCACCTAGGCTACCTTATGGTATGATTGGATTGAGTTTTAGCAGGGTAAAATGGGGATTTGATCCCGGGTTTTCAAACAGCCGCACGCCGCGCCGCGCCCTTGCTCTTGGGCCGCGCCGCGGTGCGGTGGGGAAGAAAAGGGACTAATTTTGCAAAAACTTTTGTTTTGTGGCTATATTTTCTTTTGCAGATGATGTTCAGATTGGACCACGCCTTCCTTCAGTTTCCCGCAGAGCTTGACAGTTCGGTAGAGTATATCTCGCGGAGGGATGCATTGATTCGTCGCCGAGTTCTCGAGGCGACGGTTATAGACCGAGACATCCTGAGGGATGCAGGGCTTTGGGATGCGATCGAGCCGTTTCTGCATCGCACCTGGACCCACGAGGAGGCATCATTCACGTGCCGTGGCTGGGACCGGATTATGGCCACGGACGAGGACGTGGTCTACACAGAGTTGCTACTGGAGTTTATCTCCACCATCCAGTTCGCACCGCGGGCGGGGGACCCACACTCCAGACTGGTGCGTTTTCGTCTGGGAGGTGTGCACAGGGAGTGCAACCTTCGGGAGTTCGGGAGGCGCACAGGCATCTACACTGAGCAGGACCTCCAGCACCGTTACTTCACCCGGTTCTTCGGGTCATGTATCCAGGGGGAGCCAGAGCGCCCTCCCAATATGGAGACTTGGGCACCATTGTCCAATGTTATGTACGAGGCAGGGACCTCGAGGGAGAGCCACCTACGCGACCCACTTCACCGCCTTATGCACCGGATCGTCTCCACCTCCATCATGCATCGGGAGGGGGGCGAGAAGGTGTCGGGCGATGACATGACACTTCTGTGGGTTCTCCTCGATCCGTCCCGATTCCTCCATCTCCCCTACGCCCTCGCGATTGCTCTCTCCACCCACGCGACCGGCGCCTCCTCCAGCAGTCCACTAGCCAGGGGGTACTTCATCACCCGCCTGGCCCGCTCTTATGGCATTCTTACTGCCCCCGTGGCAGCTTCCTTGACAGCTCTACCTCCATCGCGCACTACAGCACGCACGTTGGAGAGGATGCTGCTCATTCAGCAGCAGCGACCGGGGCAGTACATCCGGACACCGGCCGAGCTTCCTCAGGCACCTCAGCCTGCATTCGCCCAGCCCGGCAGGAGACGCCGGAGACCAGAGCCACCAGCACCAGAGCCGGCTCAGCCGCAGCCGGAGCAGGTCGACCCATCAGCCCTCCGCCGGTTGGATGCCAGGGTCACGCGGATTGAGGGCCAGCTCACATGCATTCTGGACCAGCTCGAGTGGATCGGGGAGGTTCTTATCCAGACTGCATCAGCACAGGGCAGGCATCCCCGACCATTCCCACCTAGGTCCCATGACCATGAGGCCGGATCCTCCAGGCCACCGGGTAGTGATTGATGTACTTTTTCTTTCTTTCTTCTTTTTATATTTTTGGGATATATGTACAAACCTATGACATATCCTTTTGTTGTATATTTTGTTCATGTTTTATTTTTGTTATGTCTGTTTTAATCTGTTTGTTAAGTAATGCATGCTATACCAATTGAGAGGGAGTTGTTTCAGACAAGTGTGGGGTCACCGTGCCCCCTCCACTTGTCTTGACCACCGGCGTGTCCTACTGTAGCGCTACAACTCCAGCATATGAATCAGGAATCTTTTTCTGTACGCAATTATACCTGTGATATTGAGCACCAAGCAGTCTACCGTCAAAAGGGGTAACTCTTTCTCCCTTGTTTTGAAGTAATTTTTGTACAACGGGGACGTTGTACGGTTTTAAGTGTGGGGTGTGGACGGTCGAAAGAGAATTTTTGAAATTTTTGCAGAAATGATCAATTTTTCAATTTTTGGCAACTTTTTTCAAAATTTTTAATGAATTGCAATTTTGAAATGAATGGTTTGTGATTGTGATAGCATTGGTATTTTTCAAAAAAATACCATTTAGTTGTGATCATGCTGGTAGTTAGTCAAATAAGTTGAGTTTTAAGAGTTAGAAGATTGAGATGTTTTATGATTGGAATTTAGGAAGGAAAAGTCAATCTGTGGCCTTTGTTGTTCGAGCCGGTAGGTCTAAAATGGGTGGACCTTACGCACCTTACCACCTAAGATCGTCTGGTCTGGGATGGTATTTCTGAAAGCTCGCTACACGGATAACATCGAAAGTCATGGACAATTCCTTAATGGCCTCTAGAATCTGAACGAGTAAGTACACTATATTGTGGACAGAAAGTTTGTAATCAAGGGTTCTTTAGAAAGCCATGAATTCCGAAGGACAACTCAATTATGCTTTCACGAACTATTCCACTCTAACTCGGGGAACAATAAACTTTGAAACTAAACACAGTCAAAAATTGTTCGATTCTCTATTATAATTTGTTAAAAACTCTCTTGCTTGGGGACAAGCAAGGCACAAGTGTGGGGTGTTTGACAACGCCTAGTGATATTAAGTATTTTAGGCGTTGTTGAGCCCTGTTCTTGGCAAAATTATATCAAATATGCATGGGTATTCTCACTTTTCGTGTCAGGACTTGTCTGGAGAAAAAGAACAGAAATAGGGACTAAAAGTGTACAAAAAGGAAAAAGTATGGAAAGAATGCAAAAATCAAGAGAAGACGTACGCGCGCCGCGGATTTATCTCCTGCGCGACGCGGATGTAAGGCGGTGAAACACATTTTAAATGACGAAAAAACGGGGAACGGATAAGTACGCGCGCCGCGGATTTCCATTTTGCGCGGCGCGGTCACGGGAAATTTGCAACTATAAATAGAGGCATTTCCAGCCGAAAACCCTAGCAAAGACCGGGTGTAAACATCGACCTAGAAGCTTTTTGACTCGAGGATTCATTTCAGCAAGCTCATAATTGGTATTTTATGCTTTTGGATTTAATTTCTCTTTAGTAGCAAGTAGTTTGTGGCTAAAGTCTTTGGGAGTGACAACCACTGACCTTGAGCCCTTTAGGTTTCTGATTTTAAAACATTTGGTTACTGTTTTGTAATTGGAATTCGGATTTGGTGAATGCAATCATTCGGTTACATTTAATATTGATTTTTCGGTATGTTTGGATGTTTGTGTTTGGTTATATGATTGATTTTGTTTTGGATATTGTTTTGGACCTTGTTGGGACTGTTTTCCTTGGTTGAAATCAGTGGCTAATTAGGTTAGGGATTAGCATTAAACCTTGGCTAGTGATTGTTCAATAAGACTTTAACTAGCGGTAGTTTATGCTTGCTCGGTTTTGCTAGTTTGGATGCCTTCAATTGCTTCTGATTCAGAGATGCACTTTTGAATTCAGAAAGTAACTAGGTCATTTGGGCTTGGCTAAGCTTGGCTTGATTGTTTGAATATTGTTTTAAGGTATAAGATAGAAATCAGTTCCTCCGACTATAGCTGTGACACTATTAGTTGGTAATCTCTCATCTAGGCTAACCACGTAGCTCCTGTGGATCGACCCTGACTGCACTATACTAGTGAAAGTTAGGTTATCTTTTATTTTTGACCGCATGACGACCTCTGCGTGCACGTCAAACCCGTCCCATTTAGTTCGGTTTTTGGTTTTCCCCGTAGGTTTCGGTTTTTTTTTGCCATCTCTATATATGTGTGTTTGTGAATAAATCAAAATTACAAACATTAAATTAATTATTGAATATGAATAAGTGGCATTACATAATTTTAATTAAACAATATATTGAGACAGAAAATTTATATAAAAACCTTAGAATGTGTATTCATATTTAGTAATTTGGGTATTTTAAGGGACCATCACTGTCTTAAGTGGGACCATCCCAAAAACACCCTGAAATCTTTAACACAACATGTATACTTTTGAAGTGTTTTAAGTTATAACCATACTATACGATGACTAAAATATTTTTGGAACTGTCTAAATCACCCTTTGTTGTGGGACCAATTAATTAACGATTATAATTCAAAAGCAGGTGTGAAATGGAAGAAAAAGAAAGTGATAACCAAAAGCTTGAAGGCTTGAAGCTCTCATCATCAAGCTTTATGTTATTCTCAAGATTTTGTATTGTTCCAGAGAAAATATTACTAAATCCAGAGAATTTTGCATGTTGTAGTGAAAAAAGGTACAAGTCGTTGTGAGGTTGTTGATTTGGGTTTCAAAATTATTGGTCTGGGAATAAGAATTTAACAGTCTACAAAAGTAGGTAATAAACTGAAGAAGCACTTTTTGGTTTTATGATGATGATTGATGAGTAGATGTTGATGACCAAATCACTAAAAGAACGTAAAGGGCAAAAAAGGGGTTTTGTCTGACTCAGGCTGACGTGTGAAATTAATATAATATGTCTATTTCGTATATTTATAATATTTTATATTAGGTTATCATAAGAAAAATAAGTTGTTTTAAAAATAATTTTGATTTATTTAGTTATCAGTTAATTAAGGTTTATAAGTATTTTAATATTGTCTTGATAAACGTATAGATGGGTTTTGATTTATTGGAAAATAAAGCTATTAAATCATGTATGAAATGTGATATGGGTTTTGATTATATATAGATGAAGCTACTACTAAATCATGTACGAAATGTAATATGGGTTTTGATTATTGATAAATGAAGCTATTAAAACATGTATGCAATGTAGTATTGTATGGTTTTAATTAGGAAAAATGCAAAAATGTAATGTATTTCATATATATACTACAACTTACTTTTAATTTCTTAATTGCAATATTATGTTTTTAGTTCTTTCCTTATTAAAGTCTTGTATTTTGACAACATATATCCAATGAAAGGTTTTTATTTTAGGGGTAATTCTAAGAATAGCTATTATTTTTTTACCTTTTTTATTTTGAACAACCCTAATATTTATTTTAAACGATAAAACTCTTTAATTCTTTGTTGATTTGTTCTATAACCATTATTGGGCCAACTGAAATATATAAAGTTTTTTTCTAGAAAAGATCCTTATAATTTTAGAATTTTTTAAACAGTACAGTTATTATTATTTTTTTCATTTTAACATGAACCTTTTATGAAAGATAAATTTGTCTATTTTTGTATGTTTGAATAATTTTGTGTATATATAAACTAATATTTTTAACAAAATTTTTTTCATGTTAACTAAAAATTAAATAAAGAGTCTTCGTATGATTTCCTTTAGACTATGGGGTATGAAGACAATTTAGACGAACTCATGACAGTCACCACGTCAGCAACACGTCAGCAGGACAACCTAGAACATACCTTAGGAAATGCAAGATATTGTAGGATTGTTTCTAATTTTCACGCCATTTTTTAATATACATTTTTTAATTAAAATAAAAAATTTTATTAATTTAAAAACAAAATATTAAAATAAAAATAAAAGCATTACATTAAATTAAAAAAACATTAAAATAAAAAAAAATTCATAAAAAACAAACAAACTAATCTAAATATTTTCCCTAATTTTTTCTTTTATCGTATCGAGTGCCTCACGATCCTATCCGGCAAATCTCTCGCCCGAGTAACGTAAAAGTTGTAATCGTGATACACTTGCTCCTCGCGTCGTAAGTCCATCTGTGCTCGTTTTATATCGTTGAAGCAGTTAAATTGATCAACCAAAGCATCGACTTGTCCGTGACTTTTTCTTTGGATGATGACGAAGAGACGACTCGTTTTGCTCTATCGTGACCGATCAGGTGGGTGGGGGTGGCTCTTCCGATAAAGCGTCGTCAGCATCGTCGTTAAGGTCGATCCGGCCTTGAGCGTCGAAAGCGTACTCGTACGATGCCGAGAACCTAGCCTGTTTGGATCCCGAACCGGTACCCGATGCCGTCAATGGAGTAAGAACCCATTTTGGATCGTTTTTCATAACCTCCCAAGCTTTCAAGTGCCCAAAAGGTTTGTCGACCACTCGAGCATATTGATCCAAAGCGGTGTTGAAAATGTTGAATTGCTTTTCACCACTTCGATGTTGGTTTACCAAATTGTTGTAGATCTTGTTAAATTTGGTACAAGCCCCTCGTATTTTTCTCCATTTACCGGTGACTCTGTTATTGTTCCGGTAAGCTCCCCGACCTATAGCTTCATGATAATGAGCCAAAATCCCTCCCACAACCCGTCAGAAGTTTGACTATATTCTTGTATCGCATCGCCAGGAATATCGATCCAAGCCTTCACCAAGGCAACCTCTTCGCCTTTATGAGCTCAATAGCTCCTTCAACGGTCACATGACCGTTTGCTTCACATCCCCAGCCGTTCCCAACTCGATTCCCCAGAACGCACTACATGTAGAATGTGGGGGGTGGGTGTTCACCGCGTCCCTAGCGGTGAGGTGGCAGAACGCACCCCCTTGCGTCCCTGCATACCAGATGACCTTACATTTTTCATCTTCATACGAAACACATTGATGATTGATGAAACCAAAGTTATGTAGCTTTCATATATCTAAAAAGCTATAATATATATATATATATATATATATATATATATATATATATATATATATATATATATATATATATATATATATATATATATATATATATATATATATATATATTTTTTTTGCAAGTTAGGGATAAATCCTATTACACGGGTAATATATATATATATATATATATATACTAGGTACATTTTAAGGACCGTGCTCAGCACGGCCCACGGATGGTCAAAGGATTCATTTGGAGATGGAACACATTTTGTAACAACATAACATCCTGCAATAGATTCCCCAAAGTAGAAAGTCCTCATATGGAAAAAAAATTATCTCGAGTGTCATTGAGTAGTAGCATCATCTTCAACATCAAAAAGTATTTGTACCACTTGACTACTGAAGGTATTATTAGTTGAAATATTGCTCCATGAAACCAACAAGCTCCTATAATTCTAGAGGTTGGTCACTTACATAGTTGCTTCTACACTGAACTTTGTGAATCAATTGCATTTTGAACAAGTTCTTCTGATGTAGTGTAAAGGGATTTCCCAGGCTAATCAGTTGAAAATACCAAGGCCCAAGAAGTTAAAAAAACATAATTTTTTTGTTAGAAAATTTAGACCAAAAAATAACAATTAAATAAGAAGTTTTCCATTAGAAGTTAGCACTTTTCAATTTTAAATTAGAAATATGAATGCATATTTGTAACTAAATAGAAAGAATTTGAAGATATGGTAACCATTGTACATTCACTGCAGGACCAATTCTCATATATAAACTAAATCTTTATAACAAGAAGATTCGACAATTGAATGTCTGAGCCTCGAGTTTTATAAGTATTTGATCAACTGAACCAGCAAGAGAGAATTTCAAATACATTGGTTCTAATGAGGAAACTATGGGTACAAAATAAAGCTCATTTGTTATTGGTACAAAGAGGAAACTATGTTGTTATTTTTTAGAGTTTGGTCGTACTCAAACTCTAATCTCTTGAAATTTGAGTGAAAGCCACAAATGGTAAAACATGGTATGATTTTGAGTAGATAGCGTTTTTTTGGTACCTAAGCATCATGACCAATTTTCTTAATTTTTGGTCCCACAGAGTTTTCTCTCGTAATTTTGGTCCTTGTTATGATGATTCATTTGAATGTGATGTTACCAGACCACAAATCTTATAAAGGAGTAAACTCAAGAGAAGTTTGCTTTGTAATATAGAGAGAAATACATTTCCTTTTTATGCCATATGTATTTTATGTTAATACAATTCTACATGTTAATACAATTTTAAATCTCTTGTTCTGCTATAACCCTGCGTCTATTATTAATTACGCTACTCCTAAAAATCAATAAATACAAATTTGTCAATGTTGATCTGTTATTTTACCTCATTTATCAATTAGTTCAACATGTCAACATACAAAAATGGGCCATATATTTTTGGATTTGTCTATTTGAAAATTATATGACCTGTATACCTCCTGCTCTACATTCTCGGATACACCAATAAACCGTAATTGGTTATCACAAACATTCTTCTAAAATTCTAAACAAGATCACTATAATATGGCTATTAAAATTAAACCTTGTACTGGAGCCTCAAAATCTTTTGGTGAATCCTCATATGATTACTACATTCTCAGGGCCATTTAGAACTTTACCAACTTTTTAATCGTTTTAATTCTTTAGTTTTTCTGGTGTTTCTTAAGAAATAGAAAGTAATAAAGATCAGAATGCATAATATCGATGAATGTAATTAAAATTAAGTGAAAAATAAACTCGAGATGCCAAAAAACTAACAATCGAACCTGAGAAATTAGAAACCTTAATCCAAGACCCCTGAAATTCTTCTGTCATCCTATAACAAAAAATATACAAACCAGAGAAATGAAGCAAATAGAGAATAAAAAATAGAAGAAAAAAGATTAAGAAAAGACTCTAATGGTTTGATAAGGGTATGAATAACCATATTAATAGAATATGGTTTCAGTGAGATTAGTGGAGTATGGAGAATTAAAGCGCTCGAGGAATCAGAGGCTGTGTTGAACACATAATTGTAAAAGACTTGTTGACAGTAACGTGACACATCTCAAATACGTAACACAAAAATGAGAAACATGATAATCATATCTTATTTATCGAAACATGGTCATTATTATATAATAGCATCAGATAAGGTTAATAAATAATTTTAAACTTTGCAAGATAGTGGTTGAAACAGATTCCAGAAAACCTTACTTGACATGCGCGCTAATCAAATTGCAAATAAACCGGCTTTTATTGTGATTTGTGAAACACTGAAACTGAATGTGGATACCAAGTTTTGTAGTTCGATTATCTTATTCTCATGTCCTTTTGTTCCGTATAAATAAGAAAGGTAGCCAAAAGTGGTTTCATCTCAGTGAACACCCAATAGAGACATTATGTTGAACACCTTGTGGGCATCCATCATTGATGCATGCTCATGACAATAACCCTCCAAAGCAATATCCATATGGTCAACCAAACCCTTGAAGAAACACAACTAATTACTATTATTAATCCTAAATTGCTTTCGAATATATCCATTCTCTTTCATTGGATGTAACTCCAAAATCAAGTAATCGGTTCACTAAATATTAGAAGCACTTGACGTATTTAGAAAATGTAGACGGGATGATCAAAACATAAACCTTACATACCAGAATTCGAATATAACCACTTTCGGGGTTGTGAATTTAGTAGATAGTGTCACACCCCGATCCTTGGCGGAATCGATCAAGGCGTGATATATTGTTCAAAGTCTCATGACAACTATGTTATAATATGATTAAATTCAATTAAGTACTAAGTAGGCAAACAAGATCCACAACATACAAATACAAATTCCAATACAAACAACATTTATTACATCAAATTTAAATACTCTTGTGGGTTTCTAAGATACACCCTACTTTTCATCAACTTCATTCTTCAAATCTGCATCATGGGTAAAAACAGGTCAACTACGAGAGTTGGTGAGTAATCTAGTTTTATTAAAGAAAATTGTGATTTTGAAAAATTTATAATTTGAAACTTGTTTTCTTTGGAAATCGACAAGTAAGTATTATTGAGATAATGGTTTATAAATCAAAAATTGATTAACAAATGATAACAACAACAATAAGTCCTCACCCTATATATACATATATGTATATATGTATATATATAGGATGGAGCATCTAATCATCATACACACTCAACCACGTGCAATCAATCACCTTAGCGTCCCAAGGCGGGGTGGTCAACCCAATAGCGCTATTATTGTCCATAACGTACCTCAAGAATACGGGCATAGTCATGGAGATTAGACTAAAAATGATAATGCACTACAAGTACATGTAGCGTAAACAAACAATAATTATACAAATAATGATTCAAGTATAAATGTCCCAACAATGTCTAAATGGTGAAATAATAATAAAATGAAGTTGGAACATATTAAAACCACATGATACACCCCAAAAGTATTGAAAATTATAAAATATGGGGTAGATTACTCACATTAGTCCAAACGGAATACGCGTGTTGTACGATAGACGGCTCGGGTCAAAACGACGTGGAACCTATTATAATTAATAGTTTTGGTTTAGGAATCGATAAATGGTAATATAGTATTAATAAGAATAATTAGACACATATTCTTATATTAGATGAATTGACAATTATCCAAATTTTGTTTTGAATATTAATGTATTTATATGTTAAATGAATTTTAAATTGAATTAATTACTTTGCTTAATTAATTTATATTTTCACTTTAGACAAGATTTTAATAATTTCTTATTAAAATAATAACTAGTCAAATTATAAGTATTTACAGATTTTATATATTATAAACAATTATTTATATGAAATAATCATTAAAAATGCATTTTTACATGCTTAGATATTTAGGAAAATGGTTTTAAATACTAAACAGTAATAAAACATTCTGAAATTTTCAGAAAATCATTATTTCATAAAATGGTAATTACTGTAAAATTTGCATATTTTTCTTAACTGCTTTAGTATTTATTTAGTATTTTAATAATTAAACCACAACAAAATTCGGGAAAAATAATAAATGATTCCCAAATATTCTGGTAAATTAACCATAGTTTTCTAACATTATATTTAGCCTACTGTAAATATTTTGGATATTTTGGACTAAGGGAAGTATTTCTTATGTTTTTCATTATTAACTAATCACTAAAATCATAAATAATAGGAAAATATTAAGAGAAATTCATTAGACTTTTTATTTATGATTAACATGTTATATAAGATATTCTGATAAGGTTTTATAAGTTTTGGACATGTGTAGCTATTTATTATCTATTTAAACCATTAAATAATCATTAAATCAGGAAAAATAAGCAAACATTATTACAAAAATCTGTAAATTTGTCTATGGAGTCTCTAATATGTTAATAAGGTGCGAAAAATATAAAATCTAGTTTTTAACATACATAAATATATTTTGCAATTTATTTATCTACAAAAAAATAAAATACAAAATAAGCATCAAACAGCAATATAAATGCATGAAACTTTATAAATGCACTTTACTCAATATAAGGGTTGTTCGAAAATTTTCCCAGAATTTATTGACTGCAAAAAGTATTTTATGTGAATTATTGCCATATTTTATTGCAATAATTATAGTAATTCAATAAAAATTAGTTATTTTCTGAAAATTTCCAGAACTTCTTATTTTATTTATGAGAGTCTGAGAAAAATCAGGTTTATGAATAAAATGAGTTTTAGATATTTTGGTGGATTTAATTTGTTTCATGTATGAATTTGGAACTTTTAACAACATACCTTGATGAATGCTTCAAGAGGGATGGAGATTTGAGTATGAGGGATTGTTCTTGGCTGGAAAATTGATATTTCTTGGAAGAATTTCGAGATTGAGAGTGAGAGAAAGAATAGAGAGGGTTTGAGTGGTGATGAGAATAATGTGTTGGGAGAAAAATAAAAGGAAAGATGATAGGAGGTGTGAGTGGGAGACCATGGGAATAACTTTTGACTTTAGGTGGTCTTCATAATTTCCCACTAGTACAAGCATCTCTATGTAATACACTAATTAATATAAGAATTTTATAAAATTTAATGTAGAGTTTATAAAAATAGAGTTTTATAAAAAAAATAGGTTATTATTTGATTATAACAATCTACTTTGATTTGAAGTTTAATTATAGTATTCAAGTTTGACTCTTTTAATTTAATTAGAGTATCATACTTTGATTTGATTTTAATATGGTATCATAATTTAATTTGATTATAGTTATAACGTTATACTATGCTATTTTGCTATTAACGTCAATTTATATCGTATTGTATAGGTTTTGATCCTATTAGCGTCAAGTAAATATTGAGTAGGGTTTATTAAATTTCCCAATTGGGTTGGGTTGACCCGAATCCATTTTAGGCGGATGTCACAGTCTCCCCTACTTTAGGAAATTTCGTCCCGAAATTTAAGAAGAGAGTACCTTAAGAGAAAAGTTGTGGGTATTTGGTACGCATTTGATCCTCACGCTCCCATGTATACTCAGGTCCACGTGCTGACTGCCACCTGACCTTGACCAGGGGAATGCGACTTCTTTTGAGTTGCTTTTCCTTTCGGTCGGCAATTTCCAAGGG
This sequence comes from Cichorium intybus, assembly GCA_023525715.1. NCBI lineage: Eukaryota > Viridiplantae > Streptophyta > Magnoliopsida > Asterales > Asteraceae > Cichorium > Cichorium intybus. The sequence goes on along the minus strand of CM042017.1, from coordinate 23,528,294 downwards.
TTTCTCGATAAATTGCATTGTCTCGTCGATTTGGATATCCTCGAGAGGAACATGAAGGTTCTCTTCTGCTAAACACTTCTTGAGGTTGGCTATATGAAATACTGGGTGAACTTTATTAAGCTCTATTGGTAGATCCAACTCGTAGGCTACTGGTCCGATCCTTTTCAGGATCTTAAACGGCCCTACGTAGCGGGGTGCCAATTTACCCTTGCGTCCAAATCGAACCACACCTTTCCATGGGGACACTTTTAACATGACCATGTCACCCACGGTAAATTCAAGAGGTTTGCGTCGCTTGTCGGCGTAACTCTTTTGTCGGCTACGAGCTGTGAGAAGGTTATTGCGAATCTGAGTGATTTTGTCGGTTGTTTCCTGGATAAGCTCAGGACCAACGATTGGAGAATCCACTGTTGCGCGAATCACGTGGGACTCGCCAATTTCATGCCAGCAAATAGGAGATCGGCATTTACGGCCATACAATGCCTCAAATGGTGGCATCCCGATGCTAGAATGATAACTGTTATTATAGGAGAATTCCACCAACGGTAAATGAGAGTCCCAGTTTCCTCCGAAATCTAAGACACACGCCCTCAACATATCTTCGAGTGTTTGAATTGTCCTCTCAGATTGACCATCGGTCTGAGGATGATAGGCGGTACTGAGATCGAGGCGGGTTCCCATGGCTTCTTGAAGTGATTGCCAGAACCGAGAGAGAAATCTCCCATCACGATCTGAAATGATGCTGAGAGGGATGCCATGCCGAGTAACTATCTCGTCGACGTAAATCTGAGCAAGTTGTTCGACCTTGAAATCTTCACGGAAGGGAAGGAAGTGAGCAGATTTAGTCAAACGGTCAACGATTACCCAAATGCTGTCATGTCCCTTTCTGGTACGGGGAAGTTTGGTTACGAAATCCATGGCGATCGCTTCCCATTTCCACTCGGGGATTTCCGGTTGGACCAATAGTCCAGAGGGTCGTTGATGTTCTGCTTTGACTCTGGAACATGTAAGACATTTGGCGACGAATAAAGCAATATCCTTTTTCATTCCCGACCACCAATAATTGGTTCTCAAGCCATGATACATCTTGTCAGCGCCAGGATGAATGGAATATCGAGTTTTATGGATTTCTTCCATCAGGAATGTTCGAAGATTGTCGCGATCTGGGATCCAGATGCGATCTCGATAATAGAAAATACCATCAGATTTACTTTCCAACTCCCCATCAATTCCCGTGGGCATGTCATTTTCGGTAATTGCCGAGTGTTGGGCTCCTCGAATTCGGTCACTAAGATTGGACAAGATAGGAGAACATATTAGATGAAATGCTTTGGCATGTTCTTTTCGGCTTAACGCGTCGGCTACGACGTTCGCCTTGCCCGGATGATAGCGTATTTCGCACTCGTAATCATTTAGGAGTTCGACCCATCGTGTTTGCCTCATATTGAGTTCCTTTTGATTAAGAATATGTTGCAAGCTCTTATGGTCGGTGAAAATTACGCATTTAGTGCCGTAAAGGTAATGCCTCCAAATTTTAAGAGCGAAAACCACGGCACCGAGCTCCAAATCATGAGTCGTATAATTCCTTTCATGGATTTTGAGTTGTCGCGATGCGTAAGCTATAACCTTTCCCCTTTGCATCAAAACACAACCTAGACCGAGATTGGAGGCATCGCAGTATACCACGAAATCTTCGGAACCTTCAGGAAGTGTAAGAATCGGAGCGTCACACAATCTTTGTTTAAGGGTTTGGAAAGCGTCTTCTTGCTTGGGTCCCCAATCAAATGGCGTACCCTTGCAAGTGAGAAAAGTAAGCGGTAAAGCGATCTTTGAGAAATTTGAAATGAAACGCCGGTAATAGCCAGCTAAACCGAGGAATGACCGAATTTCCTTGGGGTTACGTGGGGCTTTCCAATTCTTAACCGCTTCAACTTTTGCGGGATCGACTAAAATACCCTTGTCACTTACAATATGACCGAGGAATTGTACCTCATTTAACCAAAACTCGCATTTCGAAAATTTGGCATAGAGCTGATTTCCTTGCAATGTTTGGAGAGTTAGACGAAGGTGTCTTTCATGGTCTGCCTTTGTCTTGGAGTAAATGAGGATGTCATCAATAAAGACGATAACAAAATGGTCGAGATAAGGTTTAAATACTCGATTCATCAAGTCCATGAATGCGGCAGGGGCATTCGTTAGGCCAAAAGGCATAACGGTGAACTCGTAATGACCATAGCGGGTTCGGAAAGCGGTTTTGGGGATGTCTTCTTCCCGTACTCGAAGTTGGTGATAACCCGAGCGGAGGTCGATTTTTGAGAAACATGAAGCTCCTTGAAGCTGATCAAAAAGGTCGTCGATCCGAGGTAACGGATATCGGTTCTTGATGGTCAATTTATTTAACTCCCGATAATCGATACACATACGGAACGAACCATCTTTCTTTTTGATGAAGAGAACCGGGGCTCCCCAGGGTGAAGTACTAGGGCGGATAAATCCCTTATCGGTTAATTCTTGGAGCTGACTTGCCAATTCTTGCATCTCGGTTGGAGCCAACCGATATGGAGACTTGGCTATGGGAGCAGCCTCAGGAACGAGATCGATGCGGAACTCTAGCTCACGTACTGGAGGGAGTCCAGATACGTCATCGGGAAAGATGTCGGGAAAGTCTCGTACAATCGGAATATCTTCGATCTTCTTTTCTTTGACCTTTGTTTCCACCACATGGGCTAAGAAAGCCATGTATTCTTTACGTAGATACGATCGAGCTTGAGTACATGACATAAGACTAAGCTTTTTTGAACGAGTCTCGCCATAAATACGAAGACTTTGACCGTCGGCAAGAGGAATACGAATAAACTTCTCGTAACACACTATTTCAGCATGGTTTTGGGATAGCCAATCCATTCCCACGATGATGTCGAAGCTACCAAGTTCCATAGGAACTAAATTGACAGAAAATTTATGACCGCAAAAATCGAAAGTGCAATCTTGGATGACTGCATTGAGTGAAATGTTTTTTCCATTGGCGACTTCTACGGTAAAGTGTTCATCAAGTATCGTGCGAGGTGTGTGAAGTATGGGTTCAAATTCCAAAGACACAAAACTTTTATCGGCACCTGAATCAAAAAGTACTGATGCGTAGCAGTCATTTATGAGAAACGTACCATTTACGACCTTGTTATCGGTCTGTGCTTGGGTTGCGGTAATGACAAATGCTCGGCCTTTGGGAGCTGGAACCTGCATTGTTGGATTTGCCTGGGCTTGAGTATTAATGATATTGACAAGCCTAGGACACGCGTTTCTGAAATGGGTGGGGTCACCACAGTTGAAGCATGTTCCAGTTGGATACCGGGTTTGTGTTTGCTGATTTGAGGGTAGAGCGAATGGTCGCTGAGTTTTTGGTGCACGGCATGTGTCCGCCAAGTGGCCATAGCGACCACAAGTCGTACAAAGGCGACACGGGCTGGTGGACATATGGTGATAGTTACAATGGTTACAGAGGGGGTGAGGTCCGGTATACGGCTTTTTGTTTGGTTGGGTGACTTGGGTGATAGGAGCAGTAGGGGTAATAACAGCATGGTTGTGGTGATGGCTTTTCCGCTTCTTTTTGTCGTGTCGGTGTGAGGACTCGGACTTGACAATTAAGGGGGTCTCAGGGGTCGGCTTTTCAGTTGTCATCTTTGAACCCTTGCGTGGGAGGACACCATCGTTCATATTATCCTCGTTGAGTTGACCTGCTATTTCAATAGCAGATTCCAAAGTAGATGGCCTGCTGCTGGTCACCGAATCACGGATCTGGCGTGGTAACCCTTTGATGTAGCGACGTATTGCAGTTTTCATAGGTTGAACCATGTGAGGTAGGAGTCTTGAAAGATCATAGAATCTATTAGTGTAGGTCGCGTTGTCTCCTCCCACCTGTTTCAGATTCCAGAATTCCTCCTCGAGAGTTTGCAATTCGCTGTCCGGGCAGAACTTTTCTATCATGCGTTCCTTTAGTTTTGACCAGGTCATTCCCAAGGCAACACCCTCTCCTTTTGCCCGTTTTTCTAGGTTCCACCATGAGAGAGCATGACCTTGGAGGCACCCTGTAGCGTGACGGACCATCAGGTCCTCAGGGCACTCGCTGTGGATGAAAGTACTCTCCATTTCTTCTATCCATGTGAGGAGTGCGGTGGCACCATCTATGCCTTTGAAGTAAGGCGGATTACAGCTACGAAAATGCTTAAACGAGCAACGATGAGTGGTTGCTGGAGCTTGCGGCTGAAGAGTTTGAAGATGGGTTGCAATTGTTGGGATGACATTCGCTACCTCCTTAGCGATAAGGGCAGCTAGCTTTCGGTTGTTACGAGCAGCGTATGGGGGTCGTAATGCCATCTATGAGAAACACGCATATGGACTTGTGAGTTATTTGTAAATTGATTATGGAAATTAAGTTTGTAGATATTGTTGGGTAAAATGATTGTAAAACACTTGTTGGGCCATGGTTAGGAGTGTTGGGCACCTTTTGGGCTTTCCATGGGTACTAAATGTGAAGCATGTAGCAATTGCGTGGGCCCCCACAATACTAAGTTTTCACATGTTTTTCCCACTTCAAGGCCCATTAGGGAACTTAATAGTCCAATGAGTTGGCCATTTTGGAGTGTATCCTTTCGGATACGTTTGATAAGGTCGGGTATTTTGATGGCTCAAAAGTAATGTGAATGACGCGCTTTGGCCTATAGGTTTGGGAACTCTCGCCTTTGGTCCCCAGGTAAGCAAACTGGTCCCTCGGTTGATTGGGATGTATACGAATGCTTACCTAGTCAGGACTTTCGGGCTACCGGCACCTCCCCCTTCCAGTTACTACGCGTCCATTACTTTGATCCTACCCAACTAGAGTGGATGACTTTTAATTTCCTATGAGCTCTAAGGAATATATATGTATATAAATTTTTATTTTGAAACCATTTGAGTATGCGTGTGATTTTAAGAGAAAGAGGAGAAAATTCACAAGTGTATGCACACATATAAGTGTCGGGAATAATACGTAAGCACATAAGGGAGCAATTAGCACACAAAGGTATTCCTAGGATTTTCTAAGTGCGAATTGCATGCAGTGGTGTGTGCATTTTATAAACTAGCATACGAGAGGACCCTAGAGGCTATAGACTAGGTCAAGGCAATTAACCTAATTCCCTATAGTCAAGGGCTCTGATACCAATCTGTCACACCCCGATCCTTGGCGGAATCGATCAAGGCGTGATATATTGTTCAAAGTCTCATGACAACTATGTTATAATATGATTAAATTCAATTAAGTACTAAGTAGGCAAACAAGATCCACAACATACAAATACAAATTCCAATACAAACAACATTTATTACATCAAATTTAAATACTCTTGTGGGTTTCTAAGATACACCCTACTTTTCATCAACTTCATTCTTCAAATCTGCATCATGGGTAAAAACAGGTCAACTACGAGAGTTGGTGAGTAATCTAGTTTTATTAAAGAAAATTGTGATTTTGAAAAATTTATAATTTGAAACTTGTTTTCTTTGGAAATCGACAAGTAAGTATTATTGAGATAATGGTTTATAAATCAAAAATTGATTAACAAATGATAACAACAACAATAAGTCCTCACCCTATATATACATATATGTATATATGTATATATATAGGATGGAGCATCTAATCATCATACACACTCAACCACGTGCAATCAATCACCTTAGCGTCCCAAGGCGGGGTGGTCAACCCAATAGCGCTATTATTGTCCATAACGTACCTCAAGAATACGGGCATAGTCATGGAGATTAGACTAAAAATGATAATGCACTACAAGTACATGTAGCGTAAACAAACAATAATTATACAAATAATGATTCAAGTATAAATGTCCCAACAATGTCTAAATGGTGAAATAATAATAAAATGAAGTTGGAACATATTAAAACCACATGATACACCCCAAAAGTATTGAAAATTATAAAATATGGGGTAGATTACTCACATTAGTCCAAACGGAATACGCGTGTTGTACGATAGACGGCTCGGGTCAAAACGACGTGGAACCTATTATAATTAATAGTTTTGGTTTAGGAATCGATAAATGGTAATATAGTATTAATAAGAATAATTAGACACATATTCTTATATTAGATGAATTGACAATTATCCAAATTTTGTTTTGAATATTAATGTATTTATATGTTAAATGAATTTTAAATTGAATTAATTACTTTGCTTAATTAATTTATATTTTCACTTTAGACAAGATTTTAATAATTTCTTATTAAAATAATAACTAGTCAAATTATAAGTATTTACAGATTTTATATATTATAAACAATTATTTATATGAAATAATCATTAAAAATGCATTTTTACATGCTTAGATATTTAGGAAAATGGTTTTAAATACTAAACAGTAATAAAACATTCTGAAATTTTCAGAAAATCATTATTTCATAAAATGGTAATTACTGTAAAATTTGCATATTTTTCTTAACTGCTTTAGTATTTATTTAGTATTTTAATAATTAAACCACAACAAAATTCGGGAAAAATAATAAATGATTCCCAAAAATTCTGGTAAATTAACCATAGTTTTCTAACATTATATTTAGCCTACTGTAAATATTTTGGATATTTTGGACTAAGGGAAGTATTTCTTATGTTTTTCATTATTAACTAATCACTAAAATCATAAATAATAGGAAAATATTAAGAGAAATTCATTAGACTTTTTATTTATGATTAACATGTTATATAAGATATTCTGATAAGGTTTTATAAGTTTTGGACATGTGTAGCTATTTATTATCTATTTAAACCATTAAATAATCATTAAATCAGGAAAAATAAGCAAACATTATTACAAAAATCTGTAAATTTGTCTATGGAGTCTCTAATATGTTAATAAGGTGCGAAAAATATAAAATCTAGTTTTTAACATACATAAATATATTTTGCAATTTATTTATCTACAAAAAAATAAAATACAAAATAAGCATCAAACAGCAATATAAATGCATGAAACTTTATAAATGCACTTTACTCAATATAAGGGTTGTTCCAAAATTTTCCCAGAATTTATTGACTGCAAAAAGTATTTTATGTGAATTATTGCCATATTTTATTGCAATAATTATAGTAATTCAATAAAAATTATTTATTTTCTGAAAATTTCCAGAACTTCTTATTTTATTTATGAGAGTCTGAGAAAAATCAGGTTTATGAATAAAATGAGTTTTAGATATTTTGGTGGATTTAATTTGTTTCATGTATGAATTTGGAACTTTTAACAACATACCTTGATGAATGCTTCAAGAGGGATGGAGATTTGAGTATGAGGGATTGTTCTTGGCTGGAAAATTGATATTTCTTGGAAGAATTTCGAGATTGAGAGTGAGAGAAAGAATAGAGAGGGTTTGAGTGGTGATGAGAATAATGTGTTGGGAGAAAAATAAAAGGAAAAATGATAGGAGGTGTGAGTGGGAGACCATGGGAATAACTTTTGACTTTAGGTGGTCTTCATAATTTCCCACTAGTACAAGCATCTCTATGTAATACACTAATTAATATAAGAATTTTATAAAATTTAATGTAGAGTTTATAAAAATAGAGTTTTATAAAAAAAATAGGTTATTATTTGATTATAACAATCTACTTTGATTTGAAGTTTAATTATAGTATTCAAGTTTGACTCTTTTAATTTAATTAGAGTATCATACTTTGATTTGATTTTAATATGGTATCATAATTTAATTTGATTATAGTTATAACGTTATACTATGCTATTTTGCTATTAACGTCAATTTATATCGTATTGTATAGGTTTTGATCCTATTAGCGTCAAGTAAATATTGAGTAGGGTTTATTAAATTTCCCAATTGGGTTGGGTTGACCCGAATCCATTTTAGGCGGATGTCACAGATAGTTCGCCGATCCATAGCATCATATGTTCTATAACCTTCAAGTCGAACCTGGGTTTGTGAACAAGATGGGAAATAAGAACAAAATTCAAAAATGGTTTATGAATAAAATGGAAATCAATAGAAACTGGAATATTGGTTTTTGAACCATCCGGAGAAAAATTGGTGGGTTAAGGATACGACTTGGATTTCTGATTTTGATCTTGAGCGGAGGGGTCGTTCAAACAATAAATACGACGTTGTGGTTGGAGTTCTTGTGGGAAGGAAAGTCAGAGAAATGATTAGAAGAGAGACAGTCGGTGATAAACGCAAATGTGAGTGTGACTATTGGTGTGGATACTCGGGTACCGGCGTACCGCATGGATACGACAAAGCGACGTTCAACTTAGAAACAAAAGGCGGGCTGAAAATCATAGTCGGAGATGAAAAAAAGGACTTCTATGTTAATAAAACATGAGGAGCGATGGCGTCGGTCAGTGAGAAGTACATGGATGCCTGAGAACAGTCTGTGGAGGTGATGGCGTCAGTTAGTGGAGAAGTAGGTGGCAACCGAACCGTTTAATGAAGGTTGGAATAGGCTATGTAGAAAAAAAACCCTTTTCAATCGGTTTGGGAAGACGCGACGTTTAGAGGATGAATATGTGGGACGATGAAAACCTTATGTAAGGATGAATAGTGGCATCAGAAAAAAAGGGTTTTCATATATAGTAATGATATATATATATATATATATATATATATATATATATATATATATATATATATATATATATATATATATATATATATATATATATATATATATATATATATATATATATATATATATATATATATATATATATATATATATGTGTGTGTGTGTGTGTGTGTGTGTATGTGTGTGTGTGTGTGGAAAATGTCATATAAAGGCAACTAATAACATGAGTTTTGCTCTTTAAGTCATCAAACTTTTAATTACACTCAATTGATTAACGAACTTTTTAATTTTGGTCGATTACACCATTTGATGCGTTTTTTACCGGGCATCCCCGGTTTCTTACTCACGTGGACTCCATTTGTTGCCATTGGGATACAACATGATTGGAAGATTCACCAACTTGGACTGGCACAAAGGTCCAACCCTTCTCAAAGTTCTTGACGCCATTAAGGAATCCAAGAGAGGACTTCCGAGAAGCCCCTTCACCTTCCACTTCTGGAAGCGTACAAGATTGGTGGCATCACAACTGTTCAAGTCGGTAGTGTTGAAAGGTGTTATCAAGATGACGATGCTCGTGACTTTTGGTCCATCTGGTTTGACGATGGAAGTCAAGTCAGTCTTGATGCACCATGATGCTCTCTAGGAAGCCCTCCCCAACGATAATGTTGGATTCAGCATGAAAAATGCTTCTGTTAAAGATCTAAAACGTAGGTATGTGGCTTCCAACTCGAAAGACGATCCACCCAAGGATACTACTAACTTTATGTCATCAAAGGTAAGTTCTGATATGATGCACCGATTTTTGATTCAACCTTTTTATGGTTTCGACTATTTGGGCAAAATTTCAAATTTTAGACGAATATTTCTTTATAGGGTTTCAAAATTGGAATTAGATTTGTTTTCTAGGGTTTGATATCAGATTTGTTATATGGTTTTTGGTATGTTGATAGGCTTTCTTGTTGGAATCATTGTATGGTTTTTGTTATGTATCTAGTTTTATGTTTATTGTGATGAAATTGTTTATGCTTGCCTAAGGAAAGAGGGTTTGAACAATGAATTCTTTACTCAATACGATCAACCCAACATGCCGCCTCGAAATAACCATATGCGCATTGATATGATGAAAACCTTGAAGGACATGGTAATATAGCAGACCAGGAATATATGACTCATTCGCAGGATGGAATTAATGAGCAGTTAATGCAAAATATAGAATGAATACTTTAAAAAAAATTTGTTTATCATGGTCGCATGAATTATATTTGAGTGTTTAAAAACTAGAATTATCTAAATTTCAATGTTGGAAAACTCTTTTAAGATTGAAAAAAATCAGTTAATTTAATTTTAGTTTATTCCAGATTATTTTAACAATCTGTAAACTTTAAAAAACAAATAATGTTCTTCTTGCAGATCGTAGAAATTTGATTCACCTCTTATTTTGTAAATATTCTGTTGATATAGTTCGCTAATTACAAATTTTTTAACTCTTAAAAACAATCAGCACCTAAATATTATGAAAACTAAATTGCATACTACATGGTGGGAATGGAGAATGTTTAAAAAGAAGAAGATGTTGGGTGGTGTCCCCCTTCCAATTTTATAATTATATAAAACATTATAAATTTGATTAAAATTGTAAAAAAGTAATAATAATATTAAAAGGATAAAAAATAGTTATTCTACGTTAGACAGAGACCAAAGCATAAAAAACCTTTCAATAAAAGCCTTTCTGTCAAAAAAAAAAAAAAAAAAAAAAGACAAAAAATTCTATCATAGATTCGAGGGAAAAACACGTCACATTGGCCATTTTGCAACTTACTCGTAAAAATATAATATTTGATTTGCACATATCATAGTGAAATTATTTGACTAGCTATCAAATATGTAACAAAGACGTAATAATACTAAAAAATCATGTGGATCAAACTCATATTTGGTAGTTGATTTGTTATATCGACAGATATATAGTTTTAAGAAAAACAATTGCAAAAAAGATATAATTTATTATCAGGTATTAACAAAATATCATATATTTGTGTAAAGATAATGTCTTTACATATCCATACTTCTACTGTGAACAAGAACAACTGCAATAAGATTATGATTTGTCATGCTAAACATTAATGGGAGAACCTCCCGAGTCCCGACTCTACTTGTGGATCATATTATATTGGAAACGCTTTGAATCGGATTCCTTAAATGCCCATTGGACAACTCAATAGTAGAGCAACCCTAAATTTATTTAAGGGTCATTCATACGGTCATACACTAAAAACCCTAAAATGACAATTAAAAGTAGAAAATATTGTTTTTAATTGCATGACTGACAAATTTAGTAAACTCTAGAAAAGAACCCTTTTATATCTGATTTTATGGTTCTATCATCAACTTTATTTTCTACACTTGATTAAAACTTCCTAAATGTAAGATAAAGGCATTGTATTATTACATTTTGATTTATTTATTACCCTATACATTACTAATTATGCAATAAAAGGTGTAAAACGAACTCAACGGCCACCATGTGAAACTTTTTAGCGGGAATAACCGTTTAGGTGTGAACTCGATGGTGGTTCTCGGCCCCTTCTTGTGGAATTTTATTTAAGCTTCAGACATACCATTCAACTTTCGGTGTTTGTGTTCTTTATATTCTTTACATCTTACATAAAAGAATTATAAAGAAATCTTGCACTTTTTGCCCCCAAAACTTGTATAAAACCCTTCTCCATCGCCAATCTTAGACCTCCCCTCTTCTCCCTCAACAAAATTTATAATTTTCACTCGTTTAGGCTTCTGCGTGTTCCAAAAATCCAATCTTTTTTTGCATAATTTCAAAGAATTCGATAATTTTTGGGTGGTGGGGTAGTGGGGGAGGGTTTGATCGTTAAGAATTCTTTGACTTTTTTTGAAGATGATCTTGTTGAACAACGGACGCATTCTGTGGAACTTGTTTGCAATTGTTGAGATAAAATTCAGTGTCGAGAAAAGTTTTTATTTTTGGATTTTTCAGATTTTCAATAGATGTAATTCTGGTACTTAACCAATCCGTAAATTCTACATTGTTCTAAGCTACTTTTGGTCTTCTTTTTGCTTTATAGTTTCTGTGAATTTTAAAATAGTAAAAATGGTAGGCGCGTCATTGCCACCAGGGTTTCGGTTTCATCCAACTGATGAAGAATTAATTGGTTATTACCTTAGAAGAAAGGTTGAAGGGCTTGAAATTGAACTTGAAGTGATTCCAGTTATCGAATTGTACAAGTTTGATCCATGGGAATTGCCTGGTAAGCTTGGTTTTTTAAAATATAAACTTGAAGCTTTTAAATGTATGCAACCGATTTTGATTTGATGCCTCAATATAACCCACTTCATGATCACTTTGAAATGGCTATTTTTTTTTAAAGCTTTACTGGCTCTTTTTCCTTTTGGGTAAAGATAAATCACCGAGATCATGAAACTTTTCAGACCATGATCTTGTTGCAGAATCTTTCTTTTTATCTTTAAAGCAACAATGGTGGAGTTCTTTAATCATGGCATACTTTTTAATTAATGTATTAATGACAGATAAATCTTTTCTTCCTAAACGCGATATGGAGTGGTTCTTTTTTGTACCACGTGATCGCAAGTACCCGAATGGATCACGCACAAATCGAGCTACAAAAGCGGGTTATTGGAAAGCCACGGGAAAAGACCGAAAAATTTTGTCAAGAGATCGGTCTTCTGTGGTAGGGTATCGAAAGACCCTAGTTTTTTATCGTGGTAGAGCACCATTGGGTGATCGTACGGATTGGGTGATGCACGAGTATCGATTATGTGATGATACATCTTGTGGGACACCGAGTTTTCAGGTAAAATTTTCAAGAAACTTGATTTTGGGATAACTCAGAAAAACACTTATACTTTCATCATGTTATTAATTTAATTGGTTAAGTATTTTCTTATAGTGATTAAACCCATATATTTCTCCTAACCGTTAACGAAAATATTTTTCTTGATAGGACTTTTGATATAAGGGAAAAATATTAAAAAAAAAAAAACACAATGCACTTTCACAAATTTATTGGTTTAGTCAACCAACTTAGTATAATAGTTATATTGTAGTTAACTAAATTATTAAAATGATGAAAGCATGTTATATTGTTGTATTTTAGCCTTTTCAAAACAAGTATCAAGAAAATAGTTTTTGTAACAGACTAACAGTCAAAAAAAGGTAATTAAAGTGAAACAAAAAACACATGTAGTTTCACAATTTTAGATATTTAGCTAGTTAACTATTTTGTGTTTTTACTATAATTTTTTTGACCGTTTAGAAAAACCATTTTTCTCGAATACTCGATTTCGATGTTGAAGGATAATACACAAACAAAAATAAAACAAAACAAAACATACTTTAACAAATTTTTTACCATTGAACTATTAATTTTATCAATTTAATCACTAACTACTTTCATAATAATCATAAAAAAATAACAATTATGTTGCTAAACCGATTCATCATGAAAATACAATGTACTTTTTTTTGGTGATTTAGCGAAACCGGATAACCAGAAGGAAATGCTAAACAATTAAAATTTTTATAAAGGTTAAATCATTACAAAAGATAGTTTACATCACAAAAATAATAAAATCATGAAATTTTATTGTGTTTTTCTGTTTTTTGACCTTAAATTCATTATTTTGTTAAGAGGTTGACTACGAGTAATGATCCTAATGATGAGTTGATTTTATAGGGACCGTTTGCATTGTGTCGTGTGACGAAAAAGAACGAGTCAAAAGTAAGCTACGTTACCAGTGAACCGAAAACCATGGAAGTTGGAAACAGTTCTAATGGAGTTATAAACGAGCCAATGGCTCCTCAAACAAGCACCCGTATGGGCAATGAGAGTAATTTATCGAGTCCTCTCACTTCTTATGAGAAAATTACCACATCAGATAACGAACCAACTTCATCAACGGGCCTCAACGATCCTTCGAGCTTTTGGGTTTCACCGGACTTGATTCTTGATTCTTCCAAGGTACAACTCGTCAATTTCGATTTTTAAATAACATAACATGACAAATTGTACTACATGTCGCATGCATTAAATTAAAACCGAAATTGATACTCATACTGATGTTCAATGAGACAATTGCAATTTTTTGTCCTAACCAAAAATATTGAACAAATTGAGATAGGCACTTACCTTTTAATATTTGGTCTATGAAAAAAGACGTTGATGCCCTCATCCTCATCTAGCCTCAGGAAGTTTGCCCATTCCTATTTTGTGTAACAAAAGCATCCTACGAATTACAAAATAATATTTAAGAATAGTATTACTAAACGTGTTTTGAGCTTTGCAGGAACAATCGAAAGGACATGAAGGGCAGTTTAGGCATTTCACACAGAACGAGATAGTGAACACAATGAGTCCATGGCAACCTAATCACCAATTCGAGATCTCACCATGTTCATCATACTCAAATTTTACAGATGAAGTTGAAAATGTTGATGATTTAAGTCGATTTGGGTACATGTCGCCATATTCAGGAAACGAAAGCTTTGCGGGGATCTTTGGAAACGAAGATCAGTTTCCTTTTGAGTTTTACGGAGGAAATTTGTAATTTTAAGAAAGCATGTGAAATGTTTTATATTGAATAGGTTTAAGATTGTTGTTTTCAAGTTGTCGTTTGATGTTTTATAGCAAGTATAGGAAAATACGCCAGAACTATGGTCATTTTTATCGACTGTTGCTAGGCGTTGATGTAATTTGTTAACTATGTAGGCTTCTTTGATGGGAGCCATCTATTGTGAAATACTATATTCTTGTTCTTAATAGGCATCTCCTTAGAGTACATAATTAATAATGCATAGACAAACTAACAATTTTTTTCAAATGAAGGCAAACATAAACTTATTGATAGGTTTTCTAATACCCTAGAACAGGAAAACATGGCAGCGGAAACACATAAAATTTCTTAAGGCAAGTAACAATTACTAAAACATACAAGGAAATTACTTATTGGCTATTTACAACTACAAGAATGTTTAAGAATACCAACCTTTAGCAAAACCGATTTGCTTGAAGAACCCTTTATGTAGATCGAAATCCTCAAAGCTAAGGAATGTAGTTTCCAAAATATAATACCTCTAATAGATCACACCCAGTAAGTCCAAACAATTAGGTTATTAGGTTATTTAAGAATAGCTCGCTATAAAACCCTAGAGAGGAATTATAGATTCTACTGAGAGAGAGAGAGAGAGAGAGAGAGAGAGAGAGAGAGAGAGAGAGAGAAGAGAAAAACTCTAGGAAGTCTCACTAGAAGTTGGCGCAAATTATGAGGAGCCTGGGAGGGGTTTTTATAGCTTCCAAGGTGATTAAAGATAAACCTTAGAGATAAACCTTATTTGAATTCAAACTAGATAAACATTTTATCTTTAAATTCAAAACCCTTTTGTTACCATATATAGTGGACGATTTTAATAAGGATAAATCCTTAAAAAGGTCCCTTATTAATCCCCAACAATATCCATTGCTCAACTATTGAATAATTATAATTCAGCCACTGCATTTTTAATTAATCCCAAATTAATTCTAATTAATTCTAATTAATCCCAAACTAGTTTCTGATTTATTAATCATCACATAATAAATTAATAAACTATTTATTTCTCTCTCTCTCTATTAACCTTAATACCATTTGGACTACTGAGGGTAACCTAAAAAGGACCCTGCTATTAATGGAAAGTCCTTACTAATTTAGTTATGACCTTGGACACTATTATAATAGTCTCCCACTTGGACAAGTCATCAACTAGCATTAGTCATAATTCTCCCACTTAATCCACAAAGCGTGCTCCCTTAGCCACTGTCGAACTCTGAATCTTATTCCTTAGAGTCAGTCCTTAAGATAAGTGATCATATATTCGTTTGTTCTACAAGATATCGTATGAACATGAGACATGGATAAGAATCAATCTCGAGGTTCAAGATTATGTTTCCTAATTTCCGATTTATGTTGACCTTATTGGACTACTAGATCGAACACATCAATCAAGTCCAGGCTTGGCCCAACATTATAATGTCCACATTAAATCACCGAGGGGCCCATGATATCGCTTTTCTTATTTAAGGCAAAAGAAACAAATAGACATCAACTACACAGCTATATTCTACTCTTCACGTCATATATGGACATACATTTTATAGCTCCCAGTTACGGTTACGTTTAGGTAAACCAATGCATAACAGAAATCGTAAACTAAAACTCATGCGTCTCCGCTTGAAGAATTAAATATATTATCATCTTAGAATTACTCATGATTGTATCCACGAAGTAATCTCTAAATGCGGGTTTATCCAATACCCAAATCTCTATTTAAGTACTCATGAATGTTAGTTGCATCTCCATGCTATGTCTAATATCTATTGACATCAACCAACATTCCATGACAATCTTAATTGAACACTTACTTCCAGGAGTGTGACTGACTGTGGATGCTTGAGTAATTTAATACTCGGGAAGTGAATTCCAAACATGCAAAACGAAACACAATAATAAATAATTGCAAAATGGTAGTTCACCAACTTATAAAGAAACCTCTCTTCATTAATCACCAAATTCAATTAAAATTTATTACTGTTATAATGTTTCAACTATCAACTAACTACTAAAACTAGCATCATCTGTCATGCCTATGCTCTTAGCATGCCCATCATGCTTGATTTTACTCAACGCCTTCGTGAAGGGATCAGGCGGATAACCCTCCGACGACACTCCATTCGCTACGATGTCCTTGCTTTCCCCTTGTGAGGAACATAGTAGTATTTCCTGAGTATGTGCCTTGATCTTCCATGATCCTTAGGTTCTTTAGTCAACATGACTGCTCCTTCGTTATCACAGAAGATTTTAACGAGTTCTTGGATTGTTGGAACAACTTCGAGATCACCGATGAAGTTATTCAACCAAACGGATTCCTTTGAAGCTTCACTAGCTGCAATATACTCGGACTCACAACTAGAGTCTGTCACTGTATCTTGTTTAGAACTTTTCCACGTCACCGCATCTCCATTCAACATGAACACCCAACCGGATTGTGAACAGCTGTCATCTCTATCCGTTTGGACACTCGCATCACTGTACCCACTCACATTGAGTTCGTCTTTGCCACTAAATACCAGGAACTTTTCTTTCGTATTTCTCAAGTACTTAAGCATACTCTTTACTGCTGTCCAATGACTTTCGCTAGGGTTGTCCAGATACCGGCTCACCATGCTCAGGGCAAATGAGACATCAGGACGAGTACATGTCATGGCATACATGATCGATCCTATAGCCAAAGCATATGGGATTCGACTCATTTCTTCTATCTCATCACTAGTGGTCGGACATTGAGCTTTACTAAGCTTTATGTCATTGTGTAAGGGTAAGGACTCTTTCTTGGAGTCATGCATATTGAACCTCTTCAATATCTTATCCAAGTATGTACTTTGGCTAAGTCCCAACAGGCGCTTAGATATGTCTCTGTATATATCCTTATTCCAAGTATATACGTTGCATCTCCTAGAGCCTTCATAGCGAAACATTTCCTAAGCCAGGATTTTACACCTTCAAGGGTTGGGACATCATTTCCTATAAGGAGTATGTCATCCACATATAGCACTAGAAAGACTACAATGCTCCCATTAGCTTTGACATATATGCAGGACTCATCTTCACTTCTAGAAAATCCAAACTCTTTGACCTTTTCTTGGAAACAAATATTCCAACTATGAGATGCTTGTTTGAGTCCATAGATGGACTTCTCAAGCTTGCACACCTTATTAGGATACTTGGCATGTCCAAAACCTTCTGGCTGTGTCATGAACACATCCTTCAAAAGTTTTCCGGTGAGGAAAGTCGTTTTGACATCTATCTGCCACACTTCATAATCATAGAAGGCGGCTATGGCAAGCATTATCATAATATACTTGATCTTAGCTACTGGTGAAAATGTTTCATCATAATCAATCCCTTGAGTATAACCTTTTGCAACCAACCTAGCTTTGAGCGTGTGTACATTCTCATCCACGTTGGTCTTCGTCTTCAAGATCCATTTACAACCCACTGTCTTTCAACCAGGTGTATGATTAAACAAATTCCAAACTTGGTTATCGTACATGGACTGAATCTCGCTATCTATTTCCTCTTTCCATTTGGCAGCCTTAGGGCCTGCCATCGCTTCCTTGTAGTTAGCTGGCTCGTCCAAATTTACCAGTGGTTCATCATTGATAAATGTGTCCCCTTCCGCAGTAATATGGAAACCATAGAACCCGGGAGGCATGCTAACTCTAATAGATCATCCAAGAGGTAATGACTTGTCAACTGGCACAACAGGCGTTTCAGCCTCAGGTTGAGAGCTAGTTTCAACTACATGTTCCTCATTGGTTGGCTCTTGAATTTATTCAAGATCAACTATGCTCCCACTATCCTCTTTTTATATAAGATCTCTTTCTCGAAAGACACCTCTTCGAGCTACAAACACCACGTTTTCACTGGGTCTGGTAAAACAAATATCCAAAGGACTTCTGTGGATAGCCAATGAACAGACACTTCTCGGCTCTGGCTTCAAGTTTATCTTGGGTTTCGTGCTTAACGAAAACCTCACAACCCCAGACCTTGATATGTACGAGTGAATGACGCTTTCCACTCCATATTTCATGAGGTGTCTTAGAAATCTTCTTGGTACAACGTTTAGGGTATGAGAAGCTGTTTCTAAGGCATATCCTCAGAAACTTATTGGAAGAAAAGCTCGCCTCATCATGGAACGAACCATGTCTAACAAGGTTCGATTTCTCCTTTCAGCAACACCATTAAGCTTGGGTGTTCTAGGAGGAGAGAATTATGAAACTATTCCACATTCCTTTAGATAATTGTTGAACTCGATACTAAGATACTCTCCTCCCCTATCGGAGCGGAGTATCTTTATCTTCTTGCCAAATTAATTCTCTACTTTGTGTTTGAACTCTTTGAACTTTTCAAAAGTTTCAGACCTATGCTTAATCAAATAAACATAACCGTATCTACTGAAATTATCAATAAATGTCACGTAGTAGCGATTTGAATCCCTTGTGGCGGATCTGAAGGGTCTACACACATTCGTGTGGATTATATCCAACAGTCCTTCCCCTTTCTCAAAAGTCCATGAGAAGGGTGATTTTATCATCTTGCCTAATAAACAAGATTCACATACATCATCCTGATTTTAAGTCATATGATTCCAAGACTCCATCCCTTTAGAGTTGGGCGATGTGTTTATTGTTTATATCCCCAAGATGACAATTCCATAAGCATGCTTTGTCTAAATCATCAGAATAATCAATGTTTAATATTACATTACTCAAGTTATTCACACATACAACATTCTCATACACACCATTACAAGGATAAGCTTTGAATATAAAAGAACCATCTTTGTAAACCAAAATATCAGCATTATTATTATCAAATAAATAATTGTATCCTTGTCTAAATAGTGCATGAAAATAAATTATGTTTCTAGACACTTCAGAAGAATAATAGCAATCTAATAATTCTATCCTAACTCCACTATCAAGCATGAGCTCATAAATCTCGATCCTTGTAACAGGCGTGATGCGTCTATTTCCCATGGGTTGAGAAGAAGCCTTTCTTTTCTTTCCCTTACCATGTCGAATGGCCATGATGGGAACAATAGAGGCATTTGAGCTTTGAGACTTTTTCATGCTCGCCTCAGCAGTCTGCAGCAAACCGTGCAACTGCATCAACGTGGTCTCCGTGTTGTTCAAATGATAGGTCAAGATGAATTGATCATAACAACTAGGGAGAGAACTCAGGACCATGTCCACAACGAGTTCTTCGTCAAAGTTCAGGTTGAGTTTCACGAGTCTTTCAAAGTACCTTTGCATCTTCTATACATGGGCACACACAAACTCTCCTTCTTTCATTCTGCACATCATCAGGGTTTTGACAATCTCACATCACACCTTCCTTGCTCTCTTGTGAAACATTTCAGCAAGTTGCAAGTTTATTTCAAATGGCTAACTATCCTCGAAGGTCTTTGGAGCTCCGGGGACATGGTCGCTATCATGATGCAGGACACTTTAGTAGCATCATCAACATGCTTTTGGTATTTGGATAGTTCTTAAGGGGTAACAAATTCCTCATCGATCTCAGGAATTTGGTTATCGAGAACATACCCTTTTCCCTCATAACGAAGCATCATCTTCAAATTTCGCATCCAATCCATATAGTTTGGACCCGTCAGTTTTTCCTTCGAGAGGATCGAGAGTAGGGTGAAGTTAGAGTTGGCGGGTGGTGGTGGTAGAGGAGGAGGAGGAGGAGGGAGATCACCATTGATTCCAGACATCTACAAAAGAGACAAGTTTTAGTTAGTTGACTTATATATTCCTTAAAATAATTACCCAATTTATGTTTAAGGCTAGGATCCATGATTTATTCTATGAAAAGGGATGTCGTAATCATAAATAAACTTATTTTAGGTAGGCATACAATTTGCCAATTTCAATCACTATGAAATTCCTGATCTTTTGACATTCATTGAGTTATCAATGGCATGTTAATCTTGAATATGCTATCTTCCTTTTGTGGCTGGGATGCCGATGACCACAAACAAGATTGTGAATTAACCATGCAAAACCGCATTGGTACATTCGCTCCATTTACAGTCTCAAATTGACGTGCCGGTAAACCACACATGTTCCATCAATAATTATAAGCTCGAATTGCCACATCATCTTTCACTTACAGTCTCAAATTAATGTGCGGATTAACCACATACGCTCCATTAATAGATCATTAGGAAATGATGTGCGTTTTCACGGATTAGCATACATTTTCTCATTTTCCTATTTATCTAAACGATAAATTTTTTTGGATAATTGTTAAGTTAATACTTTTAACTTGACAGCAACTTTGTTTGGACCCTTTCGGTAACTCTATTGGTCCACACAAACGGTGGTGGGCGAAAAGGACGCCCATTCAACGGTCATTTTATAGGCCGTTTCCTTAAACCATCTTAGAGTACTTAGAATACATGAGCCTAGTCATGATCCAAGTTGATGTATTTAATCTTAGTTATACGTATAATATAAACTATTATATTATGTATAAGGTATATTTTAAACTTTTAAATTTTACCAGTTGTTTGATTATATTAATTCAAATAACCTATCTGTTCAAATGATAATATTAAATCACCATTAAACAATTCTGATCATGTGAGGACACATGCTAGTAACTAACATCAAACAATAAAGGCACACATTTAGGATGAAAATTGAATTAACTAATTAACCCTAATTATCAATGAATAATCAAATGATAATAATTAATTACTAATTAAATATTCAAATCATGTGAGGACACATGATAATGATTAATTTAATTCAATTATCGTAAACATATTCAAAATAATTTAAACAATTAAATTATCAATATCCTAAAAGGAATTAAATTCAAAAAATTCAAAAAGGATAAAATAAATAAATATTTTGAAGATAATTACCAAAAATATTTTAAAACAATTTAAAAATATAATTCTCCAAAATTTTCGATTTATTCAAGCCTACATGCAATTTCGAAAATTATAGCAGGCATAAATAATCATGTAGTGCAAATATCAACTAAGCATAGGCTCTGATACCACTGATATGTTTTCTAATACCTTAGAACAGGAAAACATGACAGCAGAATCACATAAAAATTCTAAGTCAAGTAACAATTACTAAAACCTACAAGGAAATTACTTATTGTCTATTTACAACTACAAGAAGGTTTATAAATACCAATATTTAGCAAAACCGATTTGCTTGAAAAACCCTTTGTGTAGATCGAAATCCTCAAAGCTAAGGAATGGAGTTTCCAAAATAGAATAACTCTAATAGATCACACCCAATAAGTCCAAACAATTAGGTTATTAGGTTATTTAAGAATAGCTCGCTATAAAACCTAGAGATGAATTATAGATTCTGCTGAGAGAGAGAGAGAGAGAAGAGAAAAACTCTGGGAAGTCTCACTGGAAGTTGGCGCAAATTATGAGGAGCCTGGGAGGGTTTTTTATAGCTTCCAAGGGTGATTAAAGATAAACCTTAAAGATAAACCTTATTTGAATTCAAACTGGATAAACCTTTTATCTTTAAATTCAAAACCCTTTTGTTACCATATATAGTGGACGATTTTAATAAGGATAAATCCTTAAAAATCGTCCATTATTAATCCCCAACATTATCCATTGCTCAACTATTGAACAATTACAATTCAGCCCCTACACTTTTAATTAATCTCAAGTTAATTCAAATTAATTCCAATTGATTCTAATTAATTTCAAACTAGTTTCTAATTAATTTATCATCACATAATAAATTAATAAACTATTTATTTCTCTATCTCTCTTTTAACCTTAATACCATTTGGACTGCCGAGGGAACCCAAAAAGGACACTGCTATTAATGGAAAGTCCTTACTAATTTAGTTATGACCTTTGACACTATTCCAACACTTATAACATTCAAATAAACTGAAATCATGTACTGAAACAAAATATAACACTAACAATAAATAATTATTAATTAAACAAACACTCAATCAACAATAAATAAATAAATTCTATAGGGACGATTTATAGAAAAAACCAAGGGGTGTTTGTTTTTTGTCTGTTAACCTTTTTGTCTGCAGCTCCCAAACGGCGCACAAACGTTAGCCTTCACAGGCTATTTGTTTTTTAGAAGGTCGCATGCCTAAGAAGGTCTACACGCCCTCTTCTTCTCGCAGATTTGGTAAATACTTTAGTTTATTTAAGTAGCCCAAATATTTTAAAAAACCAATAATCTTCTTCTTCAAATTGCAGACATTTGGTCAACTTGTTTTTCTAGATATGTCTGTAGATATGATCCGCAGACTGCATAACATAATATCCGAAATTGAAAACATTTAACAAAATGTTGGGCTTAATTAAATAAAAAACAATTAGGGCTTAATCGAATAATGAATATAGGGTCAAAATATAATGACTTTCCTGAATATATCTATTGTTTATCATCCAAATTTATCATCCAAACCATGAATCAAAATCTAAATAAAGATATCTACGCTTGTTCCAAAAGAGTTAATAAGTTCCATCTTTAAGTTTCATTAACAAAATGCCATTAGTTTCCATATAATGAATCCATTTTACAATCCTAAACTAATTTCATGAAGTAAAGTAGTATTCCAAATAAAAAATCCATTCAATGAAATTTTAGGTTCAAAACATCAAATGAACTCATGATCCCTACATAAGTTTCAAATCATTCCAATGATAAACTGGAAGTCATTGGTCTTAAATTTGGATTAGAAATCATCACTTGATATTAATAAACTTGTTTCTAAGCTACATTAACATCAATTTTGTGATCTAACACTTTCAATCAATAATTTACCAATCTAGAGCTCAACACTCCCCCAATTTCACTTATGTAATTGAAACCAGGTAACATAGAAAGGAATTGAGGATATATTAGTGAACTATTGATAAAATCTAAGCTAGAACCTAGATCTAGCATAAAGAACATAGAAGTTTAGATTTCAAAGACATCTCAAATCCTATATTTAAAAATGAAGAAGAAGATGACTAGAACTTATACCATTTAACAGTTTATGGATAAATCAAACTCAAACTCCTCAAATGCACTTCTAAGTAGCTTCCATCATTTCCTTATGCTCCAAAATCGCCATTCTAACATTATTTCGACTCCTTCCATTGTTTTAAATGAAGAGAATAGGTAAAACAGGGTGTTTACGCACTTAGATTTTCCTACTTGCCACTTTTGGTAATTCATTAACAAGTTTTCCTTTTTAACCCCTAATTATATTCTAATTACCCAAAAGTTATATATTCTTACTTAGAACTTCGAAAATATATTTCTTAACATTTTGGATCAAAACTTAGGCAAGGCTTGGCCAAACCTAAGTTTTAGACATTTTGCAAATTTAGTCCCTTAAACTTAATATTTCTCTTTAACCGTAAATAACCTTCTAATAAGCTTGAAACTTCTAAATTTACTAATACACATTTATTGTGCTAATATTTTTTAGTTTACTATTTTAGTTGTTTTCAATTTAATTATTTGTATTTTATTTCCTTTTTAATTTTAATTTCTCAAAAGAACAAGAATATTAGCCCTAAATGTGGGTGTTAGATCTTATATTTAACATACAATATAGATACACATAAGTTTTCTAATTTTAATTTAAATAACATTTTTCAATGCAGGTTATGAGAAAAATTAACCTCTTACATCATCTTGTTTTCCATGGTTGGAAGTTGTCAAACTAGAGTTTTTTTTTCTCTCTAAACCCTAGTTCTATAGCTTCATGTATTATGAACTTCCACATATATATATATATATATATATATATATATATATATATATATATATATATATATATATATATATATATATATATATATATATATATATATATATATATATATATATATATATATTTCAAAAGTTATGAATTTTATTTTCCATAAAGTTATATTTTACGTATTTCCAAGTTATTGTTAATGATACTAAATGTTCTATTGTGTGTTTTAGTGAATATCGGGTTCCTAGTTCAATACATGGTGAATAACTGGTGTTGCATACAAATTTTGAGGTTAGAGTGCCTCAAATAGGAGAACAAGTGAAGACAAACATACCAATTGCATGTTTCTAATTATTGAGAAAAATGATTGTTTAGTGATATTATGTGTCTCATTAAGTTTGATTTTGTGATTATCACGATAAGGAAACATGTTTTTACGAATTTGCGAAACCTATAATATTACAGTTTCATATATATACAAGGAACATATTACATAAAAACCAACAAAACACTATAACTAACTAACACATGCATACACGTACGCACATACACAGATACACACATACATACATACATACATACACACACACACGCACGCACGTACGCACGTGTACACACACATACATACATACATACATACATACATACATGCATGCATACATACATACATACATACATACATACATACATATATATATATATATATATATATATATATATATATATATATATATATATATATATATATATATGTATGTATGTATGTATGCATGTATGTATGTGTGTGTGTGCGCGCGTGCGTACGTGCGTGTGTGTGTGTGTGTGTGTGTGTATGTATGTATGTGTGTATCTGTGTATGTGCGTACGTGTATGCATGTGTTAGTTAGTTATAGTGTTTTGTTGGTTTTTATGTAATTTGTTCCTTGTATATATATGAAACTGTAATATTATAGGTTTCGCAAATTTGTAAAAACATGTTTCCTTATCGTGATAATCACAAAATCAAACTTAATGAGACGCATAATATCACTAAACAATCATTTTTCTCAACAATTAGAAGCATGCAATTGGTATGTTTGTCTTCACTTGTTCTCCTATTTGAGGCACTCTAACCTCAAAATTTGTATGCAACACCAGTTATTCGCCATGTATTGAACTAGGAACCCGATATTCAGTAAAACACACAATAGAACATTTAGTATCATTAACAATAACTTGGAAATACGTAAAATATAACTTTCTGGAAAATAAAATCCATAACTTTTGAAATGTTCTAATTTCACGTGTACATGTATTTTAAGAACACTCACTTGATTGTGCGTAATTTTGGTTACCTATATCATCTTCGACCACTTTGCGAAATATTAGTTTGGAATATTTTGGAAATAGCTACTGTAGTTTTTTTTTCTTGAATTAAAACTACATTTTTGAAACTAAGTTTCGCAAACGTTTTGCATAATTTAATATTAATTTTATAATTGTAAATATTGCACTGAACCTTAGGATCCCACACCTCAACTTGATATCTTGTGTTTCACGGACAAATTATGATCATTTTGTGGACTCCGCCGAACATAGCATGTCGAAGGAACTCTAAGTCAACGAGATTCCACAAAAAGGTTCTTATTTGCAGGTGGTTAACGGGGTATTAGAAGAAATTATTACTCCAAAACACCATCAACTACCTCCCATGGCCCTCGATTGAAAGAACAAGATGGAACATATCAACCTCAAGAGATAATTTTTTTATCTCCAAGCAATGCATGCATGATATGTAACCACACGACCATCAAATTTTGCTAAAAAGAGAGAATTTAGTAAAATGCTTTGCGAAACATAAAGCTTACCTGAATTACAAAAAGACAGACAATATTAGTTACCATGACTTCCGGCCAATAGTTTAACAAAATTATTTTGCAAATGTTTGTCAAATGTAAATTTCATCAATAGGAAAATTGCTCAAAGATCTTTTTTCTGCAATAGGTGGTTATTTCGTGACATCTGAGAAAAAGATGGTTAATTTGATGACATGATACCTCCATATATAGTATATTGTAATACCTTTCTCGGTAGCATAACAAGAGTAGAAACACTTCCAAGGACCACAACATAAACCCTAATTATTTACTCTAGTCATCAAAATGCAAAAATTATGCAACATGATTTCCAGCTTATTTGTGCACACACATCTTCACCATTATAAAAACCTACAATAGTTCATAACCCCACAACAACATACCTGCTATAGTTCACAACAACACAAAAACACATTTTTCTACCTAATTTGAGTAACCAGCTAAGAACTTGAACCAAAAACAGGAATCCTCTCTTCAATCTGGGCCCCACAAGTCGGACACTTCACATCCGCTTTCTTCACCAACTCGTCATTACACCCACCACAAACTACTTGATGAGCACACGGTAAAAAAACAACCGTAACCTCATCATTTAAACACATCTTACATTCACGATCAATCCAATTCCCATCATCACTTTCATCATCATCATCATCACCCGTTCCATGAAGAAACCTCCCGATAGCATCATCTTCAAAGTTGGCCCCAAAAAGACTAATCAAATCCTGATCCGAGTCAGTCAAAGATTTGACCCATGTGAGTTCTTGTTCGAGCCTTTGAATGTCGTCTTCGTGGAGTTTAAAGTCCAAATCAATTTTTGCACGTAAAGATTCTTGAATTCTTTTGTTGTTTGATATGGTTTCTTCTTTGAGACGCCTTTCTTGTTGTAAGCATGCGAGAGCGTGTTTTTTGGCTTCTTGTTCCTCCCTCCATTTTGCCTGTTTTGAAAAAAAAATGAAAGATATATTAAAGATTTAAATAAACTACCATAAACATAAAACTACTTTAAATTGCTAGTATCTGCTTTCACTGTTTGTTTGTGTAATCGTACACCTGCATACCCTTGTGCCGCTTTACCCTTTTTTTTTAATCACATACCACAATTTATTCTTCATTTGTATACCTATTTTGTAACTAAAAATTCTAATAACTTAATGATATGGTATTAACCCTTTAGGGTTTTAATGTTTCTTTCCAACTATGCTTGTTGCAATGAGATTTCAATTCTTGATTTGGTAAGATTATTAGATTTGACAACACCATCAACATGATAATAGTTTCTTAGCATTTTGTATCCAATAATGTTAACAAAATAAGAGCATATATACCTCAGCAGTTTTTCTAGCTGCTTCAACTTTGGCCATTTCTTCTTGCAACTCTAGAAGCTTCTGTTTCTCAGATGCAATATCATCCTTCAACTTATTCCTTTCTTTCTCCCATGCCAAATACTTCTTGAGATGCTTCTTCTCCCTTTTGGAAACTTCAAAATACTTCTTATCAGATTCAGAGCTACTTAACTTAAAAGCCACGACTTCAGCTCTGATCTCCATGTTCTCTACCTCAAGCCTTTTCACAACCATCTCCGCACGCTCAAGTTGCACAACCGCTTTCCTTAAAGCAATCTCAACGTCTATAAGATTTTTCATGGTGGGGTGGTCAACATCAAAACCTGACCTCTTCGGTTTGATTCGCTGGCTTTCCTCCCTTTCCATTCTCAACTTCCTTAACTCCTTGTAATCATCAGAGAGTCTTTTCATTACTTGTATTTCTTTCTCATTGACCCACTTCCTTTTGTCTTTGATTTGTTTACCAAGATCCTCCATTTCATCTATTAGATTCAAAAGCTCGTCGTCTTTGTTATCACCTTCGCGATTCATTTCATGAAAAATTTTCATGATAATTTTGGCCCCTTCTTGATTCAAGAAACTCAAAATTTCAAGAGTTTCCTTACTAAGAGCTTTGCCTCTTGTGTCACTGTCAACATCACTTGATGATGTCAGTCTTATGTATTCTGAAGCAAGAAAAGCTGCATTATCTTTCAACAGCACAGTCATGGAAGGAGTAATCAGCTCTGAAAAAAGTGGATTCTCCATGTTTATGGCAGAACTATTACAATCACCATCACCATCACCATCATCATTAGGGTATGGGCAACCAGCGATTTTCATGGGGATTGCCTGATCTAAATGAAGGTCAGTCATGATCAAACACCACATGGCATCCCCTCTGGTCAAACATGGCCTAGCTAGTCTCACCAAACATACTAAATACATAAGAGAAAATTCTCTCAGTTGCATCAAATTTGCAGAAACTGGCTTGATATTGGTTAAATTACCCGACCCACTAATTAGAACGTCCAAATATTGCATGGTATTATTCACAATGTTGGTCACCGGATCCATGCTACCAAGACAATGGCCGTTCCTCAATAAAGCAAATACAGCAATTTCCTTGTTACAACCTGATGCAAGAATTAGCCTACTAATGGCCACATCATACATTAACTCCAATCTTTGCAACATAATCTCTTCGAGTTGATCTTCTGTACAGTACTTATCCGAATCTTCATCATCGAGGTTAGGGTTTGAAGAAGGGTTCTGTGCCGATTCATTAAACCCCGTCTGGGAACCCATCGGGTTTGAGCTAGAATCGCGATCGGTACTTATAGATTTTTCCGTTGCATCGGAATCAGGTTCCGGTGGCTGAGAACTCCGATCGGTGCGAACTTCACTTCCGCTAACACTGATATCCATTATATCCTACAAAAGGCATTGAAATTTTTACAAAGATTTCGTTTCCATTAAAAAGTTGATACAGTGGTTACATCTAAACATGGAAAGAAGATCGATTGTGCAAACTTACCAATAAATTCGACCTCCGAAATCCGATGATCGGTAATTCAGAGAATGGAGAGCATGCAAAATCCTTTGTAACGGACGCAACTGAGAAGCATGAAATGGGGAGTTATTGGGACATAAATGGAGTTTATTTGTTTTTCCAGAGTAATAATTTAAGTAATTCGAATACTGTTGCTTTGATAACTTGTAAAATATTAATAAAAAGCTATACGTTTTCTGAATTTAGCAAAATTTGATTCTGGAAGAGGAAGTGAGTAATTGAGCCAGATAGTCCAAAGGCCCAACGTAAGATCCGAACTTTACAAACTAATCAAAAGAGTACGAAATCCACAATAATTTGGTATATGATAATTGTTTAATTTATGAATTTATACCATGGATTTTGAACAATATTATAAACGGAATGTTGTTACAAAGAGGAGTATCATAAATTCTACATTCTAATACCTTGTATGTATTCCATAGTGAGTACTGTAAATGAAAAAAATACAAAATGATTATTTGTAGTTTTAACATTTTGTGGATTTCCCGGTTAACCTTTTTTATAGCGATTACACCATTAAATTTTTAACTTGCTTAAAAATAATTTTTCTAGTTATTATCCAGTTTTGATATCGGAGAAAGTCACAAAAAACACAAAACAGTTCATAATTTCATAGTATCACTGTACTATTATTATAGTTATCATACAATATAAAAAATAATAAAAAATAAATTTTCAATTACTAAATCGATTAAATTGTGAAAATACCCTGTACTTTTTTCTATATTGCCTTTTTCAAAACTACATAACCGAAAAAAATGGTATTCTTAAACAGCCAACTATTTGATTTAATCGCTAAAAAATAATTAAGTGGATATATTGACAAGATGATAAAAGTACAGTGTGTTATTCTGTATTTTTCCTTTTAGTTAATAACATTTTTAAAAGCTTTAGGAGTAATGAATCTAACGGTGAGTTGAATTCATGACTACTTGAATTTATAATGGTTGTTCGAATTCTGTCATGTGACGAAAAAAAAACAAGTAAAAAATAAGCTATGTTAGTAGTGAGCCGAAAACCATGAAAGTTGAAAACAAATCTAATGGAGTTATAGAAGAGCCAATGGTTCTTCAAACGAGCAACCGTATGGGAGATGAGAGTATTTATCAAGCCCTTTCACCTCATGAGAAAATTTTCTAAGAAAACAAACCAACTTCATGAACGATCTTCAACAATTCTTCAAGCTTTTGGGTCTCACCATATTTGATTCTTGATTCTTGATTCTTTAAAAGTACGACTAGTCATTTTTAGTTCTTAACCAACAACATGACATGACATTATATGATGTAAAATACTATAATGTGTTTGTCATGTGATGGACAATTGAGATAAGAGTTGGTGTCAATGAGTCAAAATTTGCAATTTTGTGTACGGCCAAAAAGTTAGAACAATATGGGATATGGACTTAGCTCTCCATCTCTCGTCTATGAAAAAAGACGTAAATGCCATCATCCTCATCATCGAGAATAACCTTAGAAAGTTTGTATAATCATGTCTAGTGTAACAAACACATCCTATAAATTACAAAATAACCTTTAAGACTTTTTAAACATGTTTTGAGCTTTGCAAGAACAATCTAAAGGGCAATTTGGGCAATTTGGGCATTTCAAACAGAACGAGATAGCGAACTCATCGAGTTCATGTCAACCTAATCAACAATTTGAGATGTCACCAAGTTTATCATACGTGAATTTTACAAATGAAGTTGAACATGTTAATAAATTAAGTGATTTGAGTACATGCTACCATATTCAAGAAACAAAATATTTAGGGGAACTTTTGGAAACAAATATTAGTTTCGATTTGAGTTTTATGGTGGGAATTTGTAATTTTAGGAAAGTATGTGAAAATGTTTGTTTCAAATAGGTTTAATGTTGTTCGTATCTACTTGTTTTTTACGTTTTATAGTAATATTATGAAAATACCCCTGAGAGATGATCGTTTTTATCAATTGTTTTTTAACAAAAAAAAAAAAAATTATTAAACCCTAGCAAGGTTCTAGGAGGGAAACAGGAGATTGCATAGAGGTTACAAGACAAATTGGGTTTTCAAGCTAACCTACCTAATTAATTCTAAGTTTAGTACTCATATTAAAGATCCAAAAAGGTATTTAGTGAAATAAAAAATAGTTGCCTTTTTAGGTTTTAGCGTTCCAAAAGTATTCTTGTTGCAGAATCTCCAAATTGCCTAAAAGACGTATGGAAAACACATGTAAGCATCTTTTTTGTGGAAATGAGTCGTCAATGATCAACCCATGCAAGTCAATTGTCATACTTAGTAAAGTTTGGTGTTTCTAGTCTCCACCATCTCACCAATTGAGACCAGATCCCCACCACAAGCTTGCAAGTGAAAGACGCATGGCATATCGTCTCCGTGTCGATCTCATATATGATATATAATGCACAAGATAGAATCTAACATTAATACCTCTAATGTAGATATTAAATTTTACTAAAAGTTTTTTCAACATAAGCTTCCATAGCAACATATTATCCTTGATTAGGACAAGGTTTTGTCATTAACCGGTAACATGTTTTCGTCGATCCATTGCCTCACCGATAGTATCGAGTAATTCCACTTGGGTCTAACTCCCAAGTCCACTTATTGGGTTGTTATCCTAATTAAACATCATGCAATAACGTAACAAGATCGGTCTATTGATCATGTTACAAACCTCCGCTCAGCAGTCGACACAAACAAGCTGGCCAAACCTCCACCAACATACGAGCATTCTAACACCGCATGCAAGTCACGATCAAGGCGATACAACCTTGAGCATCGCTTCTAAAGCTTAGTATCTCCTAACCACGAGGTTGTCCATAACTGAATGGACCTCCTATCATCGACTATTTTCAAGCAAAATTATTGAAGGCTGGATTTTTTCCCAATGTTGATTAGTGGACCGTAATATGTCCACCTACGGTGCTCCCGCATGACCCATCAAAATAGATGAGATCTAGTGACCATATTGATTATAAATGCTTCTGAAAACCATGAACATAAAGCATACCGATTCTTTAAAAACCTCTACTTTCACTTGAAAAATAATTCTCTATTTAAAGCATAAAGACTTCCCACTCCCGATCCCCTATCCTCTTTACTTATCATAATCTTCAACAACAAGCAACAATTCCTCATACATCTAAGGAAATCGCCTCCCAAGCTCTCACCTCTCACTAAAAACGTGAATATGGCTGAATTGGGGAAGAACCCCATCTAAAACATGGTATCTTTTCTAACTTGTCAAGAATGGTCCTTAGAGTTTGGTCTTTCTACGCCCAACACTCATAAAGCCAACTCTTTTAATTATAAGTTTCCAGTTTCACACTTAATGCCCCATTTATAATGTTTTGTTTCACCTAAGTCCTTGCATAGGTCAACCTTAACCCCTAGTTTCATAATTTGACAAAAATGGCCCCTTACACTAAATTCTTCACAATTTGGTTTTAAGTAATGGTTTGACTTAATCTAAGTTTCTACATCAATTTGCTCATAATATTTTCTAAATATTCTAACTCCTTGACTAGTCAAAGCCCAATGGTTAAGTTTTGCCAAATTGACAATTTTAGTCCTTATGACAAAATTTCTCATATTTGGTTTAAAAATAGATTTTGAAACTTCATGTCGTCCTTTAAAATTTTATTTGGCTCATTGATTCACACTATAAGAATGTAAGAGAATATTGGATCTATTTATTTATTTATTTTTCTTTATTTACAAGATAAATTTTATTTAGTCGATTTAAGCACAAAACTCCTAGCTCCATAACACGGATGTTACAATATATATATATATATATATATATATATATATATATATATATATATATATATATATATATATATATATATATATATATATATTTATATCAAGGTTGTAAAAATCGCTTGACGGTAGTTTGGCGGTCGAGTGGGGTTAAGGGATTAATCGGATTAATCGGAGACACTAAATTATAAATGAATTCATTCAAAAATATATAAATATAACAAAATAGCAAAGTTTGATTCATTTTATTCCGAGATACACATCAAAAGATTATACATTTTTTTATTTTTTCTTTAATATTGATTTTTTTCAGTTTTATTAAGTTATTAGAGAGTGTTTGTGTCGTAATTTAAAAACAAAATAATAAATAACAAATAAAAAATGAAAAAATGACCGCCAAGACCGATTAATCGGCCGCCAATGCCGATATTTGACCTATTTTTGCAGCAAACCGTTAAGCTAACCGATTAGGCCTAATCATAATCGGTTTAAGACCGCCAAGCGATTAATCACCGATTAATCGGCCGCCAAGGCCGATTTCTGCAACACTAATATATATATGACAAAATTGCAAAAATGGTCCCTGTGGTTACCATTTCCATGTGGTTTTGGTCCAAAACCTTTTGTTGGTGTATTAGTAGTCCAAATTTGCATCTTTTTAGTGAAATTGGTCCCTGAAGCTAACAGCCGTTATAAACAAACGTTAGCTGCACTTTTCAGAAGGGTAATTTCGTCTTTCTCTTGTCTCTCTCATGCGACACATGATTTACATATATTAGTTTAAAGGGAAAATTGGAAATCGTACCATCTTCAACCTCCGGTCGAAGTTGAAGAGCTCGAAGAAGGTCTGCGATATCAGACACGTCGATCGTGAAATTGTTTGATTAGAGGTTGTGGAAGACGTCGATTTCAGAGGAACACGTCGTTTTCAGAAGCTCCAACATGGCTGTGTGTTTTTGTGGTAGAGTAGCGATTGTGCGTACTTCCTGGACCCCAACAAACCCTGGTCGCAGGTTCCATGGTTGCCCTCAACAGGTAAAAGCTTGTAAAAACATTTGATTCGTTGTGGAACCTGAAATAATTTTTTTCTTACTCTTAAAGGATTCCAGATGCGGTTTCTTAGGATGGATTGATCCTCCAATGTGTGCAAGGTCCGTTATGATCATACCTGGGTTACTGAGAAACATAAACAACCTTCAGATGGTGGTCGAAGAACTGAATCGAGAAGCAAGAAAATGGAAGGTTTATTTGGTTGCAAGTTGGGTTTTGTTTTTGGGGGTTTTGTACGTCTTGAGTTAGGGTTATTTTGGTCAATATGCAATTAGTCTTGTTGTAATATGAACTTGGGTTATGTTTAGGTCAATTTAAGGAATGTGTATTTTTTGGCAATAGGTGGTGTTAGGTTATTTTGTAATCAACAACTTGGTACTTATGGTAATGGAAAACTAAATTGTGGTACGTGTGCAATTGAAATGGTTATATGAACTTTCAAAAGAACAAGTGGTCATAAGGTAACAAAACTTGAGCATACATAAAAGTTGAGCATTCACAAGGTAACAAAAGTAGCTTACCATACATTAAGTAAGTAACTTAGACATGGTCCAAGTAATACATCCAATCCATCCTTGCCATTTACAAAACAAACATCAAGCATCAAAATTGACCATTTTCACATCTAATATGGTCATTAACAAGCATAAGAGTTTGGCAAGTTCTAAACAAAAAGATGCAACGACTAGTTCTAAAGAAACACAAAACAACCATCAACCATCACAACTTCCTTCATTGGGTCCCACCTTCATTCCATTGTTGCCCCTTGCAAGTCCTCGAGTTATGGCCCCTATTGTGGCATTTACCACAAGTAACACTAACAAATTTCTTGGTAAGTCGTTGCGTTTGGCTTCCACCTTGAGTTTGACTTTTATTTATTTTTTGGCTTTGACTGGAGTTCCTTTCATCTGCACTACGCTTTCTCTTTGTCTTTGGTCTTCCTGGTTGAGTGTGATGTGGTGGTGGTGTTAACTTGAATGGACAGGTGCTTTTTGGCCACATAGAGCGTCCCTTTATTGGGTCAATCTTGTACGAGTAAGCATTCTTCCAGGTGTCCATCCAATACACTTTATTCACATAAGTGTAAAGCTCCCCAACTTTCTCTCCACTATCACCCATTTCATTAATTGTAGCTA
Source organism: Cichorium intybus (assembly GCA_023525715.1). Classification (NCBI taxonomy): domain Eukaryota; kingdom Viridiplantae; phylum Streptophyta; class Magnoliopsida; order Asterales; family Asteraceae; genus Cichorium; species Cichorium intybus. The sequence continues at coordinate 23,493,603 of CM042017.1, read as the reverse complement.
TTGCGTGCTTGCAAGGAATCCCATTTAAATCCCACCGCCTGCATGTACAAGTCATCTCCTTCATGTTAACCACATGTTGATCATGCCAGGGTCCATAAACCTCATATTTTGAAGTCCCATTCCATCTAGCCCTGTATTGAACTGCATTTGCTCTGTTAATTTCAAGCAACTTTGAAGCTGTTGGAGTTAATGGGCCTGGAGATTTTGCCATTACTTTCAGCACATTGCAAATCCTTTTCATAAGGTACTGCCTGATAAACTCTAGACAACTTATGATTGGCTTGTCCCTCCCATGAATCAACTTACTATTGAAAACCTCGCATAAGTTATTAAGCAACATATCTGATACTGCTCTTCCTATGTAACATAATGAAAGTAAGGTCAATTGCAAGTCCAAACAAATTATGGTTGTTACTAGGATAAAATTATACCTGAGAAGTGGCTGCGAGCCCAATGTTGAGCAGGAATTTTTTTCAACCACTCAAAAGCTTGCCTATCAAACTGACTAAACTCAGTCATGCAAGTATCAAATTCTGGTATTGTGGTGGCTGTTGCACACTTCCACAAAAAATCTTTATACTCTCTAGTTTTCCAGGTTTTCTTCATGTTATCATATATATGCCTGAGGCAAAATCTATGCTCGGCGCAGGGGTACAGTTGTGTAAGTGCAGGTATGATGCCCTGAATAGATTAGCAATTAATTAGTACCTTCATAAAGAAACAAATATGAAAACTTAAAAATAACACATACCTTCTGCCTGTCACTTATGAAAGTAAAGTTAGAGTTTGCATACAAGCCTAAATCGTCTCCTAAGCATTGAAGAAACCACTTCCAGCTGCTGGCAGTTTCAGCTTCAACTATGGCATACGCAACTGGGTAAATGCCATTATTTGAGTCTACTCCAACAGCAGTAAGAACTTGACCTGGGAAGGGTCCTTTCATGAAAGCACCGTCTAACCCTATAAGATCTCTTAAACCAGCTTTAAACCCCTTCTTTAGTGCCCCAAAGCAAACATATACTGTCTTATTTGCGGCTTCATCACCCTGTGGGGCATCAACTCGTGTAGTTGTGTCTTTATCAGCAACTGCTGTATTTGGAACTGGTGCAGTTGTGTCTTCTTCACCCAAATTAAAGGACAATTTCTTACTACATGAATAACTTCCTTCACCTGCCTTCAATCTCTTATCCCTTCTATACTCAGGTGTCATATACGTAACCAAACTCAATTCAAGTCCTAACCCCTCATCCTGGTTTTGGGTTAAATGGGACAAATCAACAACTGGTAAATTGGATCTAGGTTTGGCCACAACGATTGGGTACTCCCCTGGTTTTAGTTGAGTGATTTCATTTTCCTCATTACACTCAAGTTCCTCAATTATAACAGAAGGCACAGTTCTTGGAGACATGAAGTATGTAAGTAACTTAGTTTCACCGTGTTCAGTGTATACCTTAATGGTCTTATTATCCTTAATATATTGTGCAAGATTCAATACATCAGCATCATTACCTAAAGCTCTTAGCCCAAAGTCTAAATCACGATTTGGCAACTGAAAATGGTAGTAAATAACTGGTGGTACCACATAACCGAGCTTTAGCATCATATCGTCCAACTCATGCACAGAAAACTCATCCATATCCACCAGGTCGACGCAGTCTACTCTTCCTTCGATGTATCTTATCCCAGGGAATTTTGTAAACTTTCCACCATGGTGGAGCTCAATGCTGAACATAGTGGGATAACCTTCTGTAAATTCATCAAAACAAAGAAACAATTTTTCCTTTAAACCAGTTGCTTGAAATCGTTTTTGCATTTTCATACATATCAACGAGAAACAGAGTACATACCATATAATGTCGTTGCTTCAATAGGTGCCTTTGTTGACCTAATACCCCACATCGTCGACATTGTTGAGTGCGATAGAGGGTTATGGACTGACCAATTAGGGTTTTCTGAGTGAAGTTGAGAGTTGTCGAGAGGGGTGAGATACGTATAGTCGTTTTAGTGTACGATCATCGCCGTTTTTTTTTTGAAATGGCGCTAACATGTGTCGCATGAGAGAGACAAGAGAAAGACGAAATTACCCTTCTGAAAAGTGCAGCTAACGTTTGTTTATAACGGCTGTTAGCTTCAGGGACCAATTTCACTAAAAAGATGCAAATTTGGACTACTAATACACCAACAAAAGGTTTTGGACCAAAACCACATGGAAATGGTAACCACAGGGACCATTTTTGCAATTTTGTCTATATATATATATATATATATATATATATATATATATATATATATATATATATATATATATATATATATATATATATATATATATATATATATATATATATATATATATATATATTTGTATATATATATATGTATGTATGTATGTATGTATGTATGTAGGTATGTATGTATGTATATATGTATATATATATATATATATATATATATATATATATATATATATATATATATATATATGTATATGTATATATATATATATATATATATATATATATATATATATATATATATGTGTGTGTGTGTGTGTGTGTATGTGTGTGTGTGTATTATTTTCTTTCCAATTCATTTACCCATAAATGATTTATTCTTTCTAATTAAATTCATACCATATGAATTTGTACTTTATTATTTTCTCCAAAATAATATTACAAGGTTTATGAATATTTCAATGAATCCAATTCATAAAATATTCAAGCGGTGTTTTCTTGATTTACGGTGTGACCCTATCATATGTTGTTGGAAATATCATTTCATATTGACTCTTGGACATATAGGTCCAACATTGCTATCATATTTCAAATTCAAGGCAACATTTCTAGTTTCTATTGCATTGATGGTTTGGAGTTTGTTGAATGGAGGAAAGCTAAATTTTCATTACTTGAGGTTTACTTGGTTTCTAATTTTACTAATTTTATGCCTTTATTTCCATTTATTTGGGAGTTTTAGGATCTTTAGAATTATTTGTACAAGGCAATAAATAATGTCTTTTTAGTCACAGTTTTATTCGGTCCATAACATCTTTTCTTTATCATTGCCCTTTGGCGATTTCAACCATGTAACCTTCTCATTTATATTCGAGTTTCATAAATATGCCAAGTTGTGCCTTGTGGTTTTTCACCCACAAGAGTTCCCACCTATATTTATCTTGTTGGTTTTTATTTTGCTTCTAGTTGTGATCAACATATTTATAACCTTGGGAATTCTCATATCTCGGTAATAATATATTGAGACCTAGCAATGGAGTGTAGTTTTAGAGTTGAAATAAAAACAACTCTATGTTTTATCCTGCTGTAATGGTAAACCTCTTTAAAAAATTAATAAATATCTTTATTTTGCTTGTGAACATAATCTGATTACCTTGGTCATGGGAGCTATGTTAGTTCTTGTATTTTCTTTATAATCATTTGCATATTCAATTGTGTGTTTGTTGTTTAAAACCCTAACATGTACCCCTGATGCATTTATATATATATATATATATATATATATATATATATATATATATATATATATATATATATATATATATATAACTCTCATAATAAAGATCATCCAAATCATTATGGTTCAAGATAAATCATTCATTTGCATCATATTCAATTGAAACCCTCAAAACTCTTCCAAGCTTCAACTAATTAACCACCCCCGGTTAAGAGTTTTCTAACTTACATATCTTCAACCATATTAATTTGTTAAAAAACTACTTGATTGCATGAAAATTTTTCGCATACTAAAACTCTTCAACTAAGTAGTACATGTATTTATATTGAATGATAAAATTGTATGCACGACTTTTGAAAATTTTGATTTGTATAAGACAACTGATTTGTTGATATATTTTCAAGGTAAATTACATAAATCATCCTTGCGCTTTGGTATAATTTGCAAGGTTCGCCCCCAATGCTTCCATAATCTCTTAATCTCGTTTCCCCCTATTGTATTTAAATAAAGACAGACCCGGAAATTCTGGAAACCCTTAGGCTGATACTGTGACATCAGCCTAAAATGGATTCGAGTCAACCCAACCCAATTGGAAATTTAATAAACCCTACTCAAGATCACTTGACGCTATTAGGATCAAAACCCATACACTACGATATAATTTGACGTTAATAGCAATATAGCATAGTATAACGTTATAACTATAATCAAATTAAATTATGATACCATATTAAAATTAAATCAAAGTATGATGCTCTAATTAAATTAAAAGAATAAAACTTGAATGCTATAATTAAACTTCAAATCAAAATAGATTGTTATAATCAAATAATAACCTATCTTTTATAAAACTCTATTTTTATAAACTCTACATTAAATTTTATAAAACTCTTATATTAATTAATGTATTATATAAAAGATGCTTGTGTTAGTGGGAAATTATGAAGACCACCAAAAGCAAAAGGTTATTCCCATTGTCTCTCACTCACACCTCCCATCATCTTTTCTTTAATTTTTCTCCCAACACATTATTCTCATCACCACTCAAACCCTCTCTATTCTTTCTCTCACCCTCAAGCTCGAAATTCCTCCAAGAAATCTTCATATTTCAGCCAAGAACACTCCATCATACTCAAATCTCCATCCCTCTTGAAGCATTCATCAAGGTATGTTGTTAAAAGTTCCAAATTCATACATGAAACAAATTAAATCCACCAAACTATCTAAAACTCATTTTATATATAAACCTGATTTTTCTCAGAATCCCATAAATAAAATAAGAAGTTATGCAAATTTTCAGAAAATAACTTATTTTTATTGAATTACTATAATTATTGCAATAAAATAGGGCAATAATTCACATAAAATACTTTTTAGAGTCAATAAATTCTGGGAAAATTTTGGAATGACCCATATATTTAGTAAAGTGGGTTTATGAAGTTTCATACATTTATATTACGGTTTGATTCTTATTTTGTATTTTATTTTGTTGTAGATAAATAAATAGCAAAATATAGTTATGTATGTCAAAAACTGGATTTTATATTTTTCACACCTTATTAACATTATAAAGACTCCATGACCAAATTTACAGAGTTTTTTAAGAATGTTATCTTATTTTTCCCGATTTAATGATAGTTTTGTGATTTAAATTGATAATAAATAGCTACACATGTCCAAAAATTACAAAACCTTATCCTAATATCTTATATAACATCTTAATCATAAATAAAAAAGTTTAATGAATTTCCCTTAAACGTTTACTATTATTTACGATTTTATTGCTTAATTAATAATTAAAAACATAAGAAATACTTCCCTTAGTCACAAATATCCAAAACATTTACAGTGTGCTCAATATAATGTTAGAAAACTATGCTTAAATTTCCAGAATTTTTAGGGATCATTTATTATTTTTCCTGAATTTTGATGTTGTTTAATCAATAAAATAATAAAGAAATACTAAACCAGTTCAGAAAACTATGAAAATTTTACAGTAATTACTATTATGTGAAATAATAATTTCCTAATAATGTCAGAATTTTTCAATACTGTTTACTCTTTAAAACTATTTTCCTAAGTACTTAAGCATGTAAAAATGTATTTTTAATGATTATTTCATATAAATAATTGTTAAAATCTGTAAATACTTATAATTGGACAAGTTATTATTTTAATAAGAAATTATTAAAATCTTGACTAAATTGAAAATATAAATTAATTATACAAAGTAATTAATTCAATTTAAAATTCATTTAACAAATGAATACCTTAATATTCAAATCGAAATGAATTATTGTTCATTCATCTAATATAAGAATATGTGTATAATTATTTTTATTAATACTTCATTCCCGTTTACTAGTTCCTAAACCAAAACTATTAATTATATTAGGTTCTACGTCATTTTGACCCGAGCCGCCTATTCTGCGACACGCGTATTCTGTTGGACTAATGTGAGTAATCTACCCCATATTTTATAATTTTCAATACTTTTGGGGTGTATCATGTGGTTTTAATATGTTCCAACTTCATTTTATTATTTTTTCACCATTGAGACATTGTTTGGACATTTATACATGAATCATTATTTGTATAATTATTGTTTGTTTACGCTACATGTACTTGTAGTGTATTACAATTTTTAGTCTAATCTCCATGACTATGCCCGTATTCTTGAGGTACGTTATGGACAATAATAGCGCTATTGGGTTGACCACCCTGCCTTGGGATGCTAAGGTGATTGATCGCACGTGGTTGAGTGTGTATGATGATTAGATGCTCCATCCTATATATATATATATATATATATATATATATATATATATATATATATATATATATATATATATATATATATATATATATATATATATATATATATATATATATATAGGGTGAGGACTTATTGTTGTTGTTATCATTTGTTAATTAATTTTTGATTTATAAACTGTTATCTCAATAACACTTGCTTGGCAACTTCAAAAGAAAACAAATTTCAAATTATTCAAACTCACAATTTTCTTTAATAAAACTAGATTACTCACCAACTCTCGTAGTTGACCTGTTTTTACCCATGATGCAGATTTGAATAATGAAGTTGATGAAAAGTGGGGTTTACCTTAGAAACCCACAAGACTATTTAAATTTGATGTAATAAATGTTATTGTATTTTGATTTGTATTTGTATGTTGTGGATCTTGTTTGCATACTTAGTACTTAATTGAATCTAATCATATTATAACATAGTTGTCATGAGACTTTGAACGCCTTGATTGATTCCGCCAATGATCGGGGTGTGACAGATACTTCTCTCCCTTGTGGATCATCCTAAATATTTTACCAATCTCTCCCTGATCACCCTACACTTCCACCATTTCTCTACTTTAGCACCGCTTTCACTTCTTTGGCATCCCCAATGTTTTATTTTGATGGTTACTCAAAATATAAAATCAAAGCATGCAGAAGCAATTAAACAAAACGCTCAAGATCAACAAGGATCTATGTTTATCGATCCAAACAATCATTAAACAACATCTAGGTTTTGCGTATATACCTTTCTTTAGTATTCTTGAGATGTTCTTGGATGCTATTGAGGACCAAATGTAGAATCCCTCTATTGTTTCATACCCCAAAGCAGACCATCCAAAAATCATCTTGTATACGTTCTTTTCACCTTGCCTTTGTCGAAAACTTAGCGAGCAAGAAAAACAATGTCTTAAGTGGGGTTTCATGCAAGCAAGAAGAGAGGAGAGGAGAGGAGATTTCATGGTTTTTGTCTTAGGTTGGAAGACGAACCAAGACAAGCCTTTATAAAGATATGCCAACCCTTATTTGCGACTTGCCAATCATACAAGATATGAATTTGAAATACAAGATAATTATCAGTTATAATTATCCTTAATAATTCGAAGTATGCTTAATTGAAATTAAGTCCCTCACTAATATTAGTTTCCAAATAACCCATCATATTATGATGAATAACAAACATGTTCCTTTATTTATCGTAAATTGCACTCATGGTCCATGTGGTTTGGCTAAGTTTGTAGGTTTGGTCCAAGTATTGGAAAAAGCACGCGCCTGGTCCTATGGTTTCCAAAACGCGCACCGGAGGTCCTGGGTCAACGTAAAATGACATTATTGCCCCTTTTAGGTTTTCTTTTCCTTTTTACCTTTTATTGTTTTTAGTATTTAAAGAAAAGAAAAAAACCACCCACCTCGTCTCACACACACACACATAGCTCCACCAAAAAGGTCGATGGAATCACAAAGCAACTTACTATCACGAGAGGACGAATTTTCTCATCTGTAACCATGTGGTCTGAGTACCCGCCATATGTCTTAGTGCCATCAAAGTAAGGAAAATTGTATGTGAGGATCTGTTTTGAGCAGTAGCTTTCAAGATCATTAGCACAACTTTCACAATATCCACATGAGATCCCACCAAGTATCCAACTCTACCATTGTCGCCGACTTTGAATTTTGATACTTTGCTTCATACTTTTGTCACCACACCAATAATCTCATGCATGCGTTAATCTTTATCAAGATGGAAGTTGTTTTAATTAGATAAACGCATCGGTTTTTACCAATTTACTCTAAAATTAATGTTAGTAGGGACTAGAATTATAATATGGGGGAAGGTTGACAATTTGTGAATGTAATCACATGTATACGACCATAAGGTAATAGAATATTGAGAATTCGTGATTGACATTGGAACATAGACCAACATTTTCCGATTCTAAATCAGGAGTTCTAATTCTAGGGTATAATTTCATTTGCGGAAAGGGCAATAACATTTTCCGATTCTAAATATTTGTCGTCGTGGCCAGCCTTAGTGGCATTGTTGTTGACTAAACAACAATCATGCCTGATTTCGTTTTCACTCCCGCTATCAGTCTCCTTCTCTGATTTCTCTATTTTTCTGTTGCTATCAAACACACACGCATTGATGTAGAAATAAAAAGACCACGTTTTCACTCCCGGTGTTCGTTTTGTAAACCACAAGGACAAGGCATGTGCATTTTCCAATACTTGGACCAAACATACAACCTTAGACAAACCACAGGGACCATGAGTGCAATTTACTCTTATGGTTATTTGCTAATTATAGATTATACTTTATGAGCAACCCAATAAGGCTATCCAATATCAATAACTTGTGTAAATTGGAATATATTCAACACCCAATATTTGTTTCCCTAATTTATACAATAAGCTTTGAAACCACATGGTTCATTAGGAACTGGTGTCAATATTTCCTTTCCAAACCGCTTCCAGCCCTTGCCTATTTCAACATGCACAAGTATGAAGCTGATGTGTCAATTTTTGGGGTTTCCACTACCATTATGTTCATCAAAGCATCGAGATAGGTATTCATATTTGTGACAGTTTTGTTTCATTTTTGTCATGGTGCAAAATCCCCTTCTTATCTTCAGTACTAACTTCAGCAGCGAAATAAATTGATACAATCTTCTTCTCTGTATCTTACCATGTGAGAACTAAGAATCTATATATCTTATAAAAGAAGCATTTTTTCTATCACCACATTCATTTGAAACCCCCAACCTTTCAACTTCCTTTTTAATTTGAGTTTTTTTTTTATCCCACATTGATTCACATACATATATGAGTATTTATCTTTCTCTTATATAATACAATGCATTTGCTTCCATTCTCTATCAAACTTGATCTTTCAAGTCTATTATTAGTTAATGATCATTTTATCATAAAACATGCTTTTATCACAAGTTTTTAAAATATTTTTACTATTTAGTTTCAACTATAAAAAGTATTGAAACTCAAAAATTAAAATTAAAATTACTAAAACTTTTAAAATTTTGACTAGGTTGGAAGTTATAGTATGTCGTTTTTAAAAAGTGACACTGGTGTAAACATGTTTCGATTCACCAAGATGTATATACGTAGAGATTTTAAAATTACTTAAAACTTTTAAAAACTTGACTAGATTGGAAATTTATAGTACGTTGTTTGTAAAAAGTTACACCGGTGTAAACATTTTTCAATTCACCAATATGTATATACGTACAAAATTCCAATTGTTAACGTTTTAACCATCTATTATAAAGGAGATTATTCAAAACAATGTGGTTTAACATTAATCTTGATCATAATATGACTTTCAAAGTCTAATATTAATTAAATATCATATTATCGTACAAACATGTTTTCTCAAAGTGATAAAGGCTTCTATTTAGAGGTTTTAGTTTCCAAAAATATTAAAACTCAAAATGAATATGAATATTGCAAAAAAAACATTTGAAAACTTGCTAGGTTACAAGTTTAAAGTATGTCGTAAAAAAGTGACAAGGATATTGCGTTGCACATATATAACCTTTAATTTTCCCTTATATGGTATCACTTTTTAGGTTCTGTTATCAATCTTTAGCGTACCATTGTTTTCAAAGTCCATTTTTAATTAGTGTTTTTATCTCAAAGTTTCAACAATTATCCTATTTTGTTTTAACTTCAAAAATCATTTAAACTAAAAGATGAATATTTAAAACAGTTAAAAACTATTAAAAAATCAATTGAGTTGCAAGTTCATAGTAAGTCGTGTGTCACAGTTCAATGTGTGATGACAATTTTTTAAACATTTTATTTTGCTTTCATAAGATATATGCACATGAAACTTCCAAAAAGTAATCGTTTAAAGTTCAAAAAAATTTGTTTATATAAATATTATAATAGATGTCATTTAATCAATACAGTTCACTAATCAATAAAGTTCAAAATAAATTTTTATCATGTACCATATTAATTTGAATTTATTAGAAAAAATCATATCATAGTGGACATTGGTGAGTACACATCGAAATTTTAGGAAAATGGTCTTAAAACTGAAACCAAAGGTTCCTTGAATGTTGCAACTGATTCCTAATTTGGTTATAATAAAAAACACAAAAGAACAAAGATATTAGAGAAATGATTTTAGCCACTCTACTTATAGATGTTTTCTTTCTTTGAAATTTGTATCTTAAGCTATGTGTGATGAGAAATATATTAGTCTCTTTACTTATAGATTTTTTATTTCTCTTCATTTGTGTTTTTATGCGATGTGCGATAAGAAAATGACACAAAATAACACACTATGAAAGAAATGTTGATCCCACATCGTCATGATAAACCAACTCAAGAAGCATTTTTATTCTATAAATAAATGTGTCCCTCAAATTAAAATAATTATATAGATCATTATATATTTTTTATTGATAGAAACATTTCCAAATAGTAAAGTTCAAAGAAATATATAGTTAAAATTTTATTAGTTTTTTATGAAGTTGAGCTTTAAATATTTAGCAAGTCGATTCGAAATGAGCTATGAATTCGTTAATCAAGTTGCACAAAATCGCATGCATTGTGTTGAATAATGCAATTTTGAAATTGTATTTATTATGCAATATCGCTGGTAAAAAATGACGATTTCTAATTTTCTCAAAGGTCATTCAATAAATATACTTTGAGTATTCTAACTATATTTTTGTTATTATAAGTGAAGTCATTCAAATCAATATGGTTCAAGATAAATGATTTATCTTTTACCACATCAATTTGATGTTTTTTTTCTTTATCTCACATTGCTTCACATACACATATGACATGTTACATTTCTCTTATATAATACAATTAATTTACTTTCATTATTTAGCTAAGAACATACTATTAATTTAAATTAAATATTTGAAATTAAAAGATGACCAAATACGCAATCTTTAAATTGATTTCAAAATAGATAAAAGTAAAATTAAATTTGAAATTTTACAAAAACTTTATCCAAGCATAAACTGTTGGTAGACTACCAAACTTACGTGGTTTGAGATAACTCTTTATCTTAAACCATATTAATTTTATTTTTATTTGATACATTGTATTTATTCATTAAAATTGTTAAAATTTGTTGTCTTCCAAATTTATGACACATGTATGTATTATCATATAGTTAAAAATAATGAAAATATTTTCTATATCATTTTTTTAATTTAGGATAAAATAACATGCATTTATTTATATTCTAACCAACTTTTTTCCTGCGCAACGCGCGGGAATTCGTCTAGTGCATCCATATGAGAAGAGAGATGATGAAGATGAATTTCCTTTCAAGAACAATAAAAACCTAAACCTAAAATTGAAAAAGAGAACGTGGTGGTGGTAGAATACGATCAATGGCTTTGGGCCTACGCGGTTGACGTTTGTCCATTACCGGTGCTCTAATAATCATCAAATCATCTAGTTTCTCCCATTCACAAGGGGCTAGTTTCTCCCATTCACAAGGGGCAGGAAGAAGGGTGACTAACTCCTTGTACGCATGCCGGTACGAATATATATGAAAGGATTTTATATCCATACAAGAACCACTATCATTTATTTAGTGTTTTATGATACATATCATGTGGCCACAAGGCAGACCATATAATTTCCACTTTTGACATGAACAAGTATTGTTCTCGAGATCAATAATTACATTAGACTGGAAGTCTAGGACCTCAAATCTTGAATTTAAAATTGTAAAGACCTGAAATTTATTACTTTTATTTGCACATTTTCCAAAACTTCTTATCCGCCCACGGTGTAAGTTGTGTTGTTGCTTCCGTTGCATAACCAAATAACATTGTTAAGTTCTACGTATTTTATATGGAATAACTATTTAGGAATTATTAACAACATCTAATTTATAACTCCTTGGTTCTGACATTGAAAATATCATTTTTGCATCGTCACGTGGAAGAACTCTACAAGCATCATTATCGTCATCTTCTGTGCGTATCTCTATAATGCGTTTGTGGACTTTGCGTTGTTTGATGTCATAAGATTATAATGATTCTCGAAGAAATATGTCATTAACCATTTTGTTAGACCTGGCCCTTCAAGTATTCCTATTATGTGCGTCTTGTATTATGTATCATGTCAAAATATTAATCAAAGTCTGATTGTTTGTACGCTTTGGCTACCTTACAGACTGTACCTAGCTTGTAGGTTTGATAAAAGATTATGACAACAAACACCGTGATGCACATTTGGGAATATATTTGAACTTGACACCACAGTCGATGTCGCCATATCATAAATGATTGTTACATGATATGTGTCACTGATGCAATCATGTAGTTTTCTTGGGAACCATGATCACGTCTTTGTGCACTCGCTCTTGCATTATCTATATGAAACTGACAAAATTTGGTTGTCGCCATCCATCAAAACATCCAATAACATGGTTCCTTTGAAGTCACCATTTGGGTGGGCCGCATCTATAACAACGGTACGCCTACAACAGTTGATGAAGACTCATTGCTACAAAAGAATCACAAGTTTTAGCGCCTGCTATATGAACATATGAATTCATAGATAAATAACATTACCGTGCAACCAATCAAAAGAAAGAGGAACTCAAATCTTTCTTTATCATCTGTTTGTATATATCTCACTATTCTAGGATTATACTTCTGCATCTTGTAACAGTAGACAAGGAGTCTAGAAAATGAATCCCCTTGGGACCCCCTCTTTAATTTAAGTACATGTTCTTTTGCATGTCATGCTTGTTTGTATGAGATATGAATTTGTACCGTGAAATGAAATCATGTTGGATGTCGGTTCCCCGATACACTATTTATTATCATTACCCAACACCATTACAACTAAATGAAGTAATACTTTTTTAGTTTGCTTGGCAATGGTTTGGGTTCAATTGCATTGAAGAACAAGTGTGTTGGTTCAATTACATTTTCTCACTTGGAACATGTCAATATTATTTAGTTTCACAACCGATATATGCGAAGTACAATTTTCCTGACAGCGGGATGCTTGAAACTTCTGTTTATTAAATCTAATAGTTTTGTACTGAAACTCATTAACACTTTTCAGACCCAATGCTAGTTGAAAAGCAACTTTGTCTCCAAATGTTTGTAGGTTTTTAATATTTTGGCTCACGTTTAGACTGCATGATGGAGTAGGTGTATATACCGGGTTTGGACAGTGTAGTGAAGGAGGAATACTATAGGATGAGGTTTGTGTGTACGTGTATTCGTCATCTGACCATTAATTTTTTGTATCACTTTTTTCAAGGTTGGATATGCCTAGACAAAAATCTACTGGCTCCCCATACGGAAATAAATTGGCATCATCAATCAAAGAATGTACTTCTCAATAATCTGTATCATCGTCTTTGCCGTCGTGCATATCGTCATTGTGACATGTATCAACATCATCATCGCCCACGTACTGATAAGTTTTTGGATCGACATAATAAATGAGTCCAAGATTTGATGGTTGTAAAATATTGACAGAATGAAATTGAGGAAGTAGTGGTGTTTCATATGCAACATCGTTGTAAGGAACATTTTGAGCTATTTTGATACCTGACTGATTGTTGCTACCTCTTTTGCTAATTGATTCTTGACGGAGCCTTTTCCTCTACCACTAAATCATATATCACTTTACCCTTTCCGCTAGACTGGTTTTCCCCAAACAATGTATCGATTAACTGTTTTGTATTCAATAGTCGGAGTATCTGCCACTGATCACTATCTAATAGGTACACATGTACAACAGTTGGCGCTCTATGAATAACATCTTTCAAATGCTTCAGATCACTTTCACCGACTATTTATATAACATAGTTCAATATAGGAAAGACAAACCTACATTATGTTGTTTTCCAAACATGTCTTCATCTTAACGAAATGTAATAAATCAGACTAAAGAATTCAAATGCTTCAGATCACTTTCACCGACTATTTATATAACATAGTTCAATGTAGGAAATACAAACCTACATTAGGCTGTTTTCCAAACATGTCTTCATCTTAACCAAATGTAATAAATCAGAAAAATTCATATCCGAAGGATATCCGATGTTGTAGTTTTTAAAAATGGCCTAACTACTGAAGTTCACCATTGACTGACTGCCAAGAACCACCGACACAAGCCACGTAAAATTCTTCATCTCGATTTACATGAAAGTACAACTTTTTTGCTGTGATACCCTACGAAAATCAGATTTTTGCAGGTGACATCTGCGATTCTCCCAAATGTCATCTACAAAAATCTTACACACCAAATGAAACCTTTTGATTTCTTTACCTTATATACAACTATCAAACCCCCACCCCACCCCCCCCCCCCCCCACCACAATGTTTCACAAGCCACCAAGTTTTTTCACAAATGACCACTTACAAAAATCTCAAAAACATTATCGATTTGAGATTTTTGCAACTGATCACCTATAAAAATCATTACTATTTTTGCACTAACACATATTTTTGCCTAAAACTTGAAAATTAGTTTAGAAAATTGACCCAATTCATATTTTTCTCAAAAGATAATTAGCTTTAAATTCGAAAAAATAAAAATAAAAACCACAAACACAAAGTAAGTGATTTTGTCTAAAATTACATATGTTTTCTTAATTATTTTGTATGCACCTCACTCCAAACCGACACTGTCTCATCCGAAGTAAACAACACAAATAAAAACAGCTGGCGAATATCTCTCTTCCTATAAACCATCACACACCCGTCGGAGACAGATTCACCCCATCGGCAAATCTCTCTCCCACCACCTCACAATGGTTTCCCAATCCAACGGCTCACCGGCGGCGCCATTAAAGTTCTTGATCTACGGTCGTACCGGTTGGATTGGTGGTCTCTTGGGCAAACTCTGCGAATCTCAAGGAATCGAGTACACCTACGGCTCCGGCCGTCTCGAGTCTCGCGACACCCTTATCGCTGATCTCGCCGCCGTCAATCCTACCCATGTATTCAACGCTGCAGGAATCACCGGCCGCCCAAACGTTGACTGGTGTGAGTCACACAAGGCGGAGACTATCCGTACTAATGTCGTGGGGACCCTAACTCTCGCCGACGTTTGCCGTGAAAAAGGGCTGATTTTGATCAACTATGCTACTGGGTGTATATTTGAGTATGATTCGGTGCATCAACTCGGGTCAGGTGTCGGGTTCAAGGAAGAGGATACTCCGAATTTCGATGGATCTTTTTACTCCAAGACTAAAGCTATGGTAAATTTCTATTAAAACTTGGTATTTTCATTTCAAGATTTCATTTTTGTTTATAATGGTAGTAGAGTCTTGATGATTTATGATATTTTTATGTGAATTCATTAAGAAATGAGGTGGATCTAAGATCTTGATGTGATTTTTTGAAACAAATCTTAAAAGATTTCATTGGCATAATAGAAATTTGTGCCTCGTTTTTCATGGGTCGATATTATCGTTGGGACTCACAAAATAATAAGAGAAAAGTTGGTCTTTTTGTTTAAAGATCTCATTTTTATTTAAATTTAATATAATGATAAGGAATTTGGAAATGATTTTGTGTTTTTATGATACATTTGTGTGAAATGTTGATAAACACGTAGTGGATCTAAGATATTGATATGCATTTTAAATAAATATATTAGTTTTCATTCTATTTGATGTTTCATTTCATGGGTCTATACTATTTTATTACCTACAAAAAACCTATAATTTGGGACCTACCAATGAGTAAAACTATGTTAGCGTACGAAATTTGATATTGACTTAAAGATTCCGTTTTTATGGAACTTACCACAATGTTGAAATTGTGCAATGAACCTTGTGTTAATTTTGTGCTTTTATTATTTTTTTTTGGGTGAAATTGTCAATGAAAATGTGGTGGATCTAAGGTCTTGAATCTTGATATGCACTTTGAAAAAATCTAAGCTGTCAATTTCTTTTTTCGTTTCATCTCTTTTGTCCCACACTATCTTTTTACCAAATCAAAAGCTATAATTTGGGACCCACTATGGTAGTGTGTAAGAAAACTTCATATTTACTTCAAGATTCCAATTTTGTAAACTTTAGTACCATGTTGAAGATTTGAGCAATGACCCATGTGAGGATTTTTCTGTTTTTAGGATATTTTTGTTTGTGCGACTTAAACTTCATATTTACTAAAACATTTTATCTTATTAAACTTTAGTAAAACGTTGAAAAAATGTGGTGGATCTAAGGCCTTGATGTGCATCTTAGAGAAAAATCTAAGCTTTTATTCTATTTTATATTTCATTTCATTGATCTATACTATCTTTTTACATATCAAGAGCTATTTTAGGACGACCCACCCAAGTGTTAAGATGTGATAGTGTACGAAAACTCAATATTTACTCAAACGTTCTTTTTTATTAGCTTTTGTACAATTATGAAGATTTGTGCAATGGCCTTTGTGTGAATTTGATGGATCTAATATATTCATGTTCATTCTAAATAAAAATCAAAGATTTTATTGGTTTATGTTCACACTTATGTCTCATTTCATGGTCCATACTACTTTTCCACTTAACGAGAACTATATAATTTTAAACCCATAGGATTAATCGTAGGATAAAACTACTATAAATTGTAAGAAGATTTGGTACTTTTCTCATATTTACCACATTTTTACTCTTCTTCCAACCCTTTTGATGATTTGTGTTTTTAAGGTATTTTTGTGTGCTTTTGCAACGACCATTGTGACAAATTTGTGTTTTTATAATGTTTTGTGTGAGTTTGTTCATAAAACGTGGTAGATCGAAGATAAGACGTGCATTGTGTCAAAAAGTATGAAGCCTTTTTTAGTTCATATTACTTTTGTAAGTCATTTCATAGATCCCATATTTATTTAACTTTAATTACATGGTACCCACAAAATAAACATGCTAAGATACTTTAGATTATGAAAAATGAAGAAAAAGCAACGTAGTTCTGTTTACATGTATTATACCATCTTACTTCTATTTCTTTCTATTTCAGTATTATACTTTCACTATTTTTGAACCATCTTTTTTAAAATCTACCCGACTATAACCTTGTACTTTAAACCGTTTTCTTATTAGAACATTAAACTACGCAAATTCTACCCAATTATGTTGATGAAAATTTATTGGTATTTGTATAATTGTATTTGAATGACATTGCTATTATAAAGAAATCAATTAACTTGTTCAACCCACAGGTAGAAGAATTACTCAAAAACTATGAAAACGTATGCACGTTGCGTGTAAGAATGCCGATTTCTTCCGATCTCACAAACCCCCGAAACTTCATCACAAAGATCAGTCGTTATGAGAAAGTGGTAAATATCCCAAACTCCATGACCATTCTTGATGAACTCCTTCCAATCTCCATTGAAATGGCAAAAAGAAACCTAACCGGGATCTACAACTTCACAAACCCTGGTTGTGTTAGCCACAATGAAGTCTTGGAGTTATATAAAGAGTACATTGATTCAAGCTACACGTGGAAAAACTTCACTCTTGAAGAACAAGCAAAAGTTATAGTCGCTGCAAGAAGCAACAATGAACTTGATACCACTAAGTTGAAAACCGAGTTTCCCGAGCTTTTATCGATCAAAGAATCGCTTGTGAAGTATGTGTTTGAGCCCAATAGGAAGACACCGATTGTGGTGTGAATGTAAGGTTGGAAGTTATTTTGGTTGGTTTGTTTTTCTTGATAATGTTATTGATTATATGTTGAGATTGTGAGAGTAAGATGAGGATTTATTTACAATATATAGTGTAATTTTCTTCTTGTATTATCAGAATTATGTTGGTTACGAATAAAATTGGTGGAAATGATATAGTTCTTGGTACATTTGGTGATGGATGTGGAGTATAATTTAATCTACCAGATAGATGTTGTATCAGGTTGAGAAGAAAATGTTACGGTCTTATATTAGTTCTTGCAAGATTTTGGAGGTTAATAGTTCATGTATGAAACAACCGTGGGTAAACATAATTTTTCTTTGATTAGAAAATATGATTTTGTTTTTGCCGACTTGAAACATGTGGAAATGAGGATATTTAAAATCCATTTCAGTTATATTCGGTTGGGTCTCGTTGTCCTTGAAGAGATATTCGAAAAGATATATTATGCATCCAAATCGGAGTTAAGATGTACAAGTATGACTCTCAAATTAAGGTGGTTGATGGAGAAATTTAACGGCGTCGAGTTGCCTCGCGGCATGACTCACGAGCTGCTGTCCGGGCTGCCTTGGAGACATTGCATGGCACCGTCAAGTCTCGTTCATTCCATTCTTAGCGGTGGCGAATATAGAACCGAAAATCATGTGGTTCTCTATTTAAGTAAACCGAAAAAAATGAAAGACTCAAAAATACTAGTAATCGGGTCAATGTTTTAATTTCTTTTATCAATTACACAAACCAAGATAAAGTAATGAAACTAAATTGTGTTGTAATTAACTAATTATCACTTTTTCTACAATGTTATTGAACATTTGAACCCAATTACTCATTAATCTAGACTTAACTCAATTACTCAAGAATTATTCAATTGAAAGATCCTATTTTCTTTGAAATTATAGACTAATAAATAACCTCAATTACACAACAAAAACTACTCAATTTCTCAAGAATGAAGAGACAAACATGTGACTGTGAGGCATGAGGGGCTTAAGACGGCGGCCGAAAGGCAGGTTGGACAACGGAAACGATAATCACTGATCACTCGATCAGACGAGGCATTGAGACGACATATTTGTGTCCTGTATCACGTATTTACGTTCAACGAACATTTTTTTCTTTGTTTTATTTTAAATGTGTTGGTCGTTGGGCTATTAGAATCTAAATTGATTGAGATAATTGACTATTCTAAATGGACTGGAATTTTATGGGCTAAACATTTGATACATTTTTTTTCTCAAATAATATATAAGGCAGGTCATAAAAAATTTGCAAGGTAGTTCCCAAAAAATTTCTATACGGAATCGCTTCTAAAATTTTTACAAATAGGTGGGTCCTAGGACCCACCTACCTTCATTTTACATAAATTCGCCCTTGATTCTAAGGCTACACGGAGTGGTGGCCAATAGCCAACGAATGGCCAACAAGTTTTTGTGGATTGGCAGCCCTTGGCCATTTTGTAGGCAGTGGTGGCCAATGGCCAAGGAGATTTTTTTCAATTAAAAAAAAGGAAAAAGGCTGTTTTTTGGCCGTTGGCATCTCGCCAACGGGTTGGCGATGGACCTTGGCGAGTTGGCTGGCGAGTTGGTCGGCGGTGGTCTTGGCGACTCGCCAAGAGGCTTGGCGACCCTCTTGGCGAGTATTACTCCGTGCAGCCTAAGTGGATTAGTTTGCACTTTTCCAAACTAAATCTATCGGTTTCAAGCTGAAAACGACCACTGTAAACTGAAAGTTGGTAGACTTCCTATCTACAACACTTAAGATGCAACTTAGAACGATCTTGCATACGAAATTGAAAGCAATTCCCACAACAATTAAAAATCGAATTGTTCTATAAAACAAAAAATAACTTTAATCAGTTCATTTAAATTTACAAAAATGGAAAACCTGAATGTGGTAATTATAAGTCTGAAGGTGACACTGACACCAACTTCTTCAACGATGTCACCACCTATTGTGTCTGTCACCACGGTTGCAAACAATGCCGAAAGACCTGTTTTATAGTGCTTACTTTTTAAGGTGGCAACATTTTGCTATCTCACAACGTTGAAACTTTCTATGGCTTACGACATCATAACAATGATTTAAGAAATAAATCTGACGGGTACAAACCCGATGGAGGGGGTGGTGGTATTACACTTAAGCTATCCATTAGTGTTTGCTTATAAGAGCCTTTTCAATGCTTGTAGAGAGCATGGTCTTGAAGAGAAGCTCTTCATGGTACTTCAGATACGTCTAATTGGGTGAATGAGATGAGATTATACAAAGAAAGAAATTAAGTTGAACAACGCGATGTACGTTCTGGAAATTCGCTAGAATTTGGTGTCTGGATGATTTCTTAAGAGGTTTGGCTATTATAGTTTGATCGAGTTTGAAGCAATAGATAAATTTTTGTTGTACAATCAGGAATTTTAGAATCAATTTAAGGTGAATATATGTCACTGTTTGCTAAATTTAGTGCTCAACTACGCATGAGTTTATGGCTCCATATTCACCATATAAAAAGATATTGTTGAACGTAAAAGTATACCTTGAAGTAAATAGTGAATGGCGTGTTAATAAGTTCTGGGTTGAGCTTAAGTTTTGGGTTGAGTGAAAGCATATGGGGGAAGCTACTATATTAGGTTTAAGATACCTTATAATAAAAAAGATGAAACCCGTTGAAGTTTAAGATGGAAACAAAACCATCTTACATGTCCATATGAGTTTGGGGAGGTCTTGCCAAAGTGGAAATCTAACCAAGGTTCAAAAGATAGGACCTAAAAATATGGACTGCATATTTATTGGTCATGCTCGTCATAGTAGTGCATATCGATTTATTATACATGAATCTAAGAATCAATATGTGTACAAAAACACACTAATGGAATCAAGAAATGCTCCATTCTTTGAAATGTGTGTTCCTTGGTTAACTAAGGAATCCAAATTTTCACTTGAACCAGATAGCAATGTTGTCCATGATAAAAAAAAATATCCTTATTATAAGGAAGAGGTTGAGCCTAGAAGAAGTAGAAGGCAAGGGTTGGGAAACAGTTTGGTATCTATTTTGTAACTTACAAGGTAGAAGGTCAACACATAACTTATTGAGAGGCTGTTATGGCAGGACGCTATGAAGAGAGAGGCAGAGTCATTTTAGAAGACCATACTTGGAAGCTAGTGGATCTTCCTCCTGGTACTAAACGATTAGGTTATTGATGGATCTTCAAGAAGAAGCTGAAAGCAAATTGGGACATACCCAAATTTGGTAATTTTCAAAAACGATTTATGCTTAAATTTTAAAGAAAACATTCTCACAACGGAAATTCCTAGTTTACAAAAATATTTTTTTTCCATAACAATGGTTAGTTCAAAATCTCATGGGATGTTAACTTGAATATCACAACATTATTTTACATAAACAAATAGATAAACATACTACATAGAATAAAAGCCTACATCGTGAAATCTCCAAAACTCTCAAGAGTCTTTAACGACATCATCTAATTAAGCATCAACTAAAATCCATCACCAGAGATACACTTCAAAATACAATGTCAGACTAGAATTCCTGATGAGATACAAAAAGGTTGGCTCAAACAAAAACACTTTATATAAATTTCTTTAAAAAGTTAAAACACAAAATAAACTCACACTGCACATAACTATCCATTAATGTACTTTAAAGCAACTATCATAAACATAAAAAACATCGTATATGTAAAAAATACCACCCCAAGTCCTCACAATCCACTCATGAGTTTACATACACAAACACGACCTGGGCTTTTTCATCCCTATCTGTTTTCATTCCCTAGTTTCACCGTGTTTGCATTCCCTAGCTTCACATTACATACTTAAACATGACCAGAGCTTTTTTCATCCCTCCTTTGCTTGCACTTCCTAGCTTCACCTCACATCTCCTATGCTTTGCATGTCATTGGGCCTATTTTATCACTCATACCACATTTTGCATATCCTTAGACCTTTTTCATCCATTATGCCACCTTTGACATATTTTCAGGCTCGTTTCATCCCTAATGTTTTTGCATGTTCCTGGGCCTGCTTCATCCCTCATGCTTTTGCATGTACCCAAGTGTGTTTCATCCATCATGCTTTACAACTTTACTAATAGATATTTATCTAGAATCGTCTACACTCGCTTAAACTCCTTAACGTCATTCTATGTCTGTAACGCACAAAGTCACCTTACCCCTTGAACCCTTCATACACATAATTAACATATCACCTTAGCATAATTTAGCATGCAACTTCATATAATAACACTTCATCATCAAGTATTGAACCATCACAGTCAACATGTATCATCATAACACTTTATAGCATAACAACTAGCATGCAATCACATTTCACCATAAATCATCATAATCAACCTATATTGGCATAGAACTCATCATAACACCTTATAACATAACAACCATCATGCAATCGTGTTTTCATCATAAAGCACACAAATCATCATATAACATTTTTCTAAGCATGTATCACCTTATGTACCCACATATGCACCACATAAACTCACATAGATACATACAAATAGAGTCGAAATCATTTTTATTTTACAGAGATGTGCTAAAAAACCAATGTACTCACCTTATTATTTCGCAACTGAATTCCCTTCTCGTTCCAAATCGTAACCACCATATATAGTAAAAAAGGCCTAAAATAAATATATTTTATATTTAATTTTCCCCTTAATACTTAAGTTATAAATTAATAACCTAATATCACTTTCTACTTAAATAATAGAATTATTAACTTGACCATTGTTCATCGTTTTGGCCATAACTCAGAAAACTCAACTCCGATTGAGTTGATTCCAATGACTCTGGAAAGGTAATAAAGTTTCCTAAAACTTTTCTATCTAGTGATTTTTCCTAATTCAGTCACAATCTTTCTCTATATCTCAAACAAGATCAGAGAAGGTTGTTGTCACACCTCGATCCTTGGCGGAATCGATCAAGGCGTGATATATTGTTCAAAGTCTCATGACAACTATGTTATAATATGATTAGATTCAATTAAGTACTAAGTATGCAAACAAAATCCACAACATACAAATACAAATCCAAATACAACAACATTTATTACATGAAATTTAAATAGTATTGTGGGTTTCTAAGGTACACCCTACTTTTCATTAACTTCATTCTTCAAATCTGCATCATGGGTAAAAACAGGTCAACTATGAGAGTTGGTGAGTAATCTAGTTTTATTAAAGAAAATTGTGAGTTTGAATAATTTGAAATTTGTTTTCTTTTGAAGTTGGCAAACAAGTGTTATTGAGATAACAATTTATAAATAAAAAATTGATTAACAAATGATAACAACAACAATAAGTCCTCACCCTATATATACATATAAGTATATATATAGGATGGAGCATCTAATCATCATACACACTCAACCACGTGTAATCAATCACCTTAGCGTCCCAAGGCGGGGTGGTCAACCCAATAGCGCTATTATTGTCCATAACGTACCTCAAGAATACGGGCATAGTCATGGAGATTAGACTAAAAATGGTAATGCACTACAAGTACATGTAGCGTAAACAAACAACAATTATACAAATAATGATTCACATATAAATGTCCCAACAATGTCTCAATGGTGAAAAAATAATAAAATGAAGTTGGAACATATTAAAACCACATGATACACCCCAAAAGTATTTAAAATTATAAAATATGGGGTAGATTACTCACATTAGTCCAATAAGGAATGCGCGTGTTGTACGATAGACGGCTCGGGTCAAAACGACGTGGAACCTATTATAATTAATAGTTTTGGTTTAGGAATCGATAAATGAGAATATAGTATTAATAAAAATAATTTAGACACATATTATTATATTAGATGAATTAACAATTATCCAAATTTTGTTTTGAATATTAATGTATTTATATGTTAAATGAATTTTAAATTGAATTAATTACTTTGCTTAATTAATTTATATTTTTACTTTAGGAAATATTTTAATAATTTCTTATTAAAATAATAACTAGTCAAATTATAAGTATTTACAGATTTTATATATTATAAACAATTATTTATATGAAATAATCATTAAAATGCTTTTTTACATGCTTAGATATTTAGGAAAATGGTTTTAAATACTAAACAGTAATGAAACATTCTTAAATTATCAGAAAATAATTATTTCATAAAATAGTAATTACTGTAAAATTTTCATATTTTTCTTAACTGCTTTAGTATTTATTTAGTATTTTAATGATTAAACAACAACAAAATTCGGGAAAAATAATAAATGATCCCTAAAAATTCTGGAAAATTAACCATAGTTTTCTAACATTATATTGAGCCTACTGTAAATAGTTTGGATATTTTGGACTGAGGGAAGGATTTCTTATGTTTTTTCATTATTAACTAATCAATAAAATCATAAATAATAGGAAAATATTAAGAGAAATTAATTAGACTTTTTATTTATGATTACCATGTTATATATGATATTCTGATAAGGTGTTATAATTTTTGGACATGTGTAGCTATTTATTATCAATTTAAACCATTAAATAAACATTAAATCAGGAAAAATAAGAACAAATTCTTACAAAAATCTTTAAATTTAGTAATGGAGTATTTAATATGTGAATAAGGTGCGAAAAATATAAAATCTAGTTTTTAACATACATAACTATATTTTGCAATTTATTTATCTACAACAAAATAAAATACAAATTAAGCATCAAACAGTAATATAAATGCATGAAACTTTATAAATCCACTTTACTCAATATATGGGTTGTTCCAAAATATTCCCAGAATTTATTGACCGCAAAAAGTATTTTATGTGAATTATTGCCTTATTTTAGTGCAATAATTATAGTAATTCAATAAAAATAAGTTATTTTCTGAAAATTTCCAGAACTTCTTATTTTATTGATGGGATCTTTAGAAAAATCAGGTTTATGCATAAAATGAGTTTTAGATATTTTGGTGGATTTAATTTGTTTCATGTATGAATTTGGAACTTTTAACAACATACCTTGATGAATGCTTCAATAGGGATGAAGATTTGAGTATGAGAGCTTGTTCTTGGCTGGAAAATTGATATTTCTTAGATGAATTTCGAGATTGAGAGGGAGAGAAAGGATAGAGAGGGTTTGAGTGGTGATGAGAATAATGTGTGGGGAGAAAAATGAAAGGAAAGATGATGAGAGGTGTGAGTGGGAGACCATGGGAATAACTTTTGACTTTAGGTGGTCTTCATAATTTCCCACTAGTACAAGCATCTCTATGTAATACACTAATTAATATAAGAATTTTATAAAATTTAATGTAGAGTTTATAAAAATAGAGTTTTATAAAAAATAGGTTATTATTTGATTATAACAATCTACTTTGATTTGAAGTTTAATTATAGTATTCAAGTTTGACTCTTTTAATTTAATTAGAGTATCATACTTTGATTTGATTTTAATATGGTATCATAATTTAATTTGATTATAGTTATAACGTTATACTATGCTATTTTGCTATTAACGTCAATTTATATCGTATTGTATAGGTTTTGATCCTATTAGCGTCAAGTAAATCTTGAGTAGGGTTTATTAAATTTCCCAATTGGGTTGGGTTGACCCGAATCCATTTTAGGCGGATGTCACAGTTGTTGTCTTCTCAGTTTGTGCAAGATAGGGACAAAGTCAAGCCAAACGAGTTGTTTTATTTTGTTACAGTTAAATGTTAATTAGGCCCTATTACTATTTCCAAACGTAAAGAAAAGTGCCTAGAACACACTAAACATGTAAAAAACATAGAAATAAAAGAATTATTCAGTTTAGGGTTTTCGGGATATATAAAGTGTTCAGGAGTACTGATTTATTAATAACTACGGATGATGTTAGAAGCAAAAAAATGCCTTAGTTACGATTTGAATAGAAAACAAAAACTAGAAACGAAAATAAAAAGGTTATTTTCTCATTATGGTTTTTTTGTGTATTACATAACATACAATTGCAAGTGAAGTCCAGCCTAGCTGGGTGGATGTATCTGAGTTATATACCCATGTGATGGAAGGTCTGGAGTTCAACTCCTACTAACCCCATGTGGGGGATTTTCCCTGGTCGGCGAAAAACAGGTGGAGGGGAAAGGCTTTGCGCCATAGGTAATTGCCAACCGCCTTGGGTTGCAAGGCTGAGTACCCTCAAAGTGTTAAAATTGCCGGTTCCAAAAAAAAAAAAAAAAAAACATAACATACAATTAATGCATTCGAGACACAATTTAGCCAAGGTGAACTCGTTTCTTGTTGGTTAACATACATACACAAATTTAGAAGCAATAATACGTCGCCTAGACATTCTATACAGAAGAAAAAGTAATTAAAAAAAAAAAAAAAACGAATCATAAGGCTACTATACGGTTGAGAAAAACTTTTAGCCATTATGGGGCTGTTCTTCATTTTCTACAAAACCATGGGGAACTAGAAGATATGGAGTCTAAACATAAAGACACGTCAAAAATTCCAAGCCTAAGGGGCTATTTCCTATTTCAAACACAACCTCACGTGCATGTGGTATATATGGTGGTGTTTTTCTTTGGTGGGTTAGGGGCTGTCGGGACTGTCCCACACATGTAAGCCCTTGTGAATGTCCTAAGAATTGATAACAAAAACCATTATCTGGTGTCGAGACCTCACAGCAGCTAACAACAAGCCCCAATCATTTTCTGCTTCACATATTCTCCCTCTCTCTCTCTTCAATTTTTCTGTTTCACAGGATTTATTTTCAGCCCCAACGGAGCGTGTGTATGTATATCCAAGATGGAGGTCATTTATGATAAGGATACACGCTCAATTTGGAGGAATTAGGCTTAATTAGGTGGTGATATGACTGTTATCCTGATTTTCATGCAAAAGTCCCTTTTTCTCACTTCTTGTCCACACAGTATGAGCATTTGGCAATGAAAGCCCAAAACCCGATTTTGTATTAAAAATATGGTACTTCAGAAATGACTAAATATCCCCTAAACTTTTATAAATTAACTTTTGATTTGTTTTTATAAATTAAATTAACTTTTAGTATTCTTAATGACATTTAAGTATTCTTAAATGTCATAAAACCCTCTTTATTAATTTAATATAAATAAACCATTTTATTAATAATTAGTATTAGTTAAATATTATTACTCTTTCATAACATTTTACTTAAATATTATTTCCATACTTAAATTATTTATATAAACTCTTTTAATGTAATTTTAATCATAATATTTGAGGATTTTAATTATTTGCAAATAATTAAATACACTCATTAATCCTTAAATGTGTAGCCCGGATTCGCGAGTGTACAATTCCCCCCACTTAAATAGATTTCCCCTTCAAATTCTCTAAGTCATAAAACAAGTAAGGATATCACAAACAACACCATGTTTTCTATTCTTACAACCACCCTCAGTGCTCTTATAGTTTACACCACACCACGTGTCTCTATTCCAACAACTTCAATTGTATCAAAAGCTCATTTCCACTTCTCATACTCGCACTTGTCGACTTTAACAGACTCCCTCATTTAGATCGAACATGTTACTTAACTTGAAGTCTTACCAACTCCTAAATACACAGATTTTAACATCTCCAACTTTTTAAACTGTTGAGAGAATTAAAGTAAAACTCCACTACTTTGCAACCTCTAGCCACGGATTCACCCCGTTGGATACCATGCATTTTATTAAAAGGAAAATGCCACCTCAACTACTCTTCTAGTATTGTGGAGGCTCCAAGCCAAACGCCATAATTTTCCATCTCATTGGGAGTATGTTGGTGATGTAAAAATGTTTACATACACCCCCACATCACCGTCATCCGCTGACAATTCTAGCCACTAACACTCTAAAACATTGAAGTAGTGGCCGTCATCACCTTTATTATCTCGAAGCATTCAAGTAACCTCGATTCTAAGCTTGTTGCCACAATCACTCGTGGTCCTTGTTAATTCTCCTTAGCACATAATTACACCCCCCCCCCCCCCACATAATAGTTAGCAAACACTTAATAAAGCAATCAATCATTTAACACATAATGACCATAATACTCCCCAAAACGATAAAAGTAATATTAAATGTTTTACTTGTGAAAAATTTGGTCATTACGCATCTAAGTGCCTGAATAAGAATTGTGGTGAGGAACCAATGATGACGAAGAGCACATGTTGATGATGATACTCTTGCAAGAAGACATGCCTAGTGAAGTGTCACTAAAAGAGAAGAGTTGTGATGGTCTTCTTGCATCAGGAAAAAAGTCAAATTGAGTCCGTGAGAAGGTGAACCTCATTCAAACAAATGATGATGAAGAGCACATGTTGATGATGATACTCTTGCAAGAAGACACACACAGTGAGGTGTCGCTAAAAGAGGAGTTGCACTAGTCTTCTTGCATCGGGCAAAAAGTCAAGTTGAGTCCAACATACGGTATCTCAAAAACTGTGCTAGTAACCAATAATCGTAGAAAAATCAAAGTTTCACAAACTAGATGAGAAGGTGGTAGGTCACACTCGATCTGGAGAATGATATTACATTCTTAGACTTAAAAAATAATATTATAAGTCTTGGACAACTAATAGAAGATGGAAATCGAGTAGACATGCATGGTGATATTTTACGGGTATTTGACAATAATAACACTTTACATCTAATAGTAAAGAGATCGTGTAACAGACTCTATAAGACACGTTTAAGGATGGGTCGACCAATGTGTCTTTTATCATCTTGAGATGATCCCAATTGGTTGTGGCATGAAAGAATTTGGTATATGACAACGTTTATACCTTTGAAAGATTTTGGATGTTTGGAGCATGTTAAACTTTTTGGTTCACATCTAAAGAAATTAGATGATCGAAGTAAGCAAATGATTTATTTTGAGGTCAATCGAAGAAGGTGAAAAAGGACACCAATTTTTTGACCCACAAAAAGGAAGCCACCAATAAGTCGAGACTTGTTTTTTTATGAATCGATGGGCTGTAATTATTTTTATGAATCGAAATGATGGACTTGGACTGTAATTAAGAGGTGTTGTTTTTCTCTGTCCAAAACAACAGTCCCAAAACTCCACATTTTTCATGCCAAAACAGCCTACAAAAGGCAGTTGTCATTTCTGTCCAAAAAAGCTCCTAAATGGCAGCGTTATGAAAATCAAAAGGGGTCTGGAAAGAATGGATTTTCTGCCCAAAACGCAACCACCAACCTTTTTAGTCCAAAACATCCCTGATGAATAAGGTATTATTTAAAAAAAAAACGACTCAAAAGAAGGAAGAAGTATCGCTAAAGCAAAAGGCTTATGCTAAGAGGATTTTGGGGGAGTTCTTTATGAAAAGATTGCATCTCGACAGCTTGTCCCATGGATGCAAATATGGAACTAGAGAAAAGCGAAGAAAAAGAACTTGTTGGTTATTTAGGTATTGACGTGGTAGGGGATGCTGTGGATTCTAAAAACACTAGTGTCATGGTTTTCTATCACGGAGAAAATACTATCGCATGTAAATCGCAAAAACATAGGACCATGACATTGTCATATTGTGAAACAGCTAGAGTTTATGATGGCTAAGGCGATAGATTGATGAGTCATTTGGTTAGTAAATTTGTTGGTCAAAATGGCTGGGTACAAAAGAACACGTTAAACTTGTTGATGACAACAAATCGGCAATCATAAAAATATGGAAATCACGAAAGAAGCAAACTGATAAATATGAAGTTCAATTTGTGTCTTCGAAAGAGCAACATGTGGACATCCTTAAGTACTACGGCGTTAGCAAGAGTAAGCTACGTACACGGAGATGCGTACAAAACTCAGAGTGCTAAATCTTGAACCAACTCCGGTTTAAGGGGAAGAATGTGAGCGTGAACTATATTTGAGCAAGTCCACCCAATTACCTTTGAATATTAAAGTCAACATGTGTTTTTTTTATATAAGAAAAGGTTATATTGGCCCATCTTTTGCTTATTTTCTGTAATGGTGTTCACCCACTCTTACTTGTTTAATTAGCCTTTAGGGACTGCGTCCAAAGTATCATATTTTCTTCCTTAAATAGCTTAGTGTCTATTGCATTGTAATCCTATCTCAAAACGAGTAATTGCATCAAGGAACTAGTTGTAGCTTTCCTTTTATCCATTTTCTTAATCTGTTTGTATCAAGTCAAGAACACCATTTTGTGAAGCCTTTTCTATCATGTTTCTCCTCTATTTCACAGCAACAAAATTAGAACTTTTGTTCGCAAATTAGAGTCTAAAATATACTACAGCAGCATACATACCTTGGTCCAGTTATTCCCAACACTCGGTTGGCCTAGCTAGGATCGTGCATGAGTTGCCATACGGGATCACATACCGTGTGCTATGTTGCTTTAACAACACATACATGTTTATATATACCCTGAAAGTTACATTTTGGGAATTACTTTTGAAGTGTCTTTTACCGTAAAAAAATAAGAACGTATTATTACAGTGCATTGTTGATGAATTTTGTTAAGCTGGTATATAACCTGATTGAAAATCCAAGTAAGCCACTTAACTGTTACAAGCAATATGCAAGAGCCAGCTTACGCACGAAACCACATATCTCAACCAAGTTAATCAAGGGGGTGATGTAACTTGATGATTTACAAACACCGATCCACAATTTCAGCTACTGTCGCCCGCATATTTAAGCCACTAAATCAGTCAAGTTTACCTTGGAGCTACAGCTAGTTTATACCTCTAAGATCATATATATGTTTTGACATGGGTTGGTGTTGCATGTATAGATATGGAGTGTAACTGTGGATAGACGGAAATCTTCTTATATATTAGAGATGACAGCTAACTAAAAGGATCGTTAAGTGACACCATTTTGATTTCGTGTGTTCAAAAAAGAAGTGACGCCATTTTAGTCTATGATCGATGATCATACCTTTATGAACCTGTCCATACCTTCAATCAAGTTCTTCACTCGATTAAGCAAACAAGTTATAGGGCAACTCTCCTTTGGCAAATAACGGTCTATAACCCATCCATATTTACGAACTCATTCGACACCTCGATTGGAAGGTTAAATTACGGTCTCTGCCAAAAGAGAGAAGCCCTACAATTAGTTCGCTTATGACTCACCCGACTACAGTTGAGTTTGTCTTCCAGTCGCAGTAATAAAGAGAAATAACTTGATGGGTTTATGCCATGGATATTCTAGTAAGTTGATTCTTGGGTAGCAATTCGATGTGTTTTTGGAGAATGGAGATGCTTTAAGTAGATGGAGATTGTGCTTGAACTTTTGGACAGAGGTATATGCCATGTTATATTCTTTTCAGAGGAATCCCGCATTATCAAATCTCTTGTTTGTGGTCTTCACCACATAAAAAGAGGTATTTTTGTGTACAAATACACTTTTTGTTTTAAATAAATGGATTTGGAGTTTTACTATTTTATTTAAATGCGACAAAATATACGTGTTGAGTAATGGGCCATAATGAATAATATTTCCATGTGTTGAAACATGTCTGATAAGGTTGGCGTATAATGGCCTGAAGTTATTTCATAAATAAATAGTGTATTTAAAGTTGGAGGATCATGGTGTAAACTTGACCTTCTTGCTAGTCTTGTTCGATGTTCAGCCGTCGGTAACTATTCGTGTCGAGTGAATGCTCTTTCGATGAGACTTGCGAGCATGATATTAGTGTAGGAAGCGGTATATGCGTGGTAATTAAACGAAGATGAAAGAACAAAATGAGTTGAAGCTAATTAAGGCATGTGTTTAACATAATTTCCTTGAAACAAATTTATCGAACACGGTGCATTTGTTTCGCCACAAAAAGGGTGCTTAATTCCAACGGGATGATAATTGCCAGGAAAACCGACCAATTTCCGACCCAATACCAACGTCGAAGGAACCCTAATTTAGCGACAGTTTAATTACCTACCTACCGCAAAAATTACCGTTGGTAATTCATTGGATACTTCCTATACATTATGGATATAAAACAATTAATATCGGTTTTTTAAAAGATTTAACTTTCATCGGAAACTTGTCAGAAATTTCCGACAAAATAACTTTATATCGATTTTTAAAATAACTTTATATCGATTTTTAAAACATCTATGACTCGTCGAAAATGGGGATAGCTAAAAAAACACCATTTTTTACCAATTAAACATCTTAATCATTACTTTTAAGTAAGTCAAGTGTTTTTTATTTGTTGGAATTACAATGTTTTCCGGAAAAAATGGATATGATTGATTAAGAATGTTTGACTTTTATTTATAGATGTATATGTGGTGTCTATTTAGTAGCATCCTCGAAAATTTATCAGAAATTTTTGTCGCATTACCGGCACAAATACATAAAAATGATTCCTTTTAGAATATTAAACATCAATCATAAATGTTTTTTTAAATATGGTTATTATTAATAATTATATATATATATATATGTGTGTGTGTGTGTGCGTGCGTGTGTGTGTATGTATATGTATGTGTATGTATGTATGTATATATATATATATATATATATATATATATATATATATATATATATATACATATACACAGGCCCGACCCAATGGGGGGGGGGGCAACTTGGGCGATGGCCCAGGGCCTCCAAACCCCAAGGGCCCATCTTCTATTAACGGCAAACCCATTACTATGCTAAGTTGAACTACTACCAGGCCGATTCGGATGCGGGAAAGGGAATAGATGCGTAAAGCCGGGATTCGGGAATCGGATACCTTACAATCGCATAGCGATTCTTCAAGAACCGGTGGAATTCCTAATCGTGTCCACGCCTTCCAGTTGCTGCACCCAACGATCTCAAGAATGAAGAAAAGGTAAGTCTGATTAATTTGGAAATTCCGTGATTTGGTACCGATTCCAAAATTAGTTGCGTGAAAAACTGGAAGTTTCCGTCTCAAATATTGGTTTCATATAATCATATTCCAATCTCTTTATACGATTTACAAATTGCAATTGTCTGAAATTTTGTAACTTCTGAACAATTGAAGAAGGGTTATTGAAACCGTGATTGCTGATTTGGGTGAAACTGAAACCGATTAAGGTTACTCGATTAAGGTTGGGTGAAACTGAAACCGTGATTGCTGATTTGCTATGGCTGTTTTCGGATTCTTGAAACCGTAATTGCTGGTACGGCCCTGATTATGTGCGATAGGGAGTGAAGCAGGAAAACATCACTGAGACGGAAACCTTTGCAGTCGTCAGAAAGTTATGTTGCAACCATCGGAGGGGGTGACCGGAAAATAAAAACAGAGAGACAGGGGTGCGGGTCGATCAGGAGGTAAGCCTGCTTCTTTCTCGTCTTGTTTTTTTTCCTGTTTTGGGTTGTCGGCTTGTAAGGGGCCTTATTTTTTATTTTTTGCCCCGGGCCCCAAATTTGCTTGGGACGGCGCTGCATATACATTAATACATGTATGTGTATGCGTGTATATATATGTGTATATGTATGTATGTATGTATGTATGTATGTATGTATGTATGTATGTATATGTTTATGTATATGTATTTACGTGTATATTGTGTATTTGCTTATTATATATGTTTGTTTTAACAATTATTTAGGATGGACTTGCAAAAACAAATGGAAATGGAAAGAAGAGCTAGAGAATATATGGAAGAACAAATTGCAAGGGAACGAGAACTGGAAAGAAACGAAAATGATGAGCAAGGCAATTACAAGGCCTTTCATAGCCATAGCAAACTATACAATTTATCAAATATTTAGTGCCTTTCATAGCCATAGCAAATTGTACAACTTATCAAATATTTAGGTAGCCTTTTCGGCAATCCACCAAATTCATCATAGTTTGTTGTTTTAAACGCTTGTTGAATGTTTTTTAGACAATTGTTGAACTTATCTTTATTATGTTTGTGGTTTATACATTTGTTGAAACTTGTATTGTAATGGACAACTTTTAGATTTATGTTTACTGTCTTTAGTTAAACTTGTAAACAACAGTCAATCATTGTATTGAATTTTTTCAGTATTTTGGGCAGAAAAAATTTGGCTTTTTTCGTGTTCCTTTTGATTTTGTTTAAACTGCATTTTGTTTGAAATGTATCCAAAAACAAGAACCTTACTACTGTCCGAAATATGTCGAAAAATTGTCACTAAAGGGAGTCACTGATAAACTGTCACTAATTCTTTGTGTCGGTAATACATTTCATCGAAATGTGTCGGAAAATGGCAACCTCACTTTGGTCGGAAATGCATAGGAAAATGTCACTAAAAATGGGTCGAAAATACTTTGAAAAACGACAACCTCATTTTGGTTGGAAATGCATCAGAAATTCACGAAAATAAATCTCGTCGGAAGTGTGTTGGTATTTACCAATGGATATAGCCATTGAAGTGGGCTTGTCTTTTGTTTGGTCTGTTAAATAATTGGGCTTCTGCTCAACTTGTCTGTTTGTTGGTTTTAGTGTTCGAGTCTTTTGGTTTGTTCTGGCTTTAAGGAGTCATGGGTTATGTCTGTTTAGCTTCTTCAGTTATCATGTCATGTAAGCTATTTATAGCTGCTTTTGTTCATCAATTTAGTCATCAGAAACTTGAGTGATTCATTTTCTCTGATATTTGCCATCTTACAAGTGGTATCAGAGCAACCTGGGAGAGGCTTTGAGAGAAATCAATGGCGGCAGAGAATGCAAACTTCTAAGTCCCTAGCGTCCCAAAGTTTGACGGGGATTACGAGCATTGGAGTATGCTGATGAAGACGCTACTGAAATCGAAAGAGTATTGGGTAGTAATTGAGCCGGGGTACACCGAACCTCGAGAAGGAGCAGAACTCACGACTGCTCAACAGACGGCTTTAGATGCTTCACGTCTCAAGGATCTGAAGGCTCAAAACTATCTGTTTCAGTCGATCGACAAACAGATTTTAAAGACTATGACTCACAAAGAGACTGCCAAACAGATATAGGACGCTATGAAAAGAAAATATCAAGGCAACGTAAGAGTGAAGAAGGCGCAACTACAAAGATTACGAAGGGAGTTCGAAATCCTAGAAATGAAAGAAGGTGAAAACATCACAGAGTACCTTGGTCGGGTGATGACCACAGCCAATGAAATGAGAAATTTTGGAGAAGAGATAACAGATGTAATGATTGTTGAGAAGATCCTCAGGTCGCTAACTGAAAATTTTAATTACGTGGTGTGTTCCATTGAAGAATCAAAGGATACTGATGAGATGTCAGTGGATGAGTTACAAAGTTCTTTGCTTGTGCATGAGCAAAAACTTTTGAAGAAACCCAGTGACGATCAAGTATTAAGCGCAGAACTTGATCCGACCGGAAGACGAGGCAGGGGGCGAGGTAGAAGCCCAGTCAACAGAGGACGTGGTCGCGGTCGAGGAAGATCAAGGCCTGATTTCGACAATTCAGCCATTGAGTGCTATAAATGTCACCAACTTGGGCACTTTGCCTACGAATGCACTCGGGGAGACAAGCCAGTAAATTACACAGAATTTGACGAAGGAGAAGATTTACTTCTGATGACTCATGCAGAAGTAAAGAAAGAATGCAAAGAAGGAATCTGGTTTCTTGATTCGGCTTGTTCGAACCATATGACAGGAACACGAGAATGGTTTGTCAACTTAGATGAAGGATTCAAACATTCGGTAAAACTAGGAAATGATCTTCGACTTACGGTTAAAGGAATCGGTGAGGTGAGGTTTGAAGCTGAAGGCATAACTCAAGTTATCAGTCGTGTGTACTATGTTCCTGAACTCACTTCAAATTTACTAAGCATTAGGCAGCTACAAGAGAAAGATCTGACAGTTGTTATTCGAAGAGGTGTGTGCAAGATTCATCATCCTCAACGGGGTGTGATAACTACTTCAAGAATGACAAGAAACAGGATGTTCCTTGTGAATGCAAGGATGAAACCCATTGAAGGTTGTTGCTTGAAGTTAGAAGGAGATAACGAACAGATTTGGCATAGGCGACTTGGGCACGTGAACAACAAGTCATTGAGAACCATGCAATTCAAACAAATGGTGAAGGGACTTCCCAAATTAGCTGAGTCCAGCCAAGTTTGTGAAGTATGCAATCTGGGAAAACAGCAAAGAGTCGGCATTCCCAAAAGGAGTAATTGGAGAGCATCAAACCGACTGGAACTCATCCACACTGATATATGTGGACCAATTAAACCTGGTTCTCCTAGTGGGAGAAGGTACGTTATGGTGTTGATTGATGATTTTTCTAGAAAAGGATGGGTGTATTTTCTGTCTAATAAAAGTGAGAGTTTTGAAACTTTCAAAAGGTTTAAGTCTAGGGTTGAAAATGAAACGGGGCTGACCATTAAAGGTTTAAGAAGTGACCGAGGGGGGGAGTTCACTTCAAAGAAATTTAATGATTTCTGTGGGGAGTTTGGAATTAAAAGACAATTGACGACAGCGTACACTCCGCAGCAAAATGGAGTAGCTGAACGACGTAACAGAACTTTAATGGATATGGTTAGATGTCTTTTGCTTGAGAAAAAGATGCCCAAATGGTTTTGGTCAGAAGCAGCCAATTGGGCATGTTTCATCCTGAACAGATGTGCTACCACTTCTGTAGAAGATAAAGTCCCTGAAGAAGCTTGGTCTGGTCATACACCAAATGTTGACTTCCTCACGATATTCGGTTGTATTGGCTATGTCCATGTGCCCACTCAGCTAAGAACCAAGCTTGACAATAAAAGCATCAAATGTATCTTCTTGGGTATTAGTACCGAATCAAAAGCGTATAGGATGTATGACCCAGTACAACAAAAGGTTATCATAAGCAAGGATGTAGTTTTCTCAGAAAATGAAGCATGGGTCTGGGACGCAGATGTGTTTGGTAGTGAAGATTTATTAATTCCTGATGGTGATGGGGAAGAAAATCAAGAAGAAAATCCTGATGAGTTACAATCAGACGTGACAGGTCCTACATT
Organism: Cichorium intybus; assembly: GCA_023525715.1. Lineage (NCBI taxonomy): Eukaryota > Viridiplantae > Streptophyta > Magnoliopsida > Asterales > Asteraceae > Cichorium > Cichorium intybus. The sequence goes on along the minus strand of CM042017.1, from coordinate 23,456,776 downwards.
GAATACTAATGTGAATCAAAGTCCCACTAGGACTGCAGAGAGTACAGATGAAGTACGGGGGGATAATACCCCTCAGTCAGTCACACCTCCTTCTATCGTGGAGCCTGCAGACCAAAATGAAGGCAACAGTTTTGCAAGGCCTAGAAGGAACATATCAAAAAGGACAATTAATGCCCCTATCTGGATGAGAGACTATGAGAGTGGGGAAGGATTGTCAGACGACGAGGCTGACTTTGCTATGTACAGTTACGATGAGGTTGACTTTGCTATGTATAGTTCACTTGAGGACCCCACAAGTTATGAAGAAGCAATCAAGGAACCCAAGTGGATACAGGCGATGGAACAAGAAATGGAGTCTATAAAGAAAAATAAAACTTGGGTATTAGTAGATAGGCCAGAAGGAATAAAACCGATTAGGATTAAATGGTTATTTAAAACAAAGTTAAATGAAAAAGGGAAAGTGGATAAATATAAAGCACGGTTGGTTGTAAAGGGATATTCACAGAAAAGAGGCATAGACTACAATGAAGTTTATGCACCAGTGGCGAGATGGGATACTGTTCGAAGCATTGTTGCAGTGGCTGCTCAAAAGGGATGGAAGATAAACCAACTTGATGTAAAGTGTGCTTTCTTGAATGGGGAGTTGAAAGAAACAGTATTTATAGAGCAACCACAAGGCTTTGTTAAAAAGGGAGAAGAACTCAAGGTGTGCAGATTAAGGAGGGCTCTTTATGGCTTAAAACAAGCACCTCGTGCTTGGTTCAACCGCATTGAAAACTACTTCATGAGGGAAGGTTTTGAGAAGAGTCGTTATGATCATACTCTTTTTGTTAAGAAAACAACAAAAGGAGTGGTGATTGTGAGTTTGTACGTGGACGACCTAATTTATACAGGTGATAACGAGGAGATGTGTGGAAAGTTTAAAGAGTCAATGATGCAGGAGTTCGAAATGACAGACTTGGGTGCTATGAAATATTTCTTAGGTGTGGAGGTGATTCAAGGCACTGCCGGGATAAGCATGTGCCAAAAGAAGTATGCCAAGGAACTGCTACAACGGTTTCATAGGTGGGAATGTAATGCTGTTAAAAACCCTATAGTTCCAGGAACTGCAGTCACGAAGGCGGGAAAGGGAAGCAAGGTGAACGAAACAGAGTATAAAAGCTTGGTGGGAAGTCTAATGTACCTCACAGTCACGAGACCAGACCTTATGTATGCAATTTGCTTTATTTCAAGATTCATGGCTGATCCTCGAGAAGAACACATGGCATTGGCTAAGAGAATTCTAAGGTATGTCAAGGGAACCTACGGGTTTGGGTTATTTAATGTTCGAAATCCTACAACAAAGTTGGAGGTTTATACAGACAGTGACTATGCACGAGATGTGGAAGATAGGAAAAGCACGTCCGGGTATGTATGCATTCTGAGCAACGCCTCAATATGTTGGAGTTCTAAGAAACAAGATATTGTTACACTTTCGTCTACCGAAGCCGAGTACGTGGCTGCTACAGCATGTGCATGTCACTGTGTTTGGCTCAAAGGATTGTTGGAAGAGATAAGTAATGAAGAGATTGGTAACATTGTGATTCATTGTGACAATAGTTCTACTATCAAGCTGTCGAAGAATCCTGTTCTACACAGAAGGACCAAGCACATCGATGTGCGGTTTCATTACTTGAGGAACTTAGTAAATGAAGGAAAGGTGCTGCTGTCATTCTGTCGTTCGACTGACCAGGTGGCTGATGTCATGACCAAACCGGTGAAGTTAAATGTGTTTGAAAGGATGAGGAAGATGCTTGGAGTTGAAGATTTGAATGGTTAAACTAAAGGGTAAACCCTGTTTCAGTTTAAGGGAAGGATTTGAAGTGGGCTTGTCTTTTGTTTGGTCTGTTAAATAATTGGGCTTCTGCTCAACTTGTCTGTTTGTTGGTTTTAGTGTTCGAGTCTTTTGGTTTGTTCTGGCTTTAAGGAGTCATGGGTTATGTCTGTTTAGCTTCTTCAGTTATCATGTCATGTAAGCTATTTATAGCTGCTTTTGTTCATCAATTTAGTCATCAGAAACTTGAGTGATTCATTTTCTCTGATATTTGCCATCTTACAGGCATCGCAAATGTGTCGCATGTTTTATCAGAATTGGTCAAAAATATTTCGAGGCCCCATCTATTAATCATAATTTTTTTTGTTTGAAAATTGTCGCTAAAAGTGATTATCGGCGCATTTTTGACATATATAGCTGCTGGAATTGACATCGTTTTCTAGTAGTATTTCTTAAGATACAATAGCTAGAATGATTTTTTTAGATCCCCAAGCTCAACCAGGCTCGGATGTTACCTTGTTAGAAGCTCGAAGATAGCAACATTATGATGAAAAATATAGAGGATACCTGTGTATACTTAGTGTGTCTCATTGTGTACAATAACCGAAAATTAATTTGGCGTTAAAACACAAAATTCTTATCTAAAAATTAACCATAATATCGTTAACTAACAGTGTGCTTAATTTCATTTTTAAATACAAACTGGAATAACCGAAAATTAATTTGGCATTAAAACACAAAATTTGTATCTAAAAGTTAACCATAATATCGTAACTAACAGTGTGCTTAATTTCGTTTTTAAATACAAACTGGAATTGGAAAAAGCATTAAATTTTCGGTTACAAACATATTCAATCCTCAAAACACCTATTCAACCACCATACTTTGGTGATTCATTTTCACTAATCCATTGTCCATTTTAGACGTTTAATATACCAAACTAAATGTATCATGGAGGAGAACATAAAGATACAATCATCTTTACATTTTAAGTTCGATAAGAACTAGAATGTATGTTCCAAAATGGGCAAATCTCATGTTTCTAAAATGGGCAAACCTATTCTTTTAGCAAACCCCATATGAATGAAATTTGATCAATAATTTTACAAGCTACCAAGATAAGATCGAGCAATTGGATCTTGCATGGGGTAGGTAGGTGTTACCCTTTGACCCATCCGTTATTTTCCTTTGAAACTAAAAGGCTTCTCACATAGGTGATTCCTCATAATCATTAAAAGCAGTAGGCTTAACCTTTTATCATTATTGCTTTTTTTAGAAATTGACTAGGAAATTCATGAGTTCCCTTTAATGACACCACTTAGTTCACGCAAGTAGGTAGTCGTAAACCTGGATCTTGGGATCTCAATATACTAGGTTAGGTTTCCTTCATATGCACATGTTCATTCAAAGGCTTTAGTTTTGTTCCTTTAGTCGAATGACTAACTAACTCTCAAATTAATCCTTTCATAAGTAGATCCACAATGTTACCATTTGACTTTACATAGTCAATAGTGATAACTCCAACTGAGAGTCATTTCGTGGTGGTGTTATGTCTAAGCTTACCATTATACATCACATTATGTGCTTTGTCAATTGGTGATTGGCTATCATAATCTATACAAATGAAGGCCCTGGCTTAGATCATTTTGGAATGTCTTCCACAAACAAGCATAACCATTCTGCCTCTTCTTCATACTTATCTAAGGAGATAATCTCAAATTCCATCATAGATCTGAATATAACCATCAACTTAAGATATAGCAGCATTACCAAGTGTGAATACATATTCAATGGGTGCTCTGAATCTTGTATGCCAAATATCCAATTTGCATCACTTTACATTAATATGATATTTGGATATCTACCCTAATGCAATAAGGATTCATGAGCGTACCTAAAGTACCTAAGCACCTAGTCATAAGTTTCCAATGTTCAGAACATGGATTATTTGCATACCCGCTTAGTTTGTGAATAAAATAGGCTAATTTGGGTCTCATTCAACTCATAAAATACATCAGACTCTTAATGATTCTTAAGTATTGTATTAGGAAACACCATCACCTATATTATTTGATAGATGTTAACAAATGTCAATTAGAGTTCTAGTTGTAATTAAATCACTTGCATTCAATACTTCAAGAATATTTCCCAAATAGTAGGTTCGACTTAACACAATTCAATTTTGGTTCGTGTAATCTTCAATCTAGGAATATTATCTACAAGATCCATATTTGTCAAACCTACTTATTAACATATATTTAGTTAACTTTATCATCATTCATTACTACTAATGATAATAATATTATCCACATATGGACATGGGTTGATATACCCATTATTCATGTACTTCACATAAACACATTTATTGTATTCACTGATTTTGAAACTAAACTAGCATGAGCCAGTGCTCCGCACGGATTCGGGAGTGCTGGAGCACGTGCCCGGATAAATGCAAGAAAAAACAACGTACTTTCTTTCATTTGTTTATTATAGCATTCTACTTTCATTAATTTGTTTATTATAGCAATTGTCTAAAATAAATAAGGCTTAAATGCAAGCAGTAACAAAGTACTTTCATTGACTTTTTATTATAACATCCTACTTTCGTGTCTTCTTATTATTACAGCATTGTACTTTATACAATCTACTCAATTATACCAATGTTATCTACAGAATCAGCAATGAACGGTTCATGTCAGCTCATTAATCATCTCATATGTTTTTGTGAGTATGTAATTTTTAAAGCAAGGATTGGTATCAAAGAATAATTCAAGCTCAAAACTCTTGACACCATCAATTCTACACCATTTATCTTCTTTTAGATACTGGAGAGCTCCTTCACCAGCTTCAGAAATCTAAGGAATGAAAGAAAGTAATCATAATTATTAGGAGTCATAAGTTCAACCGTCACTTTAAGACAAGGGTGTTAACAGTTTTAGTCAAATTATCAACCGCTATAATTGTCAAAAGAATTCCACATGTAACCCCCTGCCATCATAGAAAGCCTGTCAACTAAATGATGAATAAAATTAAAGAAATGAAGTGAATACCTGCCACTCAGAAACAACACCAACCACTGCAGTTTTTAGCAATAGTGGACCCACGTATGCTTCAAAAGCCTACAAAAAATAATAATAAGACAAGGGTAAATTGGTAAATTTGACTAACCAACTATTTTCGCCTTGTAAATGCTTGAAAGTAACCAAGAGTTGACCACCTCAGGATATAATTAGGCAGATCTAAAAACCAAAATCAAATAAAAAATTGAAGTATAATAGAAAGAAATGAAAGTAGAATGCTATAATACACACATAAATGAAGGTATGTTGCTATTTAAACAACAAATTACGTGTAAGCTGAAGAGTATGGGGTATAAAAGCCATATTTGCCCTTCAACTCTAGCATTTTCTCGCCACATAACATCCATTCTTATAGCCTACAATCAAAATCAATATTTGATTAAAAAATGCAACAAAGTTTTTTTCTTTAAAAAGGATTCATTTTCAATTTTTTTTTCTTTGTATGAATTTAAACAAACGTTTCTCAATTCAATACGGGCATAAAGCCTCTGTCTTTGGTATGTATTTTGTAAAAGCATTGCAACTCCTTGCATGATTGCCTATTTAAAAAACAAGTGTATACCTTTCTGCAAAAATATATATATATTTAAAACCTGATGATATAATGACCTGTTTCTGTGAGCAATCGGGTTGACTTTCTATTTCCCATGTGAAACTAATTACTGCCATAAGCATAACACATGAAAACCCCATATACCATAACAAAAGCTAATAAACTTATTCTTAACACCAAGGAGTTATTCACTGAAGGTCTAACGATAAACATATCCTGAAATTTAAGCATTTGTAGGTATATATAAGAGTAAGAGTACTCAAATCAGAAATCAGTTTAAAAAAAGCTTCAAAAAACCTCAAAACTTTAATAAATAAATATTTGGTACAATGTAAATAAAGACGTGAACTTCCAATCGGAACTCAATATCAGTAATGGAACATGTAGTAAGATCTTTAGCCCTAAGATGCCTAAACATGGTCTAATAGGTATTTAAAGAGGATTAGTTCTGGAAAAGAAACATGCTCATTTGAAACCTTTGGATCTTAATCTTTAATTTTTGGTTCTAGAATAATCTTATAAAGGTCTAACAAAATAATACTTCAAAACCTAAATTAGTTACATAGTTAAAAGTAACAGTTTACCAAAATACAAAATCAGACAATTTACTTTGAAAAGAACGTAGGAGGGTATAGTAACCTTAATAATGAAAGTATTGTGCTATTTTTAGCTTTGTATTAACAAAGCTATAAATACCAACGTACTTCGATTGATTGGATTATTAAAATTTTAATGAAATAGAAGAAATGAAAGTACAATAGTATAGTGAACAAATACATAAAAGTATGAAAGTAAGTTGCTATTTCTTACATTTAACCCAAATTAAACGCAAGAATTAGCAACTTACTTTCATTTATTAGCAAGTTATAACAACATACTTTCATTTCATTTTGAAAAAGAAGTACATTACTATAACAACATACTTTTGCATAAGTACAATGTTGTTTTTAACAAAAATCCAAAGTACGTTAACGTTGCTATTAAAACTGACACATGTTTGGAATTTTTTGCCAAATTGGTCCATGATTGCGTATTTTTAACAAAAATGATTGAAAAACATGTTTCTGATTTCGATTTGTTGGTTCAGACGTAGAGTGGTGGTTATAGAAAAGTTTTTAAAATATTATTTTATTAAATCCATTGATGGTTTCGTTCATTTGTATCCTTAAACGAAAGTTATGAAACTATAATGCTATATTACACAATATAATGAAAGTAGAATGCTATTAAACAAAGTAATAGCATTGTTAATTGTTATTGTCTAGATTTGTACCCTTGTGGAGTCTTGTATTGCTGTTGGATAAGGGTCAATATCGTCTTTTTCTGCAACAATCAAACAAGGAACCTCATAGCCCATAGATTCCCCATGGCTGGCAACTTCTATAAGCAATTCTGTTGCTCTTGTCCATGAAGACTCCTTAGAATTGGAAAAAAAACTCAATTTACAAAATATAAAATATAATGTGCATTAAATATATTCATCAATGATATTAAATTAAATTCTCATGACACAATTATTTTTACCTGTCATGAACAAAGACTGCTATGTCACATGCTGCCAAAGCATTTTTATTTAATAAAAACTTCTCAATTGCATCTTCATGTATCTCTCGCAATATCAATGTTTTCTTTGTTCCCTGTAAAATAATAATCATACCACCAATAATTTATTAGATGAAACTTAATCCCTATTTCAAGCAGTGTGTTTTCTGTATAATTGTAATATTTCAATCATGAAATCATTGGACATGAAGGTGAAATAGGGTTAAATGCAAGAAATAGAAACATAAAGTTTCATTTATTTACTTATTATAGCATCCTACTTCCATTTTATTTCTATTATTTAAAGCATTGTACTTCCAGTATATTCTTATTAAGACTCTATACTTTGGAAAATCTTACAATTATAGCAATGTACTTCAATTTTTTCTTTATTGCACATTATACTCTGAAAAATCTATCCAATTACAGCAGTGAAAATTGTTCGATATTTTACTGATATTGATATAATTCTGTAGATTTTCAATGTATAATGATGTAATATGACAAATGAAAGTAAGATGCTATAACAAACAAATCAATCATAGTACATTGCTATTTCTTGTAGTTAGCTCAATGAAATAACAAATAAGCTAAACTTGGATTTAGTGAGAACAATCCAATGAGAGTATGGTTCATTGCACTTAATAGAAATCTTCAAAAAGCCACCAAAAAATTACTTTTATAAGACACAATGGCAAGAAAAATTACCTTCAATTTTTAAAACCAAGTATTTATATTTTAATTTAAATAAAATCATAAAAAGAGCACACATTCATACAGACTATAAGTTTGTGAATATAATAAACTTAAACTAGGCTGATCAACAACATTAACTGCATACCGCTCTTCAGTGGTTGGTTTATAAGCTTCAATAAATAGCCTGCCATTTGAACAATGACAAAAAGATTTTCAGAAAAAACATTAAAAACAAAAAAAAACAAATGTATAAATAATTATGTAATTCAGGTAAACAAACCTTCCAACAAAATAATTCAACAACGAAGTCTTTCCAGCTTCTTTTGGTCCAAAAACAAAACATTGAAAAACATTTCTTTTTGAATATTTTTTATTGCGATCTACACGTCTTTTTCTTGTAATACGAATTGCAGAAGAAGGATCTTCAGCATACCCAATGTATATAAGATTCTCCACACCATACATTGGATTTAAAAGTATCATAAGAGCCCACTACACTGATAAAATAATAACCATAAATTATTATATTTAACTTAAAAATTAAACAAATTGATTGTATACCTGTGACAAAAATCCATCAACAGAAAGTCCTCCCAATGCATTTTTCTCAACTGCATTTACAATAGGTGCTTCACTCCATGGACTGAAATTTATAGAATTAATAAAGATATTTGATAAAAAAATTAATAATAATGTCGAATAAATTAATATACTTTTCGGGTGCAGTAGAAAAAAGATCCTCCAGCTCATGTTCATTAAGAGCATCATCCTGTTTAAAAGAATTGTATTTTCCCTTTTTCAGTATCTTGAGATAAATAATGAACAAAGCTTTATACACATACACATATACGATTATCATGAAATGGAATAAAACATCATCTATATATGAGAATATTAGATACCGAAAAAAGAAAAAGATATAAAAACATACACCATCAATGTCAAACAACGAAAAAACTCCTCTGAAAAATTCCACATCTTCACTTGTCAGCTCCACACTCTACATAACCAATGACAAAATCACTAAAAAGTCAAACAACCATAATTTGGTCAACAGTAAAAAACGTTACCATGTTGTTTCCAGTCTACCTTTCTCTATAAATAAAGCATGTAGAAATAAGAAGTCTGTCAAAGTGAGGGAAGCCATTAGAGATACAGAAGAAGATGAGGATGAAGCCATTTCCAATATGAAATCAGGGGCAGAATTGATAAATATTGAATTAGATTCGATTCTAGTATTAGTTCAGAAATAGAAAGACAATGAAGCTTACATAGTTTAATTTAATGATTAGGTTAAATTAGTTCACTAACTCTGGTTTGATGTTGATCCAAGTTCGAGAAATTAGTCAAATGTAAACAAAGCTACAAGGTAAAGAGGTTTAATGAGGTACAGAACTTTGTGATCCCTAATTTTGATTTAATGAGCAAAAAGGTCAACAGAAATTAACGTGAGCTAACCGGAACCACTGAGGCTAGTAATCCAAAAAACACAGTCTTTTTGCTGAAGTAACTCCTGCAGGTCGATTTTCTCGACGAAAGATTTATGGTAGACAATGTTCGTGGATTTTCTTCCATTCGTTGAGGTTTCGTGAAGAATCGAACCTACAGATTCGAATTATCAAAAACTTGTAGAATATTCAAAAATCAAATGATCAAGTTACAACGACATTTTACCATTCCAACCATTCGTAACTGCATGTCCATTCGTCGTGACTTCAACATCAACTTGATAAGATGACGTTCTCGAACCTTCCATGGCTTTAATTGGCGCCAATTTCTTCGCAATTGACGTCAAATTCTGTTGAGAACCAATCGAGGTTGTCGGGATTTTCGCAAACCCTAGCTTTGTTGTCGGTTGGGGGTTAACAAAGTCCACCGCCGGCGAAGAAGTAAAAACCGACGAAAATTTTGCCGCTGAGAACATTTCGTCAATTAGGTTGATTTGGGGAGGATGGGGAGAAGATACGAATAAAACCCCACAATCGGATATCCGGAAACAAAGATTTACCCGACATATTAAGAAACCGGATCCACAAAGATCCGAGAAGCACAAAACCCCAAAACCTCAAAGGTTTTAATATCTATATCTATATATAATTCTTATAATAAAGGTCATCCAAATTAATATGGTTCAAGATATGTCTCATTCTTGCACCATATTCATTTGAAACCTCCAACTCTTCATCTTTCAACTAATTATTAAAAACCACTCAAGAGTTTTTAACTTATATATTATAATTACTAAGTATTTAAACTAATAAAGATATAATTTATGAGTATCAAATGAATTGTAGTTGAATAGTTTTTTTTACTATAAAAGATGACAATCATTTGAGTAACACACAAATACAAATCACATACAAAGTGAGAAAAATCATATATAAAGAAGAATGTCAAGGTTTAAAGATATTTGTGTTTGCTTGAGTTTTATATATATATATATATATATATATATATATATATATATATATATATATATATATATATATATATATATATATATATATATATATATATATATATATATATATATATATATATATATATATATATATTTCGAGCCATAATACGATGATCATACAACCATTTTCAACAAAGAAAATGTGTGTATATGAAACACATTTCGCAATAGTGTTATTATATTTTATTACGTTTTATGTTTATTTTGTAACTCAAACTTATGTAATTAGTTGATGATTTGGATTCTTATTTGAGATTTTTGATATTCTTATTTCATCGATTAGAATAGTATGCATCTTCATGTAATATAAGCTTTGATATTTTTATTATCATGTGTTATGTTTATGATTTATAAAAAAACACATGAATACTTGAAGATATTATTGAAAAAAATAAAGCAAGTAGATCAATAAATAATTGTTCTTGCATTTGTAATAAAAATATAATTAATAATTTAATTTGATCGAAATGAATGATTTTACAAGATACTTAGTAAATCATACATATAATATACTTAAATTTGATTAAATTGAATAGTTTTTACAAAATACTTAGTTCATAATATATTATAATTATCTTCTAATAAATGAAGTTTGCTAATATATAAGTACATTTTACAATTACCTGCATATTATAATTATTAATAGATGTATTTTTACTTCAATCACATTTATTTAAAACTCTTATGACTTTTCATGTTCTTTTTAATAATAATGTTAACGTTGGTTTATAATCAACATATTACGCTAAATTATATATTATAATGATATTATAAATTGAATCATTGTGATTCATTTTAAATATATTAGTTTTTAATTGTTTAAAATAGATGATGAAACATGATTTTAATTTTATTGTATATGTAACTTTTAGAATTAAATGTACGTAAAAACACGCTTTTAGTATGTATATTAAATCAATACAAACATTATCATTAGTTTGTAATTGTAAATATTATGACAAATTTAGATATTATAATGATATTATTACATTAATTAAGACAGTTTATTTTAGTTAAACATTAGTATTAGTTGTTCAAGTGTTGGCAATAAAAATATGTTAGTTCATTATCCATAAGTCAAAAAAAATCCACAATATAGATTACAGCTATATTATGATTTTTTTTTATTATTTTAACCATTATCCTGAAATTTCTTATTGTTTATTTATTATGATATTATTTAACTAATTATTTATTACTTTTTGATTTTTTTAGAACGAATGTCTTGATATAAGATAATTCATTAGTGTTACATCAACTTTTTGTTTCTTATATACAATTGTTAGTACATACTAGATAGCAATGACTTAGATATTTTTTGTTCCTGCGCAAAACTTTAACAAAACATATGTATTATTATTCTAACTACATAATTTTGTTCCTGCGCAACGCGCGGGGATTCACCTAGTATAGATATAATTCTAGCATGACGTTGTAAAAGTTTTGATGTCATTGTTTTAGAGCATGACTTAAGCCATACAAGGACTTAACATATTCGCAAACTTTCTTTTCTTGTCACGTGGCAACAAACCCCTCATGTTACTCCACATAAATCTTTTCTTCTAATCCATCATTTAGAAAGACCATTTTCGCATCTATTTGGTACCTTCCAAAAACAAACAAATATGATGCAACAAATTGTAGCCCAAATCTGGAAAAAGAAAAACAATATTTACCCTATTCTATAACCCAATGTCACAAAGCACTGAACATACAGAAAAACAAAATTATGGTGCTACCGCAGCCCCATAATATTTTGCACACATTATCAATTTGTCGATTCAAGTAGGACTTAATATAGTGAAGGAAACCTTGATAAATTATACAGTACATTACATAATTCCAAAAACACAATTTGATTTAAAAAAAGAACTACAGTTGATTCTACATGTGTTACAAGTGAGCAAACCGAATAAATTACAAGGGCGTAATGGTCTTTAACCGCTCACTGTTCTTTTTGCGCTTTGAATTTGGCTGGCTTTGGTTTAATAATGTTACCAAGTAGAATCAAAACAACAGGAATAATAGTTCCAATGTAGTACACACTCCCGTAAGCAGTGAGTGTCTCGTGTAGGCTTAACACCTAAGACAAAAAAACACAAATTATTTTTATAATTATGACATTGTACTGTTGAAATTTCTACCAAATTATAGCAGTGAAAATTGCGTTGTATTTGGATGACAGTTATTATAATAGGATAGGTTTTTCATAGTACATGATGTAAAAAGGAAGAGATGAAAATAGGATGCTAATATTATATAATAAACAAATAAATGAAAGTACGTTGCTATTTCTGATACTAACCATGAAACCGACACACGAGTAGTTCAGAACGAGAAGTGTATACGCAAAATTCACGAGCATGAAAATCTTCTTAAGCAACGAGGGAGCGGCTTGCTGCCATCTGTAAATGGCTGCAGACAAAAAAGTATAAAAAAGTCTGTTACACAGGACAAAACAGAACAGAACAGGTTGTACTGTGTTTGACGTATTGGGACCGGTGTCAATGGAACAAAATTTTCAATTTTTTGTCACATTTGAAAAGATGGACGTGGACTTGAACTTGGTCTGGATCTCTAGTCAATGAAAAAGACGTGAATGCCCTTGTCATCGTTATCATAAATGAATATTATGGTTTAAAAAAAAGTAGGTGAATATAATAATTACCTCTTGAACCAGCAATCATCAAAGCTGATTGAACAAAAAATATGATGTATCCCGGATATAATCCCTGTTATGATAGAAATTATAAATCGTTGTTTGATAAATTGGGAAAAGATGAAACATTGTTGCGTTAGCAAAAAATTTACATAGCAAACTATAATAAATTTAAATATGTAACTATAGTCTAAACTTACATGCCATACAGCACTAACAGTCTGTGTTGCAAGCAATTGAACGAAACCAGCCTTCTTTCCCTTTTGAACAAGTCTGTCATAAACATCTGAAAATAAATGCAGGGATTAGACACTAAGGCATGACATGACAGAACAAGTTGTACTGTGTGTGACATGCACAGACTAGGACTAGTACCCATATCAACAAGACAAAAATTGCAATTTTTCGTCCTACCCAAAAAAGTCAAAACAAGGTAGGACAGAGACTTGCTCTCCGTCTATTGTTTGTGTAAAATGACGCAAATGCCCTCCTTGTCTCAACATAAAAAAATAATAATAATAAAATACTGGACAAGCACTCATCAGTGGGACAAATTTACAATTTTTTGTCCTACCCGAAAAAAGTTATTACAAGGTAGGACAGAGACTCCCTCTCCATCTCTTGTTTGTGTAAAAAGACATAAATGCCCTCATCTCAATACTGGACCAGGACTCATAAATGGGACAAAGATTGCCCTTTTTTGTCCCACCCAAAAAAATATATGTTAATACAAGGTATGACAGTGACTTGCTCTTGATCTCTTGTTTGTGTAAAAAGACATAAATGCCCTCCTCATCTCAACATAAAATACTGGACCAGGACTCAATATCACTGGGACAAAATTTTCAATTTGTTGTCATACCCAAAAGAGTTGTAAAGTAGGACAGGGACTCGCTCTCACTTGTTTGTGTAAAAAGACGAAAATGCCCTCCACATCCTCAACATAAAAAAAAAACATTTAAAAACCAAGTAACAAAGGACTCACAGTGACGAAGCCATGTGCTAACTTGAATATTCCACACGAGGGGCAACTCCACTGCACTCTTAGCAAACTCAACTCCCAAAACATCAACATTTTTGGCGCGGTCCCACCGCGCCTTGGGCAGGGGCGAATCGGTCCATCCACTAAAACCCAAACCCGAAATAATAATCGAAGCTTCTGAAATTGACCATATGAAATAATATTTCCAACGGGCTGTAAAGCCCGCCATGTATTGGTAGCTCAGTTTTTTCAAGAATCCCCATTCTTTGTATATTGGTTCAGTAAATTTTGTCAAAGGGTATGAGGGTACCAGGTATAAATATAAACCCATGCAAAAAGCAGCTTGCAAAAGGGCTTTTAGGGTTGCCCCAAAAGGTGATGGTGTTCCTTTCTCAGATTTTGTCCAAATCTGAAAAAGAATGTTGTAAAAGACATCAATATATTAGTTTTTGAAAGGTCTTTAACTTAGGGTTGAAAGAAGGGGTAATATCGTAATTTTGACGTACCCCTTTCCGTTCTGTCCAATCCAAGTAATCTTTAATTTCATAAACTGGACCTGCAAAGTGACTTCCACAACAGAGACAAAATCCCACATATTCAATCAAAGATGGAAGTTTAATTAACCGATTTTTCTTTTGAGATTCACGAAGATCTTCTTCTTTTAGCAATCCATCATTGTAATTGATTGCACATGAAATCACTTTCAATGTTATCACCATAAGAGCTCCTACATCATATAATAAGAAATCAATTAATTTTCACTAGTTAACAAAACAGAGCAGCATCTTATAAGTTATAACAGTATAAGATTTTGGTTAAATCTTTGTTATATAAATATTTTTTATAAAAATGTAGTAAATGAAAAGGTGGAGAGAGGGATTACCTGTAGCATCAATACCTCCTTCCTTCCATGCATCCCCACTCATGTAGTATACATGGCTACATATTTTCCAAGTAAATAATAATAATCAGTACTTTTAATAGAGTTTTTTAGACTCTTTAATGCTGTTTTCGAGTTTAAAGGATAAAGAAAAAGAGAAGGATGTTAAAAGAAATGGAATATAACTAACGGTTATAAACTAGTATTGACATAAAATTTACATGGAAAGAGTATAATTTATGATTGTAAGATTGTGTGCTTTCTTTCCATTTCTGGTGAAAATGAATACACGAAATTAATTAAAATTTAGCAATTTCTTTTTCCTTAGTGAAGACTTTATAAACTGGTAACTGGTTTACCAATAAAACTAGCTATTGCTTAAAGTCACCTTAATTTAGATCGACAGAGTGTAAATGATTGTAAAGTTGTAGGCTTTTTTTTCCCTTTCTAGCCAACTAGAAAATCCAAAAATCAAATAGAAGTAAGCATCTTCTTTTACTTATTTGGTACATTTATGCAAAAACCTTTTACTCTTTTACCGATTGATGCTAACAGCATTCATTTTTAACAATTTATGCAACAATATTTCACTTTTGTAGCATTTATGCACTGACACGGATCATGCAACCACTTATCACTCGATTAAACATCAAAATAACTCATGGAACAGCAGAAATCGCAAGCAACGAGTGTAAAGAGATTCAGATAGCATAAGAGTCGGTCAGCGATGCGCGATTATTATCAGAATTTAACCCTAATTTCTCAATCAGATAATCAAAGCTTCGAATTAAACGATCAAATAATAAGTTCGTACCATCCAATGAGGTATCCCATCGCCAACACAAACGTAATTAAGCCGCAATGTCTCCGGTAGACCACCATTGACCCGTAACTGACCAACATAGGCACAAAAAAGTGGAGATTCGACGAGAAACCAAAGGACAAGTAAGACAGCACGGCGCCAGTCAAGGCGGCGTACATGTGTTTCCCGGTGGAGCCGCCAGGGATGAAGCGGTGGAAAAAGCCGACTGGAATAGTGGCAACGAAGCATAGAAGAAATCGGAGTACCGGCACCGATACTCCGATTGCCGCCGCCGTAGACTCCATATCCATGCTTCTCAACTTTGTCACAGTGAGTCGTCCGACTCCGAATCTGTTTCCTGGATTTGAATTTGGGCAGACGACGCCTTAAATGGGAACAAACAAATAGTAGTTGAGTGGGCCCAGACGAGCTGTGAGGTCAGCACGTGACGTGGTTGACACGTGTACGTCTTTTATTTGTTAGCCAGTAGCAGATAAGAGTAGGGTATCGGTACTTGGTGGTTGAATCCATGGTTTGGATTCTCCGATTTTTTCGATACGATCGAGGAGCACAAAAAGAAAGTTATTTTTTTTCGTATTTCTTAAAATATATTCGATAATTTTATGTGAATTATTGTAATGATTTTTTATATAAAAATATACAGTAATTTAATATTAATTTTATTAAAGCCATGAGTTTTAGGTTTGGATTCTAAAAAACCCCATAAACACTTTTTTAGGTTATTATTTGCTATTACTTTTGGAAACAAAATTTAGTCATGTGACCAAAATATATGGTTAACGTGTTGGTTTGGTTGACATTAAAGTCACAAGTTTTACATCCCACCTTGTAATAATCTAGCATTTTTTTTGTTCCCCTTAAATTACAGTTTTGGTCCTTGCGGTTTATACAATTTTACAGTTTCAATCCAAGTATTGGATTTTTCAAGAAACTGGTCCCCGTGTTTGGCATTTTATTACATTGTTGATTCCTCTTGGAGTTACCATCTGTTTTACTCCGTTAGTACATATCAGGTGACCCTCACGTGAGGGGGTTTTGGTCAATTTACCATGTTGACACCCCTAAATTACTGAAAAAATACAAATGACAACACACCTCTCCTCACTTTGTTTCATCATGTAAGAACCAATAATTTTGTTTCATTTCCATATATGATTCATACAGTTTCTGGTAGCTTAAATTTGTTGCAAATTGCAGACCGAGAAGCTGGGGACAGACATCAAAGAGATGAGATTGGGAAACTCAAGGATATTGTTAGCAGCAGCTGATGATTGAATTATAAAGAGACTGAAAGAGAAAGAAGACGAAATCATGAAAATCAGACAATTGACTTGGTCGTTAGAAGAAAAAGTGAAATCTTTGAATGTAGAGAATTATAACTGGAGAGATTTAACTCAAACCAACGAGGCAATAGCTAACGCCCTACGAAACAATCTCCAACAAATCCTAGCACAAATTCAGCTACGACAACAATACCGTCTCGATTTCATAGACAACGTTGCAAAACCAATAGCCGTGTAAACACGTGTTATCGAGGCTATCATTGTTAATAAGAATATATAGGGCGTTGATGGTGACCTTATACTAGAGAACGTCTTGGTCTACAAGAACATCATTTCGAGCAAATCACCCACAAACTTCAGAAATTAAATCCAGAAAAAACAAATCATGTTGCGTTGCATATAAACAATTGCATCTCGACATATTAAATAACTACCAAAACGTATATATTGAAGCTTTTATCCATCTTCTTCAGCATCTACAAGAAAAGACCCAAATGTTTATCCGAAATAATCAAGAAAAAAAGATGAACCATAAGATGTTAACTTCTATTACATTGATCTTAACCTCGTTTTATCATAGAAATATTGAATCTTGAATATAGACTTCATTTTTTATGTTTTTAATGATTTACAACCATTAATGGAGTTTTCATCCATAAAAACTTGCAGGTTCAGCAGTGAAGTCGAACTAAGCAAGTTTCTTGGCAGCATAGATGTCATTCCAGATGCTTATAGAGCAATTCCATAAAATTATTTGACTTTTTTTTAACTTCACAAGACTTGTTTTGGGATCAAAGTTCCGACTTTCGACAGTTTTCCTGATTATGCAACTTGGTTTCCTAAGAGAGAGTTCAATTTGGTTTCATCTGAAGACTATTAAGTCTTCGATTTGATTTTAACAAATCTAAACCCAAATTTCTCCATTAAAAAAGCTGTTATTGAGTTATTTGAGCATCATGTCAGCCTTTTGTAGCTCCGAAATCAGGTATAGTTTCTTTGTAGCAGATGTTGGAATCAATATCAAATCCACTATTTTACTATTATATTATTGTGTTTAAAGTCATAAAACATTTATACATGGTGAATTGACTAAAAAGCCTTCACGTGATGGTCACCTGATATGTTCTAATGGAGCAGAACAGACAGTAACCACAAGAGAGACTAAAAGTGCAATAAATTGCCAACCATAGGGACCAAAACTATGAAAAATCAAAACTTGGACTAAAATTGTAAAATCATGTAAACCACGGGAACCAAAACCGTAATTTGCTATTGTTATTACTTTTATAGAACTTGTTAACTTTTAGTTTGTTCAGTCACCAAGGTATATCTAAAAGATTTTCATGAAACTATTTTATGTAGTTTCCATGTTTTCCGCTTATTAAACCATTTTTTCATTTAGTGTCCTACTTAATTATATACATAATATAAGTTTTATATAGATAATTTGTGAATCCTAAATATGAATCTTGATTTATGAATGACGTGTTAATGAGCAAGCTAAAAGCCTTCTTCAACAAATTAGTGGTTTACAAAAAAAAATTGTGATTTCTCTTTTCAAATACTATATTAATTATATAAAATTATATAAAATGCATACTAATAACAGAAAATAATGAACAAATAGAAAATGGGGAGTAAAAGTAAAAAAAATTCTTAAAAACTAATGGAAAATATTGATAACTGGTCAGGCACTAAAAGATAAAGATTAAAAAAATATTGGTAACCTGTTAGGCACTAAAGGATAAAGAATAAAAAACATTTGAAATAGATGTTGGTGATCGATCAAAAACTAAATAAAAATAAAAAATTAATGATAAATGTGGAATAAAAAATATTGAGACTAATTGTAAACTGAGACGTAAAACCTATGATTTTTAGGTTGGGGATGTTAGGAAAATGTGAAAGGTTTTCCGCAACCATGAACTAAATAACCTAAGTTCACATGCAACCTAGAAAAGATCTATGTTTTCTTACATCGAACATGTAACTAATTCCTAAAGGCCAAACAAAAATTAACTAAAAAAAATAAATCAGAAGAAACTAACCTTTAGTTTTAATCTTGAAGCTAAGCAGCACAAGTGTCCTGTCTCAAATGAGATCACACACAGGGAGCCAGAGGGTGGACGAAAATTCCAGAGAGAATTGTAGAATGAGCACTAATAATGAGGCCTAGGGTTCCCTATTTATAGGGAAACAAGAAACCCTAGTCGTCAGCCATTTTCCGGATTATACGTACGCGCGTCGCGGCCTTTACATTGGCGCACCGCGCGCCGTAATTCAACTATTGAATTCGTACGAATATGTACGCGCGTCGCGGCCTTTACATTGGCGCGCCGCGCGCCGCAATTCAACTATTGAATTTGTATGACTTTAGTCCTTGACTTCCTGATTAATCTAATTAATGCCACAGAAATTAATCCAATTAATTCATGATTAATTATTAATCAATCAATATAGTTTCTAATTAATATATTATCACTTTAATATATTAACAAACCATATCTTTTATTTCTATTGATTTATTAATCCCATAATAAACCAACATTTCTCTCTACCGAACTTTCTACCAAACCTCCAGCTATGAGGGCAACCCAAATGGACTTTGCTTCTATTAATTAGGTAAATACAAATTATAAGTCATGGCTTAGACACCTAATCCAACAGTCTCCCACTTGGATAAGTCTATGACTATAATTACCAATTTATCCTCTAATTAATCAGCAACCTGTAGCTTCCTAGAAACTGCTGCCGAACTCTGACCTAGTCAGTTCTGTCCATAGATAAGTGATCAGATGATCCTTCGTCCAACAAGATATTTTCAGACATGAGACATGGATTGAGATCAATCTCTGTCTGATATTGTTTCCCGATTTCCGATTTTGCTTATGACTATCAGACTTCCAATTGAACGCATCAATTCAGTCCTGGCTGGCCAGCGCTTCAGTCAACTTCAAAATCATCCAGTGGCCAACAGATATCTGTTTCCCGTCTAGGTCAAGGGACGAATAAGCTTCGACTAATATGTTATATCTTTTACCCGACAAATCACTCACAACAGCACATTTTATAACACCGAGTTACCGATGCGTTTTCGTACTATCAATGAACAACCGCCTTGCAAATTATAACTCATATCTCTCCACTTTAAGACCATAAGATTTTATCGTCTCAACATTGCTCGTGATATAATCCATGAAGCAATCCATTGAGCGCGGGTTTATCCAATACTCAAATCTCCATTTCCAAGTACTCATGAACGTTGCAGCAATCTTATTGCTATGTCTAACTCCTTAGACAATCTACAAACCAATTCATGACAGTCTTCCTTCATACTTACTCCCTAAGAGTATGAACGACTGTGGATATTTGAATAATCCAATTATTCAGGAAGTAAAACATGCAAAAGCGAAACATAAAATCTGACTGGCAGCTACTCCTGCTTATTACCAAGTCTCCACGAGGTAATCACCAAGTCGGATTTATCATAACTATTATCGGTTTCTTATTCTCTTTTAAACTTTCAATTCAAGCCTTTTATATCTATGTCTATGACCTTTTCACTCTTTCTATGTATCCAAGTGTCTAACACTTATACACTTTATTGCAGATGATCCTATCGGATACTCTTCTGATGATATCTCAATTTGTCATTTTGTCATTTTGTCATTCTCTCTCACAACTACATTCCGGTGATGTGTACCGTGACTACCCATGGTTCTCGGGTCTTTAGTCTACATGACTACACCCTAAGACAATTTCGAGGTGTCATGATGTGCCGGTGAACCACACACGCTCCATCAGAAACCAACGAAATTCTTTAACCATGAAGTCCTACAACACCACGTTCTGGTGTAAACAATTACCGATTTGAAAACCCTTTCAAATCAATCACCCTAATCATTTCCCAGTGATTTCTCACGTCTGTTCAAAAAATCCATTCAGTATTCTCAGCCAGGCAATATCCTGAATCCAACTTACAATGCTCTAAGCATTAAGTCATCAGGATATGTTCATAACACTTCTAATTTGTCCAAGAGGCTTGAGGAACCTGATGTAATCTCATTCCAAGCCCTTTCGGAATCCTAAGATTACCAATAATCCTTGTGTCATGATTTCCGGAAACCATTTCCTTTCGGGGACTCTTTCTTATGCATCTTGAATCCCATCAAGATTATATTATCAACGGCTAAGTCAATATTGTCAGTCTCATCTATCTGATAGATGTCTATGAACTACGTGAGTATGCTGCACCTTCTTTGTTTCTTTCATGCCAATTCATTACACTTTGTAATGACAGGAAACTCCATTCCTGGGGTTATGCATCTTGAATCTCATCAAGATCATATTGGCATAATTCTGATCTATCTAATAGATATCCACAACCATCTGAGTATGTTGTATCTCTTAAAGTCTTTTATAGCGAATCGTTTCTTAACACCAAGTCATTACACTTTGTAATGATAAGAGACGTTTCCTAGAACCAGTATGTAACCCACATACAGTGATAGCAGACAACAACAATACTCCCACTGGCTTTGACACTGTTATATGACTCTATCGGACTATTCACAAAATCCAGAACTTATGGCACATTTTACGAAACCGAAATCCAAACCTTTCCGACATATGAAAGGAAATCTTTCAGACTATTCACAAAATCCAAACCTTTTGGCCTATTTTGAGAATCCGAATATCCTTTCTTGCGAGATGCCCATGGGACGAATCCCGGGGCCATGTACCTTTTGTAATGGCATGCTCTATGTGAGTCCCTATTAGTGTGCTGGTAAACCACACACGCTCCACTAACGACTCACACTATGCCACGCAGAATCCTCTCGGATTACATCTTCTATTGAGAGTGCTTCTCTCAGAATCAATCGCTTGACTCCAAGTGATGACTCATTCAACTAGATGTTCTGTAAGTACATTTCTATGTTCCTTTCTTTTGATGATTCAATTACTCCCACTGGTTCCTAGACCAGTTGTAAAGATCAATCAAACTGTCACATAGACTGTATCTCGCACTAAGGTTCTCTTATTTGGCAGCAACCGGGCTCACCAATGCTTCCAGTAGTCGGATTACTTATCCGTACCATCTTTAGTGTTTTACCACTACTCGGTATATCACCCAGATCATAACTCCTTATGACAGTGACAATGACTACTGTTCAAGCGAAGAGAGGGTATGTCAGGTTTAACAGGAATCTAATTCCTGGTCAAGTCCCAGTGGTGACTAAAGGTTCTTTCACTTGGCTAAGCCCTGAACTCATTCAGAATTATTCTTACTCCCACTGTTTCCTTAGAACTTGAGTTCTTTCTAAAAGCACTCTTCTTTCAAAGGATAACCGGAGTGGCTAATGAAACGACATTGCTGATTAGTTTCAGGCTTGTCATGAGATTCAAACGAATGCTACATGACCCTGGACTTTCTATGTACTAGTGGGACGATCCCAGCTTTACATTTCAGACAGTGTCAACATAACCTACTTAGTCTAAGATGTGGTCGGAATATGGCTTCTGCGGTCTGACTGGTTGAATATTCAATTCATTGAAATATTAGTCGGAAATATATCCAGTGTATCTTATACACCGAGGATCAAAACTATTTCGATCAATGCTCCATCATCTTCACTAAGACACATTATAACCATTAGTGTTCTTGGAAGAGGATAAACTGTGAAACATTTTCTCAGTCTATGTAGTTATTCCGGTTCTGTTGATCTTATACTTCCTTTGAAATCCTTGAACACTTCAAGGTTCCAATCAATCGCTTATTCCGATAAGCGAAGCCATATTTGTCAAACTATTTGGCAAATATTTTGAAGCATAACTAATCGTGTTCTGTTCGAAGATTCGAGCAATACACAGTAACTTATGTGTCTGTCGCTCAAAATCTTAATACCTTTACATCTCCATGTAAATTTATGACTTTGTTAATATTGTTCAAGACATGTAATCATCACCTGACTCCAAGTCAACTGATTCCAAAATCCTATCCATTGGATCTTTGGGCGATTCCTTTCTTGCCACAATTAATTTTATTAAGCATTCAATTCATCATGTGACTCTAAGTCAAATGATTCCAAAGTCCTGTCCAACTGGACCTTTGGTTGAAGTGATTCTCATAAAATTCACTTTAACAATCATAAAGAACACAATTTACAAATCCAATCCCATTGGATGTATCAACATTCAAGTTATTATCTTTAATGCCATTAACACATTCATACAACATTTCGAGGATAATTAAAACAATCAAAAAGAAAATCAACATTTTATTAAAAACACAAAAATCCTCGAACAATGTACTATATGAAAACAATGTCGTTTGCATCTAATAATCTAATAACAAGATTGTAATATCTAACTAAACTTCAAAACTGCATGAGCTGGAAATCCAAAAGTGCTCCAAAAGTGCTCCTATGCGTCAAAGTCCTGTACCCTACTGATTCCCTGCATACAAACCAAACGTGACTATCACATTATGTATCAAGGAATTATGGATCAGGAGTTTCGAAGTTTTTAGATAAACCTGAGTTTCTAAGGATTTTACCTTGGAGCATTTTCCAATCTTTCCGTGACTGTATCCGATCCTATGGATTCCCAGTTTAAGACATCTCAGAACATGTCCAGACGATCTGGAACGTTTCTTGCTGCGTCTCTTCACTGGACTCAATCCAGAAGTAGCCGAACCAGTGGAGCAATGCCTGTCCATGAGTGACTAGTATAGGGTCAACAGAGAACGCATTTCCATAAAAGTCTTTTTCCGGTCTTCCTTTCTATACGTCTGAATGAACAGATCGTACCTATTAGTCAGCGAATCAAGTCGGATCTTAACACTCATTTCCTGACTAATTGGATGACCGAGTTTGTACAATTCGCCTATGTATCTCTCAATCTTGAGAACATGCGAATCGATGCTACTTCCTTCTTTTAGCTTGCACTCTGCAAGTCTTTTGAAGATCCTAGCTCGTTCCTCTTCAACCGGTTCTTGGAACCTTTCCTCAACCAATTGTATTAACTCATACGGCCCTAGGGATCCAAAATCCCAGCGGAACTCGGGGTCAATGGTCAATAGCATGAGGTCACGAACTTCCTCGGATTCATCAAATAATAGGTCATGTTCATCATAAAGACCTTTTGTGATGACATGTTTTGGTGGAACTGGGATTGGATACTCAATGAGGTGTAGCTTGCCAGCAATAACAAGAACCATTCTCCAATTGCGAAGCCATTCCACATAGTTAAGGCCAGTCAGCCTTTCCATATTTAGCAGGCGCTTTCTGATGCCCTCAGAAATGGGTGAAGGAGGAGGAGGAGGATGAGAATAGACACTCGATTCAGACATCTATAAAAGGAAACATAATTTATTAGTTTAATTAATCTTTTTAAATAATTACCCAATATATATTATTTAACAAGGCTAGGATCCAAAATACCCCAACTATGCTGTGAAGAGGGATGCCGTAGTCACAACACAGTGGTCATTAAGGTAGATAACTATTATCAATTTCAGTCTTATGAAATTCCTAGATCTGTGAGACTCATTGAACTGTTCAATGGCATGTTTAATCTCGGATATGCCCCACCGTTTGTGACTGGGATGCTGAGGATCACAAACCGGGTGTGAATAACCATGCAAATTAGCTTGGTACTCTCGGGGTCCATTATCATCTCAAATTGATGTGCCGGTTAACCACACACGCTCCATCAACAATGATAACACCCGAGAAACCCATTGCCACTCTTTTTGAACCCCCATTGGTGTGCCGGTAACCCACACACGCTCCACCAACGTTTCATAAAGTGCAATGTGCAATTTCATGGGTTAGCATCAAATTCACATTTTTTTAAAGTAACTAGATTGGGAATTCTTGTACGGGTTCTAGTACTTTGATCATTATACTTTTAATGATTAAGCGGTCCTATCAAAACTGTTCGACTAATGACCCTCCACTGATCAGGCGAGCGGTGGGTGAGAGTGAACACCCATTAGACCGCCATTTTATAGGCAGTCTCCTTATACCCACTTTATATATCAGCTTCGTGAATGAGGCCTACTAATGATTTGACTAACCAATTTATCTTATACATATAGTATTAACCTTTAATAATATATATAAGATGTATTTTAAATCTTTTAAAATATTACTGGTTTATCTTTTAATTTCCTGAAATTTAACTATTAATTTCAAATTAAATTAAACCTTTAAATTCGATTTAATTCATCTTTTAATTAAACTATTAATTAAATTAATTAAATCTAGATATTTTAAACCTTTTAAAATATTTAGGATTTATCCTTTAATTTTCGAAATTTAACCATTAAATTTAAAATTAAATTAAATCCCTTGAATTATCTTTTAATTAAACAATTAATTAATTTAATTCAAATGTAGATAGGTTTTTCCAAATCAATCAAATCAATTTAAACATATCTTAAACCCCTAATTATCGAAATTCAAAAAAATGGGTTTAAGGTTATCCAATTAATTAACCAATTAAAGTTACCAAAAATAGAAAACATTCCAAAACCCTAAGCAGAAAATCGAAAAAGAGGGGGGAGGGCTAGGGTTTCAAAAATCCTAAACCCTAAAATCGAAATCAGGCCTAAAGGATTTATAAACAATAAACCCTAAATTTTTTAGGAAAACTATTACAGCAATTCAATAAGAAAACAACCAAACGCTCTGGTACCACTGAAAGGTTTTCCGCAACCATGAACTAAATAACCTAAGTTCACATGCAACCTAGAAAATATCTATGTTTTCTCACATTGAACATGTAACTAATTCCTAAAGGCCAAACAAAAATTAACTAAAAAAATAAATCAGAAGAAACTAACCTTTAGTTTTAATCTTGAAGCTAAGCAACACAAGTGTCCTGCCTCAAATGAGATCACACCCAGGGAGCCAGAGGGTGGACGAAAATTCCAGAGAGAATTGTAGAATGAGCACTAATAATGAGGCCTAGGGTTCCCTATTTATAGGGAAACAAGAAACCCTAGCCGTCAGCCATTTTCCGGATTATACGTACGCGCGTCGCGACCTTTACATTGGCGCGCCGCGCGCCGCAATTCAACTATTGAATTCGTACGAATATGTACGCGCGTCGCGGCCTTTACATTGGCGCGCCGCGCGCCGCAATTCAACTATTGAATTTGTACGACTTTAGTCCTTGACTTCCTGATTAATCTAATTAATGCCACAGAAATTAATCCAATTAATTCCTGATTAATTATTAATCAATCAATATAGTTTCTAATTAATATATTATCACTTTAATATATTAACAAACCATATCTTTTATTTCTATTGATTTATTAATCCCATAATAAACCAACATTTCTCTCTACCGAACTTTCTACCAAACCTCCAGCTATGAGGGCAACCCAAATGGACTTTGCTTTTATTAATTAGGTAAATACAAATTATAAGTCATGGCTTAGACACCTAATCCAACAAAATGTTCAATGTCTCAACAAGTATAAAATATTTATATAAATAGTATGATCGTTTTTACGTTACATACAAAGCATAATGAAGCATATTGACAAGGAAGAATTATAGGGACTAGTTTGTTAATTTGACATTTTATGTAAATTAACTAGAAACTAAATAATGTTTAAAATAAAATCAAAACTCGATAAGTAATAAGGATAATCACTTGTTTAGATTGAAAAGTACTTAGAGGTATTACACATTGAGTAATAATATCAAAGTGATAGTGATACCTCAAATATAAAAGGAGTGTTTGTGACACTTTGGAAACAAGTAACACATAAAACCCTATTCTTTATCTCTCTCTCTCTCTCCCTCCTCCCTTACTTCTGCCTGAAGCAACTGTCAACCATCTCTATATTAGTCGTCGACCACCACCTCCTTCTTCATCCGCCTTGCTCTCTCTCTCTCTCACACAATATCTCTCTATCTCTCACTCACTCTCTCCTTCTTTGCTTCTGCCTGAAGCAACTGTCAACCATCTATATATTAGTCGTCAACCACCACCTCATCCTTCATCCATCTTGCTCTCTCTCTCTCTCTCTCTCTCTCTCTCTCTCTCTCTTTCTCTCCTTCCCGATTGCAACAACCAAGATCAAAGTCTCGGTTTAAGTTGCTTGGATCACAATCAATTGTGTTCATCATGGGTTGTGGGAGTTCTTGACTAAGAGCTTAAAGGTTTCAAATTTTGGTACATGTTTATAGCTTTAGGGTGCGATTTCACTAAAAGGGTGCTACGTTAGACCCTCATTCATCCAAGATTAAACCAAGGCTCACTATATAAATTTATAAACCCTAAATTACTTCTATGTTTAGCTTGTGTTGCAAGTGTTGTTTGTGAGAACCCGAATTTTTCTTTACTTCAAAATGTCATGGTTTTACAATTCATTTCCTTAAAAATTGGTCCCTTTAAAACTTTACATCATTATAATAAAAACCGAACAGGGTGATGGGGTTTGCTTAGTGAGGTTGGCGATGGCGGAGATATGTCTTGATTAACGAATTGAAGTTGTAAAGATCACTGGAAGTTTGGTTATTGTCATGGGGGAGGAGAATAGCAAAAAAAGGAAGTCGGGAAAGCGATTATGTGAACAAGTTGTCAATTACAAAACCTAAACCCAAATCTTTCTTACCAAATTTGAAGCAATTAATGTAAGATTTATGGGTTTTGCAGGTTCTATGCATATGCTCGGAATTTTGTATCGTGATTTGAAGCCGGAAAATGTTTTTGTTAAGGAAGACGACTACATAATGCTTTTAGACTTTGATCTTTCACTTCGCTCCGTTACAAGAAATTGTGTGGGGAAGAAGAGAAGGGGGTGTTATTTTTTTAAATTGTTTTTAATTAATGAGAATGTAAAATAAATTAAAAATAGTAAATTAGTCATTTCATATAAGTGAGGGACCAAACATGATAGAATATGAAACCATAGGTACTTTCCATGAAATAAAAAATAGTTAGAACAAAACATGATATTATGTGAAACAACAACAATAGCCAAAGAACTTGTAGTTCAACGGCACTGGAGTATGTCCGGCCTCCTTGAGGTCTTGGGTTCAAATCCCACTAGGAGATTAGGTGGATTAGGTGGTTTAGATTAGGATATAGTATAGATGTATTATTTGCCGGTTTAAAAAAAATGTGAAACAACAATAATCATTTATGAAGTTTCGTCTAAATTTCATATCCAATTAATTAAATTATTTATAGAGAGATTTTAAACAACCCCCGTTAATAGAACATAATAAATAAGAGTTCATTTAAGATATAAAAGCGAATAGAAGTTTATTTAATATCATCTCTATTTATATTACTATATATATTAAAACACAATTTCTAGAAGGATTGGGGGTGGAGGGGGTTTTGGGATTTTAAGGGGGGTGGGTTTATTTCTACGAATCACGTTCCAACAGGTTTTATAGCCGCACTCTCTCTTGATGACACCTCCTCTCTTCCCTTATTCTTCTTCTCGACCGCCTGATCATTCTTCAACAATTTGATTTCTTTTTTCAATCTCTCAAAAAAACCTCTCATCTCACGATTGCCCATTTGCCCTCATCTCCGGTATGTATACGTTTCTATTATTTGAAGATATCTCAGCCGAGTCTCCCACCGATGACCACCCACCGTCTGAAGATCTACGCCTCCCGAAATTGCAGGTCCTTAGACTATTGCCGTTTACGTTTTCTACTTAAGTATTCAACTCAGATCCATCAAAGTGATCTAGGGTATATATTGGATGAGCGTTGGTTGCCAAATTAGATGGGGGCCGTGGCTTCAACACCGCGGTGGCCAGGTACAAATCCGATTGTGAACTATGATTCGAATTAATATCTGAGTTCACATGATTTATCTGTTTTATGAAATTACGGTTCCTCGAATGGAGCTACTTCCAAGCTCGTGGATAATCTGTTTACTGAAGCTTCATCTACTGGTTCAACAAATCATGTTATGTTATGTCTGTTCAACAAATCATGTTATGTCTGTTCAAGCTTTGGAGAAGATGATGGAGGATCCAATTGTACAAACGCCTTGGTTCCCAAATTAGATGGGGGTCGTGCCTTCAACACCGCGGTGGCCATGTAAGAATCCGATTGTGAACTATGATTCAAATTAATATCTGAGTTCAGATGATTTATTTGCTTTATGAAATTAGGGTTCCTCGAATGGAGCTGCTTTCAAGCCCATGGATAATCCGTTTACTGAAGCTTCCTCAACTGGTTCCACAATGACAATCGGAATCCACAAAGCACCTGTTACGGCTCTTCGATTTCAGGTTAGGTTGCTTCCAACTCTCTCTCTATTTACGAAACCTCGCTTTCCGGTTAGGGGGTCCTTATCGATTCACAGTTCCAAGTTCATCTCTCTTGCTCTCTGTTCCTCGATGATACTGTAAGTTATCTTCATCTAAAGCTTTAAAGGAGTTTTCAAATATCAAATAAGATTGAGAAACGATTTCAAGTTTTGGTGTTTCTAATTGCAGGTATTTGCAAACGATTACTAATGGGGTAAAACTTTGTTGCGACGCCAAACCACTAGAAAGAATGAGCAATAAATAGTTCGATTATTTTCAGCCTGTAGATTCTTAATTCGAGGTTATTCAATTTTGTCAAACTGATCGAATACGATTTCGTTGGATATTGATTTTCTCGGATAAGTTCTACGATTGAACTGAAGAAACTGTTGTACATCTTATATTGTTCTGATTGGAATCCTGCAAATGACAAACAACTACTTAGACACTCAACTCTTTATCCAAGTAATCTGTTTTGCAATCAATTGTCTTTCTAGGGACAAAGTCGTCTTTTCTTTAATACAATTTCTTTCCATGTAGGCTGCTGCAAGAGTCTGTAGGGATGGACAGAAGAAGAGGGTATATATCTATAGGTTTTTGAGCACTGTAACGAGTTTGTACAGGTTTGACTTATCTATTTAGGGTACTTGTCATGTATCTTATAATGCCCCTTTGAGGATTTAGGTTATTATACTTTATGACCGTTAATGGTTAATTGGAGAGGTTAGCCTGAGATTCTTTTTTAATGTGAATAATATGTTGGTGTTTGTATTTTCTCAAATGGTAGTAGGTCAGAAAGCACCAGTACCAGTCACACTATTGTCAAAGGTATTCCTTCTTCTTTTACTTTTTAATTTCAATATTACTAAAACTATGTGATCATAATTGTATATACCATTTCTTGAAGGTGCACAAAGTGCCTGGGATATGCTGCAGGAAGAGGAAACCCTTGTACTTATCACCACATCATCTTTAGATTTTGATAATATTTTAGGTGGTGGCATAATTTGCAAGGAAGTCACTGAAATTGGTTAGTTTTTTTAAGATACTTTTCCTTTACTTTAAGTTTATATGTTAATATTCCAAGATTCATTTCCTCTTTTGATTTTTTTTTTAGGTGGAGTTCCAGGCATTGGAAAAACACAACTCGGGTAAACTACTAGCATTCATTTTTTATGCAGCTCGGTTTCTTTTGTTAGTTTTATATGTTTTTAATTTTCTTGCTAGAATTCAGCTTGTAGTAAATGTTCAAATTCCATTTGATTATGGTGGACTTGGAGGCAAGGCAATTTATATAGGTAAGTGAGATCTTTGGGGACATTATGATTTACTTTGTTGGCATTTATTACAATTTTTTTTTGTGAAAGCTTAACATTGTTACTTTTAATGACTTTTTTTTACTTTTGTAGCAATGTGGTTTTTAACTGTTAAGGTGGTCTGGGACCCTTTTGGGCTGATCATTCAATTTATATGTTAGTTCTTGAGTGGTAGATATTTAAAAGATACTCACTTTTAATTTTTTTTTCATTTTTAAAACCCATATGCTAGCTCGATATTGAAAAAAATGTTTATTTGGAAATCATATGGGATTATCATTTAACATGATTTACTTGCTCCTGTTGCTATTATATTAAATTTATTGGGAAGTGAGCTTGCATGTGTAGTTTTAGATTGCTCAATGAAGGGTGAAGAGGGGGTACTATCAAAGAACTTCCATCAGAGAGCTTACTACCTTACTTTGAGGTTAGAAAACTTAAAAAAGTAATAAAATAGAGTTCTCTCCAGTTTTTAATGCAGGAATCCAATGGTTTTTACTTATTATCATTATATTTGTGGCGCACACACAAGTAAGAATGTTTTTAAACCTCTTAAATATCTAGACCACCAATGCGTTTCAAAAATCTTATATTCTGGCATTGAACTTTCAAATTATTTTATATTAATGCATTATACTTTAGAATAGCTACAGGAGATGAAAAGCCTAACAGAAAATAGGAGGAAGAGGGAAGTACCAAGTGGAAGTTCAAATTTGAATGAGATTCCAGCTTTGGCGATCAAGGGATAAAAATGTGAATGAAAACAATTTGGTAGGTCCGTTGATGTAGTTAGATTTCTACTTATGGTCCGTATATGTGACTTCACGATAATTGAAGGTGCATGCATAATTGGAGGAAACAGATTTTGGTTTGTCTGATTTTATAAGACCCGGTGAGTATTATAAAATATTGTACTCTGTATTTGTATTTATATTATTTAACAAGAGTTTTTATAAATTATTTGTAAAAAATTACTTTTTGGAGGTCCCAAGCCGCACGTGCGTAGCACGAAGTTGCAACTAGTTCACATTAAAATCTAATAATATATTTAAAAAATTCAGTTTTGATGTTTGACAGAGATTTTGAGAGCTTTCAGATAATTGATTATATAAATAAGAAATATGTTTTATATTTTTAATTTTATTATTTACAATAAAATGTTATTTTAATTACTATTTAAATTGTTATTTTCACAAAAACCATACAAAATAATATATTATAGTTATTATAACTTAATAATATTTTGAATGATTATATCACGTTAAATAACGACAATAGTGAAACCGTTGGTGGATTTAATGTAATATAAACTCATGCCAAATTTATTGGTGGACTTAAAGATAGAAAGCAATTTATAGAAATCGTCAAATTGCGCCTTCTATCACCTTTTCTTCCATTCTTATTTGTTTCACTTTACGTCGTCCAAGAAAGTGAAATAATATATACGGAGCACGATTAATTTAGTGGAAGATTAAAAAGCTTAATCTCTTATTAAGCCTCCACAAGATTAGATTTGTTGAGTCACAAAGATACTTGGTAATGAACCATTATCCCTGTAGCAAGAAGTTCCATACAAAAGCTTTAAGTGAGACGATGAATACCGAAAAGATGAGTCACTAGTGGTGGTTATCGGAAAGTTGTGATCGTTGATGATTCTTGGGGTTTATAAAAAAATAAAATAAATAATATATATAATAAAATGACAAATGAAATGATGATGAGTAAATTGGTCATTTTACTGGTACTTAACCCTAATATTTTGACAATGTTAGCCATAATTACCAACCGTGTAAGGTTTTAAAACCATAAGGCTATGGGGTATGAGGAAATCCCTAGGACATCCAAGACCACCGCCACATCAGCTACACGTCACAGGACATCACATGACAAACCTAAGGAAATGTCCGATAGTCCAAGGACTCCTTTTAATTTCCATGTCACATTTTAATTTACACAGTCCTAGGACACACCTAAGCTTTAAGTGAATTGTTAGAATCTTCTGGATTTTAGGGGGATGATCTAAAGTGGTGTTGGCCATACGAGACGATGAATATCGGTAAGATGAGTCACTAGTGGTGTTCATTGGGAAGTTGTGATTGATGAGGAGTCTTGGGGTTTATAGAAAAATAAAATAAATAATATATATAATAAAATGACAAAAGAAATGATGATAGGTAAATTGGTCATTTTACTGGTACTTAACCCTAATATTTTGACAATGTTAGCCATAATTACCAGCCGTGTAAGGTTTTGAAACCATAAGACTATGGGGTATGAGGAAATCCCTAGGACATCCAAGACCACCGCCACATCAGCTACACGTCATAGGACATCCTCAGGACACACCTAAGGAAATGTCCAACAGTCCTATGACTCCTTTTAATTTTCACGTCACATTTTATTTAAATTTTTTTCTAATTAAAATAAAAATTAATTTAATTTAAAACATTACATTAAAATTAAAATAAAACATTACGTTAATTTAAAAAAACATTATAATAAAAAACATTCCATAAAATAAATAAATAAACCCAATCTAAATATTTTTTTCTAATTTTCTCATTCATCGCCTCGAATACCTTGAGGTCTCGCTCAGTTAATCCCTCGGTTAAAACTTGCCAATCATGATACACATGTTCTCCGCGCCTTAAAGTCATCATTTCTTGTTGTATCTCGTTATGACGGTCAAATCATTCAACCAAAGCATTCACTTTGTCCGCGGGTTTTTCTTTTGGTTGACGACGAAGAGACGGCTCATTTTGCTTTATCACGGCTGATTGGGCGGGGATGACTTTTCCGATGAAAATTCATCGGCTTAAAAAGTTTCTTGTATAATCATGGATCATAATTAGTATAAAATACAATAAATATTTTATACAAATTAAGTTGTTAGTATCATTAATAAGGGTTGGACATTGAACTATGCAATATATTTGTTTTATTAATTCATGTAATAAACGGAATTTTTTCTTTTTTCAGTTTGTAAACATCTGTTTTTAACTTATCACGGCCGATTGGGCGGGGATGACTCTTCCGATGAAAATTCATCGGCTTAAAAAGTTTCTTGAATAATTGTGGATCATAATTAGTATAAAATACAATAAATATTTTATACAAATTAAGTTGTAACTATCATTAATAAGGGTTGGACATTGAACTATGCAATATATTTGTTTTATTAATTCATGTAATAAACGGAATTTTTTCATTTTTCAGTTCGTAAACATCTGTTTTTAACTTATGATAATCCTAGTATCCTACCAACTTATTGCACAAATTTAGAACAAATTGAAGCATAACCATATAAACTCATAAGTAATGTATTTTGATGCATAAGCTGTTTAAAAATATAATTTCTTTGCCTGCTATAAGTGATTTGCCTGGTTATAAAATATAAACATTTTGTAAACTATCGAATTTTTATGACGGTTTGTATTTAGAAACCTGAAATGCTATAACAAAATTGTTTCATTTAGGTAAAATATTTTTTCAATTATAATCGCGTCTTCTAAACTCTCACGCCTCCAAGTCCAATATTTTATTTTTCACGCCTCCCCCGATCGCTACTTTCATCCTCCACCATTCACGACGACCTCCAATCGACGCCGCCCTCTCCTCCACGACTCCGACTCCCGTCGACGCCGCTGTTCACTCACGTATGTTTTTCTAAAGTCGTACCTCTGTAATCGTGTCTCTTCTCCGCGTCTCGTCTTCCTTCTCTTGTCTGATTAGGGTTTGAATCTGATTAGGGAATAATAATCCGATTAAGGTATCTGTTTAGGCTTAGGGTTTGAATCTGATTAGGTACAGAAGACATACTTGTGAGATCTTTATTTTTTCAGATTGGAGTACAACATTGTTGCCCCTTTTGATTTGGTAAATAACCAACAAAGAACACTTTTGTATCAGTTTATCAATTTTGGAAATTCATGTTCGTAGTTGGGCCGTTTAAAACTTGCTGGGTTCCAAATGAAACTTTTGGACCATTAATTGGGCCTTTATTGGATCACGGTATCGTTCTTTTCACAAACACACACTTCTGACTTCCGACTTCCGAGTTCTGTGTGAGAAAACTAGCAGCCTTTCCGCCATTTATTGATTTCTGCACAGTCGCACACCGACATAAGTTCTTGGTGAAACGTGGTAATTGTAAGAACTCGAAGGACTATCTTAGGTTAGTGTTCATCTTCTCTTGTAATTGTTCGCTTTTGATTAATCTAGTTTCGCGTTTCGTATTTGATTCATCGATTTGACCTAAACAAATTAGCAGCTGTAAAATTTGGCCATTATGATGCTGTCAATTCATTTCTATCGAATATTTGCGATATTATGAGCTAAATTGGTTGAACCTCTTGAATTTCTTACACTTTCAGATATTATCATGAAGAATCGCCATGACGATATGCCTACTTCCAGTAAGATCAAATTCAACGACAGCGACGATGAAGAAGAAGTAGAAGAAGAAGAATCTGCTTCTGAAGATGTGAGTTTATGTTGTTGATTTTCCATTTAAAAGTTGACATTACTATTATAGTATTATGATACTGTGGTGGTTTTCTTCCACATATATTATGCATCCATGTTGAATTTTGTATTATATAGAAATAACCATGTAATGAATCTGCAATTAGGATGGTGAGACAGAGATACATGAAGTTCTTGCAAATGTTACATTTGAGGAGTTGCAAAAGGCACGTTCAGATGGATCACATGTTGTTAATCAGAAGCCTAAAATAGAGAGAAAGGGTAAAAGAGAGAACAAAAATAGGTATGTGGTGATTGTGGTTTATACAACTAACTATGGTTAAAAATTAACTATGGTTATCTTTTCAGGCCAATGGAGATCAGTAGCAAAAAGCCAGTTGGAAGATTTAGAGAAGTTATTCAAGCTCCTAAAAAGGTGAATAATAAATATTATATCTTTATATTTCCTTAGTAGTTTTTTATTATTATCATGGAATCCAAATTCTATCTGTTTTAAATCAGGTTGTTCGTGACCCTCGTTTTGAATCATTATGTGGAACACTTGATGTAGATGGGTAATCACTCTTTTCATGGTGTTAATAATCTCCAAGATTTTATCTTTTTAAACTTTTTTTGGTTAACAGTAATGAAAATAATATAAACACTTAACTAATATTCTATATCTTACAGGTTCAAGAAGAGATATAACTTTCTATATGAGAGCGAGCTTCCTAAAGAGAAAGAGGTACATTTGTATAATTCAAAAGCTTGTAGTTTTTACTTGTACCCCTAATGAATACTGTTAATTTGTTATTTAGTTAATCACTATTTGTTGAAAATATTTTTTTAATGGTTTTAATAGCAATTAAAGAACCAAATGAAGAAAACAAAGGATCCAGAAGTTGTTAGTGGGTTGAAGGAACGAGTAGCATGGATTGTAAGTGGTTTTGCACTAATTAAAACTGATCAAATTTATGTTAAAATTACTTATTCTCATATATTTTTTTTTATTTTTTTTAACTTGTTAGGACAAACAATTGAAATCTGCATCCACAAAACATACTGATAAAGAGATTCTCATTAAGCACAAAAAGAAGGAAAGAGAAGCAGCAAGACAAGGGAAACAACCTTATTATTTAAAGAAATGTAAATTCTCTTTCTCTCTCTCTCTCTCTCTGATAAATATATAGATATAGATATGGATATTCAAATAATCGGAGGAAAAAATAAATGAATGCAAATTTGTAAACACTTAGACTTAAATGGAACACCTCTTTTCCTTGAGTTTCTTGATTAAGTCGTTCTTTCTGTATTAGATAAAAAAGATAAAACATCTGTGAATGATCTATAAAAAATATTTGAGAGAATGATGACACGTCAGAGAAAGAAAAAGAAAAGAAACAAGGGCAATTTTGTAAAAAGTTATATCTTGTTTCCCGGATTTTGTTTATTAAGTTGTCCTTTTTGTATTAAATAAAAAAGAAACACCCATATGTAGCTTACCAGATTAAGTAAAAAAATAAGAGCTTTTAGGAAAAATGGGTTTAAAAAGTTTCTTGATTTTTTTTTAATATATTTGTTTTCCTTGCAGCCGAAATCAAAAAACAAGAGCTTGTTGAGAAATTTAAGGAGCTCAAGGTACGTATTTATATTTTTACATATAAATTTGTATTTAAAATGCATCTCTTTTTTTAGCAGCCAAAATACACAAAATAGAAAAAAAAAATTACAGGAACAAACGGTTTTAGACACAAAAAAAGTCCAAGTACAATTTTTTTTGGTATTTATATTTCTATAGTATAACTAAAATATTTTATATTTCAAATTATAAAACTAATGTAACATTTTATATACAAGGCATCGGGCAAACTTGCATCATTTATTGAGAAAAAGAGGAGGAAAAATGCTGCGAAAGACCATAGATTTATGCCTTATCGAAGGCCAAACGAAGGGCAACATGAAATTTAGACTTTTTATTTATTTATTTTTGGAATTTGAATTGTTGTAAGATTCTGCCAGTTGTTCTAGAAACTTTAGTTTGGCTGAAAATAGTGGTTTATTGTTTTATAGTAGAAGCTACGTAAGGAACTTGTCTTTGGCTTTTTGATGATTACTAGGTTCATTTGAATACAAAAAAGATTTTGGCTTTTGGGGATTTGAATGGATGTCTCATGATTGATTTTTAGTCTATTATTATCGATATAACTACAACACCTTTTCAATTTGTGGTATTCGTTGGTTTTTGTAATGTTCTATATCAATCTAATTATATACATTTTCAAATGTGGTTTATATTGTTATATCGGTTTAAGGATTATTGGTAAACAAGTAGCTCAAATCACTTCGTCTTTCTGGTTTTTGTTTCCCTTAGATATGTTTATGCTTTGTTGTTTGTAACTTGTATAGTTTAATTTTTGTTTCTACGGATAATATTTCTTTTTGTAATGAAAAAACTAAAAAAAAAAAAGACGTAACTGAGTTACCCGAAACCGGAACCGGTTGTTTCGAGACATGTTCCTAAAACCTTTTAGACCGATTATGGTTCTAGTTCCAACTTTACAGGAACCATCGGTTCCGTTTCCGGTCAAATTAGACAGATAGCTGCCTATGTTCATCCCTATAAAATACACATCAAAGTTATAGGTTAGGCTAGCAAGCTTAGTAAGCAAATAAAGAATTTGTGTGAAAACCACTAATCCTCGTGTTGTGTCGTGTTGTTTGTTGCATAAAGAGGCTTCTCAAGGTTCCATCCTTGTATTAGTGTCAAGCTCCTTCCTCATAAGCCTCTCATTGGTGAATCTGCTGTGGAACATGATTTTTTATTTATTTTAACTCAATTCAATCGCATATAAACATCCTATGAGAGTTTTTTGTTTTATTTTTTTTTTCAAAACAAAACATTATCATATATCATAAAAACCTATGTTGTAGATTTTATAAAAAAAAAATCTGAAAAAAAAAAGTTTTTTTTGCATATGCATATCAGAATGCAAAAACAAAAAAAAATGATTTTTTAAAATATTATCTATATTCTTCTTAATCGCATATAAACAAAAAGTTGGGACTATATTTTTTAAATATTGCGTAGAAAAATAAGTTTTTATGTTCTTTCAAAATTTTAGGTTATTATTTGAACTTTTATATATATATATATATATATATATATATATATATATATATATATATATATATATATATATATATATATATATATATATATATATATATATATATATATATATATATATATATATATATATATATATATATATATATATATAGGGCCAGGATCAAATATATCCTAACAAGTATTGTGTAACATTGAAACTCAATATGGACCACTCATTTAAAACACATTCTTTTAAGAATGACTTATCTGTTCATTTAAAATATTGTTGTTTTATGTAAAATATTTTCATTCTTTCCAGAATTATTACAATTTTTGTAGATTCTTATTGTTGTGATGTAATTTTCCAGTAATTTTGTCATAATTGAAATAATTCATTAAATTCTTGTTGTTTTGATATAGAAAATTTAGTTCATTCTTTTAAGAATGAAAAATTTTCAGTTTTTTCATTCTTACAAGAATGAAAATCGGATGGCCAGGATTTAGTTACAAGGTAACACAATAATTGTAACTCTTATTATAACCTAGCCCTATATATATATATATATATATATATATATATATATATATATATATATATATATATATATATATATATATATATATATATATATATATATATATATATATATATATATATATATATATTCCAAGTTTTCCAAAATGCATTCTCTGGTTTAAAGTTTTGGCACATGAATGTAATAATAATACAATATACATTTGAACCTGCAAAATTAAATGATGTCCCATCGAACCCCACCAATGTTGCTTTTAAAAAACATGTGCATTTCGTCTAAAATAGGTGTTATAGGTTTGACAATTGGCAAAGTTACGCCTGGCCGAAAGAGCCTATCTCTAAAATATATTTTCTTTTTGTGAAACGAAGAATATTATTAAAAACAAAACCACTCCTATCAAACAAGCAAGGTACTAGGACGAAGGGGAGGGGTGTCGAAAAATAAAACAACAAAGTTACATACAAAGAAAGGGATAATAGCACCATTTTACCCAATTACAATCATCGATTTTACCCCGATATTAATTCAATCGTAAACCAAAGAAATTACATTATCTGTCGTTTTTGCGGAGTAGGATTCACCTAGTTAAAAATCAGTGCAAATAACCGATATATTTTAACCTTCGTTATGAAATTAGCTTGTAAATGAAAATTTTTGGACTTCAGATTAAAAGACGATTGGTAAGCTAAGAGTTGGGTGTTAAAAAAGCAAACAAGTTTTGAAGTGTTTGGTCAGAGTTATTCAAGATCAAATCTATATATAACTAATCATCAGTGAAAATAAATCGATTATATTTCTTGATTACGGAAAATATGGATGAACATAGGGCGCATTGATTATTAGATACTTGGATAACGAATGATCGTCTAATCACTTTCCATGAAAATTATTTGCCCTTATGCATGGGTTAACACAAAAAAATCGAATAGTAAACATTCAAAGTCTTAGGCACAAATGATAAACAAACATTTCAAAATGTGGCGTATTGTGAGCTTTTTTACTTTACTACGCATAAAATCGATAAGGATGGTGAAAACGGCCGGCTCGAAGGTTAATATCTATTATTGTGTAGTTATTACCTTTTCGAGAAGGTATCCTATCTTCTCTTCTAGAGAGCTCTTTAGGCATATTTTGCTTAGGTCAAATTCAACCATTGTAAACTCATATACACCTTCTAGTAGGGGTGGACATGGTACAACGGTGTGTTTTTTTTATTCCAAATCATGTACCGTATCAACTATAGTTGGTAGAGAAAATTAATTACCAATATCGTATCAAGAATATTTGGTACTAACTTATTTAGCTACCAACAAGTTTGGTTGTTATTTATTGGTAATGGTTGTACCAAAAACTTTAATTGAGATGAATTTGAAGAGTTCGACACTTGATAATCTATATAAGGCTTTAAATTTTAATCTATCACCTGATGGCTAGAAAGAGTATTTCGGTGTTCGTGATTCTTGAATTGAAAATATTGTTTTTGTTTGCCTTAGCCGTCTGGGGATTGAAAATAGAAGTATGGGACATGGGCTAATATATGAAATTGAGAATTAGAAAGTTACCCCCTTGTGAAGATATTAATTAAGTAATTTTTTAAATGGATTTTTAATTATTTAATTGATAATGAATAATACTTACTAATGCAACTACTAATAATTTAAGATAGACGCTCTTTAAACATACACTAAACAAACTTAAAAATGAAAGTATTCGAGTTTCTATATATATATATATATATATATATATATATATATATATATATATATATATATATATATATATATATATATATATATATATATATATATATATATATATATATATATATATATATATGATCAGGTGAGGACTGCGAGGACAATTTTTAGACTTGGGATTGAAAAAATAAGTGGATGAGATTTAATCTTATTTATCGTCAAAATATCGCGAGATGATATGACACTTTGGTAATTATTTGCGAAATTTTGAAAAATCACGCTGAAGGTTACTTGTTTGGAAGGGTAAAATGTAAAATGAAATAAGAATAAGAAATAAAAAAATCCAGAAAATCTCATATTTAACGTACATCTCCCCCTCTTCTCTCTCTCTCTCTCCCACATGTCATCCAACCATTGGCTAGTCTTTATTTTTATTCAACTCGTTTTGTTTTTTAGCTATAACTTTTTTTTGTCTTTACAAAAAAAAAATCTGAAAAAACCAAAGTTCTTAAAATTTAATTCTCTACAAAATGAGCACAATCATGAAAATTTGAAAAAAAAAATTATTTTTTTAATTTTTAATTTTTATAAAAAACCCAGAAAAAAAATATCTTCCAAAAATTATGAAAATTTAAAGGATACTTCTACTCACTATACTAGTGACTTTGTAAAAAAAATTCTTATAAATAAGTTTTTGAAGTGTTCGAATTTTAATTTTATCAAATATTTTTTTATAAAACACAAGGAAATTTTTTATCCAAATTCAAAAAAGCAAATAAGATGATTCAAAATATTTATGATTTAAAAAAGTTATGATTCAACATTTTATGATCCTTAATTTGTTATGATATATCAATATTTTGATTCAAATATTTTATGATCATTAATTATATCTTTTATAATTTAAAATTAAACGATTCAAAATATATAATGATTCAAAATTTTGTTATGAACAAAAACTTTATTTGATTAATATATTATTGATCCAAAATCATGTAATTAAAAATAATATGATCCAAAATACTTTGATTCAAAATATATTGATCCAAAATTTTATGATCCAAAAATAATATGATTCAAAGATAGTATGATTTGAAAATATTATGATGTTTAATTTTTTATGATTCAAAACTTTTGTAATTGTTAAACATTAAAAACTCGAACCTATATTTAATTCAAAAAACATAAAAAGGTAAAACAAAATAAAAAATAAATCAAAAATAAAATAAAAACAAAAGAACACTAGTAACTTGAAATATGTAGTAAAAATAAAAAAATAAAAAGACGAAAAATAATAAAATAATAAAAAATTAAAAAATAATAATAATAAATAATAAAAAAACTAAAAAACTAAAAAATAAAAAGAAAAATAAAATATAACAAGTGAAAATCGAGTATATATACATTTAAAAAAAATTTGAAAAATAAAAAAAATTAAAAAAAAAATAAAAAAGCAAAAATAAACAAAAAAACCCACTTAAATGACGTTCTATGGACGTTCGTTGCATGTGATTAGATTATCGAGTCCGTATTACGTTCCACGGACGTGCATCGCATGCGATCGTGGCACATCCAAGTATTGGGTTTGACGTTTGTGCCCTTGACGAAGTGGGTGGTAGAGAATTGTCCTCGCAGTGCTCACCATTTTTTGAGTCCTCACCGGATCCACACCTTATATATATATATATATATATATATATATATATATATATATATATATATATATATATATATATATATATATATATATATATATATATATATATATATATATGTATGTATGTATGTATGTATGTATGTATGTATGTATGTATGTATGTATGTATGTATGTATGTATGTATGTATGTATGTATGTATGTATGCCAAGTAAATAGGATAAGGCCTGGGCCAAGACGCCTTAAGTCATCGGGTGAAGCACCTGTAGATAGGGCACCTCTTTCTCCTTTGTATGTATGTATGTGTGTGTGTGTGTGTGTGTGTGTGTGTGTGTGTGTGTGTGTGTGTGTGTGTGTGTGTGTGTGTGTGTGTGTGTGTGTATATATATATATATATATATATATATATATATATATATATATATATATATATATATATATATATATATATATATATATATATATATATATATATATATATATATGGGACGGTTCCTGGATATTTGCATGGTGTCCTACAATTTATGTAATAAAACAATGTTAAATGTATTTACAATAATATTATTTATATGTTTCTTTTGGTGCTTTTGGTTTAGACATGCAATATGCACTATTTGTACAATTTATGTAATTTTTTAACTATAAATGTAATATTACAATATAATGTAAATTCCCTCAAGTAGCTATAGATCATGAGATCTATACTGAAAATTTTCTGTAACACAAATAAAAATTGCATGTTTTTTACATTATAAATAGACGATGATAACTTATTATGCAAGTTGGAATAAACCAATTACTTCAAAAGGTAAAAAAAAAGGAAGGGTTATTTGTTGACATTTTTAAAT
Source organism: Cichorium intybus (assembly GCA_023525715.1). Taxonomy (NCBI): domain Eukaryota; kingdom Viridiplantae; phylum Streptophyta; class Magnoliopsida; order Asterales; family Asteraceae; genus Cichorium; species Cichorium intybus. Next base: position 23,414,080 of record CM042017.1, on the reverse strand, counting down.
AGTGGGGTTGGGGCTTTGTGCGTATTTATATAAAGATTGAGACGTATTGATGTTATGTGTTATTTTAATAAAAATCTGAACACGCACACACGAAAAAGAAATAGGACATATTGATGTTATGTGATTATTTTAATAAATATCTGAACACACACAGATGAAAAAAAATAGAAGACTGTTAAATAACTAAAGCCGTTAAAAGGAGTGCGAAAATTCCAGCAACATACGATGTTAAAAACGCCACGGTTACGGAGCTGGTTGTGGTCACCGGTATACTGCATACTCAGACCAAAAGCACCAAAAGAAACAGATAAATAATATTATTATAAATACATTTAATATTGTTTTATTACATAAATTGTAGGACACCATGCAAATATCCGAAAGAAATATCCCATTCCTATGTAAAAAAATAAAAATAATTTAAAAATAAAAAAAAAGTTTACGCAGGTTTTAAAGAGTGTTACGTAGGTTTTGATGTAATTTTCGCAGGTGATGAAAGGTCATTTTCGGGTGAAAGAACAAAAATTTATGTAGATGATAATGCATTTTAGCAGATTATAAGACATTTTCGCAGATGGCTTCATAACCTGCGAAAATGAAGACTATTTTAGTCATTTGACTATTTTTTAGTTATTTTCCGACAAAACCTTACGGGATTAAGGCTAACTTTGTCTTTTCTCTTATTATTTTCTATTAGAACATTTTCAAATATCATTCCAATTATAACATAAAAATAACTTTATATTTGGATGGTATTGCTATAACATTAACAAATAAACTTTCTAAAAAACAATGCTATAGCAAACATATCAATGAAATTACATTGCCATTTATGCTATTAACCCCATTTTCTCAAACTACATATAAAATCAGATGTTACGAATTTGTAAAACCTTGCTATAATACATTACAAGAAACCACTTAAAATGTACATCCCTGATCTCACCTCCCTACATATATCCCACATACATACATGAATCACGATACACCCTACTAACAAAAAGGTTACTCGCAAATCAAAAAGTTGCTTTCTAACCTCAATCTAAACATATGTAAACAAAACTTTAATCATCATTTAGGGCAAATGAGTACAGAATCCACACACAATCCACCTTTAGTGTGTGTACAATCAATCTGTGTCATTGAAAACTTGATCTTCATGGGCACCTTTGAATCCTCAACAACAAAATCACCGACTCGATACACGTTCCATTTTCCAGGGTCGGTTAAATAACATTGAGCCATTGCTTTTTGACCATCGGAAGTTGAGAGCTGGAATTTGACCGGTTTTATATCCCAGCCGTGGACTTCGTCGGAGTTGCAGACCCGCCGCCCGAACCGCCTGCCCGACCGCCCGAGTTGGAGACGGAAGAGGAGGGTGTAGGTGCCCGAAGGGAAAGGGAACTCGACCTCTCCATCGACTTCAAACCACCAAATTTGATGGAGATAAGCTACCGAACGAAATCTACATAAAAGAAGTCATGGGTTTTAGTGAAAGTAAAAAGAAAATGAAAAGTAAATTATTGAATTAGAAAAAGAAAATTGGAAAAAGATCGGAAACAACACCTGGATTCGTCGGTGGAAATCCAGCTCCAGTATCGACGATCATCGATGCCTGTAATTGCTAATCCATTTGCAGATATCAACACACAAGCTTTTCCCGTGTTCTTATCTAACCAAACTTTCTGCAAAAAATCGCGAATAAATAAAACTTTATGGAAACCCAAAATTGTATTTTGGTAAAAGAAAAAAAAGAACCAAGATTATGATTCCGAGCTTATGATTCTTTAGGGATAAATTAATCAAATTTGGGGATGGAAAGGAATTGGTTATTTGTTATCAAGAATTGTCATTTGATTCTTGAAGTTGCAATAATCATGAATACAATAGAAGAAAAAAGAAGCACCATGATAAAAATCTTGATTTTTTTATGGGTTGTAATACGGTATTACAGGTCAATCAATCAAGTTCAAGAATTACACACAAAGAGCAGATTTTTAAAGATATAATCGAATTCAACTACTTTTGTTTCAAGATATTTGTTTTTCAGAAATCGTAATTACTAATCAGCATAATCAGCAATAAACCTTCAATTCAGACACACAAAAATGAAGGGTTTTTGTATTCATCACAAACCCAAATCAAATAAAGGCACAAAGCAACATAATTTCTTCTATTTTCATCCAAAAACACATAATCGCATATCTAAATGAAGACTATGTGGATCAAACTTTGTTGCTTATAACAAACCAAAATCAAAGCAAACGTAGAAAGCGACGTATCATCTTCTAATTACATATAATAAAACGTAGATAGATGTATAATTAAGGAGAGGAATGAGAAATTGTGTGTCAAACCTTTGTGCCGCCATCAATGGGACTAGGCGCAGATAATTTCGCGTAAATTTCTTTTTTACAAAGGGTCGAAGAGAATTTATCGTTATCAAATACCCTCGATATAAACAAATCATAATTCTTCGGCAGTTTCGATTCCCACACAAATTCAGCCGAAGATGCATAACGAAAAGCACGATTGAGAGATGCGAGTTTACAGATCTCTTGTGGGTTTAAGTGAACAAGAACAGAACCCACCACACTCTCCGGCAAATCACCTAGACCTGGCTCCGGCGGCACCACCGGAGCAGAGGTGGTGCTGTTGCACATAAGAAGGAAGGATGAAAAGCCAGATCCCATCAGCAGAAACCCAACTTGTATAAATTGAATTTGATGGGTTTCGGTTTGGTTTGATTAGGATTTCATAGAAATTTGGGGCAATTTCCGATGGATTTGGGGGGAAGAAAGCGAATGGGGGATGAATAAAGGAAGTGTAGTTATTAAATTAGTTTTATTTATGGAAAGATGCAATTTATAATTGAACAAACTACAAATTTAGTCCCTCAATACTTACTAGTTTGCAGATCTAGTCCATTTAGAATAAAGAAAAAGACTAAAAAAGTCATTATTGTTAATGATTTTCCAAGAAAAAGAAAAAACCCAAATTTACAAAATTTCTCGAACTAGCCATGCATTTGACAGCAAACCCATTGCGCAATGTGAAATGGTGAAAAGCGAGGTCCGTTCATGTTACTGTAAACGAATCGAACGTTCAGCAAAATAAACCGTTCATGAACTGTTCGATGATAAATTCATTTATATTCGTTTATTTAATAAATGGACAAACAAGAACACAAATTCTCGTTCGTTTAGTTTAACGAATAAACATAAAAAATGGTCTCGTTCGTTTATATTGTTCGTTTACATTTGTTCATTTAATCTAATTATTTTCTAGATCAACCTATAAGACATCCTATATAAATGCTTATCTCTAACTAAAAATTTGACCAAGACACTCATTAAATTCCAATAACAAGTATCTTTATTCCCTTAAGTCCCTTATGACAAACAACTACATGGTGCCAATAACCGATTTGCAGTTTGAGGATTATGAAATGGTTCATTTTTAAGGCATTATTGGCTTTTGATATGTGTTTTACTTCTAGTTGATTGCACTAAGATGAAAATTGGTGTAGATTTTCATAGAGTATGTTTATATGGTTTATATCTAGAAAAAGTTTGCCAATAATTGATCATTAGTCCTATGAACAGCTTTGCAGTGCGAAGAACGATTTCATAAACTAAGGACTACAAAATCATTCTTCGCACTGCAAAGCCATTCTTTGAACTGAGAACTAGTATTTAATTATCTAATTAGAATAAAACTAGTTATTTTTATATTAACATGTCCACGTAGACTTTTTATTCCTTGAATAGTAAGTTTTTTATTTGTCTGTTTTTTTAGCATAATAATATGAGGTTCTCAGGTGACCGGATTGAAAGGGAGAATCATGAAATGTGTCCCTAATGTATTAGGGGGACTATCAGAGGCTCGTAGAGAACTGTTTAGGATGACATGCTTTGAATATTTGTTGGTTGTACCATAACCAAATAAGGACCCATTGTTGGTGAATGCTCGGCAACTATATGAGAACATGTTAGATCCAGCCACAGTTAAAGAGGAGCAGCATTTATTATTCAATATTAAGAAACTATCTCACTTTGCGAGAGACATAGTTTTGTCGTGTGATGGGATCTCGATTTAGGTACTATCTAGTACTTAATACTACACGAAGATTGTTCTGCCACTAAGTCTACCATAAATAACATGTCGTATACTTGGCCTTTTAGAAAGCTTCCAGAATTAACAATATGAAAAAAATGATAAACCACATCTGAGCGACCCACATCAACCCGTCCCAAGGCCCACGTGGGAGGTCAATCACGGAGTACTAGTAATATTTTGGATGTGGCAAAGTTTGAATCCTGGACCTCCTGTATGGAGTGTTGAAATTTCAGATACGAATGACAAACTGTTGCGGAATAAGAAATTGAACAATTCAATCAAAGAGGTAATGACAAAATATGATTTCCAATGTTTCTTTTATTAACATTTTGTTATCGAATTTTTACAAAGTGAGCTTAGAACCTCGAGATAACATCACAACAAACTTTGTACACAAAAATAAAGCTACCTAAATAGAAGCTAATAACATACATAAAAAATAATCATATTCGTTGACGAACATTTCTATTGATGTTCATAAATATTGATCATACTACATCAAAATATACCATATAAAAAAGCTATTGTTTATACTTTACTCAACGACTCTCAGTGACTAAAGTATAAAGTCGTCGTTGCAAACAATTACATATAAACGATCATGACTTAGTAATTTTCTTCAAAGCTTCAGTTGTTAAACCAAACTGCAAATTTATTATTTAGGACCAGATAATAATCTTTATACAATAATAACTAGTGACAGTCTTTATATTCCGATAAAAAAAACATACATATTGTGTTAATTGCTTATGTTTCCACTTATCTTTTTCCAAAAGCCCTATAATATTATATGATGCGGGGTAAAATTTAGTCAAAAGTGTTAATTGGTTATGTTTTCACTTATCTTTTAAAAAAAAAGAGTAAATTATAGAAAGAGTCCCTGTGGTTTGGGGATACTTGCAATAAGAGTCCTACTTTTGGATTTTCACTTTATGGGTCTTCAAGGTTTGATTTTTCTTTCAATAAGAGTCCAAAGGCCAATAAAATGACTAAACTACCCTTTGTATTTTCTTTTTTTTTCTTTTAGTTTTATTTATTAAATCAATTTAAAAAAAGAAAAAATCACGCCCCCTTCTCTTGCATTTTCTCCGACATTTTCTCTTGCATCTTCTCCGACTTTTTCTTCCCGCTAACCTTGAAAGTTCATGCACCTGACCAGAAAGTAAATCAGAATCGGAAAGCTTTGTGGTTCCCAATTTGCCGGATAAAATCACGATGAAGAAGATTAAAGGTACGAAAATCTGGCATGTTGGTCCTCTTTTTCAATCAAAAACCCAAATCGGTGATATATGTTTGTTTTCAATCATTACGTTTCATTTCTGATTCTCAATTCTCTGTTTTTGTGTGCTTGGCCGTGATTTCTTGGGGATTCTTTTGTTTCTTGGTTATCGTTTGGTTCAATTCGTTTTTACCTCAAACATGCATATCAAGCGTTCGACAAAATGCAAAGCGAGCCCTTGATTTCAAGCGTCTCAGATGCAGTAAATAGACAACAACAGGTCCCGATTCACCCGCTTCCCACCTTCAACTGGGTCGCACCGAAGCCAATGCAATCGTCGATCCAACAGGTTTGCGTTTCTGACGTATCGATTTGGTACAAGTCGTTCAGAAACGTCTTCGATAATTGCAACTGTGGAAACTACAACCGTTGATTTGTTTAGCAACATGAAATATTCTGATGAAAATGCCAGAAATCAAAGAACACTTCGCTCATAACTTCATCGCAGCGTTTCTTAGATGATTTCTTGGCTCCAATTTTGTGATTCACAGTGCCAATCGGCTTCTTAACCACATATCGATTTTGCGATTCCTAGTCCATAGAAGCAATGTGATGAAGATCCAAGGCCGACAGTGGGAAGTCTTAGTCGGTGCCGGAAATAGAGAAAAACGGTGTTGAATACCTAATGAGAAAGAAACGAAACCGAGAGAGAGAGAGAGAGAGAGAGAGAGAGAGAAGGGGGGGACGTGGTGTGGGATTGTTTTTTTCTTTTTTAATTGATTTAATAAATAAAACTAAAAGAAAAATGAAAAAGAAAATATAAAGGGTAATTTAGTCATTTTACTGGCCTTTGGACTCTTATTGAAAGAAAAATCAAACCTTGAGGACCCATAAAGTGAAAATCTAAAAGTAGGACTCTTATTGCAAGTAGTCCCAAACCACAGGGACTCTTTCTGTAATTTACTCAAAAAAAAAAAAAAAAAAAAAACTGTAATATTATATGATGCCGGGTTAAATTAGTCAAAAGTTGCACCAAAAGTGGTTGGTATCATTTATCTACGGCCACAATTTTGTGGCTGCAAAACTGTAATCGTATGCTTCCAAAGTTTCAATGTGACAAGAATAAGATACTCCTAAACTTTAATTTAATAACTTTCACTTTTAGCATTACACAAAACCAAAAGTAATAAAAGCTAATAGAATAATCGAATTAGACATATTAATTAATCAATCGGATCATAAAGATACGTATTCTTATCATGGAAACGAATCTCGTAGGTCAGCCACCCAAACCCTTTTTGTCCATGCATTTAAACTATTTAAAAATTAGAACTAACTTACTATATATGTTTTATTCGAATAAAATAATTTAAGAAGCTATAGGCATTTAAATGGATTTTAATTAACTTTCCGGTTTATTTTAGTTAGCTTTTCAGTGTTTTGACTCGCTTCATTTTTTGCTATGTTGAAGATAAAATATACCCTTACTTGATTAAATTTTAGATAAATGGGTTTAAGCTATAGTTAGCTATAAGTGGTTTTTCAGACTTTTGGTCATTTACTTAACACCACTTGTTTTTTATCATAAAATCTTTATGTCACTATAAGCCAATTTTTAACGGTCCAAATGGTCTATAATAGCAACTACCACATCCGTTGCTCCACTTGCTCTATTTGAGTGGCATGACATTGAAACCACGAATTTATGTGTAAAAAAAGTGAGAACCCAAATGGAATCAAGCATGGATTTATGTTCATTTGTGATAAGATACCCGTACATAGTGTACACACTAGATCCTCATTGTTGATATTTCTGCTCTTTCTTAAAACCCAAGTATCATGATGTCGAAATCATATTCGTTTATTGTCACTAGAAAACCAAAATGACTCCAACATGTTAACTTACATCATGAATATCGGCTAGGTGTGACTGATGAATACATTTTTTATTGGTTTGAAACCGCGGGAGTTGTATGTTGTGCATCTTGGTTGGACATACATAGAGGTGCACATATACTGGATTTCAATCCGATCCGTATCGGATTGAAACCAGGTCGGAGTTTTTCCAAAATGAAGAAACGGGTTTTGGTGAAACCAGATCGGATTGGAACTGACTTTGGGGTTAAATTGTCCGCTTCTTGTAAGCGGGTTTGGATTGGATTGAAACTGGATTGCAAAAAGAAGAAAAAAACAGTAGCGAATCTAGAACAGAAAACCGTGTGGTTCTCTGATTAAAAGTAAATAAAAATGAAAGAATCAACAATACTTGTGACGAGCAGAGTCATATACTTTAAAAAGCTGGACCGACTAGTTCAACTGGAAACCAATCAAGTCACAAATCCACTAACTTTAAATCTTTTTACTGCAATTAAACTGCAGAAATTTGTATATTTAGTTGAAAACTGGTTAAACCGATAAAAAAGGTTTTCAATAAATATAATTTTCTTGAACTCAAACCTGGGCTCAATATTGCTAATAATTCTAGTTGACTCAAAATTTGTAAACCAATTTTGAATTTGTTGTACACCATATAAATAAGCCGTTGATCAAAAAACATTTTCTACCACATTAAAATTATCATATGGAAGCTGATTTTTAAACCGGATTTTTCAAAACCTAATAAAAACCTGGTGACTCAATTTTTTGGAAACCTGACCTTCATCTGATGGATAAGATTTATGCCACGGGTTTCCCTTAATCCGATTTTCTTAACTGGATTTATATCCGATTTCAGATTCTTAAAACAACTGGTCTGGATGTGCAACATGTGTACATAGTCAGTTTGTCTTTTTGTCATCACGTTTCACTGTCAACACTCGACAATAGTTAAAGTCAAATCTAGTCAGAACCAAGGGCAAAATTTGAATGAAAGACATTCCCCAATCTGAAAAATGGGTGTAGTTTGGACCGAAGGAGCCCAACGGTCATGGAGAGGCTTGGTCCACTTTAAAACCAACACTTAAACCAAGAGCCAAGAGGTAGTGATTGCAACATATTGGTTCTTGATTTATCTATGTTTATAATAATAAAGAAGTTTTGAACGTACAAATAATTAAAAAACATGTATAATGATCAATGATCAATTTGATTCAATGGTTGTCATGTGTTCTTGTATTTTAAACTTTTTTCACATATTCATTTGGATATACCTTTCTCTCTCTCTCTCTCTCTCTCTCTCTCTCTCTATATATATATATATATATATATATATATATATATATATATATATATATATATATATATATATATATATATATATATATTGCAAGTTAACGATAAATCCGGTTACATGAGTCGTAATATACTACAGCTACGCTAGGTACATTAGGCTAACTAACAGTTCTTCGTTCGCCAACCCTTCTCCAAGGAGTCTGCACAGAGACTAGACCCACACGCGTAACCAGCAAACCTCGGTGCAAGCACACGCCCCACCCCGTAAGTGACGTCCTGCAGGCAACTGACTGGAGGGAAACCAGCCCCGGATACACACTAAACCGGCTAGCACGGAATATATATATATATATATATATATATATATATATATATATATATATATATATATATATATATATATATATATATATATATATATATATATATATATATATATATATATATATATATATATATATATATATATAGGGTTGGGTTCAACAAGTGACTAAAATTATCTATGGTACCAATTGACTAATCTCGATCGTCGGAATCAAAATCATCAATGACTAAAAATTAGGTTGTAAATTTTTTACATCGATGCACATGTAGACGATTATAACAAAAAACCCAATTTATTTTTTTAGTTTTTTTAATTTTTCGAAAATATTCTTTTTCAAAAATAAAAACCGAATATACCAAAATTCATAATTTTTTGTCCTCTACAAATAGACATCTATATTGATATACAAAAAATAATTTTTTTTCATAAGTACAGCTCGTAGAGTATTATAACAAAAACTCACTTCATTTTTTTAGTTTTTTTAATTTTTCGACAATATTCTTTTTCAAAAATAAAAACCGAATATACCAAAATTCATAATTTTTTGTCTTCTACAAATAGACATCCATATTGATATACAAAAAATAATTTTTTTTTTCATAAATACAGCTCGTCCAGATTCATAATGTGAATCTGAACTTTAAAAATTTGAATATTAGTAATTATTTTACTTTTAAAAGTTTTACAACTTCAATATTATAACCATTTATAAGTAATTTACTTGATTCACAAGTGGATTTACTCATATTTACACGAAAATTTACTAATATTCACATATCAATATCATATAGTATTGAGAATTTACTTAAAAGTTTTTTACTACTTCAACATTTTAACAATTTATAATGAATTTACTTTGATTCACAATTGAATTTACTTACATTCACACAAAAAATTTACTCAGATTCACATATGAATATCATATGGTATTTTAAATATACTCTGAAATATAAATTTGATTAATTTACTTAGAAAATTTTTAATACTTCAACATTTTAATCATTTATAATGAATTTACTATGATTCATAAGGTAATTCCATTTACATTCACACAAAAAAACTATTCATATTCACATGACAATATTATATGTCATTGTGAATGCCAACAGTGAATAACAGAATAACAGTTCAGATTCACATGTGAATCTCAATTAGCGGAAAATTTGAATCTGAAGTGTAAAATTTTGAATATGAGTAATTATTTTACTTTTAAAACTTTTATTACTTTAATGATATAACCATTTATAAGTAATATACTTTATTCACAAGTGGATTTACTCATATTTACATGAAAACTTATTCATATTCACGTATCAAAATCATATAATATTGAGAATTTACTTAGAAGTTTTTTACTACTTCAACATTTTAACCATTTATAATGATTTTACAATGATTCATAATATAAATAATTTACATTCACACAACAATTTATTCAGATTCACATATCAATATCATATGGTATTTTAAATATACTTCGAAATATGAATATGATTAATTTAGTTAGAAAAATGTAAACAATTCAATATTTTAATCATTTATAATGAATATACTATGATTCATAAAGTTAATTCCATTCACATTCACATAAAAATTTATTCAGATTCAGATGACAATATCATCTGCCATTGTGAATGTCAACAGTGAACATAATAACAGTTCAGATTCACATGTGAATCTCAACTAGCGGAAATTTCGAAAAAAAATCATTTTTTGTATATTAATATGGATCTCTATTTGTAGAGGATAAAAAGTTACAAAATTTCTATATATTCAGATTTTTTTCGATAAAAAATAAACCCTAAAAACAAAAAAAATGAAAAAAAATGAAGTGAGTTTTTTTATAATCCGGTAGATGCACGTCCACCGTAAAGTGTACAATCGTGTGGATGAGATTAGTCCCTTGATACCATGTTTTATATTAGTCCCTTATATATATATATATATATATATATATATATATATATATATATATATATATATATATATATATATATATATATATATATATATATATATATATATATATATATATATATATATATATATATATATATATATATAGATAAAAGTTCAATAGAGAACCAAAATAAAACAAGGAACCAAGGAACCAATCGTGAGCATCGGAATTCAAATGATCGACGACCGAATATAAGGTTGTAAATTTCTTAATTGAACGCACATGTAGCGGATAATTCCAAAAAACCCACTTCGTTATTTATTTATTTTTTATTTTTAGAGCTTATTTTTTATCGAAATAAAAAATCGAATATATCAAAATTCATAATTTTTTATTCTCTTTCAATAAACATCTATATCAATATAGCAAAAACAAAAAAAAAATTCAAAAATCTTGTTCAGATTCACAACACTTAATCAATGTGTATCTGAACTATAACAAGTTTTATAGAATATTATTCACATGTGAATGATCATTGAAATTATTTTTTCAACAATCATTGATCATTCAATAACAACTTATGTGAATTTAAATAAACTTTTAGATTCAGACGTGAATCTCACTAAAATTTCATATTGAATTTAAGTAAATTCATTTATATTCTTTACAATTTCAACATTTTGATAATATACAATTAAATTAACTAAGACTCATAACTTAATTTACTTAAAATTACACACAAATGAACAAAAAATTGCGGAAAAAATGGGATACAATTATCATTTATATGTGAATTAATATATCTAAAACTAGATACACACTATTTTTAACATTTTGATCATACACAAATTAATTTAGATTCACAAATTAATTTGCTTAAAATTCACATGTGGATGATAAAAATTTGTTGAAAAAGTCAGGTACAATTACCATTTATATGTGAATTAACATGTCTAAAACAAAAAACAATTAAAATTCACAATGTAAATATAAATTGTACTAAATTTGTATGGAAGATAATTCACATGTAAATAGTCATTGAATTCAATTTTTTCAACAATTGTAAATCATTCAATAACAACTCATGTAAATTTTAAAAACATTCTTAGATTCAGATGTGAATTTAAGAAAAATCACTTATATTTTCACTATTTCAACCTTTTGATGTCATATACAATTGAATTAACTGAAATTCAAAATGATTTCCTAAAATTTCACATGTGATTGGTCAAAAATTATTGAATAAATCGAATAGAATTGTCATTTATATGTGAATGAATATATCTAAAACGATACAATTCAGTTCAGATTCGCATGGTAAACCAGGACGAACTTAAAGTATAATAAAACAAAAAAATTTGTATATCAATATGGATGTCTATTTATAGAGGATAAAAAATTATGAATTTTGGTATTTTTAGTTTTTTTTCGAAAAAAGAATAAGCTTAGAAATTATAAAAACATAAAAAATGAAGTGGGTTTTTTGCTATAATCATCTACATTTGCGTCTAACTAGTAAATGTGCATCCTTTTTTTTTTGGCCGTCGATCTTTTGCATTATGACCACACGATTGGTTCCTTGGTTCCTTGATTTAAATTAGTTCTCTATTGAACCCAACCCTATATATATATATATATATATATATATATATATATATATATATATATATATATATATATATATATATATATATATATATATATATATATATATATATATATATATATATATATATATATATATATACACACACAGAGAGAGAGAGAGAGAGAATGTTCAAATGAGAACCACTAAGAGGTTAAGAAACCATGAGAACCACTAATTCACAGTTTAATAATATTTTATTTTTTATTTTTAACATTTGTTTTTTTTTTATCAAAATAAAATCACCAAACACATAAAAATATACAATTATTCTTCCTTTGCTATTATATATATATATATATATATATATATATATATATATATATATATATATATATATATATATATATATATATATATATATATATAAGTGTGATAAAATAAGAAGGAAAATTTTGGTAGATAAGAAATGCTTCATTATATGTTTTTTGACAAACCAACAAAATAAATGATTAGATAATTTTATTGCTTCTTGATTTTTGGAAGTGTTTCTTGTTAATGTAATTCTATTGGTTCTTTATTTTTGAGTGTGTTTATTGTTGATGCAATTCTATTGCTTGTTGATTTTTGAAATTACAAAATTGAATGTAGCAAAAGTAACAGATGATAATGTATATGTATATGCTAAAGTGAATGTGAATCCATGTATGATTCCAATCGCCGAAGATGAATCCCTGATGTATTTTATTGAGCTATATTTATATAAAGGCGAATCTATTTTTTATTTGTAAAAGTGTATATGAATCCATTTGTGAGTATTTGATTTGAAGTAGTTGTAACTTTGTTGGAAATTTAAAAGAAAAGAGTAAGTTGGTAAATTTCCTTTATCCTATATTGGTGGGGAAAACAAAGTCTTGTGGGTTTATAACTTCATTCATTTCCTAAGCCCTCAAAGCTTTAGTGGGTTAAAATATGGGCTGCGTCGGGCCGTGGATGCGAGATGGCACGATAAGGTGCATTTTGCACGACGCATCGGTCACTGGGAGCTTTTATTTTTAAATGAGGTTTCGGTCGGATCGGTTGGACCGACCCCGTCAACGGGTACGTGCGCTGTGTAGGGCAGCGGATCGTGCCGCATGTCGTGTCTGGTTCAAAAATCAGATAATGATCATACTCGAATTTCTGATTGGATTTGATCATTATCCAGAATTTGAATTTTGATTTTCAAATTCAAATCAGTTATTATCTGATATTTTCGAACCCCTATAAATAGGGCCTCCCGGGTCTCATTTATTCACACATCAATTTTCTCTTCTCTCTCTCTCTCTATAGTTTCTGAGTATTCGTTTTGCGTTTATCTGTTCTTCCATAGCTGTTGGAACGAACAATATTCTGTATTATATCCTGGGGTTTTACGCTGAAAGCTTACAACCGACGAGCGTCGTAAAAACCTTTAAGGACGGGAGTCAATTCGTGCAGTCTCAAGGATGAACTAATCAACGATCTTCAGGTTGGTTTTAATATTTTGTCTTGCATTTTATTTCGTCCGATAACGGGAAAGTCTCCTTCTACCTTTCTATAATCACATATGATCGCGTAGGAGCGAATCTAAATTCTGCACAAAATTGGGTAATATAATAACAATAGAATTTATTATTAATCGACTAATCAGTATATAATTCTCAATATTATTTATCGACCCGTTTGCTTTGGCTTTTTTGCTATTTGAAATTAGTTTGCGATACTACTATCCAGATTGTTTGTCTGAAATACAACAATCTTAAAGGTTTTATATATTGTGTTTAAAATATTCAGACAAATGGATACTGAATTGCCTTCTGTGAACCTCAGCATGATGAACCAAGAATTTTTCAAACTCGACCGTTTCGATGGTCAGAACTACTCTCGATGGGCTGATAAGGTCAAGTTTTTGCTAGTTGTGCTTAAGCTTGGTTATCTCATGGATCCTGGTTGCCCCGATAGCTGCTGATCCAGTTCCTGAGGTCGGAAAGTAGCTAGATCTGAAAGCAACTTCTGATCTGGAAAAGCAAAGGGCTCTGTGTAGAGAGTCTGAGCAACTATGTCTTTGTCATATTAAGAACTCCCTCTCCGACCGCCTCTATGATCTGTATGCGCCGATCACAGATCCGAGAGAACTATGGAAAGCTTTGGAACTCAAGTACAAGGCACATGAGGAGGGTACTAACAAGTACCTTGTGTCAAAGTACCTCGAGTACCAAATCGTGGAGGACAGATCTATTATAGAGCAAGTACATGAGCTCCAGGTCTTAGTCAACAAGCTGACCACTCTTTCCATCGCTCTACCGGAGCTCTTCCAAGTAGGTGCGATTATTGCGAAATTGCCACCCTCCTGGAGAAATTTCTCCAAGAGGATTATGCATAAATTCGAGGACTACTCCTTGGATGATCTGTTGAAACACCTCCGCATTGAGGAGGAAACTCGCAACAGGGACAAGCGGAGTAAAGTCGGATCGAGTGTGATACATGTGTCTGGTGGGGGTTCTGTCCAAAAGGGCAAACATGGGTCTAAGAACAAGAAAGGCTTTGGTCCCAAGAAGAAGGACTTCAAGCCCAACCGTCAGCATCATAACAACAACCAACCCAAGAAGATTGGAAAGTGCCACGTCTGCGGAGGTACTAGGCACTATGCAAGGGAATGCCCCCAACGGAAATTCGGTCCTTCAAACGGTTCCGCAAATGCTGTTGAGGAACTTACCCACCTTGTGGCGAACGTGGGTCTTGGAGGGGTCAACACGATTTACTCTCTCACACAGGCAGTGGCGGCCCGAGGTTGGTTCTTGGATTCTGGAGCCACAGTGCATGTTTCTGGAAGCGAGTCGAGCTTTCGCACTAACGGTCCCGTGCCTGAGGGGACTGTAATGGTTTGCGCTGATGGACATCGAGTACGAGTTTGCGGCATTGGCACAGTGATGTTGAAATTCCGCAATGGTCGTATGGTCACCCTACAGGATGTGTTGCATGTTCCTGATATCTCAAAGGGACTCGTATTGGCCGACAAGTTTGAGAATAATGGGTACAACCTGGTGATTGAAAATGGACGTGTGGAGTTCACAAGGAATGACTTCTTCGTTGGTCAAGCCATCAACACACGTGGAATGTATCAGCTTGATTTGGTCAAAGGAGCTACTGATCGTGGAGGATCGGGTCCTGGTGTGTCTGTGGTAGAAGTTGATTTGAGTGAAGGTGGTAATGATAGTAATGGTACTGTTAGTGATAGTACCGATACTAGTAGTGATGAAGTAACCCGTTTTGAAATGAATGAAGTCAGTTATTCTGATTATATCGCTTGTTCAATTTCTTTATGGCACAAACGTTTAGCACATACAAATTTCAAAAATATTTAAAAAATGCAATCTAAAGGAATGTTAAAGTTAGATAACAAATATTTTGAAAAATGCAAAACTTGTGTAAAATAGAAGTGTATAAAGAAACCTTTTCCAAGCGTTAAACGCCATACATCATTACTAGAACTTATCCACTCTGATATCTGTGAACTAAATTGAATACTCACGAGAGGAGGCAAGAGATATTTCATAATGTTCTGCGATGACTCGAGCCGCTACTTACATGTTTACTTATTGCGATCAAAGGAAGAAGCCTCTGACATATTTAAACTGTATAAGGCCGAGGTCGATAATGTAACACCCCTTTCTCAAACCAAATTTTAATACGGTTTATAATACAAATATCTTACAACTTGTGACTATGAAAAAGTCACTTAATTTTTTTTTTACAAACTTTATTCTCAAGGGGATATTACAGACTTAATACAGGACACCATAATTTCAACTTACTGTATATACACTGGTCCCAACTTCAACCTCTGCTCCTTTCACCCAAGTACATAGCATTTAAAAAAATATAATACGTGAGACATAAAGCCTCGTGAGTAATATGGGTTTTAGACCCAAAACGTTTCTGCTCAAAACTTGAATTATAAACAAGTAAACTGCTTAGAATTTATTTTCATAATAAATCTCAAAATACTTTCTTTCTGAAAAACTGCTTCTTTTCTCAAAACTGTTTTCTTCCTTGAAACTGAATTCTTTCTTTAAAACTGCTTTCTTTCTTAAAACTGCTTTCTTTCTTACTTTCTTGTGACCAACTGAAACTCATGAATTAGTTTATTTTAATTCATTCTACTAACTCCCCTCGCGGAACAGAACGGATCCATCCGCAAGGTTATGCTATCTCTGTCTCCCCTTTATGACTTGGAACAGATCCAAGCACAAAGGGTATGCTAAGCTAGACAACTACTTCGCGACGGGAGGTACCACCCCAGTAGTGTCTTAAGATCTCCCGATTATGTGGGTGATCTTAGTCCGGACAACTGACTCTTATTACTTTCTTAGCTTTAGTTATTATCTCATTACTTTCTTCATTTCATCTCAAATTGGTCAAATGGGACAAAATTTAAAATAACTTCAAACTCATAAACTTTACAACTCTTGATAAAAAATACTATCAAAACTAACTTCAATATCTCTAGCTCTTATATAGAGCTTCTTTCAAAACCTTTCAAACTATACTTCTTTAAAAACTGAACTTCTTTAAAATCTCTTTTAAACATTTAGCTCTTAGAGCTACTTTCAAAACTGTTTCCAAACTTTAATATTTGCAAATATTTGGAAATCTCATTTTCTGAAAATATTATTTTGCTATGTACTAGAGAAATCCTCATAAAACTCACCTTGGTGTAACTACGGGTCACTAAGCTTCTTGTACACCCTTCCCTTTTCCGTGCTCAACAATGTTCGAAGCACCACCTATACAAGCAGCATATATATTTAATAAATGCATACTACAAGTAACTCTATAGTTCTAAGGTCTCATATAATACAACTTCAGGTCATAACAAGTGTATAACCATTAATAAACTCATTTTATAGTTTTCTCCGAAATACGCGTATTTTGCTACAGTACCCCCGAGGGGTCGTATTTCAGTTCCGACACTTTTCCATGAAATCTTAGGCCATATTAGACTTGTGTTTCAAATTTGGAGTTAATTGGACAAGTCTAACTCAAATTCCAAAAATCAAGTTTTAACATAAACTTAATACTTGGCCACTGCAGCTACAGTGGTTTTTCCGCAAGGTCGGATTACGAATTTGACAATTTCCTATATGTTTTCATACCATTTTAAGGCTATAGTATGAGTTACAGACCAAACAGACAAGCCTGGCATCGAGTTCAAAACTCAAAATTGGACAGAAATGAAGCAGTTTTCCTGCCGCGAGATCGGGTCGCGATCCACCCTAGGATCGGGTCGCGATCCATAGTAAATTGCCATTTTTGGCGTTTTTTCCAAACTGCAGCTCCACTATTCACCCCATTAAGCTCTTAATACTTAACTTAATTGGTTTAGGGTCATTCTTAGGCCCTAAATACCAACTTATATCTAATTTTGATCCACAAAAACATCAATTCTTCTTGAAAATCTTGATAGTTCTTCCGAAAACACCATTTTTCACCAAAAATCGTTTTGTTGGATTTTCAAAGCTTGAAACTGATTTCTTACTTCTTTTATGTCATGTTTGACTTAACAAGACCATAATAATCATATGAAATCAGTTTCATTTCTTTTACCCATTTCTAGGGTTCTTAAGATTAAAAACCCATCTTCACAATTGTTGCATCAAAGCTTTACTTTTATCAAATTGACAACCTCTACATGTTCATTTCATCATTTCTAACATATTAGGTTCATCAAAACCACCTGGACTTTCAAACCCGTGACTTAGGGTTCTTGAGCAAAATCATCATTTTCTTGATTTCTACATATTCCATGACTAGAACATGCTTAAATGGTGATTTTGAGCAAGATGAATTCATTGGAACTATGATATCTCAAAAATCAGAAGTTAGGGTTCAACTCCCGTTCAAGATTTTGGGTTCAAAGGCTAGAATAATTACCTCTTGGAGCTTGGAATCACTAATTCCAAAGCTTTTCCTTTGATTCCTTTGAAGAAATTCCCAAGCTGCTTGATCTTCTCGTACTCCTCTCTAGCTCTCTCTCGTTCTCTCTAGACTCTTCTGTGAAATTCTGGAGAATGAGAGATAACTCTCATTTATGTTTAATTTTTATTACATATTTACACTTTAACCCTTAGCCTTCCACTTTATTCACAAAAATGGTCCTAAGACCCAAAACTTTGCAAAACAAGCTTCATTAACTTCTAACTTAACATTTTCTTAACATTTTGGTCATTTCTATGTCAAATGACTATTTTGTCCTTTTTGGCCATATTTCACTATTCACGCGGTAAAACTCCAAATTTCACATAAACTTTTACTTCTTATAATATTATTCCACAATACATACTATTTTACATAATAGTCTTGTAATGTGTCAAAAGACCATTTACCCTTTTACAACTTTTGCGGGTTCTTACAGATAATCAACATGAGAAACACATAAAGATTATTTGCTTGGAAAGAGGTGGAGAATACTTTAATCGTGAGTTTGATACCTTCTGCGAAGAGAAAGGAATCAAACATGAAAGAACTTCACTGTTCACTCCCCAACACAATGGTTTTGCTGAGAGAAAGAACCGAACATTAGTCGAGATGGTCAACTGCATGTTGAATCAATCCGGCTTGCCACATAATCTGTGGGGGGAAGCGTTATTGACCGCTTGCTATGCACACAATAGGATCATTAGTCGTGTGATCCATGTAAGTCCTTATGAGTTGTGGAAGGGAAGGAAACCAAATATTGATTATTTGAGAGTGTGGGGGTGTAGAGCTTACTATCGAACACCTGATCCCAAGAGATCAAAATTGGGAGCTCGAGCTATGAAGAGCACATTCATTGGATATGCTCAGAACAGCATGGCTTGCCGACTATTGGATGATGAATCAGGTGTTGTAGTTGAATTCAGAGATGTGGAATTTTTTGAGGACAAGTTTTCTAGAGATGATGAAAACACAACCCCCACAATAGCACCTATTACTTCTCGAGAAAATATCTGACCTTCTAACGTTTGGTCGAAGGGGACACAGAAGAAAGTGAAGAGAGAGATCATTTTCTCCATTAACTTGGATGATGACCCTAAGACTTTCAATGAAACCATGACGTCTAGAGATGCTCCATTGTGGAAGGAAGCTAGCAATGACGAAATGGACTCAATTATGGGTAATGGTATCTGGGAGCTAGCTGATCTACCCAAGGGAATGAGGCCCATAGGATCCAAATGGATTTTCAAGAGAAAATATCATCCAGATGGATCCATATCTTCCTATAAAGCAAGATTAGTTGCTAAATGCTACAGGCAAAGAGAAGGCATCGATTATTTCGATACTTATGCCCCAGATGCTAGAATTAAATCTATTAGAACTCTAATAGCAATATTATCTTTGAAAGGACTGTACATTCATCAAATGGATGTGAAGACAGCCTTCCTAAATGGTTATCTCAAGGAGGAGATCTATTTGGAGCAACCAGAAGGGTTTGTGATACCCGGACAAGAAAGTAAAGTGTGTAGACTTATTAAATCCTTGTACAGGTTGAAACAGGCTCCCAAACAGTGGCATGAGAGGTTTGATACCACTATGTCTGCTTTTGGATTTCGACACAATATTACTAACAGGTGTGTTTATTTTAATGCACTGCCGAATACACAATTATCATATGTCTATATGTTGATCATTGATATTCACCTTGAAGGTATTCTTGAGACGCAGAAATACCTATCCTCGAACTTTAAGATGAAAGATCTAGGAGAAGTAGATACCATTCTTGGTAAGACATGGTAATGATATTTCTTTGAGTCAATCTCACTACATAGAGAAAGTTCTTAAAAATTTCCAACACTTGAACATTAAGGAATTCAACACTCCTTTTGAATCAAGTGTGAAACTTAAAGTCAAATCTGGTCGAGCGGTGGCTCAACTGGAGTATGCAAGTGTGATTGGTAGCATGATGTATGCTATGCATTGCACTCGACCTGACATTGCTTTCACTGTAAGCAAAGTAAGTCAGTATACTGTCAATCCAGGGACGGAGGACTGGAAGGTAGTAAGTAAAGTACTGGGTTACCTAAAAAGGACAAGTACTTTTGAGTTGACATATACGTCAACTTCAGGAATACTAGAAGGGTATTCCGATGCGAGCTGGATAGATCATATCAGTGATTCTAAATCCACGAGTGGTTGGATATAGACTCTAGCTGACAGAGCTATTTCTTGGGCGAGCAAGAAACAGACATGTATAGCTCACTCAACGATGGAAGTTGAGCTTATTGCCCTAGCAGCAGCATGCAAAGAGGCAGAGTGGATTAGATATCTACTATTGGATATTCGATTATGGGATATTCCAATGCCAACTATACACGTGTACTGTGACAGTGAGGCCACACTGTCTAAAGTATACAATGCGGTAAGTAATGCAAGGTCAAGACACGTAGGTCTGCGACACAATTTTGTGAGGCAACTAATTGAAAGTGGTACCATCAAGGTTGTCTATGTCAAGACGAGTAGGAACTTGGCAGATCCACTTACCAAACCTTTGACAAGAAATTTGGTACAATCTACCACGAGAGTCATGGGTCTAAAACCACAATAGAACCGTTCATTGATGGAAACCAAACTTGACATTAGTGCTCCTAATTCTCAAGTTTAAAGCGTAACAACGAAGTCACTGACGATAGAAGGTACTATTAATTCTGATAGATCTGTGTGAGGTAGGATAGTACGTCGTTGCCGAGAGCGAGGTTGAGCTAAGGCTCTTAACAAAGTTTTGGAGACATCTAAGCAACGAAGATGTTGTAAAACTTTGCCTATACGACCTAGAGGTGGTGCCGCTTCAAATAAAGATCAGTGGTTTATCTTCTAGAGGGTCTTAAAATGGATTTATAGTGTATGGCCATATTCGCGCTCAGTGAGAACGCAAAGACGGCAGATGATGTGTAGGGGTAAACCGGACAGGTCACAAGGTTTCGTGGTTTAAACCTATAAGGATACCATTGAATCGGTCTCTTCTTGTTTATTCACATAAACTTGGGTTTAATCTTCGTGACACCCAGGTGACGTCATTTGTTTGAATGAAAGCAAACTTTCCAACTTGGTGGGGGATTGTTGGAAGTTTAAGGGAAAAGAGCAAGTTGACAATTTTCCTTTATCCTATATTGGTGGGGGAAAGAAATTATTGTAGGTTTATAACCCCATTCCTTTCCTAAGCCTTCAAAGGCTTTAGTGGGTTAAGGGATGGGCTAAGCCCACACGCGGGCCGAGCCGGGCAGTGGATGCGAGATGGCGCGATTAGGCGCACTTTGCACTTCGCACGACGCATCAGTCGCTTGGAGCTGGGGAGCTTTTATTTTTAAATGAGGTTTGGGTCCATTTGGTTGGACCGACCCGATCAACGGGTACGCACGCGCCGCGTAGTCAGATAATGATCAGATTCGAATTTTGGATTGGATTTGATCATTATCCAGAATTTGAATTTTGAGTTTCACATTCAAATCAATTGTTATATGATATTTTCGGACCCCTATAAATAGGGCCTCCCGGGTCTAATTTATTCACACCTAAATTTTCTCTACTCTCTCTCTCTCTCTCTCTCTCTCTCTCTTTGCAATTCTCTCTATATTTTCCAAGTATTCACTTTGCGTTTATCTGTTCTTCCATAGCTGTTGGAACGAACGATATTCTGCATTAAATCTTCGGGTTTTACGCTGAAAGCTTACAGCCGACGAGCACCGTAGAAACCTTTAAGGACAGGATTCAATCCGTGCAGTCTCAAGGACGAACTAATCAACAATATTCAGGTTGGTTTTATTTTGTCTCGCATTTTATTTCGTCCAATAACAGGACAGGCTCAAATTGAGTAATATAATAATAGTAGAATTTATTATTAAGCGACTAATCGGTATATAATTCTCAATATTATTTATCGATCCGTTTGCTTTGGCTTTTTTGCTATTCAGAATTAGTTTGCGATACTAATTTCCGACTTTATTTTCATTTGTTTTTATTAAATATATAATTTCATTGTTCATTTGATTTTTATGTACTAACTTTATTTGGGAATTGTATGTTTAGGATGATGATACATTTTTTGAGAGTATTCAACAATTCCAACAAGAAGAACCAATGAACAAAAAAAAACGAACAAAAAAGGACCAAATATAGAAACTATTTTGACGAAGTTTTTGTAAAAGACAAAAATGGAGTTGAACATAGGGAAGCAAGATGTAAGTTTTGTTTCGTGGTTTATAGAGCCGATTCGGTAAAGAATGAGACTTCAAACTTGAATAAACATTATCATATTTATGATAAGAATCCAAAAAATCTTAAAAATAAAAAAACATAAGTATGTTACAATTTAATAAAGAACCTAGTAGAGAGGGCACTTTAAGTATATGGAAACATGATGAAACTAGAAAAAAAAATCATTGTTTTTTTAATTTGTTTTGGTGAATTGTCATTTAAATTTGTAGATAACGAAGCATTTATTAAATATACGGATGCTTTAAATGAGACGTTTAATTTTCCTTCACAACATAAAATTAGTAGAAATGTTGCAAGGTACTACATTAAAGAAAGAGATAAATTGTTTGCTCACTTTAATAGTCCGACCAACGTGGTTCATTTGGTCACAGATACGTTGACATCCTCATGTCAAGGGGTGAATTACATGCCCGTCAAGACACATTTGATAGACAACGATTGTGTTATGCCTAAAGAATTATTATTTTTAGAGTCATTAATAGCAATAAGGGTGAGGATATTGTTCGTAGGTTATTAGATTGTATACACGGACGAGGGGTCAAAAACGTTATGACCGGTTGACAATGCATCGTCAAACGATAAAACAATGGATTTTTTTATAATAAAAATTATCTAATATATACAACGATGACACATTTTCGAATATGTCATATTGCTCATATATATTGAATTTTATTGTTAATGATGATTTAAAAGAGGAACATTACCATGTAGATTACATGCAAAAAACAGTTCGATATATATAAGATAGTCTACACAACGAGTAACCAAAATAAAAATAAAAAAAAAATGTATGGAAGAATGTCAGCTGTTATCAAGAAAGTTTTTATACAGTGATTGTCTTATCCGGTGGAACTTCACTTATGATTTTGTTTAAAATTCTCGTGTGGTTTAAAGGCGTTTTGGTCAAGTATGATTTAAACGTACATTCTCAAATTCTATGTTTTTAGACTATACATTAATTTATTTCATGTTTTTGGCTAGTGTTTAAATTTTGCAAAAATAAAGCCTTGTTATCATGTTATGGAATGGACTTGCGAATCCATTTTTCACATGGATCCATGTAGATTAGAGGTGTACAAAAGCCGGTTTTTAACCGGTTTCGGTTTTTTAAAAACCGGTTTTTTAAAAAATTGGTTTGGGTCCAACCGGTTTCGGTTATAACTGGTCCGGTTTTGGTCGGTTTTTTTTAAATGAAATTGAATACCGGTTCGGTTTAGTTGATTGGAACAAAAACCGGAGTAAAAAACTGATTCGGTTTGGAATAGAAAACCGGTTATTAAAAATCTGGTTCCAGTTTGTTTTCCAAATTTTAAAAAAACCGATTGTTGATGTGCACCTCTAATGTAGATCCAAGTATAATTAAAAAAAAAAACTTAATGTGTTATCATGTAATGGAATATTGTTATCATGTTATGGATTATGGAATACGGATTTATGGGCCGGTCACTAGTGAATTCGGGTGCTGGATTCATGTGATGAAAACTCCAAATTGAAATTTTATATTTTTATAAACTTAGCCACCATTATGTAATATCTCATATATTTTTTTATGTTTTTGTCTATTTAATTTTAATAATAATTAATGTTAAAGTAAACTTTATAATTTTACAGTAAAAATATTTGTGTGCTAATTTTTATGTTTTTTATTGTTAGATTCTTCATATGCATGTTATATAGGAAGAGTGATATGTGAACCTAACATAAAGGAAAAAAGAAAAAAGGAAGAGGCCTATAAAGTGAAAGAAACCGATAGTTGGACTATTTCCCTTTTTTTTTTTTTTTTTTTTCGCTTTACGTTTGTTACAATTTTTTTTATTTATGTTTGTTACAACTTTTATTCCAAGTTACTATGGATTTGTTTAGTTAGTAAATTTTCCAGTAAGTTATCTCAAAATTGAATGATTATTTTGTGGAATTTAAAAAGTTTTGGTAATATTTTATGACAAATCACAAAATGTGGCTAGATCAACACAGTAACATCATCAAACTTTGAAATGGCATATGAGTTGTATAATGATTTTTATTTTAGTCAGTGGCTATTTACTATAGTTCGACTTAATTGATGCTTCTGTTTAGCCTCACTAGCACCTTGCTATTCTTATAATAATAAGACCTAATAACACTTTGTCGGTAAAAAAACGATGCTAACAAAATCAAAATCATCTAGGTAAAGTTATTAGGTTACAATTTTCGTAACATGTGGTATTATAGCATGCACAGAGAGTGTATGCGAAGAAGACAACTTCAAGAAGATTGTCAATGATGGGCATACATTTTCTTTCAAAAACTTATAATCGAAACTTGTTTAGTTAAAGGCAATAGATATAGGATATGGATTGAATTGAATCAGCCACGTGTCCCTCCCAGTCGTATGCAGTCACGTAAGTCACAGGGTCACCGGTGGCGTTGTTGTAACTTCTTAGCGAGGGATTTTAAGGTGTCGTGCCTATGCACTACTAGAAAAAAACAGCATTACACATTTCTTCAGTAATCCGTCGGTTGAGGGCTTTTCCAACGGAATGTTGGGAAAATCTTGTGGGTAAATGTTACATGGACTTTGTGATTGACTACCGACGAAATATTCCATCAAAAATATTTCTACGGATTTCCAACAAACGCCTTTCACTGATTGTTTACCGACGGAACTTCACTAACGCATTACTGACGGATTGGTTTGACCAGCTTTGAGTAAAGTTTTACTGACAGATTGCTGAAAGAACATTTTACCAACGGAAGTTGTTGACTCGTTTTAACTTTTACCGAAGGACTTCTCGGTTTAGTGACGGATATTCAACAATAAATAATATTCAGATATTTAATTTTTTTTTTAAAAAGTTCATATTTTTATGTTAAAAATAATATTCATATTCAACTACAAAACTAATAAACATCGAATCTATTACATTAAACTTATAATAATATTAATATTCAACTATAAAACTAATAAACATTACAATAAACACTATCTAATACATTAAAAGTATCAAATACAAATTACAAATGTTTGTTTAAAAACATAAAACTAAGAACTATTGGATGGTTTGATTCAACTCATAAATGAGGCAATATGTTCTTCAAGTTGAGTTTGACATAAATCCAATTCAGCTTGCCTTTCTTGCGTTTGCAATTCTTTTTCAACTTGTCGTTGTTTCATTTCATTTTGCATCTCAACTTGAGTTTGTTGGAAGCTTTTTTATATGTTTTCTATTTATTCTTAGCAACTTTTGTACCTAAAAAATGGTAAGACAACCATATATAGTTAGTAAATAAAATTCACTTTAAAACTAAAATAGCAATGTACTTTATTTTATTATAAGACTATATTATAAATTTAATCCAAAATAACTTTTTATCCATTATAGCAATCATTTATACTTTTTTACATAATAACAACATACTTTATTTTTATCCATTATAGCATTGTACTTTACAATTACAATCCATAATAGTAAAATACTTTACTGTTCATCCATTTAGGAATGTACCTTTCCTTTATTATCCATAATAGTAACATATTTTACTTTTTATCCATTATAACATTGTACTTTACATTTGCAATCCATAATAGCAATGTACTTTACCTTATTATCAATAATAGCAACATACTTTAATTTTCATCCATAATAACAATGTATTTTACCCTTATTATCCAGAATAGCAACATACTTTAAATTTCAACAATAATAGCAGTTGATTTTACCTTTAATATCCATAACAACAACATATATACTTTATTTTTCATCTATCTTAGCAATGTACCTTACTTTTACTATCTATAATAACAACATACTTTACTTTTTATACATTATATAGAATTGTACTTTACATTTAAATCCATAATAGCAATATACTTTACCTTAATATTCATAATAGCAATATACTTTAATTTTTCTCTATAAAACATAATGTATTTATTATATAAGTATACCTCTTGTTACGACTGTAAAAAGTTTACGGGCAATGTAGGCCATGAAGAATATGTCCTTGTCGCCATAAAAATGAAGATCTGAGGATCATATCCCATATACAATGGCCCTTTCTTCTCCATCATTACCTATGCAGCTATGCTTGGGCCCACAACTTAGGATCATCTACCCAATGTTAAGTTGGATCTTCTCAATACAACTAAACCAACTATGTGGTATATGAATCCTGTATTTTACCAAAGCAGCGTCATTTTCATTGTACAAAAACTAAGACAATCAATATATAAAATATATAAATATAACTTACGTATGCATTCTTTGTCGTCTCATTGCAAGGTGTAAACCCTCAAAATATCTCATAAAATACTTTTTCTTAAAAGCGGCAGTAAGATGTGTCTGTATATACACATCCATCCATGTAGGGTCTTTACTCGATGACTTCTCCTACATAAACAACACGTTATAATTTATGCAGTTAATGTTAAAATGAAAAAGAATATTAAATTTATAATTATGATTATACCAATAAAATATGTTACTTGGAGTATCCAATGTTTCCACCCGTATGCCTGGATGTCAACCTAAAACTAGCAGGGGTGTTGTAGTTATTCTTCTTGCTGGCGAACCTTCTTTTCCACTCGTTTGTGATCCAATATTTAAAAAGAATATATATATATATATATATATATATATATATATATATATATATATATATATATATATATATATATATATATATATATATATATATATATATATATATATATAGGGCTAGGATCAAATATATTCATACAAGTATTGTGTAACCTTGAAACTCAATCTGGACCACTCATTTAAAACACATTCTTTTAAGAATGTACAAAATTTAGTTCATTCTTTTAAGAATGGTAAGAACTCATTATGTCAAAAACTTATTCTGTTAAGAATGTGTTTTTTTCATTGTTACGAGAATGAAATCTGATGGCCAGGATTTGGTTACAAGGTAACACAATAATTGTCATTCTTATTATAACCTAGCCCTATATATATATATATATATATATATATATATATATATATATATATATATATATATATATATATATATATATATATATATATATATATATATATATATATATATATATATATATATATATATATATATATATATATATATATATATATATATATATATATATATATATATATATATATATATATATATATATATATATATCAAGGTTGTAGAAGTCGCTAGGCGGTAGGCGGGCGGTCGACTGGGGCCTAGGACTAGTCGGTCTAGGCGAGGACTAGTCGGCGCCTAGGCGGAGAGTATCAATTGTAACAAAATTTATTTTTTTTAAATTTAGATATTACCTATATCCCTAAAAAATGAATAAATAAGTATAAAATTTTGCAAATCAAAATGTTTAAATATGTAAGTTATCAAACATCAAAATGTTTAGACTCATTAATGACATTTTTTTATCATTTTAAGCATCGATAATTGTAACTTAGCCACCGATTATCATAATTAATGATATTTTCTAAATTTAAATTTTAAAAATTAATTTTTTTTTTTGAGAATTTGATAATTTTTGAAAATTTTGAAATTTTGAAATTTGAAAATTTGAAAATTTGGCCGCCTAGACCCGCCCAGGCCCGCCTAAACCCGATTTTGACCGTCGTTGACCAAATCCGCCTAGCTTGACCGCCTACCACTAATCGTAGGCAGAACTCGGCCGCCTAGGCCGACTTTTACAACACTGATATATATATATATATATATATATATATATATATATATATATATATATATATATATATATATATATATATATATATATATATATATATATATATATATATATATATACTAGCTGCGTACCCGCGCAATGCGGCGGACGGCGAGTAGTTTCCTTTCGGCTATTTGTTTTCGCAAGATTTTGGTATCATTTTACGGGACTTTTATATGTTTGTTATAGAGATTTTTATCGAACACTTCAAAATAATAATGACATTGTGTCCTAATCTTAGTGGAGTACCCGCGCAATGCAACAGTCGTGGTAGGGGGCGGGGGGAGGCGGTGAATAGGTTTCTTTCAATAATTAATTACTTTTGACAAACGTTCATAAAATTTTTTCAGAAATATGTCATATTCTAAATAATATACAATGAAGCAGAAAAATAGCTTTTACCATAAAGTGACATATACATTATTTTATAAGTCGTTTTCTTAATTTGCGTTTTGTTTTGGTGAGTTGTGGATATTAATACAAACTTGCTTTATGAAAACACTATAAATAATTGATGACATTTCTATGTTTACTTGGACAAAATCACGCTCAATAACAACAATGTTTGAAATTATATTTAGATCACTAAACAGCAAACAAAAAACTAATGAGATGGGAATTAAAGTAACACCCAAATACACTTGTAGTAAGGCAAATCTAGGACTTGAGAAAAGTGAGGAAGGGATAAATTAGATCAAAACCTTGTAATACCAAAAGAACCATCAGGGCGGTTTCAGTTTGAAGAGTTGCGGAACAAAATGATTTCCACATTGAATTTCATTTGCGTGAATTGTATCCGTGCGGCGATTAAATTCCTTTTGTCAGACGTCGAATAATCACTTTCGATCAACAGTTCTTATCGATGTATATTTTCGTTTTAGTGCATAGTGTTTTTGAATACTTTTATTTCATAGATAATATAATAAAATAAGAAGGTTTGGTAAAGAATGCGCCGACTGGGGGTGGGTTGAAAGGGGGAGGGAATGCACGTGATCTACTATAGCTATTTAACAATTTAAAATTTGTAGCAACAATCATTAAATATGTTCATGGTCTATTATAGCTATTTAACAATTTAAAATTTAACATTATAATTAATTTTGAAAAACAAATTGGAATTGATCATATCATTCAATCAATATGGTGTATAACCAGGACCATATCATTCAATAACTAACAAGAAATTTTTAAGTTTCATACCATAAACACAATTATATCGTTTATTTCAAACTTAATTCATAAATACATCATTCATTCTAAAAATAAAAAGACATATAATAGAAAGCATAAAAAACAGGAAGTTCTTAACATTATTGAATTTAGTGAAATTATTTAAACCACAAATAGGATAATCACAATATATTTCAAATCAGAACACTCAGAAGATAAAATGCATTGTAAAGAGAGTATACAACACTCAAGCCACTGCAAAATGATTTGGTTGCAGACCTACTACTTGCAGCTTTAACATAAACAAATATCATAAGGGTACTGGTAAATATGGTAAATGATACAAGCATGTATCCACGAGCGGAGCCAGGAATAAAGCCAAGGGGGTGCTAATTTTTTAAAAGGTTCTCAAGTTTGGACTAAGTTTACCTAAGGGGGGCCCAAGATTTATCAAACCGGGAGCAACGTTACGTAAAAAAAAAATTTCCCGAAAAAATTTAGCCTACGTGATTGGACCCAAGCCGTAGCCGATGCTATCTTGGGAACCCCTTACCTCCGCCTCTGCATGTATCCATTCTTTGCACAAAAATCTTTTTATTTAACTAAGATCTTTTTTATTTATACTTAAAAGACTTGTATACTCAAACAAATATAATTATTTAAATAATTGCTTTTTCGTCCGAGATAACAATATAATTTTAAAAAACATTCTTTGTACTACGAATGCAACTACTTTACGTAAATAGTTAAATGAAAATCATATCATATGTTTTCATTTGTACATATAAAAAATAACCATTTTAAATACAAAGTTTTAAATATCTGCCATCTAATTAACAGGCCCGGCCCCACATTATCTTCTGCTAGTGCGATTTGAAAAAGTTTAATCTAAGGGTAATTCTCGCAGAAAACTTGCTTTATTGATAATGCCAAAATAGCTTTTAAATACATAGACATAACAGAAACAAACAAAATAAGCCTAATAAAAAGGGCATCACCAAATAAACACCCTCTTTTTACTTCCTATACACCCCTACTCAAAGTCAACTATTTTTTATTAGTTGAAATTGCATAGTTTTCCGAAACATTAGATACTATTGGTTGATAAATGCTTTGACTTTTATTAAAAATATGTCTATGGTGTATCTTTAGTAGCACCCATAAAAAAAACCCTACTAAATAAAAGGAAACAAACAAAATAAGCCTAATAAAAAGGAAACCTACTAAATAAAAGGAAGTAGCTTTAGACTTGGTATGTCACGTGAACCACTATACTTTTGACCAAATCTGCTTTATTCAAATCTTTTATTTCTCCAAAAACACTTTTCTAACCCTACAATTAACATTTATATATATATATATATATATATATATATATATATATATATATATATATATATATATATATATATATATATATATATATATATATATATATATATATATATATATATATAATTAACCTAACCCTAAAATCTTTATACAATCGCCTCCATTGAGATCTCGTTCACATCTGCAACCAGTCGACCTCCCCTCCTTTGCTCCCTATCCACCGCAATCGGCTCCCCTCCGACCGACTCAGCTTCTCCAATCTGATACCATCGGCTTCGACGGGATCTGATACCACCGGTGACAATCTCATTCTCCGGTTCTCTTCCCGCCTCCTCCGTCTTCTCCGATCTGATACCACCATCTCTGTCTTCTCCGATCCTAGACCAGGATCCCGGTGACTATCTCTACCTCCACATCGCCGCCTCCCTTCCTTTGCTCCTGATCCACTGTAGTAGGTGTTCATAATCGTTTCAAGTAAAGTCAGATCCGGTTCCATTCCTTTGCTCCCGATACCGTCGTTCCACCACCTTTCCTTTGCAGAATCTGTCGGACCGCTTTATTGTGTTTTATCGGGTCATAATTTCTCGGTTCCAAATCCGACTTTACTTTTCTTATCTGATTGTGATTTTTCTTGGTTCTGATTTTGGTTTACTGATTTTGATGCAGAGGATCGAAATGCAATTTCGATGGCAGATCCGGTGGTTTCCCCAGTTAAGAAGAAGATGATTTGGGTTGTGTTACGCGTTTCTTGGGGTGGCAGTGCTTCTGATACGGATTCTTCCGAAAGATATATGTAAGTTTGGGTTTGGGTTTGGGTGTTGATATACGTATATATATACAGGCGATGGATCTGGATTTTTCTGTTCTTGATTGTTGTTTGCATCTTCCTGAATTTTTTCTGAATAAGTAAAATGAGATCTTCAATAAAAGATTGAAATAAATGATAGATTTGTGGTTTTTTTTTAATTTACAGGTATGTACACTCAAATTTAAACAAAAAATACAAACTCAACTAAGCTATGATTCCAATTTTGTAATACAGAAGACACGATTTGGAAATAGTGATGCTGGTGGTATCTAGTAGCGGCAGTAGTGGTATTGTCTTGGTGACGGTGATGTAGATGGCAGTGGTGGTTGGGCCGACATTTATAGAGAACTTTTGCAAGAGGAGTTTCAATTTTCAAATTGACGATCCATCTGAAATGTTTAAGAGTTATCATGGACCGTTGATTGTTTATAAAATGCTAGTAGATTTAACAGTGTAAATTAATGCCATGTCATCTATCCATGTATGTGCATTGTAACTCTTTATGTCCGTCTATTTCCTTCAGCAGCAGCAACAAGGCAATAGATGCTTGTACATAGTCTTAAAATTAAGACTTTGTGCTTTAGTTACTTGTAATTTATATATGGTTTATAGTATAGTATAGTATAGTATACTATAGTATAGTATAGTATAGTATAGTATAGTATAGTATAGATATATATATATATATATATATATATATATATATATATATATATATATATATATATATATAAAATTTTACAGGGAATAGAAAACAACAAAATACAAATAATGTATTAGATCTCTTATAGTACACAAATGCCACCACACGTCAATTCGTATGTAATAGGTACAGTAATCCGATAGGATAAAAACTAAATCCTCAATCATTGTGATAGTTTTCACATCTTTTCTTGTCAATTGTATCGATGCTTTCCTGGCTTCCCTCATTTTATACATATAATGCTCCTATAACGTATTCTGAAAAACCTCATATATGCTCTCTTCCTTGTTTGGATGACATTGGTCTAGAGTCTGCAAAAAATAACAAGTAAAGTTAAAAATGCAAAGTCAAAACAAATAAGCATAAGATATACACACAAATAATTACTATATTACTCTGACGCACATACATATGTCTAACAACCTCCTTTGCACTTTAGTATAAGTGGTCCAAGGGTGATCCAAACTCTCTTAAAATATCTTTACGATCATCCAATGAATTGAATCTTTGTTAAACCAGTAATACAATTATAACATAAATGAAAATAGATTTAAATTATAAAAAGGCTAACCTAGCCCTATCTTGGATCAGTGGATCCATGGCCTATAAGAGCTATGGGAATCTTCAGCATTTAATGTAACACCCGACTTATTAACCAAAAACACCCCAAAAAATTTTCATTTTGAAATCAAATATTTTACAATCAAAACACAAGTAGGGGTATTAGTTAATACAATTCGAGTACAAGAGTATCACGAAGTACAATACATAAAATATTATACATTCTTCAAGCCGGGTATTACTTCAGTTTCTAAGTCCTCAGTCACGGACTTTGTCTTTTCCTTTAGCAGGGTCACGCTCACCTGCAGGGACATATCAAATAAACTGTGAGCTACAAAGCCCAATGAGTAATCAATACAAGAGAATAACAACAATTAAACTCTTAAACAATTTCTGTCCCAAAAGTCATGGTCATCACTGACCGCACCGTAATCATAGCCATAAAGGCCGCACCGAATATCATAGCCCGAAGGCCGCACCAAGCATCGGAGACATAGCCCGAAGGCCGCACCGGAGTCATAGCCCGAAGGCCGCACCATTTAATATCAACGATAGTAATCTTAGCCAACAAGGCTGCACCAATATATCATACTAGATATAACCAAGATTACTCACCTTGTTGCTTGCTACCAGCCTACCACTAGCTTTCGTCGTTTCTTGACTTGTAATATATTCCGTAAGATTTTGTCCCGTACCTATAATTCCATTATTTCACAATGATTATAGGTTAATATATCATTTCAATTAACTCTAATGCAATAGAGTTCAATACAATATCGTTATAAAAAATGCCTAGTTAATAAACTTTCCGTTTACTAACTCTATGTGAATTTTACTATTCACCGAGGCATTCGGATCGGTCTACAGTGCCCCCGAGGGGTCGAAAACTCGATATAAAAATTTTCCCAAACTTTTCAGACCATAACGAGCCTATGGTTCAAATTTGAGCTTAATCGGACAAGCCAAGCAAAAGTTAGCGTTTTTGATCCCCTGCCTGGCCTCTGATCAGTGGGCGCACTGCGCCATGGGCGCACTGCGCCAAGGGGAGGGCGCACTGCGCCTGGGCGCACCCCGCCTGGCTCTGGGGCGCACTGCGCCTAGCGGCAGTGCAGACCCCCTGGCCAGTCGCGATTTATGCACTGTAGCTTGCAGATTTGGTCCATTAAGTCCTTATTTCTGTTCTTAATCACTTGGGGTTTGTTCCTAGGCTAAAACCTTACATATTAACAAGGTTTTTAACCATCAAAACACCCTC
Source organism: Cichorium intybus (assembly GCA_023525715.1). Classification (NCBI taxonomy): domain Eukaryota; kingdom Viridiplantae; phylum Streptophyta; class Magnoliopsida; order Asterales; family Asteraceae; genus Cichorium; species Cichorium intybus. Next base: position 23,379,953 of record CM042017.1, on the reverse strand, counting down.
AATCGATCACACAAAGAATTAGGGTTCTTATTTCTAACAACCCCAAATCTTCAATTTCATCAAATATAACATCCTACTTCCATTTGGTTGAGTTAAGCTCTTACTAGCATGACTTAATGGAAGTATCTAACCATTTTAAACACCCAAACACAACTGAAATTGCAGTTTTTGAGTTCTACACAACTCACCAAGAACAACTAGTCAAGAGCTTGGAAACTTACCTCAAAACTTCAAATTTTACCCTTGTGAATGCTATAATCAAGCTTGCTAATTCCAAGCCTTCAAGAACTCTCAAATCTCTGCAGAAAATTCAGCTCCTAGATCACTCCCGTAACCCCCAAAATTCTACACAAGTTCTTGCTTATATACTTCCAGAAATTACACTTTGGTCCTTGAAGTTGCATTTCTTAAACTTTTGCCACCATTTACAAATTAAATGACAAAAATCAAAGAATTATAACATTTTAAGTCCAAGACTCAAAATATTTTTACCAAACAAGTCCTTTTTGTCAAAAAGACCAAATTACCCTTTTGAGGTAAAACGACCATTTTGCCCTTTTTATTATAATTACATAATAAAATAAGTTTTGGCGTTACAAATTCTCCCCTCCTTTAAGAGATTTCGTCCCCGAAATCATACAAAAAGTTGAGGGTATTTCTCCCGCATTTCACTTTCGGTCTCCCATGTCATGTCGGAACCTATGTGATGACGCCAAAGGACTTTCACCATGCTAATCTTCTTATTTCGCAGCTGTCTTGTCTTGCGGTCTAGCACCCGTTCGGGTTGTTCCGGGTATCTCAACTTTTCATCCACCTCAATTTCAGCAAGAGGTACATGTTGAGACTTGTCAAACAAAGTTTTCCTCAAATGGGACACATGGAATACGTCATGTATACCATGAAGTTCATCAGGTAACTCCAATCGATACGCCACGGCTCCAACTCTTTGGGATATATGGAAAGGTCCGATGAAACGAGGACTCAGCTTCCCTTTCTTCCCAAAAAGAATTAAGCCTTTCCAAGGAGATACTTTGAGCATTACCATATCTCCTACTCGGAATTCTATCGGTTTCACCCGTCTGTCCGCGTACTGTTTCTGTCTATTCCGAGCTACCTTCAAATTTTCGCGTATCAGTTTGATCTTTTCTTCGGTCTGTGCTACAATTTCGGGTCCAGCCAATGGCTTTTCCCCAACTTCAGTCCAGCAGGTCGGAGTACGGCACGGTGCTCCATACAAGGCTTCATACGGAGCCATCTGAATGCTAGAATGATAGCTGTTATTGTACGCGAATTCCACTAATGGTAAATGATCTTCCCAGCTTCCACCGAAGTCTATGACACAAGTCCTCAACATGTCTTCCAAAGTCTGTATTGTTCTTTCACTCTGACCATCGGTCTGCGGGTGATATGCGGTACTCATAAGTACTTTTGTACCCAATCGCTTTTGAAGACTCTGCCAAAAATGAGAAGTAAATCTACTATCTCGGTCCGATACTATCGATGCTGGGAGTCCATGTCGACAAATCACCTCATCTATGTAGATTTTCGCCAGTTGATCTACTCTATACTTTTCTTTATATGGTATAAATTGTGCCGATTTGGTCAATCGATCAACAATCACCCATATAGAATCATAACCTCGCGGTGTCCGCGGCAACTTTGTCACGAAATCCATGGTAATATGGTCCCATTTCTTCTCTGGAATCGGCAATGGTTGTATTTCCCCGTACGGTTTCTGATGATTTGACTTAACTTGCAAACAAGTCAAACATCTTTCCACAAATCTTCCAATGTCCCTCTTCATTCCAGACCACCAATACATCGGTTTTAACGTCCGATACATCTTGGTACTGCCCGGATGAACTGCATATCTGCTGTAGTGTGCATCTTCTAGAAGCAAATTTCTCGCCTCTCCTTGTTTTGGGACCCACACACGACCTCTGAAGGTCTTCAATTTCTGAGCATTTTCTTCCAGATGCTTCAAGTATCCAACAATTCTTTCGCTTTTTACATTCTCCGGCTTACACGCTTCTTCTTGTGCTGCACGAATCAATTCTGGTAATCTGCTTACTACACCCATACATGCGGATGAAATTTTCAGAGGAGCTTCTTTTCTGCTTAGTGCATCTGCCACCACGTTCGCCTTGCCAGGGTGGTACTGAATTTCACAATCAAAGTCTTTCAGTAGATCCATCCACCTTTGCTGTCTCATATTCAGCTCTTTCTGGTCGAAGAGGTACTTCAGGCTCTTATGATCAGTGTAAATGATAAACTTTACACCGTATAAGTAATGTCTCCACAACTTCAATGCTAGAACCACAGCAGCTAATTCCAGATCATGAACTGGATACTTCTTCTCGGCATCTTTCAATTGTCGGGACGCATATGCTATGACCCGACCTTTCTGCATTAGAACACACCCAAGTCCAACTCTAGAAGCATCGCTGTAAATCACATACTCTTCTCCGCTTTGTGGTAGTACTAACACCGGTGCTTCACATAAAGCTTGTTTCAGTTTCTGGAATGCTTCTTGCTGCTCTTCAGCCCATGTGAATTTTTCACCTTTCTTGGTCAACTTAGTCAACGGAACAGCTATCGAGGAGAAATTCTCAACGAATCTTCTGTAATAGCCTGCCAAACCAAGAAAACTTCGTACTTCAGTGGGACTTCTAGGCGGTTCCCATTTCATCACGGCTTCAACCTTTGCTGGATCTACTTTCACCCCTTCAGCATTGATTACATGGCCAAGGAATTAGACTTCTCTTAACCAGAATTCACACTTGGAAAATTTTGCATACAGCTTTTCTCGGCGAAGCAACTCCAACACTTGTCGCAGGTGCACTTCATGTTCCGCCTGGCTTCGGGAATACACCAAGATGTCATCAATAAACACTATCACCGAGGTATCAAGGAACGGTCGACACACCCGGTTTATAAGATCCATGAATACGGCTGGAGCATTGGTTAATCCAAAAGGCATCACCAAAAACTCATAATGACCGTATCTCGTTCGGAAAGCTGTCTTCGGAATGTCTGACTCCCTTATCTTCAACTGGTGATAACCTGACCTCAGGACAATCTTGGAAAAGTAAGACGCGCCTTGCAGCTGGTCAAACAAGTCGTCTATTCTGGGTAGCGGGTACTTGTTCTTCACCGTGATCTTGTTTAACTCCCGATAGTCAATACACATGCGCATTGACCCATCCTTCTTCTTGACAAACAGAATAGGGGCTCCCCAAGGCGATGTACTTGGTCTGATAAAACCTCTGTCTAGTAGTTCTTCCAGTTGCTTTCGCAGTTCCACCATCTCTGAAGATGCTAAACGGTATGGAGCTCGAGCAACAGGAGCAGCTCCCGGAATCAGTTCAATCGTGAACTCAACCTGTCGATCTGGTGGCAACCCTGGAAGTTCATCTGGAAACACATCTGGGAATTCGTTCACCACATTCACATTCGCTACCCCCACTTTAATTGGTTGAGCTATCGATACATAAGCCAAAAAGGACATCCCTCCTTTACTGACACAGCTTCGAGCTTGAGCAAAGGAGATAACTGGCATTCTTAACCGAGGTCGTTCACCCGGAATTTTCATCCATTCCCCTTCCGGTGATAACACTGTAATACTTTTATTTCTGCAATCCACGTTAGCATAATTCGTTGCTAACCAATCCATCCCCACAATTACACCAAACTCGTTGGTAGTCATCGGCTTCAAATCTATAGGGAAAGTGGTCCCGTAAATTTTAAGCTGACAACCTTCCATGTGTTCAGAAACCCAGACATACCGACCGTCTGCTATTGCTACTTCTAAGCTTTCATCCATCGGGGTTAAAGGCACATTCAGGCGAGGCAATAAAGATTTCGATACAAAACAGTGAGTGGCTCCCGGATCAAAAATAACATATACAGGTATGGTATTGAGAGTGAAAATACCTGTCACCACATCTGTCTTCTCACGGGCTTCCTCCACAGTCATCTGGAAAGCTCGCGAGGCTATCGGTCGTCCCCTGTTCTTCGGCTCTTCTTTCTTCCCGCCCTGTTCAATCCTGGGTCTATCACTGATCGCTATAGACTTCAACTCGGGACAGTTCAGACGAAGATGATCCGTAGCTCCACACTGGAAACACCTACGTTCCGCCCGACAGTTGTAAGAATCATGCCCCGATTTTCCACAATTTCGACAACTTGTGGATGTAGTGTTGACCCGGCAATTCCCGGAGTGCCATTTTCTGCATTTTTCACACCATTTTCTATCGTCTCTTTGACCTTTACCCTTAGAACCGGATTGTTGCGACTTCTTCTGAGGCGTCCAACCTTGGTCTTCCGCCTTTCATTTTGTCTCCAAAACTTTCTTTTCGTCTTCTTGTCGTTTCAATTCTGTTTCTCTTTCTGTGGCTCGATCCACCACTTGCCGGAAAGTAGTTAGTTTCAACGGTTGCACAATCTCTCTAATTCGGGTTGTCAACCCCCGAACATACTTGTCGATCTTTCTCTTTTCAGTATAAATGTGGTGTTCCGCAAACCTAGCTTTCTCCAGAAAGCTAAGAGTATATTCCTGAACAGATCGGGAACCCTGTTCAAGATGCAGGAATTCATCCTCCAACTTCTGAATAGCCACTTCTGAGCAGTATTCTTCATTAAACTTTGTCTTGAATTGATCCCAAGGTATCGATTGGGATGAATCAAGATCCAGGGATTTGTAATAGGTTTGCCACCAATGTAGTGCACCGCTTGTAAGTTGATTCGTGGCAAATTCCACTTTATCATCATCCGCACACTTGCTTACTCGGAACACCTTCTCAATATGCATGATCCATTCCATAGCTTTGACTGGATCATCCGTCCCCGAGAATTCCTTTGGTATACAACCAAGGAAAGATTTATACGTACACCCCATTTTCTTGGTAGAGGCTTCTCCACCTTGTGTTTCTTTCACTGCCCGGGCCCGACTTTCTCCCTGGCTTTCTTCTTCTGGCTGCCTGTCATGAACACTTTTTGCAGCCTCTTCAGTAGGATCAGGATTTACACTCGGGTTGGGATTGCCACTCGGGTTAGGATTGTTCGATAATGCTGGCAGCATTTGCCTAACCATTTCTTCCACTATTGCCCGAATATCAGGTGGATTTTGTCCCACCGGTTCCCGAGCTGGTGCTCTTCGCCCAACAGAGCCGCGTGACCTAGCTGGTCCACTTCTGGCAGTTCCACGCGAATTCGCACCAGTAGGATTGCTTCGTGTATTTCTCATACTTCAAAATTTCAGCAAACCGTTAGATTACATATATAATAACAAACTTATATATATCTAACAGTCCATTTATCAGTGTTTCTCTCAAGGTTTAAGTCCAGGAATCTAGTCTAAGACACCTAGTTCACTTAAACCACGGCTCTGATACCAACTTGTAACACCCGACTTATTAACCAAAAACACCCCAAAAAATTTTCATTTTGAAATCAAATATTTTACAATCAAAACACAAGTAGGGGTATTAGTTAATACAATTCGAGTACAAGAGTATCACGAAGTACAATACATAAAATATTATACATTCTTCAAGCCGGGTATTACTTCAGTTTATAAGTCCTCAGTCACGGACTTTGTCTTTTCCTTTAGCAGGGTCACGCTCACCTGCAGGGACATATCAAATAAACTGTGAGCTACAAAGCCCAATGAGTAATCAAGCAATCAGATAAGCATATACAAGAGAATAACAACAATTAAACTCTTAAACAATTTCTGTCCCAAAAGTCATGGTCATCACTAACCGCACCGTAATCATAGCCATAAAGGCCGCACCGAATATCATAGCCCGAAGGCCGCACCAAGCATCGGAGACATAGCCCGAAGGCCGTACCGGAGTCATAGCCCGAAGGCCGCACCAAGCATCGGAGACATAGCCCGAAGGCCGCACCGGAGTCATAGCCCGAAGGCCGCACCATTTAATATCAACGATAGTAATCTTAGCCAACAAGGCTGCACCAATATATCATACTAGATATAACCAAGATTACTCACCTTGTTGCTTGCTACCACTAGCTTTCGTCGTTTCTTGACTTGTAATATATTCCGTAAGATTTTGTCCCGTACCTATAATTCCATTATTTCACAATGATTATAGGTTAATATATCATTTCAATTAACTCTAATGCAATAGAGTTCAATACAATATCGTTATAAAAAATGCCTAGTTAATAAACTTTCCGTTTACTAACTCTATGTGAATTTTACTATTCACCGAGGCATTCGGATCGGTCTACAGTGCCCCCGAGGGGTCGAAAACTCGATATAAAAATTTTCCCAAACTTTTCAGACCATAACGAGCCTATGGTTCAAATTTGAGCTTAATCGGACAAGCCAAGCAAAAGTTAGCGTTTTTGATCCCCTGCCTGGCCTCTGATCAGTGGGCGCACTGCGCCATGGGCGCACTGCGCCAAGGGGAGGGCGCACTGCGCCTGGGCGCACCCCGCCTGGCTCTGGGGCGCACTGCGCCTACCAGCAGTGCAGACCCCCTGGCCAGTCGCGATTTATGCACTGTAGCTTGCAGATTTGGTCCATTAAGTCCTTATTTCTGTTCTTAATCACTTGGGGTTTGTTCCTAAGCTAAAACCTTACATATTAACAAGGTTTTTAACCATCAAAACACCCTCAATCAATCACACAAAGAATTAGGGTTCTTATTTCTAACAACCCCAAATCTTCAATTTCATCAAATATAACATCCTACTTCCATTTGGTTGAGTTAAGCTCTTACTAGCATGACTTAATGGAAGTATCTAACCATTTTAAACACCCAAACACAACTGAAATTGCAGTTTTTGAGTTCTACACAACTCACCAAGAACAACTAGTCAAGAGCTTGGAAACTTACCTCAAAACTTCCAATTTTACCCTTGTGAATGCTATAATCAAGCTTGCTAATTCCAAGCCTTCAAGAACTCTCAAATCTCTGCAGAAAATTCAGCTCCTAGATCACTCCCGTAACCCCCAAAATTCTGCACAAGTTCTTGCTTATATACTTCCAGAAATTACAGTTTGGTCCTTGAAGTTGCATTTCTTAAACTTTTGCCACCATTTACAAATTAAATGACAAAAATCAAAGTATTATAACATTTTAAGTCCAAGACTCAAAATATTTTTACCAAACAAGTCCTTTTTGTCAAAAAGATCAAATTACCCTTTTGAGGTAAAACGACCATTTTGCCCTTTTTATTATAATTACATAATAAAATAAGTTTTGGCGTTACATTTAAGTTACATGACATACCTACAACAACCAAATCGTGTGGCGTCTGCGCCCTCAGGTCAGAGCCCTCATCCTAAGGAGTAATCGTTGGTGTTGAAACACCCCACCATATCAGATAGGGGATCAGTGGCGCCTGCCAAGGGATCAACTGGCCATGCTACCGGATCCTATGACTCCAACCCCACCATATCTATTAGGGGGTCAATGACTCTACCCCACCATATCTGCTAGGGGATCGATGGCGCCTGCCAGGGGATCAACTGTCCATGCTACCGGATCCTATGACTCCAACTCCACCATATATGTTAGGGGTCAATGACTCCACCCCACCATATCTGCTAGGGGGTCGATAGCGCCTACTAGGGGATCAACTGCCCATGCAACTGGATCTTATGACTCCAACCCTATCTGCCTATACAATAGACTAAGAAAAGTATGAGGTCATCTATGTCTACTATATTCAGGCAATGACGTGCCTCTCGACAAAGAACCACTCAAAGACGAGACACATCGGCGTCCTTCTGACATGCTACATTTAATAGAACAAGAATGACCAGATATATAATATAATATTGATAAGCCCTATGATGAAAAATAATTTAAATTAGACATACAATATCATAAATCACAAATGATTTAAAGTGCACAACAAAAAACAATGCTCATAAATCACAAATAATTTAAAGTACACAACAAAAATCGATGCTCCTAACATTGGTCCCCATTTGAATCGGAACATTTGTCCCTGATTTATGTCTAAATCAGGAAGAGTGGTAAGAATAAATAGTTTGTTTTCATCATCCTTTGTATCATATTCTTTAAATACTTCTTCTTTCTGTGCTCTTTCTCTTTAGATCATTCACTCTCCTTATCAGGTATTTGTTCAGATGTATTTGTACTCGAGACCATGTACATGCGTTTGGTATGAGTTACTGTAAGGGGTAACACAAACCACCCATCATTCTGAAATAATCCATGTGCTTTTGTAAGGGGTGAATTCATATACCCATTGATTTTGTGTTGACAACCTCCCACATATCTTTTGTCTCATTTGTCACTGTAGGGTATGGTGACAAAGTACTTGTTCCGCTTCTGATGCCAAGCAAAAAAGGGTCGTTAGTTAGGACATGGTATGACGTCAATGAACTTGGTATTTTTGTTGACTACTACATTGTTGTTGTCATCAAACCAAGGATAGTTGAGTAGTAGAACAATCGAGTGCCTGATGCCACAATACTCAATGTCTAGGATCTCGTCCAATAAGTCATCGTAATTTGACTCTTCAAAATTATGCATCTTCCCCCCTCACACATACTCCATAGTTATTTGTCGTACGTCTCTCTCCATATTGTTGTGTATGGAACTTATAACCATTTACAAAATATTCGTTGTGATATTGAGCATACAAAAATGGTTTCCTTGCCAAAATTTTTGGATGTTTAGCACTTCCATCAAATGAGCAAGAAGAACATATACACATTGCTTTGCTTAATGACTCACTAATATTGATCACTATGATTAAACTGGTTTTACTTACTTTGTCCTCAAACCATCAAGCAAAGTATCTATCTCTGAGACTTGAAACCAGTTTATTCAAATGCATTCATTGGTCCATTCCACCAATCTTAAGTTCTACACCGTTTAGTGAAATGTAGGTGTGCATCTTATGAAGTTCTTCATGACTCATATCTTTTCGCTTTCCACCTTTTCATATAATCTTTTTGATGTTACGGGAAACACGTTTAGCCCAAATTTTAGACACCCCCAACCTGCACTTTTTCTAACTTTATGTGTGCCTCTTCTTCGATATAATGATGCTTGTGAAAATATCTTACAAATAATGTCATTTGAAAATTAGTAAGGTGCAAAGTTGTCCTAAATCCATTGCTTAATAGTTAATAGTAATGACTCATCGAGTGGGCCTTTTCTATAGACTTTGGACTCAAAAATTCTGAATGTCGTGTCATTCTAGACAATAACTTCAAGCATATAGTACTTTTTGCGAATTAAAATGGAGTTTGAATTGATTCCGTCTTTCTGATGTTTTATCGATTTCTGACATTTGTACTCTATGTTAAATCTCTCTCTTTCATTTGTCAATCAGGACAATATATTTAGGCTTTCAATAAGATAACGATTATCTTTCATATCGTTTCAAACTTTTAATCAAAAAATTCCAATAGATTGCTACATGTATAAAGATACCGTGACATCTGTTTAATAGAAATAGTAGAAAGATTATTACCCATGTGATATTTTTTGCAATAGAAATGGTACAAGGAATAATAACAAGTGTGACACATGTTTGAGATCGAGTTTCAAAATAACTTATTGGTTTTTCAAAAAACTAATAGTAAAAAATAGTGAAATTAAGATATTGTAATATAAAAAAATAAATGAAATTACATTGTTACTTATTGTATAGTGTATAATTTGTTTCACAATCACAACCAACAAACAAATTCAATTTTCAACCCACAAAACGACATCCAATATCAACTCTGTAAATATAAAATTACGGCATACCAAACATTTCAAACCACATAGTTTACCGTATATGTATTTTTAATGAGGTCTATGTTTTTCTTAACAATAAAACTATTTAAATACCATATTCTAAATAGACTCCAGAAACAAGGCTTCTTGTTTGCTAGATAAACCAAGTTCATCAAAAGTCAAGCTGCTTTCCCCATCACTAAAAGCCCTGCGAGGGTAAGGTCTCACCTGGATAAAAAGTCAACAATAATGGTCAACCACATATAAATTTAAAAAATACTTTTTACATTGTATTATAAATAAATAAAAATATGAAGATGATGTACCAATCGGTATGAGCCAGGCTTCACCACACGGGCAACATCGATGAAGTTGAAAAGATACTGCCAAGAAAATATTGGTTTTTTATTGTTGAATATATACGAAAGGGTAAAATGGTAAATTTGCAAATTGTACCTGTAATTTGTCGGTTCTGAGAAATCTGCGACCACGGCGGCTTCCGTCAGGCATACGGACAAGAAGGGTGACAGCATTTTCATCATCAGATGAAGGTTCTTGAGGAAGTGAAGCTTCTTTTGCTGCTAATTGTCTCTCAATTTCCTGTGAAAGGTACAAATCAGAAGGGCAAAATCGTCATTTTAATAAGTTTAATAAAAGGGCTGTTGAAGTTTACGAAACGCAGACCAATATCGATGTAAAACCTTGCGTGTAAGGACCAAAATTGCAAAAACTCGAGCATCAAAAGCACAAAGAGGGCAAAATTGTTATTTTTCACAAATTTAATAAAAGAACTGTTCAACTTAAACGAGACAGGACCAGAATCGATATGACCCCTTGCAATATGGACTAAAATTGCATAAAATCAAGCATCAAAACACAAAGAGGGCAAAATGGACATTTTTACAAGTCAAACAAATGAGCTGTTAATGTTAACGAGACGGACCAAAATCAATAAATAAACCTGGGTAAAGGACAAAATCGCAAAAAAAAATCAAGAATAAAATACACGAGGGCGAATTGGTCATTTTTACAAATTAAACAAAAGGGCTGATTTAACGACACAGGGAACAATATGAAACCTTGCAATAAAGACCAAAATTGCAAAAAAGTCGAGCATCAAAAACACAGAGAGGACAAATTACAAAACGGTCATTTTTACAACAGTGTTAAGAGTTAACGACACCATGAAACCTTGCAATAAGGCTGGAGGGAGTGGTTAGCATGTGCTGAACATGCTAAACTATGCCACATCAGCTTAGCACATGCTGACCAAATTTGGTGGGAGCAGTCAGCATGTGCTAACCATGCTAAAAGGTACAAGTGATGTTGCTGATGGCTTCCTATAGCGAGCTCGTTGAATTGTTGGCGAGAAGGAGTTTAGCGAGGGTGGCGGTGTGGTTCAGCATCCTTGGCGAGGGGTTTGGCGAAGCCACTCCCCCCAGCCTAAGTACTAAAATTGCAAAAGGTTTCGTTTCGGACTAAACCCGGTAAAAACCACATTCCACAAGGACTATATTTTTAAATGAAACACGTCACCTGTTGTTCTTCCTCCTTTCGCCTTTCCTCTTCCATGGCAGCTTCTTTGGCCGACTGTTCCAGCAACTCTTTTTCTCTGTCAGCTTGTAATGATGCAAGATACTCATCATCCTGAATTCATTTATTAAAAAACAACATCAGTAATAACAAAATCATACTTTTTAAATTGATTTATTTAACATACCTGTTGTTCTCTTATTAAACGTTGTGCTGTTAGAGAGGGAGATGGAGGACGTGGTGGCGGCCTAGGATAAGATCCTACACCTCCATCCATCAAACCATTTTGCATGAACTGATGTGGCGCGTATGGGACACTGTATCCTGTCCCTTCAGGGATTCCACCGAATAATGCAGCCTCAAGCATGACTGCTTCATCGTGTTCTAAAGATGATATGCCTCCCCACTAAAAGAAAATTCATAATTATGGGAAATTAATTGTTTTTTTAAAACGGATTTGTATGTGTGATCTTTATTTTAAAAGGGAAAAAAGAGATGTTTATGTTGTGTAAAAGAGAAGATAAAAGAGAGATACTTCATGGAATTCGTTTCCGTTGTTTCCAGGATGATTGATGATTGGTGGATCTTGAGGACTTGAAGGTGAGCTTGAGTTGACTTGGTCAATGCCTTTTGAAGAGTCGATAGAAGTAGAAGATGTAAAACGGATCCTGTTTCTAACCAAAGGTTGTTCTTCTACATCTTCAAATTCATCTGGAATTGATGAGCTCCCCACATCCAACCTAGTTTATATTTACATTTAAATAAAAAAATTAAACATTTGTGGGTCACATTTATGAAAAATAAAGATCCTACCTTGAGAAATAGAGACAAATTTGGAGAATGCATGATGAAGAATTGAGGAAAATGGTATGAACGGATAGTTTTTGTTTAGTATGATGGAATGGAATGGGTCGTTACATTCCATTATTATGTTTGGTATGGACATGTCATTTGAACATAGTATTTGTTATTTACAGTTAGAAAAGTAGATGCAATTAAAAGTTGATAAATAAAGAGAAGAGTGTATTTCATGTCATTTGAAATATATATTATATTTTAAATAGTCGGCAAAGAGTTATTTTACCATGTTACAGAAATTGTTTACATAAAGAAAAACTAAATGCCATGAAATCTTGATATGGGATTATAATCAAAAACATTGTTGGTTATTTTTGTAATATACCAAAAAGTTTATTTAACTGAAAGTTAATTTTTTTGTGAAATTGAAGATTATATAAATAAAAGTAATTTACAACTAAACTATATCATTCCATACCATCAAGGAATGAAAGAAAATCAACCCAAGAGAAGGAATTACATTCCATTCCATCGTAATGCTCCATTCCATTCCCACTTTAATTACTACATACCAAACACTACCTTAGAATCTTACCTTCCATTTGTTGATGTTTCCACTTCTTCCACATCAACCAACTTAGAACCTCTTGGTTCTGATGGTCCCACTTCAGATCCTAGCTGGCGTAAAGCTTTTTCTTGCTCAGCAGTCTGAAAAAAAAAAGATAAATTTTAAAAGGAAGGAAATCGCATACCACAAGGGATACATCATATAATGAAACAAGAACACAAACCTTTAAAGATAAAGAAACCGCTTGTGCAAGTTCAGGATCCTCAATAGATTGCCTTGGAATAGGTACAGCATCATGGGAATCCTGTTTGGAAGCCTCAATTGCAGCTCGAATCATCTCTTCCTCAATTCCATGGTCGGGGGAATCACCAATTACAGGGGCACTTGCTCTCAACCGAGTGTTATGCACACCTTCCCGTGATGGAAGAGATGTTGGGAAATCATCATCATCGTCATCTTCATCGATAATCACACGGCCATGAGTTTCTGGGACATTTTCTGTTGTGGTCTCTGTGACATCTTCGATTCTCGGAGCGTGTCCGGAAAGATCTGATTCCGTACTTGGTCCGTCCTTGACTTCAATCGGAATCTGTCTCACTTCTCTTGGATGGGACACAAATGGTTCACTACCCCTGAACCCTGGCCCACTATCAAATATACTTCTGGTGAAATTTGGATCAAGAAGAGAGAATGGGTTGATGTTCATGTCTCTAGCAGAAGGGAAGAGGGAGAGAGGAGGTCTGTGAGGTGCAAGAGTTGGATCATCTATGTCCATGAGATCTTCAGATGGAGCAGCAATGGATGGCTCATGTCTGTTAAAAAAACAAAAGTAAGATGAAAGGGAAACGGAAGTTATGATTGGTGTTTAATCTTATTGTGTTATTTGATGTTATTGAATAGTGAAGACTACTAACATGGTTCTATCTCCTTCACTGAAATGTGCATTGACAGCTTCATTGAGATTACCACCATGCTCCTGAGAATATGAACCAAAAAGTGAGGTTAATTCCAACTTAAATCCAACAAAACAGGAAGCAAAATGCCTAAAAGGCATGAATCCGCAATCAAGCAAATGCTAAATTGGACTATTTCGAGGTAATCTCTACTGTTGACCTTTTTGATGCCAAACAAGTTACTTTCCAGACTCGAAATAAGTACGAACTGACAAAGTTGCTATCTTGATTGGACTTCGTGAGAAGTAATGTTTGGAGATTTGATTTGCAACGAACCCTACCACTTTTGTCTATAGAAGTACGAATTTTGAAATCAAACCCTAGTTCTTTCCACGGATAGGAAATCAAAAGCACGTCTATAGGCAATCAGTTTATTCGAACGAAAATAAAAATTAGGGAATAGTTAAAAACTAACCCCAACATTCTATTGTAATATCGAAAACCGAGCTCAGGATAACATACAAGCACGAACTAGCACTGATAATAAGTACCAAAATCAATCAAATTGACGATATCAATTAAGCAAGAAGAGAAAAAGAAAAACCATATGATCAGTGACGCGATTTAGATTAAAAATTTAGTGCAATTACCGTGAGTTTCTGTATAGCAACCGATTCAGATGAACCGGTGATGCTCATGAATGTCTCGATTGCTTCTTGATTAGGTGTCGCCATTGACAGAATTTTGCAGAACAGATTATTCACTTGAGAAGAAGATATATATACGAAGGATTAAAATCTGGTTTTGGGTGAGGAAAGAAATATAAATAGTGTGTAGTTGTATTTATCTCGGAAACAAACACCGTCTTCTGTTAATTTCATGTTTGGCCCCTATACTATTATTGTTGATACTTTTTCCACTCCAAATGGTACAAGAGAGTTAAGTACTGGTTAATATGATGAGGTAACATGTTTATCGAGTTATGTACGCGAACTGATTTTTTTTAACGATTTTCGTTATAATGTTTTAAATTTTATTAATTTATGCAACCACTTGTAAAATAATACATAAATTCATAGCATATTATTAGGTAATTAAAAATAATTATTAAAAGATAATCTATAACCAAAAACCAATAAATGAGTAACTAAAAGTAGTGATATTAAGATCGGGACCATTACGATATGATCCTACAACAAAAAAAAAAGATATTGATCATACTAAGGCTGTTTTGGAGCAAGATCAGACTTAAGAGTATAGAACATATGATCAATCGTATTCCGATCTGATCTTAGCTATTCTCTCTAATTTGGCATTTAGTGTCTAAAACTAAACTATAATGTCTTCTATAACCTTATAAAATTGATCTTATATACGAGTCTAAAATTCCAACATTGTTTTGGTTTCTTAAAAAAGTTACAAGGGGTCTAATTTACACCGTAATTTTCTGCCTAGATGCTAGTTTAGAAAAGAAAAATAATATTGATGAAACATGTTAAATTAGATAGCTAGATTTGAAATTTATATAATAAAACTTTTAAGCTTATCAACAATGTTGTACACTTTTTAATAACTTGTGGATGAATAGATGAGAGTTACTTTTCATGTTTTATAATTATAACTATTTTTTGTAGATTTTTTTATTTCCAATCAAATTTTATAATTACAATATTACATATTAAAAAAATTAAATAATCTTATATAAAATCTTGATCTTAACCGCTTTGACTAAAAAGCACCGATGTATTAGGAATCGTATTGATGAGAACAACATTTTAGTTTTTAAGTAAGCCAAAAAAAATTGTAAACAGGATATTTGTTTTGGTATGGGTCGTTAATTAGAAAACAAATAATGTGAAGCTAAAGATCCAAAATGATTAGAATACTAGTGCATGGGTCAAATAAGACATGCACACATAATAGAGGGTGCAAAATAACTAATTGTACATAGTATGAAGCCGCTTGGTGCTTCTCCATTGTTCCACGTACAGTACGCCTCTTTTTGGATGATACAGTGTTACATCAAGGGTGCACTAGATCGGTGAGAGTTATATCGGCCGTTGGATGGAAGTCACCGTCGAGTGAAGTCAATGTTTAGATATAATCGATGGTCGATATTGCATGTTGATATGAGCACCCATAGATCTTATTGAGCCCCTGTTACACAATGTTTGCCCATGGAATCTTGGAGGAGGAGTTAAGTAGATTACTTTTGTTAAAGTTCTCTTTAACCTTTTTTTTTATTTCAAATAAATAGTTTTTAGTTTTAACCAACAGAAATTCAAATATATAATCGAAGTATAGATTTTTTTTTTTATTTTGTGTTATTGCTTTACATTTTTTAAATTTCGTTATTTGTTAGATATGATGTACTCCGAATGTTAAGTAATAATAACAATAAAAATAAAACGGCATGGGTTTATTATTGAGCATAAAAATAAATTACAATAAGAAAAAGATGAATATAAATAGGAAAGTTATATAGGGTTAGGTCGGGAAACATCAAAACCCATTTTTCCAAGAAGACAATGTAACCAAATAATCTCACAAGCATTCACGATCATAGTTTGATACTCAACCTCTATAGAAGATCGAGATACAACATCCTATTTCTTACTCTTCTATGAGATCAGTGAATCTCCAACAAAAATACACAAACCAGTGATGGACTTGCTATCATTAGGATAAATATCTCAATCAGTATCACTATAGACACGCGGCTCTAGAAAAGACGTTGAATGGAACAAGAGACTTTGAAATTGAATGCCACAAAGATATCTCAAAATATTGTAATGTCGTAGTTTTTGTGACAAATTAAAATTTTTAGAAAAACAAATTTTATAATGAAAACATCATTCCATTTAAAACTTCCAAACATAATTATTATGTCATTCATCAAAAACATATAATGTCATTAGTAATCAAAACAGTCAGCGGAAGTCAAAAACTCAAATAACGTCAACATAAAATATTCAAAACAGGAGTCACGTCAGTGTGTACTCGACAGGCCTTGCTATCACTCATACCAGAAGTACCTGAAACAGTGATTTGAAAGGGAAAGGATAAACACACAGCTTAGTGAATTCCAACATATACATAACATATCAAGCATACATGTTATACTCCTAACAGAAAGGATACAACACAAACATCACTGGTAAACATTAGTCTACTCCACCATGTACATTGAGTTGTGTCATCTTGCTCAGTACTCCGAGCTGTGCATACTTTGCTCGGTACCTCGAGCCATGCAAATCTGCTCAATGTGTCTTATTGGGCATATTTGCTCTGTACACACCTACCTCCATTCATACATCTACTAAACATCGCAACAACCTAGTACTACCCACATACATCCTATAAGCACACACGAGCTATACTAAAGGATGAACGACACCAACACGGCGTAGTGAGGAACTTGCCTGATATGAGGTTGTAGATCACTACTATAAGCAAAATAGCAAGTTAAGATTGCTCCTCCTCGGGAACAAAAGGCTTTAGAACGGATTTCCATGGAGATATTTCAAAGTATGAAGAACCGCTTTCTAGTGAACAATAATGGAAGCAGTGACATACTGGTGAACCACATGAATCGCATGGGCTATTAATGGGTGAGTGGTTGTAAGGTAAACCAAACTGCCTACAATATTATGATATATGTCAAATATGATAACGGAACACCACCAGTTAGAGAATATCAAGTATTAGTTTCAAGAGGCGTATCAACAGCCTTACATCAAAGTGTCGTGCACGTTCGAACATATTAGATATGTCTTTTTTCGGTAATAAAAGATAAACCTTTCTATACCGAGAAAACTCAATACCCAAAAAAATAACGCAACAAGTCCAAGTATTTCATTGCAAAATGGTGACCCATGTAATCATAGTCATCACTTGTAATAATAATGTCATTTACATATAAGGATAGGAGAATATGATCTATACTCATGCTTCTAAAAAAACATTATGAATCGTGATTACTAGAACCAAACCAAGAGAAGTAATCACCATATAGAACTTCTTAAACGAAGCATAAGTTGTTTGTTTAACACTGTATATAACTTTTTAAAGCCGACAAACTTCACCCAGTTGGTGAGCAATACCTTGGAATGAGTAATGTAAACCTTATTATGAAGATCATCATTTATAATACATCCTTGGCATCCATTTGAACGATCGTATACTAACATACGGATGTGATTTCTATCATAGTACGAATAATGGCCAATTTTTTTGTAATTGGAGCAAAATTCTCCTCATGATCCATATCATACTTTTAAGAGTATCCTTTTGTAACAATTCTAGCCTTCTATCATTCAACTGATCCGTCAGACTTGGTTTTAATCTTATATATACAACAACAACCGACCGAGTAGGAGCAGAACCAGATCCCACGTATGAGTCTGGCAAAGAGCTGTAAGCTCTTTAGCCCTAACATGCTGCCAAAGAGGATCAAAAAGCCTCTTTGTAGGACTTAGGTTCTAACAGATGATGTATATTGGCAATAAATAAAGCAAATAAAGTCGAATAAAAAGATTAAGCAAAGTCTAGGAGTTTGGTAGTATTATGAGTACAATTGCAAAAGATTCGTAGTCAAGGAGCGGTCTCTAATGTAAGTGGAACATGGATGGTTCCCGGTGTAACATCCATGATTTTAAAGTTTTGGGATGATATTGTAATGAAAGAAGAATTATTTTAAATTTAATAAGTTTGTATGAAATCATAGGGTTAAAAGTATTACATATGTCGTATACATAATGGAATGAATAGTTGAATATACTGTATATATACTTGATAATTGCAAATTTACATTTTTAGGTTACACGTGAAAAATGTCAAGAAGTAATTGTAAGAAAATTGGTGAAACAAATAAGTTTCACAAAATAATAAGTGTCTTATGTTGATGCTATGAAAATCATACTTTAATGAATATTAATAGTTAGCTAAAGGTTCCAATATGTAGTTAGGTTAACAAGGATGATAATGAAAAAAATATTCAAGCCACTTGGAACAAAAATGAGGAAGTTATGTCATTTTGAAAAATAACATGTTACTTGTTGTGATGATTAAAGTGTGTGCAATCTCTTATTAGTGTGGTTACAAAACTCACGCTTAAATAACCACAAAACTCAGTCTTAAATATAGGAAAAACAATAATTACATGATTATACATATTAGCTAAGATAGCAAAGAGCACATAGCAAAAGGAACCAACTTAACCCGAGTTCATATGAGAAAGTTATATGTATTTAAAGTTGAAGAAAAATGTTGCATATATCAAGTAAAATTTGACTATGAGATTTGATAATGACAAGTACCCATGTTTAGGGTTATGCAAATTAGGAAATACATTAGCAAATTGGTTGATTCTTGATTCTAACATGTAGTCAAGACTAATAAGAAGATGTATAACAAAGAATTAGCTTGTTTGGAGTTCTGTTAGGATTTGATCACATATACACATGTAGCGGAAGACAAATAAGTGTTGGATTAGGTGTCTAAGCCATGACTTTATATTTATATTTATATATATCTTGTTAATTGAAGCAAAGTCCATTTGGGTTGCCCTCATAGCTGGAGGTCAGGATAGAGTTCAGTAGAGTAAAAGGTTGATTTATTAATTGGTTAATAAATCAATAGAAATTAATTAAATGGTTTATTAATATATTTAAGTGATAATATATTAATTACAAAACTATAATAATTAATTAAGATTTAATCTAGAATTAATTGGATTTAATTCAGTGATTAAATTAATTAATTAAAAGTGCAGGGACTGGCTTTGTAATTATTCAATAGTTGAATAAAAGGCTAGCCAGTGGAAGGGCCTTAGTTGGCGAAATTATGAGTGGTTACACTCATATTTCGAAACCCTAATTAGGGTTAAGGAAAGCCTTGTCTAAATGGTTAACAGGCTTGCCCATTTGGAGGCTCCTTAGGGTTTCAGCTGTAACCCTTGGAGGCTATAAAAGGAGGCACCTGGCCACCCTTATTCTCTGCGCCACTTTCACCCAGATAAACTCTGCTGGACTGTCTTCTCCATTGCTTTGGGTGTGACTTGCATTTGAGGCAGGACACTTGTGCTGCTAGCTTCAAGAACAAGATTCAAAGGTTGGTAATTCTTGTTTTAATCTTTAGTAATTATTGTTGGCCTTTAGATATTAGTTTATTATCTTCATAGAAGAAAACATAGATCTTTCTAGGGTTGCATGTGAACCATAGGTATTTTGTGTTCATTGTTTGCTAGAAAACCCTTCAGTGGTATCAGAGCTATGACTTGTTTTCTTGTGATTTGATATAAACTGTTTATTTGATCAAAGGGTTTTCGAATATAAACCCTTGGGAGGCCTAATTTTCGTCCATGGTGGCTAGGGTTTCAAAAACCCTAGCCTCCCTTGCCTTATCTGCGAATTGCATGCTGCCTAGAATACTTGGGAGGCCTAATTTTCGTCCATGGTGGCTAGGGTTTGCTAGAAAACCCTTCAGTGGTATCGAGCTAACGTAGGCGTCGGCGGCGGTGGCAGCTTTCTAAGTTCCCTTCTACCGGAAAATACAGTTCCTAAAGTAAATTCTGGATCAATTTTCTAACTTCTCCGTCTAATCTAAATCCACGGAAACAACAAATCAAGCATTGGAAGCAATAGATTTACCTGGATCTGGTTCGAATGAAGCAGACTCTGCTTGAAAAACATGATCAGTTATCAGAATCACAAGCAGTAGTTGTAACAGTGGTGACGATCGGCGTCGATGGTGGCGATCGGCGGCGATGATGGTAGCAGTTTATGGTGATAGTGAGCATTGCAGGTGGTTCATGATTTTTGAGAAGGATTTTTGGTTGTTGAACTTTGTGAGAGGAGAAAAACTCAGATCTAGATCTGAAATTAGATCTGATAAAATGTTTATTAAAAGGTGAATACCAATTTTACCCTTCCAGATCTAGTTTAAGAAAAAAATTAATTTTGTTTAAATCAAAAATCATCTTTTAATCACAGCCATTGATTGCTTGATCCAAGAGTTAGAAGATTGGTTCTATGGTTCTATGCACAAAATGGGGTTCTATGTTGATCCTCTCCCTATATATATATATATATATATATATATATATATATATATATATATATATATATATATATATATATATATATATATATATATATATATATATAAGTTAATTTGCAAATCGTTTGTATGAGAACTTTATACTGTTCATTTGGTACCACTTTTTTCAGAATCAAAAACACTAAATTCAGATCATATTATAGTTGTTAATACACTTGATACAAAATCTAACTAAGCTTCTATTTGAAAATAACAATTTTGATTCTTTTGATAACAAACTTTTATATTTACATTTTTTCTCCTCAACTAATTTCAAATTAATTATTTTCATTCCTATTTATTATAAAGTTATATTATTGATATTTCGTAAGTTACGATTCGATCCTTTGTTATATTTTAAAATTACATTTTTAGTCCGTTACATAATTTATTTTTCTGTCGAAATACATTTTTCAATATATCGGGCTTCCGCAGCATTGCGCGGACAAAAACACTAGTTATATATAACTTTTAAAAAAACTCTATATTCCGAACGGTGCCGTTGGACAGGCAGGAGAGAAACCACAACACCACCAGTCCATCACTCTCCGATCGGAAACCACCCCCAAAATGGAGAAATCATCAGAGAAATCAACGAAGAAGCAGCCATGGTTTTGGAGCTCCGCCGTAGCTTCAGTAATACTAAGATTAGTGCTCATAATCTATTTCCCCAACACTCTCAACTTCTCCTCCCGTCCCGAAGTCTCCACTCCCCTTACCAGCCTTCGCCGCCGTAATCACTGACACCATCGCACTTTAATTTCTTTTATCTATTCAATCAAGTGAGTACTCAAAGTTCATATGTTGATGTTTCAGTGGCGGAAGGTTATTGGCTAAAGCAGTCGTCGATGTCGCCTTATGCTGGTTTGTATATTGATGAATATTCACACGATTTTGTTATGTATATTGGATTAATTGCCATAATTGGTGGAGTTTGATCGCTTACAGGTTCAATGTACCATGGATCTCCTCTTCTATTATCAATCCTTGGTCCTCTTACTATTGATAGGTATATAAGCTAATGCTAAATTTCATGATTTCAATCAGATATGTTTAATTGCATCGAAATCTGTAGGCAAACGCAACAATATGTACATCACGCTTAATCTCGTCTGCTACAAGATATACATTCTAACATTCAACTTTAAACTAGCATTTCATAAATCTGGCACCAATTGTTCTCCATTTGCAGTGTTCTCATAGCTTTTGATATTGATGTACTAACAATGGCTTGTTACTTGGTCTGCAGAGGTGAAGGAAAGCCAGGTCATCTTTTATGCGGGTAAAATCTCCATCCTGTCTTCTTTTTCTCGTGTGTGAATCCAAATAAAATGGAAAATGAGGAAGATGTCTTGTGTACAAATCTTCATATATGTTCTTTTTCTGTGAGGCTCAGTGTTCTTGCTGATGAGATTTACTGATTTAGGGCATGAATTTTTGCTAAACTACAAGTCAAACAGAATTCGAAATGCTTATAATCTGTTTTCATTTGTCATCATTAACTTCTTGTAAATTTCTTAGTTACATACTTACATAGTTGATATGAGATTGAATTTTTGGATACAGTCTGGCATTTGTTATTGCAGATTTCATCACTGCAGTTCTCATTCGTGCAATTGGCCACCTTCTTCAAGTATCCAATACTCAGAGCCTGAAAACATTAGGAGCCACTGGACTTCAGAAAGTTTCAGGTTTTTCTCTCACTAAACCATTTAACCACCCCCCTTTTAAATATACAGTGTCTTTAATGTACTTTTATTCTAAAAAAGCTGGTGAACTTTGTATTATGCAGAAAATTTTCCATCTGGTGACATTGCTGCCCTTGTTTACTTATGGAATCCTTTGACCATCATCACCTGTTTGGGATATTCAACATCACCAGTTGAAAATCTTATGATTGTATTGTCTCTATATGGTGCTTGCATGAGTAAGACCTTGTAAACCCTTTAATTTATGATTAATGTTATACTATAGGCCGTGTTTGGTTCGTGGAATTTTTTTGAAAGGAACGGAATCTGTCAAAGGAATTGGGATTTGAGGGAATTAGAATCGGAAGGAATTGTAATCATTCACGCATCTGGTTGGCAAGATATGGAATGGAATGTAATGATAGAATTTGAATATTGTTAGGGAAAATTACAAAAAAACAATATTTTTTCTAATCAAACCATAAAAGTTGCAGACTGTCATACAAGGTTTCACTGATAATTTTCTAAAGTAACCATTTTGACTTGTTATATTATATCAGGTCAAATTGGTTAATCTGGAAAAAAAATGTCTGAAACTTTTATAGTTTTATTGGAAAAAGTTTAGTATAAGTGGTCAAACCGAAAAACTGCCCGAAATACAATTGTTTTTCTGTAATTTGCCTAATTTTTAAGTTTTCACTTGTAAATTAATTTCATATTTTTATTTATTTCAACAGTTACATAATGAGGGTATTTTGGTCTTTTAATAAAAAAAAAAAGAATGGAAACATGGAATTGAATACCTTCCACCCACCCTAGGAATACTGAAATCCATCAAATATGGAACCGGAAGGAATTGAATTCTGCCCATTTGGCCACCAAACACATCATGGAATGGAATCATGGATTCCAATTCCTTCCACTAACAAACCACACCCTTTTCTAATAATGACAAAATTCATTTTCTTGATTCTAAATGCAACAGGACTCGTTCCATTGGCTGCTTTTGGATGGGTGATAGCATCCCATTTGTCCCTCTATCCTGTCATTCTAGTAATCCCTGTATGCCCATTATACCCCTTATCTCTCCTTTTAATACATCAACCTTCAATTCTTTTCCATGAATTTTCTTTTTCATTTTTCATTTTTTTTTTGTTTCAGTTGGTTCTTTTAGTAGGTTCTGGTCTTGATACACCACCAAGAAAACTCTTTCCATATATTGATGATCAAAATAAGAACAAGAGAACAACAACAACAACAATAACAACAACAACAACAAAGAAATCATTAAATCCAATTAATTTCTCATGGAGACGTGTTTTTCTTTTCTTTTTATGGGCTTCAATTTGGGCATTTTATGTGCTTGTCCTATGTGGCATTTCCCTAAAAGATTACAGTAGTCTTGGAGAGATGTTTAAAAGGTAATAATACTATAAATACATTTAGCTCATATGCTTTATAAATTCTAATACTTTCATTAAATATTCTTTTATTAACATAATTTCTTTTAATTACACTCGCAGAACATATGGGTTTATTCTCAGTGTAGAAGATTTATCTCCAAACATCGGTGTCTTGTGGTGAGTGCATGTTTTCTTATAACTAACTGCAATAAATAGCAACGCACTTTCATTTATTTGTCTATTATAGCATCCTACTTCTAATCTTTTTCTATTAAAGCGTCCTACTTTAAAAAATCTACACAAAAATATTACTAAAAATTGCTTTGTATTTACATTGCTATAATTGCGAGTTTTCCAAAGTAGAATGCTATAATAGAAAGAAATGATAGTAGGATGCTCTAGTGAACAAATCAATGAAAGTACATTACTATTTATTGTTATTATTATTTGTGGACTACATCTTATTATCAAGATTTCATCCAATAATTTTCTTTGTATTCAGGTACTTCTTTGCAGAAGTTTTTGATTTTTTTAGAAATTTCTTTTTAATGGTATTCCATATAAACATTCTTTTTATGGTTTTACCACTTGCCATACGTCTCCATCATCGCCCTTGCTTTTTAGCATTTGTCTACATTGCAATCACTTCAGTCCTTAAATCCTACCCTTCGGTAATTTCCTTTATTTCCCGAAAAAATTTCTAAATATTTTTCATTAATTAAACAAAAAAAAAAAATAAAATCGTTTTTTAATAAAAATCGACGTTTATGTTCATGAACAGGTTGGAGATTCAGCTCTTTACTTGGGTTTACTGGGATTATTCGTAAATGCACTAGCGGGTAATTAAATATTATATTTATAGATATTAAACGTCATTTTTTCCACCAAAATCTTATTATTTATGTCTATTTTTGTTGCAGATATGCATTTTTCTTTTTTTCTTTTCTCTGGGTATTTGGGGACTTTACTTCTTAGCCCTGTGATGCACAATTTATGGATATGGAGGGTATGATTCTTGATAACATCTCTAACCTCTTTTGTTTTTTTGTTTTTTTCTAATTTGTTTAATTTTTTGACATAACGAAATTTTTAGGGAACCGGAAATGCAAATTTCTACTATGCTACTGCAATGGCTTATGCTTGCTTTCAGGTAACGACAAAATAAAATAATCTTTATAAAAAAAAAATGAATTATTGCACTTTTCATGACATTATTTATGTATTTTCATATTTACAGATTATTTTGGTGGTGGAGAGTGTGAGTTCGATGCTAAATCATGATAGGGCTTTAAAACAAGGTACTACAACTGTGGCAAAAAAGGTACAATAGTACAAATTACAATTTTTCTAAATAGTTTTCTTGACATTAGAGTTTTTATTATTATTATTATTACAAATATGTTGTATAAACAAATTTGAAGTAGATGAGTAGAAGTCGTTATTTACAATTAAAAGTGAGTTCAAGTTTAGGTTCTTACACGTGCACTTTTTGGTATATTTTTGGAGTTCCTTTCAAAAGAATTCAATTAAATTGTGTAATTGGTAATATTTAATGTGGTTGATAATTGAAAAATACGAAAATTTGATGCCCTATTCTTTTGTTTTGTTAAAGTGAACACCATTCGAAGTTAACTAACATATTGTAGATAAATGGAAAGTTTTAGTGAGATTTCGTTATTCGTTGCATTAGACCATCTCATTATTACGCACCATCATACTCTATCACATTTTCAATGATATACCCATCATTTCATGTCATTTTTTTAATTAAAAAAAATTTTAAATTAAATAAAAAACATAATTTTCCATTAAAATAAAAACCATTACATTAATATAAATTAAAAAACCGAAAAATAACAATAATAAAAAATAACATCGAAAAAAAACATTATAAAAATAAACTAGTTCCTAGGTCGATATTTAGTTCGGACACTTTCTTGTATTGCTAAGAAAATCTCCAAATCTTCGCCCTTGTAATCATTGCGTTTTATTTTCAACAACTCCATATCGGCATTCCTTTGCAAGTAACTTTGCGTTTCGGCGATTCGTTGTTGTGTTTCGACGATTTTTTGTTCCACCTGATCAATTATGCCGACAGTGTCCGATTGTAGTTGCACATATCGATCAAATTTTTCTCCAAATAAATCCATGACGCTAGACTCCGAACTTTTCGCTCTTGAACCGGAAGCCGCTTTTTTCGCTTTATCTCGTCTGATCGGTCGATGTATTGGTTGTTCCTCTTCAAGATCCACCGGTTCGTCGTTGAAGTCGGAAGAATGCGAATGTGTGTACGTCCGTCCGATTGTTGTGATTGCGTTTCTTGACGGACCGCTCTCGGGCACTTCGTGTCGGAAGAATGCGAATCTTCGGTAAGTATCCATTTCCTCTCAAGCAGAACTGGAAGAGCAAGGCCCATGTCGGGTCATCTAGCAATGACCCTAAGGCCAGGACCAGTTCTGACATTCCTCCCGTCCCAAATCTCAAAGAAGCCGATTGCTTCTACTGCAACGAGAAAGGGCATTTGAAACGAAGCTGCCCAAAGTACCTGCAAAACCTGAAGGATGGCAAGATAAAGTCTTTATCTGCAGGTATATACACTATTTCTAATAACTCATCATCTTCTCGTTCTTGGGTCCTTGATACAGGATGTGGTTTTTACATTTGTTCTGATTTGTAGAGACTAAGAGAAAGTGAGGAAGTGGAGCATGGAAGGATAAACTTGATCATGGGGAATAGGCGATCTTCTCCTGTTACCAAGATTGGAGTTTATAGTCTAGTGCTTAGTAGTGATGTTAGCTTAGATTTATTAAATTGTTATTACTCGTCAGAAATGACTCGGAATATTATTTCATTTCATGCATTGTTCAGACAAGGTTATAGATATTCTTTTGATAATTTGAATGGTTCTATTTCTGCTTATAAGAATGATGTTTTTATATTTGAAGCTTTACCTTATAATGATGTGTATGAAACTGTGACATGTGTAGACAATTTAGGTAATATTGTATTTCAAATTGATTCGTCTAATGGTATAGACAAGGCATGCTTGTGGCATTGTCGTCTTGGACACATTAACAAGAAACACATCGCCCAACTCCAAAAGGATGGAGTGTTGGAATCATTCGACCTTAGGTCGGATGATGTATGAGAATCTTGTCTTTTGGGAAAGATGACAAAATCACCTTTCACGTGATCTTGTGAAAGAGGTGAAGGTTTGTTGGATCTAATACACACGGATGTGTGTGGACCCTTCAGATCATCCACAAGGGATGCTAATCGATTCTATATGACTTTTACAGATGATTACAACAGATATGACTATATCTACTTAATCAAGCATAAGTCAGAAACCTTTGAAAAGTTCAAAGAGTTCAAGAATGAAGTCGAGAATCAATTAGGCAGGAAGATAAATATGCTTAGATCCGATAAAGGCGGAGAGTATCTTAGTATCGAGTTTCATGACTATCTTAAGAAATGTGGAATAGTTTCACAGTTGACTCCTCCTAGGACACCACAATTGAATGGTGTGGTTGAGAGATGTAACCGAACCTTATTAGACGTGGTTCGTTCCATGATGAGTCGAGCTTCTATTCCTATTCACTTCTGGGGGTATGCATTAGAGACAGCCGCCCACATCCTCAATCTTGTCCCTACTAAGAAGGTTGCCAAAACACCTCACGAGATGTGGATAGGGAAAGTTCCCTCGTTAGCACATATCAATGTCTGGGGTTGTGAAGCTTTCGTAAGACGAGAGACTCATGACAAGTTAGCAGTTAGAAGTGAGAAGTGTATTTTCATTGGTTACCCAAAGCAGTCTTTTGGATATTTGTTCTACAGACCTAGTGAGAACGTGGTCTTTGTAGCACGAAGTGGAGTCTTTCGAGAGAGGGAGAGAGCTCATATTCAAAGAGGACATTGGGAGTACCATTGACCTTGAAGAAATTCAAGAGTCGGTCGATGAAAGAACCTTAGAAGATACTAGCACTCAACCAGAGGAAGAAGTACATGTTGAACCGATAAACAATTCGTTACCTCTTAGACGTTCCAGTAGTGTTAGAATGCCACCCGAGTTCTATGGTTTCCATATTACTACAGATGGTGACACGTTTGTCAGTGATAGGACATTGGTAAATTTGGATGAGCCAGCTAGCTACAAGGAAGCAGTAGCAGGCCCTGAGGCTGCTAAATGGAAAGAGACAATGGATAGTGAGATCAAGTCCATGTATGACAACCAAGTTTGGAATTTGGCTGATAATGTACCAGGTCGAAAGACAGATGGGTGCAAATGGATCTTCAAGAAGAAGACTGACATGGATGGAAAGGTACACACTTTCAAAGCTCGACTGGTTGCGAAGGGATTTACTCAAACCCCTAGGGTATGTTTGGTTGGACGGAATAAAATAACAAAGTAATGGAATCGTAAAGGTAATGGAATAATCAAGGTAATGGAATGAACCATTCTATTCCATAACTATGTTTGGTTTGTTTTTCAGGTTATTAACATTAAATGGAATAAGCATCTAAAAAGGACTTATTTACCCCTACAATTGACGTCTCCTTCAAGTGTCTTTAATCTAGTTTCTTCTTCCCCTAATGCACCTTTGAACTATCCATATTCCTCACCCCTCACTTCCCAAAAAATCCACCGACAACTATGAAAGCCCTCGTCGGTTCTTCTAATGTATGGTATTATTTTTCATAAAAAATAGATATATTATTTTATATTTGATTCTTATCGTACCTGTGTTAAAAGCTTTAAACGGTGGGATATTTGAACTACAAAAACCTGCAAACTACAACCTAATGTTGGTAAGAATCTAGGATAAGTTTTTTGGAAATAAGTATCAATCTGGAGCAAAGAATTCCAACAAGGGCAAGAACGAAAATGACTACGGCGCTATTCACGTGAAACCCTAGTAAAAGCAAGCACTCCGAATCATTGATATATATAAAAATGGTGTTTTTAAAATGAATTTCAAATTATAGATGTATATGACGAGGAAGAAATAAAGCCATCTGAACTAAAAATACATCAAGGCAATGCCAAATTGAGTAAGACACAAAGCTCAAGTATAGATGAAGAGATAGCTGATACGATTCGGGTACCTTATGCTTCGGCTGTGGGGTCGATCATGTACGCTATGACATGTACTCGCCCTGATGTGTCATTTGCTTTGAGCATGGTCAGTCGCTATCAGTGAAATCCTGGCAAAGCTCATTGGACAGCGGTTAAAACATTCTCAAGTATTTGCGGAGGACGAAGGAAATGCTTCTAGTCCTTGGTGGCAGTGATACGTTGAGAGTATGTGGGTATAGTGACGCCAGTTTCCAGATAGATAGAGAAAACTTTCGGTCTCAGTCGGGCTGGGTGTTTCTTCTAAATGGTGTAGCAGTTACTTGGAAGAGTTCCAAGCAATAAACGGTAGCTGATTCAACTTGTGAATCAGAGTACATAGCTGCAAGTGCAGCGTCAAAAGAAGCGGCTTGGCTGAGGAATTTCATCGGTGACCTCGGAGTAGTCTCGACCATTCAGGAGCCAATAGAACTTTTCTGCGATAATGAAGTAGCGGTTACTTTGACTAAAGAACCGAGAGATCATGAAAAGTCCAGACATATCGACAGAAAGTACCACTACATCAGCAATAGAGTAGAAGAAGGTCACCTCATTGTGAAGAGGGTATCGTCTATAGAGAACCCTGCAGATTCTTTGACAAAGGCTCTGAGTAGGGTCAAGCACAGTCAGCATGCTAGGAGCATTGGTCTAAGAGATGATATTAGTTTTAGTAGTTAGATAGTTATTTTGAAACTTGTAACAATGTAAATGTAATTGACTTTTGGTGATTAAATAATAGAGAATTATTTATGAGTATTGTTTACTGCTATTTGTCAATTGTTTATTCTTGTGTTTCTTTTTCGCATGTTTTATTCCCGAGTAATTTGATTATTCAAAATTCCACAGTCATTCATACTTTTGGAAGTAAGTAGTGAATTAAGACTGTCATGAATTGAATTGTAGATTGTGAAGGATGTTAGACATAGCAATAGTATTGATGCAATGTTCATGAGTACTTAGAAATGGGGATTTGAGTATTGGATAAACACATGCTCAAAGAATTACTTCATGGACTATATCACGAGTAATTCTGAGACGATAATATCTTATGATATTGAAATGGAGATATATGAGTTGCAATTTACAAGTCGGTTGCACATTGGTAGTGTGTAAACGCATTGATAACTCGATGTTATAAAACATACTATCATGCGCGATTTGATGAGTAAAAGATACAAGCATACGAGTCGAAGTTTGTTCGTTCATTTTGCCCTAACGGGAAAAGTGATATCTTTGGCCTCACGGTGATTTGGTGTTGACTTATAATGCTGGGCCAGCTAGGACTAAATTGATGTGTTCGATTAGAAGTCCTATATCATCACAAATCAGAAAACAAAGTCTTGGACATTGAGATTGATTCCAATCCATGTCTTATGTCCGAATGATATCTTGTAGAATGGAGGATCATATGATCACTTATCTTAGGACACGTAACTGACTAGATCAAAGTTCGGCAGCGGCTTTTGGAAGCTACAATTTGCTGATTGACTCAGAAGTTATACTGGCAGTTATAGTCATAGATTTATCCAAGTGGGAGACTGTTGGATTAGGTGTCTAAGCCATGACTATAATTGGTATATACTTGATTGATAGTATCACAGTCCTTTGGGTTGCTCTCAACGCTAGCAATTAGACAGGATAACTTTTAGAGAGAAATGTTGATTTATTATATGATTAATAAATCAAGATAAATAGTTTATTAATATATTATGAGGATAATATATTAATTAGAAATAGTAATATTTAGTTAATAATTAATCATAAATTAATTGGAATTAATTGGATTAATTAAAAGTGCAGGGCCTGAATTGTAATTGTTCAATAGTTGAGCAGTGGAAAATTATAGCAGGGTTATGTTGGACGAAAATTAGAAGGGATTATCTTTATTATTTTCGCCAAATATATAGTGGATAATAAGGATCTGAATTTAAGATAAAAGGTTTATCTGGTTTAAATTCAAATAAAGTTTATCTGTAAGGCGTATCTGCTAAACCCTTGAGGCTATAAATAGGGACCCCTGGATCCCCATTTTCTGCGCCACCTACACAGATCTCCTCCTCTCTATCTGTTGTTTTCTTGATTGCTAGTTTTGGGTGTGAACCATTTGAGGCACGATGCTTGTGGTGCTTGCTTCCAACGAAAGAAACTAAAGGTTAGTAATTCTTAATCATCTTTTAGAAATTGATTTTGCCATAGGGTTCTTACTTATAAATTCAATTAGAGAAAACATAGATCCTTAGGTTACATGTGAACTTAAGAGTATAAGTTTATTTGTTATGCCTATTTCCTATCACATACCGTTATCATCCTAATTTGATCAAACGATCAAGAAAATGGTTCTATGGTTCTATGCCTAATTTTGGTTCTATGTTGATCCCACCCCATATAGATACTGTTCTAGCATATATAAATTAATTTTAAACAATTTAAATTTGTTATTTATCAATTAATTCAACTAACACACTTGTTAATAATTAATATAAATAATTCCCTAATAATTATGTTCACATAAAAGAAATAAGGAAAACTTAGAAGGCAAGCAAGTTAGGAAACTTGCAAGGCAGGAAAATGAATGTAACCCTAGCCACTAGGTAGCATGCAAAGGCCAAAGGAACTCTCCTAAACCCTAACAATTTTCAACAAACACAAGGAGGCACACAATAACCTGTAATTTTCGAAAAACATAAGAAGGCACACAAAAACTTGAGATTTCTAGCATGGAATTGATCATCCAAGTTCCTAGCATAAACCCTAATATTCGTATCATGTTTATTGAAAACAATTCTAGCATAATACC
The DNA here is from genome assembly GCA_023525715.1 of Cichorium intybus. Lineage (NCBI taxonomy): Eukaryota > Viridiplantae > Streptophyta > Magnoliopsida > Asterales > Asteraceae > Cichorium > Cichorium intybus. Next base: position 23,348,325 of record CM042017.1, on the reverse strand, counting down.
CTAGAAATTTTGAAAATAAATACAAAGCATGCAAACATAATTCAACAATTCAGATCAAAGTACACATAGCATATGAACAGAGGCTCTGATACTATTGTTGGGATTTGATCATATAAACATAATATTCATACAACGGAAGAATTAACAAGATAAAATCACATAAATATCCATGAACATAGCCTAGGATCATGCAGTTCATAACAATTATTGCAACTTTAAAACATAAACAAAATAAACATAAGTTAATCTCCTTCTTTGAGATCGAGTTAGTGCCACCTTGTATTGGATGAACAGGATCCAAAGTAGAATCCTTCTAATGATTCACACCCAAGAACTCTAGAAAACCAGACAGACAAAATTTCCACTTGGGAAAGGAGGCAAAAATATCAAACTCTAGAGAGGGATGAGAAATCGCAGAAAGGAGGGGGAGGGAGCAATTGGCGGCTTAAGTGGAGGCTTGGGATGCCTAAGAGTTTGACCCAAAGGCCTTTATTTATAGTGGAGGGCTCCTAGGGTTTTAAACTTAAGGAGCTTTCATACACTTAGGCCCCTAGACTTGTTTCCATTAATTAAGCACTTTAATTAATTACAATCCAATCCCTTGTAATTAATTTCTCAAAATTAACTTGTTAATTAATTATAAATTAGTTTCTAATTAATTTATCTTATCCAAATAAATTAATAAACTAATATCTTCTTTTATTTTTTGCCACTATTTGTTTTTCTGGGTCATGAGGGTAACCCAAAAAGACCCTACTATTATTAGAAATATTATCAACAGTTAATGACCTTGGATACTATTTCCAACAGTCTCCCACTTGGACAAGTCATCAATCTGTGTGGTTTAATATTATCTGATACAAGCACGCTTCAAGGCTACATAGAGGCTTGAGCTCATATACGGGGACCTTTGTGGTCTTATTTCACCGCCCACAACTACAAGTAACTGATATTTTATGTTGTTAGTTGATGATTTCACTTGATTAATATAGGCATATACAATGAAAACTAAGGATGAAGCCTTTGATACTTTTAAGAGGTTTCGTGTGTCTGTCGAAACAGACACAGGTGAAAAGTTAAAGACTTTCTGGACTGATCGTGGTGGAATTTCTTTCAAAACAATTCACCGCATATTGTGAAGAAACCGGTCTATACCATCACTACACGACACCATACTCTCGACAACAAAATAGGGTGGTGGAGAGATGAAATCACACTGTTGTAGAGATGGCAAGAAACATACTCAAAAGTATGCATGTACAAGAGATGTTATGGGGAGAGGTCATGCATACTCAAAAGTATGCATGTACCAGAGACGAAGGCCTTAAATGATGCAACACCTTATGAGATGTGGACCGGAAGAAAGCCACAAGTTGATATTTTGTAAGTGTTTGGGTGTATTGCTCATGCAAGGGCAATATGAAGTCACCTTAAAAAACTTGATGATCAAATCAAATGTTTAGTCCACCTTGGAAATGAGACATGTACGAATGCATATAGATTATTTGATCCAGACACACACCAGAAGCTGGTTATGAAGGAATTGAGAGCAAATCTGCAATGCTCGTGTACCATGAAGATGTGAGCGACCAAGGAAATGAAAATTAGATGCAGAGTCCTACACAAGAAGAAACCCAACAAACAAGTACGCCAACTCACATGCCTACACCCTAAACCTCAACTAGTTCAACTCGTTCCACAAGTACTGCGGCATCTAGTTCGACATGCGGAGGAACCCTGAAAAGGTATCGTTTATTGGATGATTTATATGACGAGTCTGATCAACTTTTATTGTAGTGATAAAGTGAAGCTCTTCACAGAACAAGTGCAGTAAGAGATTGAAATGAGTGACCTTGTCTCCTTGTCATACTACCTAGGTATAGAAGTTGGTCAACTAGAAGACGGGATCACTCTGAAGTAAACGACATATGCGAAAAATATCCTCGAAAGGTCGGTATAGCTGAATGCAACTCATGAAAATACCCGATGGAACCGAAGTTGGAACTAACAAAATATGAAAGAGACCCGGTGAACCCCACGAAGTATAGTAGCATTATTGGAGGACTGACCTAACCCAAAATCGCGTACATTGTCGGGATAGTAACTCAACTCATGGAGAGACCCACAGTCAAGCACCTACAAGCCATGAAAGACATTCGAAGATATACCGAAGGAACCGTCGACTATGGCTTAGTCTACACTAGAGGCAGCTAAGAACATGTTGTAACATGGTATACAGACAGTGATCTTGCAAGGGATGTAAATGAAAAATGAAGCATGTCAGGAATGACATTTTATCTCAATGAAATTTGGTTACTTAGGCATTCCAAAAATAGAGGTCTGTAGCTCTTTCATCATGTGAAGCAGAGTTCATAACTGTGACAAGCCATGAAAGACATTCTAAGGTATATCCAAGGAACCGTCGACTATGGCTTAGTCTACACTAGAGGCAGCGAAGAACATGTTATAACATGGTATACAAACAGTGATCTTGCAAGGGATGTAAATGACAAACGAAGCATGTCAGGAATGACATTTTATCTCAATGAAATTTGGTTACTTGGGCGTTACAAAAATAGAGGTCTATAGCTCTTTCATCATGTGAAGCAGAGTTCATAGCTGTGACAAGCGCAACATGCCAATGTATATGGAGTCGTCGGCTGCTTAGTGAGTTAACATGAAAGTCAGTTAGTCTCGTGGTGCTACACGTTGACAATAAATCAGCTGTAGATTTGATGAAAAATCTAGTGTTTCATGGAAGAAATAAGCATATCGACACATGGTGTCATTTTATACGTAAGTGTGTCGAGAATGGAGACATAACTGTCAAGCACGTGATCAGCAACAATCAGAAGGCTGACATGCTTACAAAGTCAATGGCAAGGAACATGTTTGAGAAGATGCTTAACTTGTTGGGAGTGAAATAAATTAAAACTAGGGGTGCGCGCGGTGCTGTTTAAAGACAAAACCGCAAACCGAACCGCATATGCGGTGCGGTTTGGTGTGGGCAGTTTGTGCGGCTTGAATGTGGTTTATGTGGTCTTAATATGATAAATTATATATATATATATATATATATATATATATATATATATATATATATATATATATATATATATATATATATATATATATATATATATATATATTGGAACGGCAAATATAATTATATCTAACATACTCCTAAATTACACCTTAATTCCGCCTATGCCTCTAGCGTGGTTTGAACCCTCAACCTCAAGGAGGGAGGACAACACCGGTACCGCTGGGCTACAATATATTGTTGTGCGGTGCGGTTTGAAACCTTGGTGTATTGACTATAAACCGCACCAGGGTTTGTCAAAACCGCATTATACGGTGCGGTGTGAACAATTTATGCGGTTTGATGTATATCTCTAATTAAAAGTATGAATTAGGAGGGAAGATATTGGAATAATCCATAATATAAAATTCCCGATTTTTAAGAAATCGTCCACGTTTTATTTTTGTTTATTAAAAAAGGAAAAGGAAGCAATCACTTGAAACTTTTTCATGTTCATTATTTCACGTTTTATTTTTGTTTATTGAAAAGGGAAATATACACCTTGTAGGATCATTGCACTTGTATGTTTTGTATGTTTGTGAGAGTGGGTTGTTATCCTTTTGTTTGTTTCTCTTTGTTCTTGAAAGTGGCTCATATATATATATATATATATATATATATATATATATATATATATATATATATATATATATATATATATATATATATATATATATATATATATAGGGGTGGGTTCAACATAGAACCATTATTATGCATAGAACCATAGAACCACCCTCTTGACCGTTAGATCAAATTAGGATGATAAGGGTATGATGGGTAAATTACACTTATATGTTCATTGATGAACATATACGTATGTTCATTGATGAACATTGTTTTCAAAATCCCAGAATTTGTTCAGCTATGAACATCCATAACCTTGATGAAATATATGAACATACAAACATGTTCAGAAATGAACATTGATGAAATATACAAACATACACAGATGTTCATCAATGAACATATGTTCAGTAATGAACATACATACATGTTCAAAGATGAACATATGTTCATTAATGAACATTGACAAATATTAATGAATATTGTTCAAAAATTAACATTCAAAACATGTTCAGAAATGAACATTCATAAACATTGATTAAATATAAGAACATACACACAAAAACTCAAGTGTTCATTACTGAACATAGATGAACATCGACATTTCTCTGTCTCTCTGTCTTGATCTCTCTCTATTTCTCTTCCTTGATCCATCATCTGTCTCGATCTCTCTATCTTTCTCTCTTTCATTCTCGATTGTAGCTACAATCGCATCCTTTCTTCTTCGTTCTCTTTTCTTCTGTAATCGAACTTGTAAGTTGCAAAATTAATGACTGATGAACATATAATTGATTAAGATTGATACCGATAACTAACATTATGTTCATGAATGTTCATTAATGAACATGGGGATGTTCATTACTGAACATTCATATTTGAATAACACTGATTACTTAATGTACCTGTGATCTGTGATACGCTTCATCAATTTCAATCATAAGCTAGGCAATAGTCCCCTTCGACATCAGTTCCGATTCAGTTCACTGATTTCTTCATTCCCTTCGTTTTCAACTTTACCAATTGGATCATCCACGTTGTTTTCGTCTTCATCGGACACAGGTAGCAACTGATTGTGGAAATCGATTGTTGGATCAGCATGTAGAAATCGATGACAGATCTAATCAACGGATGTCTTCTGGTTCTTCGTTGTCTTCAATTTCAGAATCATAGGATGTTACGTGCAGCGATTTTGTGGCACAAGATCTGATCAGATGTTTGTGGAAGACGTTGATTTGAATCCGATCAGAGGTTTTTGAAATACGTTCTCCATTGTCTTGTGTGCAGTGATTTGTGTAATAGATTCGTGATTTATGGATTGAATGGTTTTGATTTCCTGAATTAAAGGGATAGTTATAAAAGGCAATTAAATGGATTACCGAAATTACCCTTCCAGCTTTATTATTGGATTAAAATTAATTGTATTTAGAATGAATAATCATATCCATTGATTTAATGATCCAATGGCTTAGAATGGGATTCTATGGTTCTATGGATAAAAATGGATTCTATGTTGATCCTCTCCATATATATATATATATATATATATATATATATATATATATATATATATATATATATATATATATATATATATATATATATATATAATGCTGGGATGAACGTTTAATATGTGTGGAATAAGAAAGTGACACAAGTTGCATCTAAATTATTATTTGTTTTATTATAGTTTTCTTCTTTCTCTCTCCATGCATGCAATGTAAAACCAGCACCAATAACCTCTCCTTAATCATAAGCTAATATTACTAGGGTGTGGAAAAATCGAACCGGAAAAAACTGTAAAACCGAAATCGAACGAATAAACCGATGATGTAGTTTTTTATTTTTTAAAAATTGTTTGCGGTACGGTGCGGTTTTGCATTATATACCGCACCACACCATTCATAAAACCGTATACCAAAAACCGCACCGCGAAACCGCGCATTAGATTTTTTAAATATTTAATTAATATATAGTGCATATTTAAGTTTTGTTTGAAATAAAGTTGATTAAAAAAAAGCTAAGATGCAGATTTCACTTTTGATCTAAGTCTTTAACATAGACAAAGATTTAGTTTCAGAAGTTAAAATATGTACTTTTCACCACGTAAATATTATTTTACGTCTTCTCATATATGTTTTAGCCATAGTTTGATATTTTTTAGCACTTTAACAACTAACTTGTCAAAAAATCGTTTTACATTTGTGTTTGATTTGTAATAATCCCCAAAAAATGATGATTATATTATATCGGTTTTGCGGTTTTAAAACCCAACCAATGTAAAAATGCATCATAGCTAATGCGGTTTATAAACCGAACCGTACTTAAAACCGCAAACCACACCAAATACAAAAACTAAACGTTGCGGTTATAACAATATAACAATCGATCTATGCGGTTTTTGGTGCCGTTTTAGCCTAAAACCGCATCATGCTCACCATTCCTTCATTCTTTGGCTGATTTTATTTTATAATCCGAATTTATTTTCTAAGTTGAATCCGGAAAATAAGGTTAGGGAGTTGCACTAGCAAACCCCCACCCCCACCCCCCCGACTGCCCGCTCAAAGAAAGAATCCTGAGGAAAAGGGTGAAGTTGAGGTGCTGGTGGACCACTATCGTCCAATTCCATCTCTATTCCCTTTATCAATTCTCCTAACCAGAATGACTTTTTTTTGGCCCAATTCCCAGAACGGGGGGTGGCTCCAAAGGCGCTGCCGCAGCCAAGGACGAAAGCTTTGATTGCGTTCTGCACATCACAATCAATATTTCATGCAGTCGTGCTCTTCTTTTTTCCTTTTTTATCTTTGAAAGTACCAATTCCGAAACCGCTGATGTTTTCTAGCTAAAAAACTTGATCCTTTTTACAAACTTCTTTATTACAAAGAGTAATATCCAACAATTTTTTGATACCGGTAATAGAAAAGGCATGATGAAAGGCAAATTGGGTTTTGTCGTTGCTGCTTTTTCTAGTCAGTAGTAACCATTATGATTTGGAAGAATTTCACTAAAGGTAATGTGTAGTTCTTCTTGTATGCTTTTTGTACATATAAAGTTTGTAAATTTTAGATAATGTATGAAGAAGTTATGATATCGGAAAAATAGTATCAAACAGTGGTGGATTAGTAAAAGATGAAATTTTCTAAGTCTAGAAGGGGTAAATACGCGGGTCAAGTAAAAAGACAAAGGATGTTTAGTGGGCCGCTTGGAATAAATACAAGAAATATCCAGATCTCCTGATGTCACACAAGGATCGCGTGGGATTTGTAAAGGACTTGCGGGGGTCGCATAAAGTCCCCTATTGGACACTTCCAGGGCACGTGAAGACGTGTGAACAGGCCAAATAAGCCCCACTTTTGACACATAACTACTAAAGAGAAGGACATATGTATTCCACAATGTCTCTATGGTATATGGACGGAAAAATGAGCCAAATGCAGCCATTTCCTCATCTTTCTCTAGAAAATTCTCCTAAGAACACTATGTGTGTTCTTGGTGTTTGAGTGTGTGAAAGTTAAATCAATCCACTAATTCAAGTTAAATCAAAGGGCTTTTGGGGCAAAATACTCCTTGCAAGGTAAGAAACACTTTCATATAATTTATTTGAGCTAAATCTTTAAGAATTTGATTATAACATGAACCCGAATTTTTGGGAAGTTAGATATTGCATGAATTTGATATTGGTATTGTGTCTCTTATGCTTGGATGATGATTATCTAACAAAAGTTTCACTTTAAACACCATGGAATCATCAATTGAGTTAGTTCATATGGATGAAGATTGGGTGTTAGTCAAATTTATCAAAGTTATGGATAGATTTTGATTGGATATTAATAGTTGATTATGAATAACCAAAGAATTGATGTTGTAATGATATGTATTTTAGTAAAAACTTTAGTATGGATTGGTGATGAGTTTAAGAATGTAGTTGTGAGATTTCTTTATGAAATTTGCTTAAAAGTATAGTGATGGTAATGAAGCATAGTATCATATAGTCATTGTAAAGTGACTTAATAGATTAAGTGAATTTAGGAATCCTTGATTGAAGGATGTAATGTATGATAGGTTTTGATGAATACATGTTATATGTGACTTCAATAGGTGGTGATCAAAGGAAGGGTAAAGGAACTTTAGAAGCATAACTAGTTCCTTGATGCAAGTGAAGCCCAGCCTAGCTGGGTGGATGCACCCGGGTTATATACCCATGTGGTGGGAGGTCTGGAGTTCGACTCCGACTAACCCCATGTGGGGGATTTTCCTGGAAAGGCGAATTAGATGGAGGGGAAAGGCCTTTGCGCCTTAGGTAATCGCCAACCGCCCTGGGTTGCGGGGCTGATTACCCTCAGGTGAAACCATATATCTATTCGCTGGTTCCAAAAAAAAAAACTAGTTCCTTGATAGTGCTTTATTTTTACAATAAAGCACTATCATTAAAAGACCGTTTTTATCGCATAAAGACACTCAGAGACACAAGAAAACCTTCTTTTCTTGTAACTCGAAGAAACACAAGAATTGCCTTAAAACATGCAAAATGCTTCTCTATAACAGATATGGTTCAGACATATCCGTCTAACCTACCTCGTCTGTTAACCAAATAGATCATATTTCAAATAAGAATGCATGTTTTCCTAACATCCAGGCAAAAGCTCACATTCCAACGGAAGCTCCTGATGCACACCACAGACTCCCAAAAGTCTGGCGGTGATAATAGATCTACTGTCGGGTCATCACTAGCCCAAGCTAGCCATTTGTTTTCGCATAGAAAACATCTCACAAATCACGGGGAAAACCTATTATGATGTCATTATTCTCTCAAAAGAATTATGATTAATTTGTCTTTAGTCCCCAGACATCCTCACTGAATTGCAAGCCAACGAGAGAATATCTCATTTATTCATACACTACACATCACGGCCCACTGCTGTGTTGCAGATGCAAATCTGCCAGAACTATGGTAATTACCATAGGAAATCCTGATAAGCTCAACATCAAAACAAGCTTATATTAACAGGTGGCTAAACATGAATTACGATTCATGTTTAACTTGAACAGAGTTCTCCGGAGCTGCTGGTGTGAGGAAAACACGAGGGATTTGTGTGCTAACTTTTATGGCTTTATTTCAGGAACAAGAATGAATCAAGACCCAAGAAACTTTGAGAAAACAACCAAACCTGAGGAAGTGATGCTACGAACCAAAGAGCAAAATGCGAAAAACTCACAAAAACTACAGCAATCGCGACATGACAGTATATGTGTCGCGACACAAAGAAGGGAAAAACACAAAGAATCCAAATGCTACAGCAATCGCGACGCGACAGGAGCTATGGTCGCGACGCGAAGGCATGAACGCGACAATACCAAACTTCGATCGCGAGACTACCAACAAGACGCACTGACTAGACAAGTGGCCGACAAAAGCAACACCAGACCGCACCCTCGCGATGCGACGGACACTTGGTCGCGACGCGAGCACTGTATCTCAGCAAGTATAAATAGATGCATTCTATGGACGTTTTTAGACACCAAGACACCAATTTACACAAGAACACTCCAAAATTCTAATTCATCTGCAATATCTTGAAATCTTTCTTAGTTAGTTGTTTAGAAACAATAGATTCTCCATTTCGGTGGTAATTCTAGTAGTTTGTTTAGATAATTCGAAGGGTAAAAGTATCAAGCAACATGTCAAGGAACGCCAATACCATCGCCACGAGCAGCACCCGAATGGAAGGCTAATCTCTTCAGATTACTTCCGGTAATGTTATCATACCTTTAGTGTTGCATGTTTTTACTTTGATTCCGAACAAATGTTTTACTATTGTAACTATTAAACTCTCATATCGTTGAAATGCAATTAGTGAATCATTTGTGTTTACTTCTACTTGTTATCATATTTTCAAGACATAGTATTATCAACTTATTATTCGTGCCTATCTCATCTAAATAACGAGTTAAGACGAGTAATCACTTAATATACTTTGTGCCCAAGTAATATGTTAATAAGTTGTAATGTTACTATTATTTAGATAAAACATAATATTGTCAAACCATTGTTTGTACCTAATCTAATAAATTGTTAGACAAAGACAAATAATTGATTCAACATATTATGTATTTACCCATTTAATAGCAATTGTTAGTAAACTATAATTATGTCAAAGTAATTATATCGGAATCATTATAGTAAAACATGTGAACCTAATCGTTGATAACTAAACTAGAAGTAATTCTTTCTCTATTTCAAGTTATTATTCCAATATTATTGCCATCACAATCAATATTTACTCTACAACTCGTTAAAGATTAACCACTAAATCCCTGTGGACTCAACCCCGCTTGCCCTATCTACGTAGTAATAGTGAGTTATAAATTGTTTTTGACGCGTGTGACGATTGCGTTGCCATTCCTCCATAACATTAATGTGAGTACATGAGGATTTTTACTGGGTGCATAGCAACAAATTTTGATGCTAAATGTTTAAAAGTTAAATGTCTATGTCAAATGTTTTATGAAATGGTTTAACAAATGATTTCCTAAAAAACTTAACTAAAAGTATTGACTCATGTTGAATAATTGAAATATTTTTTATGTTTGCAATGATGTATGAAGTGAAAACCAAATTGTTATAATATGAACTAAGAAAAGTAAATTGATAACTAAAGATGAACATGATGATGATGATGTTCAGTCTATGAACCTTACCTGCATAAAGGGGGTTAAACAGACACTACTGGGATGGTACCCCCCGTCGTGAAGTAGTTGTATTTATACACACTCTATGTATAGATGTGTTCTATTCCATGAAGGGGATGAAATGTTACGCTATACACACCCTTACCAATGGGTATGTTCCAATTCGGGAAGGGAATGACATATGGGGCGCCCGTAAGAAATTGAAATTAACAAAAAGAATTATGAAAGCGATTGGTCTAAGATTCTATTATGAAGTAAGGTCTTATGTTTTGATGTTATAGGAATGAACTTATGTTTTTATGTTTAATGATGAATTTATGATATGAAAAGAAGCAATTATTTTTCTTGGATTTATGATAATTAATGTTACTAACATTTTGCTTAAATTTGTTGGGTCTAAAACCCATGTTACTCACAAGTCTTTATGTCTCACGTATGCTAGTTTTTCAAATGCTATGTACTCAGGTGATGATGATAGATGCTAGAAGATTTTTGGGAAGAATAGAAGATGCTAATTTTTGAGAAAAAGTGATTAGTGAAGGTTATGTTTAAATTATGCTGATGTACTTAAGATTGTTGCACCTAGTACTGTAAACGAACCGAACGAACACGAACAAGGGCTTGTTTATGTCCGTTCGTTTAAGTTAGTCGAACAAATGAACGAACACGAACAGATAAATGAACGAGTTTTTTTGTTTATTTTCGTTCGTTTAACAAATTATCTTGTTCATGTTCGTTCGTTTATGTTCGTGAACATACTAAACGAACATAAATGAACAACATAAACGAACACAGATAAATAAACACATTTCAACATATATGAACATAAGGAACACATAATATTGTAATGTAATCAAACACAACTGAACATATATGAACATAAAATGAACTTAAATAAACAAGCATAAACAAAGTTAAACGAACAACATAAACGAACGTTCACGGACATAATTGAACGAACGATACCATTGTTCATGTTCGTTCGTTTAGTTATTGTGTTCATGTTCGTTCATTTATTAAATAAATGAACGTAAGCGAACTTCCCGCCGAACAGTTCCCGAACGGTTCGCCAAACGTTCGGTTCGTTTACAACTATAGTTGCACCCCTTTTGGATGTTTTAAAACTTGTGAATTGATGGTTTTTGTTAAACCGTATTTTTCAAAGTTGTAAATGGTTGGAAATCTTTTGTATAAGTAATGGAGTGTTATAATTTTCTAGACGATTCAATTAAAAGCCTTTCTTTGAGACATCTCTATTTTTGGCCTTGAGAACATTTAGAATTATCATTGCTTAGCTTTCGATTCGCCTTTGACCATCAAATAAAATGTGAATAAGCCATCATCTTCTATTTAAGGAAGGGTGTTTCCAGTTCTGTGGATGCTTGAAACAATTTTGTCTTCTCCATATTATTATATCTCTAGAGTTAATGATTTTATATGAGGAACTACTGAACTCAATCACTTGTTGCCGTAACTCTTCATTTTTCCATTAAGGTCAAACATGTAGAGGTATGCTTTAGCTTTGTTATTGTCTTAGCCCTCTCGTGTCTTATAGAGGTGGTTGTTTAATGGAATGTGGTTGTTCAAGAAAGTTACAACAAATCTTTAAAAGTACAATTTAAAAATAAGAAATCTTATATCCTCCTAATTTCTCCTCATACTTATCCTCCTAACCATATGAAATGATGACAAGTTAATACACTTGTCATCATTTCACATGATTAGAAGGATGAATAGGAGAAAAAATTAGAAAGATATAAGAGTTCTCTTTAAAAATATCTGCATTTTGTTCGAAAAGTAGACTTTTACAAATTGCAACCCCTGGTTTTAAGATAATAATTCTAATTGCAAAAATTCTTTAAAAGACATTACATATGACTTTCCCGTGGAGTTACGAATAATATGGGCTGGGGTGTGCACTTGGTTAAAATACGGTTTATTCGATTGTCAAAACTCAAGAGATCTGAGTGCCATCTTCTCCTTAACCAACGGAAGTTCACTCTCGGCGTTTCAAAATCAATGTGTTGATGTGGTGCTAGGTATGACGCTTTGGTCAATATGGAAGCTTGCCCACGAGAAAGTGTTTACCCCATTGATCAAATGGCACAAATTCATGGCAAATCGAAGTTATCACCTTCCTCTAGATCGATAACCGGTTTAAAAGGCCTTCTATAGATACGTTGTCGTGGTTTATTGATCCTATAATGGCTTGTAACGATTAAATTTTCGGTTTTTTTTGGCCTTCCTGGACTAGTGCATATACTTGTCCTTTTTAATAAAATATCCAAGGTTAGAAAAAATAAAATAAAAATTACTTTCGCCTACATTTTTTTCAAAAATTTACTTTACGGCGTCCGTTAAAATCTTTTTCTTGTTGTACTCCATACATCATGATGCATGCATGTTGCCTATATAACTACATACTCATTGTTTGCTTCTCTTGCATTACAATTCCCATTCAACCTTCTTACCTCTCTTGTTTCCTTCAAATTAACACACCAAGGATGTGGCACATTACTTTATGCATTGGAACTTTAGTTGTTGCAATCACTACATATTGGGTGTATAAGTTGAGGAATCCTAAATGTAATGGCAAACTTCCTCCGGGTTCAATGGGTTGGCCGTTAATTGGAGAAACTCTACAGTTCTTCGCCCATAACCGAACTTGGGACACCCCTCCCTTTATCAAGGAAAGGGTGAAAAGGCAAATTCTTTTGATCAAACGTATTTACATTACAATATCATTGTTTTCTTTGATATTGGGATTTTGACATTCATTTTTATATTTCAGATATGGATCCATATTCCGAACCAGTTTAATTGGACTTCCAGTTATAGTCTCGACTGATTCAGAGCTCAACTATATGGTCTTCCAACAAGAGGGGTCCTTCGAGAGCTGGTACCCAGACAGTTTTAGAGCGGTATTTGGGAAACAAAATTTGAGTTCTTTGGATGGTTACCTGCATAAGTATCTCAAGAACATGGTGCTAAGTCTAGTTGGTTATAAATGTCTTAAAAATATGCTTTTCGAAGTTGAAAGCGTAGCAAGAACAAATATAGAGAGGTGGGTTCAGGAAGGGACAGTGGAATTGAAGGATACGATTGCAGATGTAAGTAAAGTGATATCTATTTCTTCTAATAAAAACTTTATCCAGTTCAGATTCTCATGATCTTCTGGCGTTCGATAGATGGTGTTTGGTCTCACTGCGAAAAAATTAATAAGTTATGATCGAGAGAAGTCATCTGAGAATCTTAGAGAGAACTTCGAAGCTTTTATCAAGGGGTTAATTTCAGTCCCTCTGGTGATTCCTGGAACTGCTTACTACAAGTGTCTACAGGTACCAAAATTATTAATATATATAATCATATGCGTAATTTGTTAACGAGAAATGTTGCTTTCTTGAAAAGCATGCGCCTACTTCCTGATATTTTTCTGATGAAATCAATCAGGGAATTAGAAAGAAGGCAATGAGATTGTTGAAGAACATGCTAAAGGAAAGACGGGCAAAGCCTAATGAAGTCAATAAGGATTTCTTTGATTATGTTCTTGAAGAACTCAGGGAAGATGATACTATCCTTACAGAAGAAATTGCTCTAGACTTGATGTTTACGCTGTTGTTTGCAAGTTTTGAAACAACTTCCACCGCAATGTTAGTAGCCATTAAGCTTCTCACGGACAATCCTCAAGCATTGAAGGATTTGAGAGTACGCGCGTGGAGAGTAGAATATCGAAATAATAGATGACTTGATCATTTTGTAAATACTAATTTCCGCCACAAGAATAACACAAAAATCTTGCTATTTGATGCAGGAAGAACACGAAAAAATTCTTAAAGATCGAGAAAACAGGGAGTCTGGTCTTACATGGGAAGAATATAAGTCGATGACCTTCACGTTTCAGGTATATATATTGACAATCAGTGTTTTAACTATCTAAAAGAATTCACACGTACCGTAATATGAACATGCTACATGCATGACGCCCTAGGTTATAAATGAGTCGGTGAGGCTGGCGAATATAGTTCCGGGAATATTCAGAAAAGCAAGAAAAGATATCAAGTTCAAAGGTAAATACTCACCAAGGGTTTATAAATTTATACAAATATTGCGATTCATAGGTGTAGGTTGATATGAAAATCGGCTGGATGCAGACTACACTATTCCATCTGGTTTGGGTTGTAATGGTATGTCCCCCGGCTGTTCATTTAGACCCTGTCAACTATAAGGATCCACTCGAATTTAATCCATGGCGATGGGGGGTAATCCCTAGTTTTTTTCATACAGTTCAAAAGGTATATAGATAATATAAAATGTTACATGCCGTCAACTACTTATTATGATCTCTGTAATTGCATTGCAAGCAGGAGACGGATTTCAAAGCTACATCAAAGACTTTCATGGCTTTTGGAGGTGGCCAGAGGTTTTGTGTTGGAGCAGATTTTGCTAGACTTCAAATGGCCGTGTTTCTCCATTGCCTAGTGACCAAATACAGGTAAAGACGAATCTCAAGTATATCAGCGTGCAAGAGAGAGAAAGATATACCAACTTCATTATTCTTGAAATTCTCAGCTGGGAACCAATCAAAGGAGGAGAGATTGTGCGAACTCCAGGTTTACAATTTCCAAACGGCTTCCATGTTCAATTCTTCGAGAAAGATAAGAAGAGCCATGATCCAACATCTGAAGATCCCTAGTACTCTTAGCTAGGCCAAAGCAAGACATTAGCCACTTCTCATACAGGAGTTACCTTGTATTTCAATTAACCCGCAGTTATAAAAAAAGTAGTTTTCTTATCAGCTTCCATTAGAGTAATGACATAAGGAGAGATCGTCCCTATTCTCTGTATAGTTTTATCTTCGCATTTATCCTTTAGTTTACTTTGGACTTTGGTTCCTTCTATAAATAATTATCGACACACATGTTCTAAACTATTTATGTATAAGGACGTTGTCATGTTGAACGCAACTCTTTCGTGGGACACAAAAACACTTTTTATTAAGATCACTTAAGAAGAAATTGGACTGTGAGACTACTACACTTCGCTAGATATATTCATGACTATTCTATATTCATCTCCAATATTTTATATCTATTTACAAGCTTCCATACGTTTCTAGAATGTTCTTCTATGTCCTATAGAGAAGTGTAGGATGTTCTACAGTCTTCTTGAATGTTCCATAACCTTGCAGGTCCTTGACATTCTAGAATATTCTAGAGTCTTTAGGTATGTTCTAGAATCTTCCACAGTCTTCCATAACGATCTAGAATCTTTCAAGGCATTTTAGAACAATGTAATATTTTCTAGATAATGGGCTTGGCTCCATTAGGGTAATGATGATATTTTAACACCCCCCTGGTAGCCTCCATTAGTTGTTACCATGTTAAGCTGACAGCAAAAGCCCTCACATTTTCCGGTACTCAACGCTTTGGTGAACAAGTCCGCTACTTGGTCAGTAGTATTGATCTTTTTGCATCGTGATTTCTTCCTTTAGAATGTTGTCTCTGATAAAATGATAATTCACTTCCACATGCCTTATTTTAGCATGAAATACTGCATTTTCTACTACGAAAACTGCAAATTACTTGTCGCAATAAAGAGGTGCCTCATAGTCAACATTATGATGCAAATCCTATATTAAGAATATCAACCATGTACGTTCTTGGGCTATTGCATCAGTTACTCTATACTCTGTTTCTATAGTTGAATGATATTGTTGGTTGTCTTTTGTTGTACCAAGAAATTGATCCCGACCCAGGATTGAAAACATGCCCATGATCTTTGGGTATGGTGGTCTCTTACGTAGTCAACACCATGGCATCTAAGTAACTAACAATATTCTCCTCTTTTATACTAAAGACTGTAGTCTGCATCCAAATGAGAATTTTTCAGTATTTGCATGTATATACTCATAAATCACATTGCATAAGAATTGTTAGGCCAAGATAAAGTTATGAGGATTAAATTATCAACTAGTTGTTCATACATTGTTTTATCGTCCAACTCTTTGCTTTCTTGTGCACAGATATTGGCATTTAGTTATATCGATGTTGATATTGGCTTACACTCCAACATGCCAAACTTATAAAGTATATCTCTTTTATACACCTATTAACAGAGAAACAACCCTTCTTTTGTGTGATCAAGTTCTACTACTAAGAAGTGTTTAAACTCTCCTAGCTTTTTCATCTAGAAGCATGCTGATATATTTTCTCTTGTTTGTTGAATTTCTCTTTCTCCATCCCGAATGATGATCAAGTCAACCACATAGACCAGCCGAATTGCAAATTTTCCATCTTTTTCTTTGATAAACATGATCGATTCTACATGTGAAACTGAATAACCGCTTTGGGTAAGAAATTCAACAATCTTACCATCCAAGGTCTTGGACTCTTGGTTCTTGCTTCAATTCATAAAGAACTTTTCTCAGTTTGCATACATGATTAGGATTAAGTGCATCCTCAAATCCATTGGGTTGTTTCATGTAGATCTAACGATATAACTCTCCATGCAAGAAAGCATTCTTCATATCCATATACCATAATATACAGTCTTTACAACCCACAAGTGCTAGAAGGACTCGAACGTTTATCATAGTACAGACTGTTATGAAAGCCTTTGAGTTACTAGGAAAGCTTTGTATCTCTCGATTGATACACCTGGACGATGCTTTATTTTGTAAACCCACTTACATGAAAGGGTTTGATATCTGTTGACCTTGGAACCAATTGCCAATTATGATCCAAGGTTGTATTTTCGTCTTCCATTGCCATTTGAGAATATTTGTTTTGTGATGCTTATTTATACATGTCTGCCTCTTTAATATTGTCTTCTAAAATGGAGGATTAACATACTTAGGATTTGGGTTTAGGATTCTTTTTCTCTATCTAAGTTATGAGGGTGGCATTACCTTTTTACCAGCTTCGAATGGTTAAGTTACTTCTTTCTCACAAACACCAATTTTGTTTGGATCTTCTAGTGCATCAACTTAACTAAATTTATATAGTTTGCTCCCTCATCTTCCATTGTAGAATTTCTTCAGTCTTTTTCATGTATGGTAAGACTCTCTTCTCTGAGGACCACTATGAAGATTATTAATCAAACACTACATCTCTTGAGGTGTAGCATCTTCTACTTGTTGGATCACAACACTCCTACCTTTTTCTTTCAAAGTTGTATCCAACAAATATAAAATGACTTCTTTTTTATCGAACTTGCTATGTGTAAATGGCTAGGCACAACTATGTAACAAACACAACCAAATACTCGAAAGTAGCCAACTATAGGTTTTCATGTTCCATAGTGTTTTAGATTTTGAGATGAAACCTAGCATTGATTGGGGAAGTTTTTGGATCACATGGTAGTAGTTCGTATTGCCTCTACCCAAAACCTTCTTAGGAATTCATCAAGTTTAACATGCTTTGACAAATTTCAGCAAGATGTCGATTCTTTCTCTTTGCTACTACACTATTTTGTTGCAAGGTGGTCCACATGCAAACTGATGATGTATCGTGCATTCTTACAGATATCAATTGAATTCTACCATGGTGTATTCTCCTCTATTATAGAGTGTAAACAACGAATCTTCATTCTTATTTCTCATGTGACCATTGTCTTGAATTCTTTAAACTTTGAGAATGTGTTAAACTTTTTTTTCATGAAGAAAACACACACATATCTCGAGTAGTCATTAAAGAATGTCACATGTACAGTATCCTGCTGATTAATATATGCTTAACTGGACCAAACACATTTGAGTGAATTTACTCTAATTCTTTCTTTGCTCTGAACCTTGAATCATTTTTTTTTGGGTAAAGAGGACGGTACCTCTGGCAAATTTTATTAATAAAAAGAATAAATACAATTTAAGGCTGGGGACTCCCCACCAAATAAACAACAAAAGGACCCATTGGGACAGGCCCTAACGGTCAACAAGGCAATACTAGGAACCTTGAATCATTGTATGGTAATTGGCGAGCTTTGCTATATTGGAATCCAATGTAACAACATGTGTTTTGACTTCAACTTAAGGTAGGACTTTGAGCATAGATATCTCCATTATTACCAAGAGCTTGTGATAACCAACATGACCGAACCCTACATGCCACTAGTCTGATGTCTCATTCTCTCAAGTCTTGTCTAAATTAGCAGACTCTACGGAGAGTACATAAACAGACCCCAGTCTACGTCCTTCCATAATACTATTTTTTAAGATCCTTATATCTCGATAGACCTTCACATATTATGGTCCACACAAGACGTAGTTTCTTGATGATGTCATTTGTGACACTGAAACCACGTTCTTTTTCATACCCGACACATGAAAGATATTATGTAATGATGTCATGTCAGATTTATTACAACACACAACCATTGTGTAACGAACCTGAGAAACCAAAAATTGTATATTGTTGGATGTAAGTACCACATGACTACCTTTGCACTCTTTCATGTATTGTAGTTTCTTTAGATCTCTATTCATGTGGTTTGAGCATCCTAAATCAATGATCCAATCATTCTCATAATCGATATGGTCTCCTATCATTGCCATAAGTACTTCCTTGTTTTCTTCTATAGCATAGAATGCCTCAACATCCCATATTCCCATGTAGCCCTACTTTTCGTAATTGTTGTAATTTCCTGAGAACCTCTTCCCCCAAGAAATCTTATGGTTGGTATTTTGATCTCTCTATGGTTGTATGGTTCCTTGATGACATTTTCCCTTATAGGAAAGTTTGTATCCACCTTTAGAAGGCATTGAAATTGCTCCGAATTTAACTTGTTTAGAGCGCTTCTTCATCACTCTTTAGTATGATGCCTCCTATTTGTTTAGCCATGGATTCTTGGTTATAAAATTCTCAAACTCTACAAGTGATGGTTTAATGAGTCATCCTTGTAAAACAATAATAAAGGTTCTATATACAAATATCAGTCCATGGATGATGATCCGCTGGATTTGATCTTCTCTAATGACATACTTCAGATCTAGTTCTATAATCTTCTGATATATCGACTTGACCTTATGGGAATGCTATTAAATTTTCATGTCGTGTTGTTAGATTGATAATAGCTCATTCTTCGGAAGTTGTAGTCTTATATCATTCTTCTTTGAGAATAGCATCATGAACGTGTCCCATGCTTCTTTTGGCATCTTCTCGTACGAAATATGCTACAACATCTCTTTTTCAACAGTGATCTTCAATGAAAATATTTCTTTTCCTGCTTTGATTATCCATATGTATAAGTGATATCGCAGCGGTCGTCATGCGGTCAAAAATAATAAAACCTCACTCTCACTTAGTACAGTGGTAGTCAGGGTCAATCCACAGGAGTTTCGTGATCAAGATAGGTGATAGATTACCAGTTGCAATGTCACGCTACAACCACAGGGATCAATCTCTACTTTTCCCAAAAACAGTCCAAAAACCAAAATCCAAACAAAGTCCAAAAACTAAATCTAGCATTAACCAAACCAAATCAAATCAATTCATGAACCAAAGTTGTCTACTGAAATCAGAAAACATAATCCAAATCCAGAAACAAATAGAACAATCCAAACACATCCAAAACAATAAAGCATAAAATAAAGGTAAAATAAGCAAACCAATATTAACCGAATGATTAATTGCATAAAACTCAGATCCAAAGTATCCAAAACAGTAACCAACGAAAATCAGAAGCTTTAACCTAATGCTAATGGTTGTCACACCCAAAAACACCAAGCTAAACAACTAAAACAACTAAACTAATATGAAAACTAAGTGAAGAAACATAAATACCACGAATGGCGACTGAAAACTGAAACTTGGAGTCAAAGAAGCTTCAGATCCATCTTATGGGTCGTTCCTTTCCTTCTGATTTGGAACTAATGGCCTCTATATATAGTTGTGGAAAATAAGTGGCTGTGTCGTGCGTATCTCATATCCGCGGCGCGCGTGTAGGGTTATCCCCGTTTTTTTGTCATTTGAATTCTTCCCACCGCCTTATCGTTAACTCAACGCGGCGCGCCTCCTGCATCTCCGCGGCGTGCGTGTTCAGGCGACTGTTTTTGTCTTTATCTCCAAACTTCTTTCGTTTTGTACGCATTTAACCCCTGTTTGTAACTTTTCTTTCCAAACAAGCACTAACATAAAAAGTGAGAATACCACAGCATATATGATATAAAATCACCAAGAATAGGGCTCAACAACGACTAAAATACTTGATATTAGTAGGCGTTGTCAATAAGGTGGCATTGAGATATTTCTCTAGTAGTGAAGTTTTTTCTTCTACTACCTTTGCACTCTTTCATGTATTGTAGTTTCTTTATATCTCTATTCATGTGGTTTGAGCATCCTAAATCAATGATCCACTCATTCTCATAATCGATATGGTCTCCTATCATTTCCATAAGTACTTCCTTGTTTTCTTCTATGGCATAGAATGCCTCAACATCACATGTGGCCCTAATTTTTGTAATTGTTGTAATTTCCTAAGAACCTCTTCCCCCAAGAAATCTTATGGTTGGTCTTTTGATCTCTATATGGTTGTATGGTTCCTTGATGACATTTTCCCTTATAGGAAAGTTTGTATCCACCTTTAGAAGGCATTGAAATTGCTTCGAATTTTACTTGTTTAGAGCGCTTCTTCATCACTCTTTAGCATGATGCCTCCCATTTGTTTAGCCATGGATTCTTAGTTGGTTATAAAATTCTCAGACTCTAGAAGCGATGGTTTAATGAGTCATCCTTTTAAACAAAGGTTCTATATACCAATCTCAATCCATGGATGATGATCCTCTAGATTTGATCTTCTCCAATGACAAGGACAATACTTTACAGTACCCTGCACACGACAACCTGCGGTGAGGCAGACACATGCAGGTAACAAAAAGAGTGCACGACCCACTACATGTGCGCCCTCTGCATCCGGATCGTGCACCAGAAGATCACCCAATGATCATCTAGACGCGCTGCCGGGCAGACACGCTTGGCCCCGAAAACGGGTCCATCCTCAAGTATAAAAGGCCATCGAGCCTTCAGGTAAGGTCCAAGTCCCAAAGCTCTACTTTACAATCTTTCACTTATCATCATCCTCTGAAATATCTCTATACCCTACTAACTTTATCGTCGGAGCGCTCTCCCGGGACCTCCTCCCAAAGCGCGACTAACGATCTTTGTGTTTCTGTTGTGACCTTAGGCCAACGGAACTTCCAGAGCCTCATACCCTTCGACTGTCCGAGTCTGAAGTCACATCATTTGGCGCCATCCATTTGTAACCAACACAACAATCCAACATACTTGTAAAGCGACCATGAACGGTGGAGAAGAGCTGCAAGAAGCCCAATAAGACCAACGGATTCACTCGAAACCACTGGGGCACTAACAACAGCCGCTGCCGCAAGCACCACCGGCCGCTACACCATTTTTCCATGCCAAATACCAATGTTCAACCCAACGATACAACAAGGTACCTACCTGCCATCCCCCTACATTAAAACACCACTACATATTGCCACTACACAAATAACGCCAATATCAACAACCGGTACCAAAACACCCCCGTCTCCCTCCATTAACATAATTCAAACCACATCAGTCTCTCAAATGTTCCCATACACAGTCTCACAACCACCCTACACACTGACAACCCCTCCCACATTACCGTATCTGACAGCCCCGCCCATAAATCAACCACCCCCGTTCCCATACATGCTTCCCCCGCAATTCCCGTACTTCGCGATGCAGCCACCAGTTCTGCTACAATATCTACCCACACCACAGCCAGGAGCAATGACGCAGAGTGGACAATCCCTATTTGTAAAAGAACTGTTAGACTATGAAATACCAAGTACCGCCAAACTACCCACATTGAAAGTTTACAACGAAACCACCTGCCCTAACAGCCATATAGACACTTACGAATGGCACATGACATCACTAAAACTTGACGAGCGATTCTGGTGCACATACTTCCCAACAACACTTGATGGCAACGTAGGGGCATGGTTCAAAAGTCTGGCACCAAGTAGCATTTACAACTTCGAACAGTTGAAGCAACTTTTTCTCTCCAACTTCATGTAACTAAGAAAGTATCGAGGTGACAACCACGCCATAATGGGGGTGCAAGCAGAGGGAAGGGGAACCCCTGAAAGATTATTTTCTTCAGTTCAACAAAGCGACACTTGACATCTCGTGACAGGACGACAGACTCATCACAGGCGCCTTCACATGGGGACTACTATCAGGGCCGCTGTCAAGAAAGTTACTCGTAAAACCACAACAGTCGAGGCATGAACTTAAAGAAAGAGTGCAGAGATTCCTCTGACAAGAAGAAGGAACTGTTAAGAAACAAGCATACCTGAAAGCAGCCACTAAAAAGCAAACAGAGAAGTTCCACAGCCACCCATATGGTCCTGGAGGCATACAATACCAGCGCCAAAGTCCCTGACCACCTCGAAAATACAACACACACTACAAGGATGATGGATGAAACTGACGGAACAACGTGTATGTCGTACCATACGGCAATGCCCGAAGGAACCTAGGAGACAAAACCCGATATTATGAATACCATCGTAGCAAAACCCACAACACAGCAGACTGCAATATGCTTTGGAGGGAGATAACTGATAAACAACTAAAGGGGAACCTGGTGGAGATCGCAAGGACACTCCGCGAGAGAAACAAAGTAGACCAACAAGCACCCATGCAGGGGAGAAATGAACGCCAGGAGAAAGCCCCAGAGAGGGGAATCCTAACCGTCAAGTCATTCCAGCGGACCAAGAGCCAATATAGCGAAGATATAACAGCGCAACCACGGAGAAACGCATTGAACGTAGAATTATCGAACGACGACCCTAAACCCCCCTCTGGCAAGGGGATGACCCCCTAGTAATTAACAGATATGTCGGCAAGACAAAAATACACGGGTGTACATGGATGGAGGTAGTGCAGCCGACATCCTTTACGAAAATTTCTTCACACAACTACCATCAATAATCAAGGATGGACTCAAACCAGCAAGAAGAAGACTGATCGGTTTCACAGGACACAACATATGGCCGCTAGGAACGCTTTCCCTGTCGTTCACATTGTGTTGTTTCGTGGCAAAGTCAAGAAAATAGTGCTCATAGAATTTGTGGTCGTCAAAACGTCATCCGAACACAACATGCTCCTGGGAAGACCAGGACTAATAAAATTTGGAGCGGTCGCATCAACAGTCTATGGCACATTGAAATTCCAAACACTGGAGGGTCCAGCTACTGTCATCACTACCGCATCCAGACCACTAGTATGATGCCAAGTGATGCAACCCTCCGAACTCACATGAAATGCGAAGAGCCCAAATTTGGAGACGACGAACTCTACGAAGGTCATCAACCCGGAACACCCAGACCAACCTATCAGGATAGGAACGATGCTGCCAACAGAAACAAGAAGAGTGTTAGCGGCCTTACTAAGACGATACAAACACGTTTTCTCCTAGGAACCCACCGACATGCTAGGGGTTGACAGAAAGGTCATAGAACACAGCATGAGCATCCAACCAGGAAGCAACCCAGTAAGGCAAAAGAAAAGAGGACAAGCCCAGTGAGTGCAACGACGCCATTAACAAAGAAGTAACAAAATTAGTAAATCCAGAATCCTAAGAGAAGCAATATTTCTAACATGGATAGCGAACCCTGTGATGGTTAAGAAAGCGGACGGCAGCTGGCGCATGTGCATTGACTATACAGATCTCAACAAAGTCTGCCTAAAATATAACTATCCCCTCCCAGAGATTGATCAGAAGGTTGAGTCCCTCTACGGCTTCCGATGGAAATGTTTCTTGGACGCGTACAAAGGATATCAAAAAATCCTGATGAAGAAAGAAGATGAGGAAAAAACAGCATTCTACACCGACTACGACACATTCTGCTATCAGAAGATGCCGTTTGGACTAAAAATGCCTGAGCTACATACCAGCGGTTGGTAGACCAAATGTTTGCACACCAAGTCGGACGCAACATAGAAGTGTACGTCGATGACATGGTCATTAAGAGCAAGGATGAGACCAGTTTGCTGAAGGACATAGAAGAAACTCTAGTCACATTAGAAAACGCCCATATGAAACTAAATCCAGCAAAGCGCACTTTTGCTGTAGAATAAGGATAGTTCCTAGGCTACTATATCACAAATGATGGGATACGACCAAATCCCAGTAAAGTCAGGGATCTGGTAGACACGACGGCCTCGTCAATACTAAAAGACATGCAGGGGCTGAACAGAAAACTAACAGCGTTGGGCAGGTTTTATAGCCAAATCAGTAGAAAAGGGGTTACCACTGTTTAACACATTGAAAGGAAAAGTTTACAAGGACGATTTCAAATGGACACCCGCCGCCGAGGAAGCCTGCCAGATATTGAGGAAAGTCTTAAGTACGCTAACCACAGTGTCGAGTCCAATCCCGGGCGAGACACTGATATCGTACCTATCAGCCTCCAATGAAGCCATATCGGTCGTGTTGGCAGTTGAAAGAAATAACAAACAATTACCCATGTATTTTGTAAGCAGAGCACTACAAGGACCATAAATTAACTACCCCATTCTAGAGAAATTGGTATTAGCACTAATATACGCCACGAGACGCTTAAGAAGGTACTTCCAAGCTCACAAGATCGAAGTCAGAACGAGCCAGCCTCTCAGATAGATAATGATGAAACCAGAGACGTCATGCAGGCTGGCCAAATAGGCAATTGAATTAGGAGAACACGACATCGAGTATACACCTCGTATGAGCATCAACGGACAAGCACTAGCGGACTTCCTACTGGAAGTCCCAGAGACGGAGGGACAATGCTGCAACAGCATAGCCAAATCCACCAAGGCAAATGCAAGCTGGACACTACATACCGATGGAGCCGAAGGAAAAGAAGGTTCGGGAGCAGGCTTGATTCTCCAAACCCCCCATGGGGAGGAGGTAACATACGTACTAAGATTTGATTTCTGCACCTCCAATAACAAGGCAGAATACACAGCACTTTTGGCAGGCATATGCCTGGCCATTGAAAATGGAGCCAAATATGTAACGGCCTTCAGCGACTCCATGCTAGTGACAAACCAAATAAACGACACTTATGATGCAAGAGACCCATTGATGAAGCAGTACATGGAAACGGTCGCCAACGTGACCAAGGTTTTTGACCACTTTTCGATCAAACAGATACCCAGAACCGAGAATAGAAGGGCAGACGCGCTGAGTAAGTTAGCATCAACGTCCTTCGACCACCTGACGAAAAAGGTGCTCGTGGAGGTGCTAAAGGAACGAAGAATCAACGAGAAGCAAATGAAAGATTTGACTAATGGAGAAACTGCATGGATGACCCCTTTTTAAGAATACATCCGACATGGCATCCTCCCCGAAGATGAAATGGAAGAAGGAAACGCACACGAGGGACGTAGGCACACATGAAGGGGCAAGAGCTTTAACGAGAAAGGTGTTACATATGGGAGTGTACTGGCCAGAGATACACAAAGACGCGACAGAACTAACTAAAAAATGTGTAGAATGCCAGACGTTCGCCCCTATACAGAATTTACCAGCAGCCCCACTAACAAGCATGATAAGCCCATGGCCGTTCCACCAGTGGGGGATTGATATCGTAGGACCCTTCCCGAAAGCACCAGGGAAAGTTAAATTCTTGATAGTAGCCGTTGACTACTTTACAAAGTGGATCGATGCGGAACCGCTAGCAAACATCTCGGGGAGATCAGTTATTAAATTCATCTGGAAATCCATACTGACGAGATTCTGCACCCCTAGGATCTTGGTTAGCGACAACAACCTCCAGTTTGCTAAGAATCTCTTCAAAGGGTGGTGTGCTGACAGACAAATCCACCATCGGTTCATGTCCGTAGCTCACCCACAGGCCAACGGCCAAACGGAAGTGTCCAACAGGACGATCGTAAATGGAATCAAGAAACGGCTAGGCAGAGCTAAGGGAAACTGGGTGGAAGAGTTATCGAGTGTCGTATGGTCCTATAAGACAACACCCAGATCGAGCACAACGGAAACACCTTTAGCTTGGTATACAGGACAGAAGCGATGCTCCCCCCAGAGCTTGCAGTAGCATCAACCAAACCTCAATGTGGTCATCATATGTTATTTGTAGTCCATTCGGAACCTAAGGTACGATGCCATCTTCAGGGTCCTGAAAACCAAAACATATCTTCTTTTCAACTATGTGGTTCACCACTCATTTATGTGGATTGCTCACAGATATCAATATTTATATTTTTCGTGGACTGATTCTGTTAAAAGCCCTTCTTTGAAACATCTCTATTTTCTCCTTAGGAAATATTTAGAATTACCACTGCTTAGCTATCAATTCACCTCTGGCCATCAAATGAAATATGAATAAGCCATCATCTCATCTTTGAAAGAAAGGTGTTTCCAGTGCTTTCGATGCTTGAATCAATTTTTTCTTCATATTACTACATCTCTAGAGTCAATAATTTTATATGAGGAATTATTGAGCTCAATCACTTGCTACCGGAACTCATCAGTTTTCTGTTGAAGTCTATCATGTAGAGGTATGTTATCGCTGGTAATTGTATTTGCCCTCTAATATCTTATCAGAGGTGGTTGTTTAATGGAATGTGGTTATTCAAAATAAAGTTCGAACAAATTTTTAAAATACAATTTAAAAATATGCTTTGTTAGATAAGTTGACTTTTACAAATTGCAACCCTTGGTTTTAAAATAATAATTATAATTGCAAAAATTCTTTAAAAGACAGTACATATTACTCTCCCGTGGAGTTGCAAATAATATGGGCTGTGGTGTGCATTACGGATGTTAAAACCCCCCGCGGGGACCCGATCCCGTGGGACACCGAACCCGTACAGGAGTAATGTTATGAAAAAATCAGGGACGGGGGCAAGATTAACCCCCGTTTTGATTTCGGGGGCGGAGGCGGGGTTGGGCACCCACATCCTGAAACCCCGCGGGGCCCCGATTATATATATATATATATATATATATATATATATATATATATATATATATATATATATATATATATATATATATATATATATATATATATATATATATATATATATATATATATAACCCAAAAAAAATTAGCCAAAAAAAAAGATTTTATTTAGTCTAAAAATCGGGGGCGGGGGCAGGGAAAAATCTACGGAATCGGGTGCGGGGGTGAAAGTTCTGGGGGATTCGGGGGCGAGGGCAGGGGCGGGGGAAGCTATCCACATCCCGGTTGACCCCACGTCCCTAATGTGCGCTTGGTTAAGATACGGTTTCTTCGATTGTCAAAAGATGTGAGTGACATCTTCTCGTTAACCAACGGAAGTTCAGTCTCGGTTTTACAAAATCATTGTGCTGATGTGGTGCTAGGTGTGACATTTTGGTCATTATGGAAGCTTGCGAACGAAAAAGTGTTTACCCCATTGGTCAAATGGCACAAATTCATGCAAATCCAAGTTCTCACCTTCCCGTGGATCGATAACCGGTGTAAAAGGCATTCTAGGTAGGTTGTCGTGGTTTATTGATTCTATAAGGCGAGTGGGAGTACCCCGTGATAGGGGGTCCGGGATGCCACCTATGCAAGCCATCACGGCATGCACACCGCCCCGTGTGTGTCGTGATGGCCGTGGTCGTGGTGGGTGGTGATGCTGGTCACAGAGAAGCACGACATTTTAAAAAAAAAATTAATCTTCAAAGTCGTTGAACGGCTATATTTTCAAAAAAAAATTAACCAAATTTTCACCTATATATACATACACCTCTCATCCACACAAACTCACACAATTCTCATATACACATATTCACACAAAATGGAATTTTTTAAAGAATTCGATTCGGACGACAGCGAATTTATCAACACGTTTTTTAATGTTGTTGCGCACGGTGTCGCTGAAGGGTCTTCAAACGTTAGACACACAAGAACCTCTATCAACCGAGATCGGCAAGCTGCACACGATCTTTTGGTATGTGACTATTTTGCTGATCCTCCTCTTTATGGTGACAAACATTTTAGACGTCGTTATCGTTTACCTAAAAAGTTATTTTTATGTATTAGCAACGCTTTAGAGGCGCGATATGATTATTTTAAGCAAAAACCCGATAGTAGAGGTAGAATGTGTTTTAGTTGTATACAAAAATGTTCGGCTGCACTTAGGTACGCGGTACCCTCGAAGTGAAAAAGCAAAGATGTTTACACGAAGACAAGAATCAGCTAGGAAGGACATAGAAAGAGCATTTGGGGTCCTCAAACAAAAATGGCATGTGATCAAACATGCCTCACGATTCCATGACGACGGTAGGATGAAGACAATTATGTATGCGTGCATCATTATGCATAATATGATTGTTGAATATAAAGGTAGAGCGATTTGCACGTATGACGAGGCCGATGCGGTTAACCCGGAAGTGCAATTCATTCCCGGAACGCCCGAATATTTACGACAAGTACTCGAAGTTCAAAATTCCGAAACGTGCCAATATCTTCGTGAAGATTTAGCCGAGCATGTTTATCGAAACAGATTGGATGAAGACGAGTAGTTTTTTTTTTAAATTTCCATGTAATGTTTTTTTTTTTAATTTCTATGTAATTTTTTTTTATTTTTAAATTTCTATGTAATGTTTTTTAAATTAATGTAATTTTATGTTTAATCTAATATTATTTAAATTAAAAATTAGGTTTTTATTTATTTTTGAGTTTTTTTAAATTAAAAAAGATGATGTGGTGTGATGAAATATGATAGGCATAAAGTGTGTGTTGTGATAGAGTGTGATAGAATGTGATAGAGGTAAAATCTGACGTGACGTTGATCACATTTGTGCAATATCATGAATACTTCTATAGGGTCTAAGCCAACTTTTTCGGTCTTTTTTGACCTTCCTTGACTATGCCTATACTAGTCCCTTTTTAATTAAATATCCGCCGTTTAAGAAAATAAACTAAAATAAATACTTTCGCCTACCTCTTTTTCAAAATTTCCTTTTACTGTGTGCCTTAAAATCTTGTTCCTTGTGGTACTCCGTACATCATGATTCATGCATATGGCGTGCCTATATAACTACATACTCATTGTTTGCGTCTCTCTCGCATTACCATTCCCATTCCCATTCAACCTTCTTACATCTCTTGTTTCCTTTAAATTAATTAACCCACCAAGGATGTGGCATATTACTAGTTTATGCATTGAAACCTTGGTTATTGCAATCATTACGTATTGGGTGTATAGGTGGAGGAATCCTGCATGTAATGGCAAACTGCCTCCGGGTTCAATGGGTTGGCCAATGCTCGGAGAAACTCTACAGTTCTTTGCCCATAACCGAACTTGGGACATCACTCAGTTTATCAAGGAAAGGATGAAAAGGCAAATTCTTTGGATCAAACGTATCTATTTTATAATATCATTGTTTTCTTTAACATTTGGATTATGACACTCATTTTTATTTTTTAGATATGGATCCATATTCCGAACCAGTTTTGTTGGACTTCCAGTTATAGTCTCGACTGATTCGGAGCTTAACTGTATGGTCTTCCAGCAAGAGGGGTCCTTCGAGAGCTGGTACCCAGACAGTTTTAGAGCGGTATTTGGGAAACAAAATTTGAGTTATTTGGATAGTTACCTGCATAAGTATCTCAAAAACATGGTGCTAAGTCTAGTTGGTCATGAATGTCTTAAAAAGATGCTTTTGGAAGTTGAAAGCATAGCAAGAACAAATATAGAGAGGTGGGCTCAGGAAGGAACAGTGGAACTGAAGGAGACAATTGCAGATGTAAATATCACATATATTAATTTCTTCTAATAAACTTATCCAGTTCAGATTCTTATGCTCTTCTGGTGTTCGATAGATGGTGTTTGGTCTCGCTGCGAAAAAATTAATAAGTTATGATCAAGAGAAGTCATCAGAGAATCTTCGAGAGAACTTCGAAGCTTTTATCAAGGGTTTAATTTCATTCCCTCTGGTGATTCCTGGAACTGCTTACTACAAGTGTCTACAGGTACCAAAATGATTAATATAATCATATGCGTAATTTGTTCACGAGAAATGTTGCTTTCTTGAAAGCATGCTCCTACTTCCTGATATAATTCTGGTGAAACTAATCAGGGAAGAAGGAAGGCAATGAGATTGCTGAAGAACATGCTAGAGGAAAGACGGGCAAAGCCTAATGAAGTCAATAATGATTTCTTTGATTATGTTCTTGAAGAACTCAGGGAAGATGATTCAATCCTTACAGAAGAAATTGCCCTAGACTTGATGTTTGTGCTGTTGTTTGCAAGTTTTGAAACAACTTCCACCGCAATTTTAGTAGCCATTAAGCTTCTCGCGGACAATCCTCAAGCATTAAAGGAACTGAGAGTACGTGGAGAGTAGAATATCGAACTAATAGATGACTTTATCCTTTTCTAAATACTTTCCGCCAAAAGAATAACACAAAATCTTGCTATTTGATGCAGGAAGAACACGAAAAAATTCTTAAAAAGCGAGAAAACAGGGAGTCTGGTCTTACATGGGAAGAATATAAGTCGATGACCTTCACGTTTCAGGTATATTGGCAATTAGTGTTTAAACTATCTAAAAGAATTCACACGTACCGTACGCAACATGAACATACTACATGACGCTATAGGTTATAAATGAGACGGTGAGGCTGGCGAATATAGTACCGGGAATATTCAGAAAAGCAAGAAAAGATATCAAGTTCAAAGGTATTTACCCACCAAGGGTTTATAAATTTATACAAATATTACGATTCATATATAGGTGTAGGTTGATATGAAAATCAGCTGGATGCAGACTACACAATTCCATCTGGTTGGGTGGTAATGGTATGTCCTCCGGCTGTTCATTTAGACCCTGTCAACTATAAGGATCCACTCGAATTTAATCCATGGCGATGGGAGGTAATCCCTATATACTTTCATACATGAGTTAACCAGATATAGATAACATAAAATGTTGCATGTTTTCATCTCCTTATTGTGATCTCTCTAATTGCATTGCAAGCACGAGATGAATTTCAAAGCTACATCGAAGACTTTCATGGCTTTTGGAGGTGGCCAGAGGTTTTGTGTTGGAGCAGATTTCGCTAGACTTCAAATGGCCGTCTTTCTCCATTGCCTAGTGACCAAATATAGGTAAAGATGAATCACGACTATGTTAGCGTGCAAGAGAGAGAAAGAGATGACCAACTTGATTTTCCTTGAAATTCTCAGGTGGGAACCAATCAAAGGAGGAGAGATTCTACGAACTCCAGGTTTACAATTTCCAAACGGCTTCCATGTTCAATTATCTGAGAAAGATAAGATGAGCCAAGATCCAAAATCTGAATCAGCCAGTTATCCGAAAGAGAAATGAAGATCCCTAGTTCTGTTTGCTACACCATAGTAATACATTAGCCACTTCTCATAATGGAGTTACCTTGTATTTCAATAAATTCGTGTAAAATAAAAGTGGTTTTCTTATCAGCTTTGATCATTTGATTAAAGAGATAAGGAGAGATCATCCCTATTCTCTCTATAGTTTTACGTTCGTATTTATGTTTTAGTTTATTGGACTGTCGTTCCTTGTATAAATGATTATCGACATACATGTTGTCTAAGTATCTATGTATAAGGATCAGTTTCCCTCTAGGTTGATGTTTGTATGCCGCATTATAATTGATAGCAGAGAATCAATAGGCCAGAGACAAAGATTGAGAGTATTACGCGGGTGAAGTTTAGTATTACACATCTAAAGTATTGTACGCAATTGCATAAATCATAATGTTATTGGCATCGTCATCTTCTACTTCCATAGATACGGAGACGTTAACAGAGTTAACTTTTACTGGAAAAATGATGCAAGTAATGTTAGTGTATCCCACATTGGTGCGACACGGTATTATAAGTGTGTATATATGTTTGAGTCTCCTCTCTCTCCACAAGGGCTCTTTTGGAGAGACACTATTGGGCTCCACATATATTTACATGGCGACACGGTCCTATAAGTTTGTATATATGTTTGAGTCTCCTCTCTCTCCACAAGGGCTCTTTTGGAGAGACACTATTGGGCTCCACATATATTTACATGGCGACACGGTCCTATAAGTTTGTATATATGTTTGAGTCTCCCCTCTCTCCACAAGGGCTCTTTTGGAGAGACACTCTTGGACTCCACATATATTTACAAGTAACAATCGCCTTTTCAGCAAACGAAGCTGAAAGTTTGCATTCGAGGAGTGCTCCTTTATGGAGAGATTGGCGAAGCTAACCACAATCGTCTCATAGAATACTACTTCACGTAACCGAGATAAGCATCCCAGCCTTCGAGCTGATTTGGTGGAGCATATTTACAGAAATAATATATATAACGTCGAAATAAACGAGAAGGATTTGTAGGACTCGTTGGATGAGTAATCAGACAAGTATTTGGACGATGAATTGGAAGATAATAAGGACAACAATTCAGATCATTCGAAAAGGTGAAGTTTGTAGTTAATTATTGTAATGTTTAATTTTCGTTTTAATTATCATTTGTAGTTTTTATTATTTAATTGCTTGAAATTAATGAAATATTATTTTTTTAATCTTATATTTGTTATAAATTCAATTATCTGTATTTGTAACTTAATTGTTTTTTAAAAAACGAAAGGAATGTGAGGGGTGACTATTTCCTAAATTTAAGAGAGTAAGGGAAAAGTGAGGGGAAGGTCACGTGATACATAGGTGACCGTAGACAAGTGAATTGAAGGAAATCTAATGGGTGATGCGTGTGTATCCCCTTGGATTGAGCTCTCGCAAATTCAGTTATATCTTGTAAGGCGCAATCATCATCACTAGAGTATTTTTCTTCTCATTAATTTATTTGAGATCCATCACCACTTGAACTATTCTGATCGGACTTCTT
Source organism: Cichorium intybus (assembly GCA_023525715.1). Classification (NCBI taxonomy): domain Eukaryota; kingdom Viridiplantae; phylum Streptophyta; class Magnoliopsida; order Asterales; family Asteraceae; genus Cichorium; species Cichorium intybus. Next base: position 23,315,102 of record CM042017.1, on the reverse strand, counting down.
TTCCTTCTAACTTTTCCATATGTAAAAATCAAACTAAGCGAAACTCCACTTTTGTAGAAATATGTTGTCAACTCCAAGAGCAAGCAACTCGTGAAGGATACAAGCTTGATGAGGTGAATTTTGCATTGAGTAATTGTATTGCTTCCTACCTTTTGTTCCTACTAACATTCCTACCAATGTTAAATTATGACAAGTCTCATATTTAATAAAAATAATAATATTTAAATACACATGTTATGATATCATATGAGTAGGAATATGGGTAGGAATAAAAGGTAGGAACAAATATAATTTCTCTTTTGCATTAATAATCAATCATATAGTATCATGATGTTTATGATTTGTATAAAACTGATTTTTCAGTCTTTGGTAGCCTTTATTCTTGTAGTGAATAAGGGCTTTGCGTAGTAGCGTAACCAGTAATTAATATCTAGTTACCCTAAGGCATGATAGCTCCGCACTAGTTGTTGTTGAGGATGTACTTGAAGCTAGCTTATAGTTGCTAGTGTAGTTATCTTAAAATAACCCTCCATTTATGACCGTGAGTAGAGAAATGAGATAAGGTTTGAACAATGTTTTAAAATCCGTGTTGACACGGTCGGTCGAACCGGTTGGACTGTGACACGTTGAAGAGAGCGTGTTAATTACGATCGGTTTTTTGCTAATTCCCGACTCGGATTGAACCGGCCGGTTTTCTGAAAAAACCGGTTGGACTGTTGACCCGGCTGTTGAAAAAAATTAGAATTTGGGTATTATAAACTTGGTTAAAGAATTCAATGTCAAACTTTTAAAATTGTCTACCATGGGTTCATTAAATTTAGTAATTTTTCCTATAGAAAGCTAAAAAAATATCTTTTTTGATATCAAAAACGTAAAATTACATTGTTTATGTTTTATAAATACATAATCATGCTGAAAAATATAAAATATATGGAATTGTAAAAACCGGGTTGACTCAGCGGTTGAACCGGTTGACCCGTAATCTGGTCATCACACCGAGTCAACTAAAAACCCGGGTTTTAAAACATTGGGTTTGAACATTATATTGTAGCTAGCTTGTAGTTTCTAATACGACTTTCTTAAAAAGTAATTATACGGCCATGTTGATTTTATAGATAATATAATACATTTTGTCAACATCAACATCGGATCATATTAGAGCCATTATAGAATAGGGTTTCAGGCCTCTAATATCAACTACTAGAAGAATGTGTGTGTATTTGCAGATTAAAATTATCTAGTTAAAATTTTGACAAACATTTATTATTAAAAATGACAATGTCATTGACATTAAAATGTTAAATATAAAATAATAATTCTTACTATAAGTTGATGTATAAATTGTAACTATTGTGATCGTATAATAAGATAAATATCTATTAGAACCGCATCATTCAATGATTAATTAATTTAAAATTTACTTATCTGGCCATTTTTTATTTCGATCATCTTGATTATTTGAAATGTCAACCGTTGTTTTTAAGGTAATATAATCCAATTTATAATTTTATGTTACTATTAATAATTATTGTTAATTAATTTTAAAACCACTTATTGTTATTCATTATAAAACCACTTATTATTAATTAATTTATTGTTAACCAATTTTTAAACGTTATAACGTTATGTGTGGGTGGAAAGTTTATTTTCCTGGTGTTGTAATCCGCTTAGCTCCGGTCTGCTTTCTTGAGTGAGGTGTGGGTTGAGGGCGAGTGAATAGTAAGCAAGTGGTGAGAGATTCTTTGGATGGCAGTTCAGTTCATCCGATGGAGAGGGAGAGTTGAGGGTTGTGAGCATAATTCATGTACATAGAGTGGTTTTCGAGTGTTTGATAGCTTGGTTTAGGTTATTGTCCATGAAAATTCTAACCGGTATGGTGGTTAATTCACTGGAGGGGGGGGGGGGGGGGCTTTAATGGGTTCTTGGTGTTTTGGTGTTGTACCTGCGTAGCAGCTTCTGTGTGTGTTTGTTTTTTTCTGGGGTTATCTTCTAGTTTTCCTCTGCTACATTTTGGTACTTTTTGTGTCCTCTTTCGTGTTCACATTGGTGGGGGGGGGGGGGGGTTGGGCTATCTTGGTGTTGGCGTGAGTTACTCTGTAGTTAGTCTTTATTTTCTGCAGGTCTCTGTTTTTTTCTCACATAAGTCTGCTTGAAGTTACTCGGTGAACATTAACCGGCGTGGTACAATGAGTCGGTTCTGGGCTGAGGATGGTGGTTCTGATGTTAAGATCGATTCGTGAGAATTTTCTATCCGGAAGATTGTGCTCCTGGGTTATCTCAAGTAAATTTAAGTTTGGATCAAAGATTGGGTGATTGATGTTAACTTGTGGTGCAAACTCTTTTCGACTCTGTCTGAGTCCTTAGTCTTCAAAATTCTTTGGTGATGTTTGGTCGAGTTTACCCCTAGCTGCTTCTGCGAATTTTGAAGAGGATCTTTGTTAAATAGTGAATTGGGAATTAAAACCCGGATGAATTGTAAACACGCGCGCCGCGGCCCATTAAGTGCCCGCGTCGCGTGGGCCGTGAACAGCTAGGGTACGGCTAGGGTTTCTTGTAATGCCTATAAATATAAAGGCTGGTCATTAGGGTTTAAAGCCGTCAGGTCGTAAAGTCTGAAGTCAGTAGTCACAAGAGGCCGATTTACTAGCAATCTAGGTACGCTCTGTAACACCTGTATTTAGCTCTGGAATAAAGAATACTCTCTCCTGCCCGTGGACATAGGTCATCTTGGACCGAACCACGTAAATCTCTGTGTCGATACTTTGTGTTTATATTTCCGCATTTATATTCTCGTTATTATTCCTGGGCAATAGGCTATAGATTTAGGTCTATTTCCTAACAAGTGGTATCAGAGCCGCGGTTTCAGATCTGTAGTGTTATAGATCTGTGGTTATTTGCGGTTTAGGTCTGCGTGTTTTAGATCTGGTTGCAGTTCTGGTTGATTGAAATCGGTAGTAGATCTAGGGTTTTTTTTCGGCTTCGCCGCGTCGCGCCTGTTGAAATACCGCGTCGCGCTTGTTGAAGGATCGCGTCTGCTGAAGATCGCGTCTGTTCAAACCCGCGTCGCGCCTTGTTGAAGTCCGCGCCGCGGCGACGACGAGCAGTAAGCAGTTTCGGATTTACTTGTTTATCAAAGACTACAAGGATCGGTTGATTGAAGATGTCATCTCACAAGTTCGATTTGGAGAAGTTCAATAGCTCGAATGATTTCACTTTGTGGAAGGTTAAGATGAAGGCTCTTCTAGTTCAACAAGGATGCGCAGTTGCAGTGGAAGGAGAATATGCAAAGGACACAACAGATGTTGTGAAGAAGGAGATCGAGGGGAAAGCACATAGTGCTATTCTTTTGAGCTTGACGGATGAGGTGTTGAGGGAAGTTGTTGATCAACCCACTGCTGCCGGTATTTGGAAGAAGCTCTGTGATACGTATCAGAACAGTTCTTTGACAAATAGGCTGTATCAGAAGCAACGGTTGTACACTTTCCGGATGGCAGAAGGTACTCAAGTAAAGGACCATCTTGATTCTTTCAATCGTATTATTCTAGATCTTCAAGGAGTAGGAGTAAAGATTGATGATGAGGATCAAGCCCTTATTTTGTTATGTTCACTGCCGAATTCACATGAGAATTTTGTTGATACTATGTTGTATGGAAGAACAACAATTACTGTGAATGATGTGAAGGATTCTCTGCTGTCCAAGGAACTCAAACGTAGAGTTTCTGGGAATGAGGAGACATCCGGTTCAGGTCTGTTCGTAGGCAGAGGAAGGACATCGGATAAGAAAGATGGTGGAAATCGGAGTAAGTCACGTTCGAAATCGAAAGTTTCTGCAAAAGTCAAGTGTTATAACTGCAAGGAGAATGGTCACTTCAAGAGAAATTGTCCATTGCTGAAAGGGGGGAAGGGAGAAAATAGCAACAATGGCAGTGCGGCTATTGTTCAGGATGGTTCTGAAGAAGAAGACATAGGCGATGTGTTGACTGTTTGTACATCTAGTTCTGTTGATGCTTGGGTCTTGGATACTGGGGCATCTTATCATATGACTTTCCATCGTGACTGGTTCGAATCTTTTAGAGACTTGAAAGGAACGGTGAAGTTGGGTGATGATTGGGTTGCTCAGGTCAAAGGAAGCGGTACGGTACAGATTATGATGCACGATGGTATGGTCAGAAAGCTTGATTGCTGGTATGTTCCGGATCTTCGTAAGAACTTTATTTCTCTTACTACTTTAGCAAAGAATGGGTTGAAATACTCTGGTGAGGATGACTGGGTGAAGGTCACCAAGGGCTCTCTAGTAGTTATGAAAGGAAAGGTGCAGAAAAGTGGGGTTCCTGTCTTAGAAGGAAATTCGGTTAGGAGAACAGTGGCGATTTCTCAATCCTTAGAGAGTAGTAATGATAAGACAGAGTTATGGCATAGAAGGTTGGGACATATGAGTGAGAAGGGTATGTCAATTCTGAGTAAACAGGGGTTGTTTGGTGGTGAGCTAACGGGAAAACTCAAGTTTTGTGAAGCTTGTGTCAAAGGCAAGCAACGCAGGGTGAAGTTTAGTTCGGGTAAACACACAAGCAAGGAAATCCTGGAGTACATTCATTCAGATTTGTGGGGTCCCTCTCCGGTCGAGTCTCATAACGGTCATCGATACTTTGTGACTTTCATTGATGACTACTCAAGGAAGGTTTGGATTTATTTTCTGAAGACTAAAGACGAAGTGTTTGGGAAGTTCAAGGAGTGGAAGACGATGATTGAAAAACGGACCGGAAAATCTGTCAAGACACTCAGAACTGACAATGGGTTGGAGTTCTGCAATGCCCCGTTTGACAACTTCTGCAAGGCGGAAGGTATAGTGAGGCATCACACTATACGGCACACACCACAGCAGAACGGAGTGGCAGAACGGATGAACCAAACACTGTTAGCGCGTGCTAGAAGTATGCGCTTATATGCTGATTTATCGAAGAAATTCTGGGCGGAAGCGGTTAATACTGTTTGCTATCTGGTGAACAGATCACCATCAACTGCAATCGACTTTAAGACTCCTCAAGAGGTATGGTCTGGAAAACCCTCTGATTATTCTGGTTTACGTATATTTGGTTGTCCGGCTTATGCTCATGTTAATGATGGTAAACTTGAGGCGAGGGCAATGAAGTGCATATTTCTAGGGTATGCACATAGAGTGAAAGGTTATCGTCTGTGGTGTACAGAAGAAGGGAGAACTCCAAAATTTATTAATAGCAGAGATGTGACCTTTAATGAATCTGCTATGGTGAACCAAAGAGGAGGTGATACAAGTCATGTAGGGAAATATCAGGGTGCCAACCAGAAGGTGGAGTTTGTCACACAAATTCCAGACAGAATGGTGATAAATGAAGAATAGCATGTCGGTGATGATCAGCATAGACGTGATGAAACTCATGAACAGCCCAATGAGGATCAGTCTGGTGATGCTGAGGCCGATGGTGAGAACAATGAGGATGAATCTATAGCAAGGAGAAGAGAGAAAAGGAACACGAAGACTCCAGCTAGATATGCTACATGTGTCACTAATGGTGATATTGGTTCTGTTGCATATGCACTAGCTGTTGGTGAAAACATTGGTACTGATGAGCCTCGGTCCTACAAAGAGGCGGTGGCAAGTAAAGAAGGATCAAGCTGGTTGATGGCGATGAATGAAGAGATGCAATCTCTTGAGAAGAATGAAACGTGGGATCTTGTTCCATTACCAAAAGGAGTCAAACCGGTTGGATGCAAATGGGTCTTTAAGAAGAAAGAAGGAATTCCAGGGGTTGAACCCGCAAGGTTCAAGGCACGGTTAGTGGCGAAGGGATTTTCTCAAAAGGAAGGGATCGACTATCCCAAGGTTTTCTCAGCGGTCGTGAAGCATAAGTCAATTCGGGTTCTTTTGGCTATGGTGAGTGCATTTAATCTGGAGCTTGAGCAGCTCGATGTTAAAACTGCATTTCTTCATGGAAGCTTGGAGGAGAAGATATATATGTCACAGCCTGAGGGTTTTCCGGGTTCTAATAAGGATCATGTGTGTCTGTTGAAGAAGTCTCTTTATGGTTTGAAGCAGTCTCCTAGACAGTGGTACAAGAGATTTGATTCGTTTATGACTTCGCATGGCTACATTCGGAATCAGTTTGATAATTGTGTCTACTTGAAGCAGTTGTCCAATGGGTCCTTTGTTTATCTGTTGCTATATGTTGATGATATGCTCATTGCAGCCAAGGAGATGGCTGAAATTAATAACTTGAAGAAGCTTTTGACAAGTGAGTTTGAAATGAAGGATTTGGGTGCAGCAAAGAAGATATTGGGGATGGAGATTCAAAGAGACAGGAAAGCGGGGTTGGTATATGTTTCTCAGCAGAAATATATTGAGAAAGTCTTGCAGTCTTTCGGTATGGATCAGTCAAAACCAGTTGGAACTCCTTTGGCAGCGCATTTTAAATTAAACAGAAGTACTATACCAACTACGGATGAGGAAAAAGACTATATGAGTAGAGTTCCGTACTCAGGTGCAGTTGGAAGCCTTATGTATGCTATGGTCTGTACTAGACCTGATTTAGCACATGCAGTTAGTGTGGTTAGTAGGTTTATGAGTAATCCTAGGAAAGCTCACTGGGAAGCGGTCAAGTGGATCTTGCGATACTTGAAGGGGACTAAGGATATTTGTCTAGTCTATGGTGGTAATACACATAGTAATTTGGTGGGATATGCAGACTCAGACTATGGTGGCGACTTAGTGAAAAGGAGATCGCTCACGTGTTATATTTTCACTTTGTTTGGATGTGCAGTCAGTTGGAAGTCAACTTTACAGCCTACTGTTGCCTTGTCTACAACTGAAGTGGAATACATGTCAATGACTGAAGGTATAAAGGAGTGTATCTGGCTACATGGTTTGGTGGAGAGTCTGGGGTTGAAGGTGGAGAAGCCTGTCTTGAACTGTGATAGTGAAAGCGCTTTGTGTCTAGCGAGGAATCCGGTTTATCATGAAAAGAAAAAGCATATTGATATCCGGTTAAATTTCATTCGTGACATAGTTGAAGAAGACAAGTTCTCAATCTTGAAAATCGATACCAAGGTGAATCCGGCAGATATGTTGACGAAGTCATTACCCAAGGAGAAGTTCGAGCTATGCTTGAACTTGGTTGATGTTCGCAGGAGGTAAGTCCCTACGGGGCAAGCTGGCAGGAGACGAGAGGAAGTTTTTTGGTTTCTAGAGCGAGGTGGAGCTATGTTGAATTCGCAATTCAAGGTGGAGATTGTTAAATAGTGAATTGGGAATTAAAACCCGGATGAATTGTAAACACGCGTGCCGCGGCCCATTAAGTGCCCGCGTCGCGTGGGCCGTGAACAGCTAGGGTACAGCTAGGGTTTCTTGTAATGCCTATAAATATAAAGGCTGGTCATTAGGGTTTAAAGCCGCCAGGTCGTAAAGTCTGAAGTCAGTAGTCAAAAGAGGCCGATTTACTAGCAATCTAGGTACGCTCTGTAACACCTGTATTTAGCTCTGGAATAAAGAATACTCTCTCCTGCCCGTGGACGTAGGTCATCTTGGACCGAACCACGTAAATCTCTGTGTCGATACTTTGTGTTTATATTTCCGCATTTATATTCTCGTTATTATTCCTGGGCAATAGGCTATAGATTTAGGTCTATTTCCTAACAATCTTTCTTTGGATGCTGCAGTTTTCTCACTGGCCTTGTGGACTCAGAGGATACTTATTGATTTGGTGAAGTTTTGCATCTTGGACGTTTTTGCCCCTGTTCTTGTCTTGCTATTTTTTGGTGATGGTTCGACGATTTTGCCTTGGCGATACTTGATCTTCATGAAGACGGTTATCTTGGAAGGTTGCTGGTTCTTTTTCTTGGCTTCTTGCATTAACTCGTGTTTCTGGGTGCTGTGTAATACATTCTCCCTAGTGCTAATTGTCTCCTTTATTGCTTACACAGTTGAGTTGGTAGATTTAAGTTTGGTGTTAGCAATAATGTTAGTTTATCTACTGTATTGGCTGTTCGTTTTTTTTTTAGTTTTGCAAGCTTCCCGCTTGCTCGTTTTAATAATATCTCCGCTGTTCAAAAAAAAGTTCTTGTTGACAGAAATAGAAACTTGTAAATAAGTTGTTTTGCAATTAGTTCGGGCATAGTGTGTAAATAGATCTTTAACACAATCCATGAATCCATCGAATTTTACTTTCTAAAAAGTAGTTGGGTCTCATGTAGTTGAAATAAAAATGTATTTTTATTGATTTGTTTATTATAACACCTCAAAGTACGATTGTTGGAAAAATAAACCAAATTACAAAATAATAAATTGGTGGATTTATGAAAGTGCCATGTCTTAAGGAGAAAGAACTTGAAAGTACAATGTTTTAATGTGGTAGATTTTCTAAATTGTATTGCATTGATATGAAAGAAATAAAAAAAATACAATGTCGCAAATAGAAAAGAAATGAAAGTCCATTGATGTTTCTTGCATTTAAATCCTAAAAGATATCGTATAAAATTTGGCATAATGCCTAGACGACGATAACCTAAGAGGCACCATCTGTAACTACTGTTGTGGAACTCACTATTCGGTACTCGTTCAGCCGACTAGGAGTAGCGAGTACTCGGATTACTCGGGCAGTACTCAGATTAAATAAATTATATAGAAATATTTTTAGGGAATTATGTATACGTCAAAAATCATAAGTTGATTGAATTTCATAACAAATTAGTTGAAATATCAATAAAAATATACAACTTCAAGTGTTAAATTACTTCAAAAATAGATATTCATTTGTGAATATTAGATAGTTAGATTAATCATTTAATCATTATTTTCCAATGCGGCTCCGATTTGTTAGTTGATATTAATTTCATCTAATTCTTATTGAACTTCTTAGTCTTCTTTTATTGATAACTTGTTGTAATTTTTAATAAGCTCATGATATATAACAAATACTGCAACTTCATTAAAATTCATAATTACAACTACAAGAAGTATCAAGATTACCAACCTCTTAGCAAAACCGATTTGCTTGAGGAGCCCATGAAATAGATCAAATCCAAGCTAAGGAAGGTAGTACCCAAAAAGAGAATACCTCTAATGGTTCACACCCAATAAGTCCAAATTATTAGGTTAATTTTGTAATTAAGATAGGTCACTATAAAACCCTAGAGATGGATTATAGATTTTGTTGAGAGAGAAGAAAAAACTCTAAGACTAAGAGAGCTAGAGAGTGGGACGAAAATAATGAGGGCTATAGAGGGGTATTTATAGCTTGCAATGATGCTTAGAGATAAACCTAATTTGAATTCAAACCGGATATGGGTAATTGATTATTAATCCAACTTATCTTTAATTCAAATCTTATCTCTTCTTATCCTTCATGTGGTGGACGAAATTTAGAAGGTTTATCCTTCTAATTTCATCCCATATCCTCATACTTTCAATGTTATCCATTGTCCAACTATTGAACAATTAATATTTAGTCTCTGCACTTTTAATTAATCACAAATTAATTTAAATTAATTACAATTAATTCCAAACTAGTTTATAATTATTTTATCATCACATGAAAAATTAATAAACTATTTATTACTCTCTCTTAATTAACCTAATATCATTTGGACTACAGAATGCAACCCAATAGAACCCTGCTATTAATGGAAAGTCATTACCAATTTAGTTATGACGATTTTCAACCTTTGTTCTTCCTCATATTGATATTGTCCTAGACCTGACTTTATTAGTTAGCATGTGACATTATATATGGCATAATAGATGTGTCATATATTATAGTATTCATTCACATCAATCACATGTGGTTGTGTCTGCCTAACTTAATCATCTACATGTTCATTCAAACCTAGTTTCCTAATTCCTACCATATTGCTCCATTTATGCTATATTCTCCACAACTTTAACATCTGCCTCAATTTCAGCATAAGTGACATGACTTTGTTGGCTAGCATGTGACATTCTGTATGGTACTATAGACTTACCCACAAGTTTATTCAAATCTAGTTTCTTACTACATGAACCTATTTCTCTCTTACCAGTTTTTCTTCCTTCTGGCTCCGGTGAAACATTTTCAGGTTCCAACTCCTTAATCAAAACTTTAGAGGGAGATTTAAAATATGTAAATACCCTTGTCTCCCCTATTTTCAATATAGACGCATATTTGCAGGGGCGGACCTATGTAGGAGCCCGGGTGGGCACGTGCCTCCCCTGAAATTTTACCCCGTAGTGTAAAAAAAAAAAAAAAAAAAAAATTTATATATAGGTGTCCCCCGTCTAAAAAAAATGTGCTCCTCATTGCCCTTCGTGTCCATTTTTTTTGGGTCAGTGCCCCCCGTGTCCATTGATCCTGGGTCCGCCCCTGATATTTGACTATGTTTAGGGACATATGTGACCATTTTAAGAACATCATGGTCATTCTCTAAAGGCATTAACCCATAATTTCATGGGTAATTAGAGATATAGTTTTCGTAGTCCAAGGTCTGGTTTTTTTGGTAACCTAACTCTCTAACCATGTCATCAAGCTCGTGTACTGAAAATAGGTCTATGTCAACGTAGTCTATGTATGATACAGTACCGTCTATGTATTTTTCTTCTTAGGGGCTTGGTCAACACACCACTATATAGTATATTTTTACGTAAAATAGTTTCCAAAATCTTCTCCAATCACAAATAATAGGTTAAACACATTGTGACTATTTGATCAACACGTTGTAAGGGAAAATAAAATTCTTTGACTGTAAAACCTTACCATATTGCGCTTGCAGGTCTGGTTTTTTTTACTCTTTTCACGCAAACTCCATATATTGAGGACCATTTCCCTTTCGTCAAAATAAAATCCTAAAAGCTTCAAATTTTGTCTGTGAATCGGAAGCTCGGAGGACGAAGAAGATTTGTGGGTTTCTTGGGAGAGGGACGAAGAAGGCTTGTGAAAATGGTTTAACATGGCACTAAATCATTTCCTGTAAAGAGAGAGAGAGAGAGAGAGAGAGAGAGAGAGAGAGAGAGAGAGAGAGAGAGAACACGACATCGAGTATTGTGTTGTAATTTTAACTTTCTTTGCCAATTTGGCAATTTAGGGTTGTATATCTCCTATATATTTCGACTCCCTGATGTATCTTTATTATCGAAAAATTCAATAAAGAAACATTTCTTTATCTTTAAATACCAAAGGAGCATAAATTATAATTTACTCAATTATTTATGATTTTGTAAGCATCCCAATACATTTTTAAAGAATTTCAACTCAATTGACTCATCCAGCCTATCTGACTCATCCCATTTCTTCTAAATTTTAATACTTTAATTATTTACAACATAACCTAAATCAATTCACTTTCAAATAAATCACCCACAAAATAAAAGATTTAAAGTACAACATACTTGTCATTTCTAAAACAGGTTTATAACAAGGAGAGAGTCTAAAACACAAACATTTTAACCATCTTTTAAACACAATTCTCTAAACTTTCAACTCTTCTTCCATTATGCACCCAACATTTGGATTTTCTTACTTTTTTAGTCCTTTTAGTATATAACTTCTAACCCATTAACCCCTCAACTTCTTTCAAATCAAACTTAACGACGCGGGACCACCGGCCGGTCTTCCACCATTTCATATTGCACAACAAAGTTGTCCTACAAACAATATCAAACATTTTCTTATCATTATAACATAAAAAAAGTAAAGACTTAGAAATATAATAAATAATAATTAATACGAACCTTTCGGATTGTTTCCCATGTGTTAGGGTCAAAACAGTAATAACAACCTCTTTCGTAAGTGCTTGTTTTTACTAGTAATTCAATGTTTGGAGCACGTGAAAACCATAAACGAAGCTCTCGGTGGTAAAACCATCCTCTATTGTGTCTGTAATATGTAATTTCTCATTATAGCAATGTACTTTCATTTTATTTTATATTTTATAAAAAAAAAAAAGAGGGGGAAAAAGGGGCGTACAGTTCATATGCAGCAAATAACTGGGCCTCGTCTTTTGGCATGCTGTAAAAAATATAAAACAAAGTCTCGGGGGAAAATCTCGAGAAGCTGTCTTGCTGAAAATTATAAAAAAATAGTAAATTGCAGGAAATAACAACGTACTTTATTCTGTACTTTTCCATATTAACCATTTTAACGTGTTATGATCCGATTTAAAACGAATCTAAAAGCGCTTACATTCAATGGAGCCGGTTGTTTGGTGTTGAAACATTCGGGAATGGAAAAAAGCGGTTCCCCTTTTGCGGATTCATCAGACCATGGAGACGAGAATTTTTTGTAAAGATTATCGGGAGAATTTAAATTCAGACCGAGTGTCATGAGGTCGATTCCGAGAGCAAGAGGGGTTAAATCGGGATTGTTCATTCTGATTACGTTTAGTAAACCGAGTAAACCGAACCGGTCAGCGGGGGATTGGGATGGTTGGCTGGATTTTAGGTCTTGGTCTCGGAACGGGCTGACTAGGCGGATTTGGGATTGTTTTTGAAAGTGTTGGTATTGTTGCATGAGTTGGTCGTAGGTCCCACCGCCGGATACGGGTACGGGTCGTGACCCGGTTGGAAGCATTCCCGTGTTTCTTGCCTGAAAGAATACAAGGGGTAGAAGTTTATTAAACACAAAATAAGTTATAGAAAGAAAATATGTTTTTGTTATTATAAAAAGCAATGTTTTGATTTTATTAAAATAATGAGAAAGTAAAAAAGGTTATATTGGAGATTTTCATTCCATTCCAAGATGGAATGAAAAAGGTAAAGCGCCTCTGACTAAGGAATGGAATTCAACAAATTGGAAGGAATCGGGATTCCATTCCAGGATGTAAGGGAGTAAACATCACCTCAGAGCCATGAAAATGGAGATCTTGAGTGTTTGTAGGAAGGTAGGAGGGCCCACCGCCATTTATTGGAGCATGTTGTTGTTGTTGATGTGATGAATATGCACCTCCCAAGCTGAATCCACCTGATCTTCCAACCTGGAAAATTAAAATTAAAAAAAAAAAAAAAGTATTATTCGTTAGGTAATTTATAAAAAACTTGTTTGAAAAATAAAAAATAAATTAAAGGTTATACTGGCAAATGTTGTTGGGATTGCATCATGGACACCACATTGTCACGAAGTTGTTCCTTCTGATGCATATTGACTGGAAAATCTGCATTGCCACCTGTCATAGGAAAAAACTCATGATCACTAACAAGCACTATAATGAGATTAAAAAAACATTCATTATGGGATGATGGAATGGAATCACAGAGGAATGGAATGAACAAGGTAATGAAATGGGTTGTTACTTTCCATCATCATGTTTGGTTGGCTAATGAGTCATTCAAACATATTGTTTGTTAGTACAATTAGAAAAACAAATGGAACTAAATCGATAGATAAAAGAAATGTTATTTAATAGAAATAAACTTTAATCAAATACAGAGATATTACTAAATAAATACATACAAGCAGATTGTGTGTTTGTTTGAAATGTTAATATATTATGCATTTCAAATAGTAAAAAAAAGTCTTTCACTTTAAAATTTGTGTTTACAAAAATAAAATATTAAATAGCATGTAATCCCATCATAGAATTATAATCAAAGAATATTATTTAGTTATTATTAAAGAAAACAGATAATAATTTAAGCAAAGTTCTATTTTTTTTTTAAGTCAGTGTTATTGAATATTTTTTTAAACAGAAGTAATTTATAATATATCATCCCATTCCATCAAGGAATGGAAAGAAGAACACCCCTCCCCCAAGAAATGGAAATCGGCCCATGAGAGGGAATCACATTCCATGAGGAATGCTCCATTCCATTCCCATGTGGTAAACAAACAGTATTTTTTTTCATTTTGTTGTAACAGTCAACATTACCATTAATTCCTATGGATAACAAGGACCAAAAACAGAATCATAACACAAATCTTTGCTTCCAGAATGACAACAATTTAAATTTAATTATTCATAATAAAAGCGACAGAAAGAAACAGTATGCCAACAATATCATCAACAACAGCAAAAAGATAAAATAAAAAGACAATATTTTAATGATCTATAAATTTAAATCTCCGGTTATTTAACGCAATACGCAAAAATACCGCAATTCTTTAAAGGGAATAGTCATTATTAATATAGAAAAAGTGGCGTATAATCGAATGTCCATTTTAGGGAAGATGAATTCTAAATGTGGATAATATGATTCATATGAAATAGAATCTAGATTTCTATCTGATTATGATTACAGAATATAAAAAAATAATAAATAATAAAAAACTTACCTCCCATGTTTTCAGATGGAACAGAGAACAATATTACTTTAAAAACTGGCTAAAATGAGATTCTTGGATTATAACTTTTACCAATTGGAATTTGAAATGAGGAAGGTAAAGTGTTCTAAGAAAAAAGAGACGATCAAAATTTTGAGTTTGTGAGTGAGTCGGTGCAGTTGGTAGACTTTATAAAATTTATTTCGTTTTTTAAACACGTGGAGTGTTAATTGACGGTAAAGTTTGGATCTTTCTCTCATTTTTGTACACGTAAGATTATGCCACATCAGCACATTGACCATTCTCTTTACTAAATTAATTCGGGCGTGTTTCTTTTTTGACCATTATTAAGTCATGTATGGATAAAGTGACTGAATGGGTAATGATGTCTACTGGGATAAAGTAATATGTGCATAAAGACTGTTTCCTTTCAGGAATAAACTGTCTGAAGCTGAGTAAATGACCATTTTACCCTTCTAAGATTAGTAATGTACCTTTGTATCCAGGTAAAGCAGGAAAATCTTCGTTTTGAATGCTGAATTCTTGATTTTGTTGCATAAAGCCCACATTTTGCCTACGTGCTAAACCCCCTGCACAGTAATAACCAAAAAGATTACCAAAAGATTCAGAGTAAGTTACAAAAATGGTCCCTGCACTTTCTGATTTTCACCATGTTTAGTACAAAATTGAAACCTTTTTTTTATTTTGGTCCTTATTTCAAGGTTCAAGGGAGCAAAATCGATATAAAACCTTGAAATCAAGAACCAAAACTGAAAAAGGTTTGAATTTTGGACTAAAAAGGTAGAAATAGAAAGCATAGGGACCATTTTGTAATTTACTCAAAGATTGAATATACCTAGTTGTCTTTGAGAAGCACCAGCAGAGGTAAGATGTCCAGATAACTGAGGGAAATCATTCATGTCAAAAGAATGGTCACGATTGAGCTCACTTAACAATGCCATTGAACTTAAATGACTATTCTGTCCTTGAAATTGATTTTGTGAAAGTGGCCCTCCACCACCAGAGTAAGAATTTCCTAGTAGAGATACCATCTGGGGTGCTAAAATTTTCATAAATAAAAACAAAATTAACCAATCGTAAAAATACTTAAAGAAAAGCTATCAGAAAATAGCAATGTACTAATATTTTATCTACACATAATAGCAGCATACTTACAATTCTTTACTCATGAGAGCAACATATTTACATTTCTTTACCAATAATAGCAATATGTTACAATTAAAGTGCAATGCCCATATTGGTAGCAAAATGTAAGTACATTGCTATTATATGTAGACATAAAGTACACTGTTATTATCAATAAAGAAACGTAAGTACGTTGCTATTATAGTAATAATAAAGTACATCACTCATGTTGGTAGCAAAAGCAAAGTACATTGCTATTCTATGCAATTTGCCAAAGGATTTGTGTATTTTTACCAGTTAGATTCAAGCGAGAAGCAACTCCAGGCATATTGAGTCCACCAGAGCTTAAACTTCTTCCAATGTTTCCACCATTAACAAGGTTACCCATTGCCATTGAGCTTATTATTTGTTCCCTGTTCCCTAAACCTTGACCTATACCTGACCCTGAATTTATACTCTTGAATATATGAGGAATGAGATAAAAAAAAAAAATGTGACATAAAATGCAAAAAGATCATGTTTTTAACAACCCAATACAACATTGTACCTCCATTGTTTGTCATCCCTGAAAGCCCAAGTGAGCTAGCACCAGATTGCTTCATTCAAAAAGAAGCACACATGAAAAAATGTGTATCATATTTATAAGATAATTAGAGTACACTTATAGTAAACAGAGTGTGTTTTAAACATGAAAGGAAGTGGAAAATGTGTTTTCAAGATTATAATACCTGAGAAAGTGCAACAGGAAGGTTATTTACTGCATATCTTCCATTAGATAAACTTCCTGTAGGTGTTTGTACACCGTTCAAAGGACCATTTAATCCTGAATTTCTTGAAGTGTATGCACCAGGCATGCTTGGAATGTTGAAGTTTCCATTTATGCTTCGTAACCCTAGTAAATCTTTTACAATGTGAGTTTAAGAAACCCCATAAAAGAAAATGTAAAAAATTTGGAAAAAGTTAAGTGCACCTATTGCATCAGAGTGGTTCATATCAGCAGCAGATGAACCTAATTGAGCAGAAAATGCTGCTGTAAAAGCTCTTCCAGTTGCATCTGGAAAAGTTGATGTTGATCCATTCACACCTGACTGCAAACCAAAGTTTATATCACTTCATCAATGAATAAATAAATTAAGAAAGTAAAGAATGTAAAGTGGTATTATAAATTTACAAATTAAAATAAAGATAAGAATGGAGAACAGAAAATACATTAAGTATCCCGGACATTGTAGAGGAAATACAAGACAAATGGCATCAAATCATTCGTCTCTTGTCTTGTTGGTTTGGGGTTTATACTATCTCTGGAACAAGAAAGAGTAGAAATGATTAAAGATTAAAAAAGATAAACAAGAAGTCAAATATATTATGGCAGGATAATATTATTTAATTGAAGAAAAGAAGCAATATGTGATTTAGAGCACGTGGGTATTACTAGATTATTTGTAGGTTACAATGTGTTGCACGTTTCACGATCATGATACAAAATGACGTATGCCATATACGAATTAGATATACAAGAATCAAATATTTATGATGTTTGTTTCCTTAAATATAAAATTCGAGCACATTGGATTTACCACATGCCAAATAAAACACGATATGTTAACAACTACTTTATGAAACATAAATGTTTCCCACACCACACATAAATAACTTTTAACCTCACTATTCACCAAAGCACCTAATATACTTGTATTAGCGAAAACATTTGATGAACAAGTGAAGAAAATATATCATTTAGGAATAGCATCTGAATTTCTGAAATTGTAAAAAAGATTGCGCCTTTCAATATTCAATTTAATAGAACAGTGAAGGTATTCGCAAGATTTGCAAGTAAGCGAAATTTGAGCTGTCAAATAGCTTATCAGAACTCCAAAAGGCATATGGGAAATGTAAAGATTTATGAGTTAGATACTTAGACTTGGAAGGAAATGGTGGTAAAGAGCACATTATGGCTAAAAAAGCTATGAGCAAGTAATCATTCTTGAAACAATTATTACAAGCGTAAAATTATACCATTAGTATTTTGGAATTCATGAAAAAGTTCTTTACTTTCGAGTCACTATTATTGGAAGAATACTACAAACATAAGTGGTACTCCTTCCCTTAAGAGTTATATCTGACTTCGAATTCCAAGCTTAGTACATTTTACACGGAATTTAATAGCCAACGTTTTTCATTTGTAGTTTAAAGCAATTAGATTTCTCAAAAGCTAAGAAACCGACATCAGATTGAAAATTAGATGTTTTGCATTACAAAATCGAAGGATTGCTCTTTCATGAAGAAAAAAAGGCACAACATTTTGTCAATTTTCTTGTTGCCGAGCTCTACGTTAACCCTTATAAAAAAAATTAAAATTGTAATTTTGTTAATCGAAATTATCTCGCTTAAAATCGATGAAATTAACTCAAAACTCAGCTTACATTTCACATGTCCCGTATCTATCATGTAGCGCAACAGATTAAACCTAATAATTTAACAATTGACGTCATCGGAGGATCAAATCGACCAACATACACACTCATTTAACAGCATGTAAATCACTCAACCCTAATGACAACCTCCGGGATGAAAATCGATTCATACTTCAAATTAAGCAAAATTGACGCTTGAAATTGATCGATACGTGTGATCGATTAGAGTTAAGAGACAATGGAATATACCGAGTGTGATTGATCGATGAAGTGATGTAAAGAAGTGATCGGTGTTTACACAAAGTCGCGATCTTCTTCTTCGTTCGTTCTTCAAGTTGTGAGAGTATGTGTCTCTGAAGCTCGTGGGGTTTTTTTGGTGGTTTTATTGAAACGCATTTGATTTCATTCGTCAATGCCCCTCTTTCGCATTTTATGATTTTATTTCTAGGCCTCCTTCCAAATTATTATTCTCTTTTAAGTATTAATTTTTATATTAGGTAATATGTTTTATATTAATAATAAAATAATAATATTTTATTCATTTTTATTTTGTAGTTTTTAAGACAAAACATTATAGAGTACCAAAACTCAAGTTAAAACAAATAACGAGTCTAATAAAGCTTATAAGTATTCAAAGTGATTTTTTTCTCAATTTTTTGAGCATCATGAGTGATACTATATGTGTAATTAGGTTGTTGTGGAGTCAAATACTCGCCAAAGTTATTTGAGTGTGAGCTTGTTACGGTCAAACTTTATCAAGCTCTTAATTTGAGCTTAATTGTAGCTTCTTGATCAATTAAAGCTTGTAATTGATTTTTTGAAGCTATCGGATTAGGTGGAGTTTTCCTTCGGCCGAGCTTGAGCCTACATCATGAAGGCTTGCCGAGCAATTGAATTGATTTCAATCTTAAACTAAAATTTTCGAGTTGAGTGTTAGCTTGGCGTGCCTTATTTGTAGTTGGTGGTTTTACTTCCACATGGTCAATTTGGTTTTTTGGACTTTATATAGGGTCAAACTGTGATTTAATACAATTTAGGAAGTGTGAAATATACACTTGTATAATACAAATTTGATCTCAAACACGGCAAATAACAAAGATTAAGGGGACGTGCATTCTTGTGTGAATAAGGGCAGAGCCCCTTACATTGGTACTGCTGCTTACTGATCAACAAGCCAGGTTGAGGGGCAGCGTCTCAAAACCTAAAAAGAATTTCATATCACAAGTGTAGTGGAAAAAAAACATAAGTAAAATTTCTTGGAACTAAATAGGGACAACTTGCACATGAGGTGTCGCACAGGTACGTCGCGTCTGTAGTCATGCCAACTAAGACAACTCACGGAAGCCTAAATTATCATCTTCATGTCAGTTTTGGTACGCAGTGCAAGCTGTCTTGTGGTTTTTAATGTCCAGAAACTTCAAAATGGTAAAACGCATCAACTAAGCGGTCCACATCAACCCACCATAAGCCTCACGTAGGAAGTCAATCGTAGAACACTAGTGATGTTTTAGGTATGCCAAGTTTGAACCCTGGACTTCCTGTATGGAGTTCCACTCCTCAGCCACTAGGCTTCTATTGGCGTACCCCATTCTAAAAGAGACTTAACAAGAGCGATAAGTTCTACACTTGTCACAGAATAAAAAAATCAATAAATATTGGTTTATTATATTAGCCACGAACGTTACCACGTTGAAATCAATTGCCCGACAATAAGGCAATTGGCATTAGCCTTGGTATACATGACAAGGTGATTACACTGTTACTTCCAAACACACCTGATACATGTATTGTTAGATATAGTGTCAAAGGTCATTAACTGTTTGAGATATTTATAATAATAGCGGGGTCGTTTTGGATTGCCCTCATGGCCTAGTAAAAACAAATAGTGATAAAGATAAATTAGGAGAAATTAGTTTATTAATTTGTCATGTTATGATAAATTAATTAGAAACTAATTAATAACTAATTAGGAATTGATTTGGAAGAAATTATTTACAGGGACAGGAAGTTAATTAATTAAATATACTAATTAATAGAAACAGTCCAGAGGAGTGGAAGGAGGCTCCTAAAATTTAGAACCCTAATTGGGCTTCCTTATAAATAAAGAGCTAGGGATCAAACCCTAACACTCCTCCCTTTCCCTTGTGTGTGCCGCAACCTCCAGGGCTCCCTCCCCCTCCCTTTTGGCAATTTTTTCCAAACCCTTTCTAGGGTTTGTGCCTCTTGCCTCCTCCCAAGTGGAACCACTGTCAGTTTGTTCTTCTGGTGTTCTTAGATGTGAACCAAAAGAGGGATTCTGGTTTGTATCCTTTACATCTAAACAAAGGTATGAATTCATGTTCATCTTTCAGTTGCTACAATTTTATGAACAATATCATCATTGTTAGATAGTTTTGTATGAACTTGATTTGATCTTGTTAACTCTTTCATTGTGCAAATTGTTTTGTTTATTTGTGATCAAATCCCTTTAGTGGTATCAGATTCTGTGTTCATAGGTTGTATGCTCTTTTAGATCCCATATTGAATTGTGAATTATGTTTACATGCTTATTGTTTTCGAAAATACTATGGTTTATTCATAAAAGTGAATTGTTGGATCCTAGCCTTATTAAATAATATTTGGGTAATTATTTTTAAGGATTAAATCAAACTAACTAAAACCTTGTTTTATATATGTCTTCTGCAAGTGTCAACTTTTGTCTTCCTCCTCCTTTTCATTCTCCGCCATCACCTTTCTCAAGCTTCTCAAAGCAATACATCATTGGTATGGACAAGCTTGATGGTCTAAATTACTTAGACTAGCTTCGGACATGGAGAATAATTCTAAGACTCGAACTTTATACCATTGAGAAACCTATTCCTGAACCACCTCTAGACGACACTATAAGAGATGTCAAAGACGAATATGAGAATCGTCTTGATAAGTCTGATGAGGTTCGTTCCTTATGTTATTGATGATGATTCCTGAGATCTGAAAGGACTTAGAATTTATTGGACCATATGACATAATTAACCTGCTCGAGGGCATGTTCCAAAAGCGGGTTAGGCAAGAACAGAGCAAATCATGAAAGACCTTGTAGAGTGCAAGTTAGAGGAAGGAGGTAGTGTCAATATTCATGTCCTTAAGATCGAGGCATACATTGACAAGCTGGAAAGACTTGGTTTTCCTATCAGTCGGGAGTTAGGTACTAGTATTATCCTTAAATCTCTTACAAGCTCACATGATTTGTTCATTCAGATCTATAGGATGGGAAGTACGGATAAGTCAATAATGGAGATGCATGACATGTTAACGATGTATGAGTCTTACATGGGCATACATGGATCCTCCGGTTCATACTCCTGAATTGGCTCATGTGGAAAGAGATGTCAACAAAAAACAGCCTAGGGCAACCAGTAAGCCAATTCTGATATGTCTCAAACTAGGAATTCTCGTAATGGGATATGTTTCAACCAAAAGCAAGATAAGAAATGGAAGATGCTCAAGACATTTGATGAAGTAATTGAAGCCAAAGAGTTTGGCACCTCATGTATATCTGAACTCCATAGTATATTAACTTCTAATTCTTAAATCCATGATATAGGATGTGGTGCTCACATTTGCGCTGGTATACAAGGACTAAGTGGAAAGTAGGAAGCTGAAGCATAGGAGTTTGACCTAATCATGGGATACAGAAGCGTTGTTGATGTTACAAGGATAGAGGATTACGAGCGCATGCTGACTGGTGGTGTTTATTTAGATTATCAGCCTGTTCCTACTCGACATAAATGACACAAGCCATTGTTTCATATTACGCATTGTTTAAGGATATTTTGTTTTTTTCCTTTTGATAAAGAAAATGGTGATATTTTTCTTTATAAACATGGTTGTTTTGTTTCAAAATTTATCCTTACAATGGCTTATATATAAATGTGTTGTTTGCATAAGTAGTGGTAATAATATAATCTTAAATGTTGATTCATCTGAAATTGTGTTGGATAAATCGTGTTTGTGGCGTTGTCACATTGTCTATAAACAAAAATCACATCGCCAACCTCCAAGCGTACAGGATCTTGGAATCATTTGACTTAGAGTCGGATGATGTGTGCGGATCTTGCTTACTTAAAAAGTGATGAAATCGCCATTCACATGGAGCTGTGAAAGAAGCGAGGATTTGTTGAACCTTATCCACACATATGTTTGTGGAGCATCCAGATCTGCCACAAGACATGATAAACGATATTTCGTTACATTTGCTGATTATTTCAATAGATATAACTGTGTTTATTTTAATAAACGTTAGTCAGAAACCTTGAAGTGTTCAAAGAGTTTCGAAACAAAGTAAAAAATCAACTGAGCTAGAATATATGAGTAATGAACTTTACAAGCATCATAGGAACTGTGAAACAGTTTCACAATTATCTCCTCCCAGAACACCGCAGCATGTATCTGAACAACATGTATCTAAAATGAGAAAACGAACACTGTTGGACATGGTTCGATCCATGATGAGTCATGCTACACTTCCAATAAGTTTCTAGGGTTATGCCCTAGAGACTGCAACACATATCTTAAACCTCATGCCAACTAAGAAGGTTGCAAAGACACCCTCTGAAATGTGGAGTGGGGTTCGTCACTAGCACATGTAAAGTCTGGGGTTGTGAAGTCTTCGTTCGTCGTGAAGGTCATGACAAGCTTGAACCCAGATAAAAGAAGTGTCATTTCATTGGTTATCTCGAGTCCTTTGGATACTTGTTTTACAAGCCTTTTAAGAACAAAATGTTTGTAGATCGAAGGGGAGTCTTTCTTGAGAGAAAGCTCATATCCAAAGAACCTAGTGGTAGCAAGATTGATCTTGAAAAGATTCAAGAGTCAACCAATGAAGAATCTTTAGTTGACATTAGCACCCAACCAGAGGATGAGACTCCTGTTGAGGAAACTAACATATCTCCACCTCTTCACAGATCCGGTAGAGTTAGTCACTCTCCTGTGTTTTATGGTTTCCATATTACTGAAGGTGACACACTTATCAGTGATAGTACACTGGTTAGTGAGGATGAGCCATCCACCTAGATGTCGTTGGAGTAAAGGATCGTCAACAAGGGCGTTCTAGTGCATTGTAGATTCTTATCCAATACTTGTATCATTTGATGATGTCATATGAATCGCTAGAAACATATGAAGTGTATGGCTAACCCAATAATAAAAGTTTTGTAAGGGGACAGGAGCAGGCTACCATGAGACAAAAGATCTTATTTCTAAAAAGATTCGATTCGAAACTATTATATGTCCAAGCTTCAATATTGAAATATTTGCAGAGGTTTCCCTGACTTACAAGGAAGCAATACCTGGAGGCTACTGAATGGAAAAAGGCCATGAACAGCGAGATTCAATTCATGTATAATAACCAAAGAAATTTTGTTAATCTTGCACCTGACCTTAAAACCAGTGGGAATAATAGCGAGATTCGGTTCATGTAGTTTTATGATATAATTTTATGTATTTTTAGAATGACAGACCATCACAAAGTTGAAGTTTGTGGAATCTAACTCGAGCCAACTTCTTTTAAGTGCTTAATTTATAAGTGATCACCATTAAACCAGTCTGTCGATTACATATAATATTGTGTATTTAAGTCTTCACTTTTGGTTCTTTGAATTTCGAATTTGATACAAAACTAATAACCTAAATCATAAGTTGGGAACGTATAGTTGTTGCAAATAGATGAGTAGTAAAATTTAGATAGAAAAAAGTTTCGTACAACAAATTACGAAACTAACAAAGAAATTAGAGCAAAAGTGATCAAGTTTGGATTAAAGACAAATGGACAATGGGCTGGTGGTTATTGGGTTGGGCGGCAAGAAATGGCCGGATCCAGGTTTTTACCCACATGTTTTGGTCCTGTTTTGACATTGTTAAGCCTTGGACTTTTTTCAATAAAAAAATCACGTTTTAATGTTTATAAAATATAGAAAGTTTTAAAGATATCATTAGATTTCTAAATTTTGATATTTTTACCATTATTTCGAACTTTAACTTACTATATATGAATACCGTGAAATGATATTTTAAGCCATAGAAAATGTTTTCTTGTCGCATAAAATGAATTGTTAAGGGGATTATTTAAAAATACGTATTTTGACGCAATACAAGATAGTTTTCATATGCTTTGTAAATGCGTAACAGAAATGGAATTGGATGAACCGAATCAAGCGGTTCGGTATCGGTTCGATTTAGTAACTTTAGTTTATAGTCAATTTGTTCCAAACCTAATTAGGAATCGAGTACATATATTGCTATATTTTAATTTGAGTAATACAATTATAAAACGATATCATTTGATGCTAAGAAAAATTTCCAACGTATACCAAATCGACAACCAATATTTTGAAATTTTTGAACGTAACATCAGGTAAAACATAGTCGATTTTATGGTAAGGTCTTTAGTTGATTCCCTAGTTTCATCAATCAAGACTAATAAACAACCTTTAGACGGACCTGACATGAAATGTTTTGTCCCGATTTTACATTAACAAAAACTCGAAGGTTGAAAAAAAATCATAACAGAAAGATATTATAGATTTTAGATTATGATGCAAGCATATAACTAATCGATAAAAACTTGAATTGATGTATCATCTTTTTCTTTAGTAGAGTCTATAAAACCCAAAAGGTTTCAATTTTAAGTAAAAAAGAATAAAACTTACTGCTAATAATTTATGATTTAAAGAGGTTATACTATATGCAATAAAAACATTAAATGATTTTGTATGTATAAAAAATTATTATGTATGTATAAAAATTGTTGTATACAAATCACTCCCGATAGGAAAAAAATCACATTAATTTTCTTGGTGTAGATGATCAACTCTCGTTGAATAATACATACTTGTAATAGCCAAAGATTAGACACACTTAATTTTGCAATAATGACAGTATAATGAATTCATTATGCGTAAGGGAAAAAAGGTAAAGCAAATGTGAGTCCATTTGAAGCTTCAATTATTCATTTCTAAAACATAATGCACAAAAAATATAGATCACGATGTATATAATCCAATGCACCCGGTGATGTAATTTTTATTATCAGGGAACTTCTTGTTGTAAAACTGAGCAAATATGGAGATAATGATAATGACCACACCAATCACCATCCCTTTCACACTTTCACGAATTGTAGTGATGACTGAGTTTGACATCCTAAATACCACCTTCCTTCCCACTCTTGTAATAGGAATACCATTACATAGACTTCCACATTGTTAACACCATATCAAGCAAAAAACAACCATTTTCAAAAGTAAACATACCTCTATCGGTGAAACACTGATATGATTAGTTAATTTTTTTGTTTCAATTCGAGATTGGTTGAGGAGGAGACGTGTTAGGCCACAAGTGGATTCCATCAACTGCTCCTGTATCATCTTTGGCATCCAGATAACCCAAAGCTTCTCCAATTAAAGAATCAGATGACCAAGAATCCTCTTCTTTATAAACATTGTTTTTGATACTTCTTCATCTTCCACTGCCAGCCAACTGTCAGCTTCATTAGATTAGTATGAAAATAAGGATGAAAGTTACAATTATTGTTTGCATAACAAATTAGGTTTTAGGTATGTTTGAGATCAGCAACCTATTTTCAACACGACTCGTAGAAGAAATACAAAATTAGAACAAAATTTTAATTTGATTTTAAAACTCAGCTTTCAAGATAGCTCATGAGTCAATAGTGTTAGGTGAAGCATCCACATTTGTTCCATTAATGAATTTATATTAAAGTGTCGTGTTAAATGTTGAATAACCATATTGTCAGTGTCTGAATCCTTGATTATGACCATTTAGACCGTTTGAATTTGAAGTGTAATAGATTGAACAAATTGGTACAATACAAGTAACTAAATGCATGGCATCGTAGTGATAATGCCAAAAGGTTGAGAGACTTAGGTGCTATTTGTTTATAAAGAGCTAAAATGTCTTCATTCTGCGAACCACATCTGCAAAAGAAGAGGTGAACCAAACATCTACAATTTGCAAGAAAAAAGACTATGTTTTTTTTAAGTTTGTAGGCTACTAAAATAAGCTGGCCTTTTAATTTGAAATTATTATATTTAATATAATTATGATTGTATAATATTAACCATCGTGACATAAAAATGATTATTTGGGTTTGGTTATCAAAAACTTCCAACATTTATTTACCATTACGAAAAATAGTTGTAGGTTATTAGTAGGATAAATTTAACTATGAAGTATTTGATAGCCTAAATAAAATACATTAGGTGTTAACTTTTTTTATTAAAAAATGAAAACATCTAAAGAAATGTGTAAAAAGAAGAGGACAATTTTAACTTTTTTTAGGCTTGAAGATGACTGCAGACTTGAAAAGTGGTTATCCAATGTATTCTACAAGAAAAGGACGTGCAGACCTTTACAAATAGTCTATGGACTAAACGTCTACCCACGACAGAGCAAAATAGGCCAAAAAGATATTTTTAAGAAAAACAAACAACACATTAGCATTATAATGACATTAACAAATATATCAAATATCCATTAAAGGAATTGGCAACATATGTTTCATACGTGCATATACAAAAATACATACACTTCATTCATAACCTACTTTATAACCAACAAACATAGCGACAGCCAAAAAGTATATTGATCACCAATTTGGATTTTCAATCATAAATCTAACATAATACAATGTTTTCAACACTTATTCCAAAATTTCAACATGAATAATAAAAAACGACATGAGAAGTAAATACCATTACCTTATGTACCTATTATGTTAAGATCGTTTATTTGAAACGATTTAAATTTGAATGAAAACATTAAGGATTGGCCCCTCTTACACATAGTTTCGTCGAGGATAATGTCTGTTACTTGCAAGTGCTATACATAATCTACGATCAATAATGATTTAGGGCACACATATTGAAAACAATCTCAAATAAGAAGAGATATGAAAAAAATAGAATGGTTCCAACCACATATGTAACACCCGTATTCTAGGTATTAACCTTAAATGTTTTAAAGAATAATTTTTGTATGTTGAGGCCCTTGACGACGTTACCAGTAGGGGATAGCGGCTCTAAGGAGGGTTTAAGTGTGGGTGCAGGGGGGCTGCAGATAGCGACACTATCTGCCAATATCAACGACGCTATGTACCGCTATTGCAAAACCCTAGGTTTCAGGCATTTGGCCCTATTTAAGGGCACTTAACCTTAGGAAACCGTCTCTTATAAACATCCACACACCTGATAAACCCTAGTTTGTGAAATATTGCCTTCTCTTGTATTCTAGCTCCGTTTCTTGGATTTTGAAGGTTGATTGGAGAAGAAGGGAAGCTTTGGTGCCAAGGAGACTCCTACAACTAAGATCTAACACATTATTTAGCTTATAGACCTTTGTAAGTCATAAAGCTCCCTGCTTGATGGGTTTTCTTCTTAGATCTATGAGTGTAAGTTAGGTTATGGGGGTTTTGAGTCCATGATTGTATTGTCTTTGGAGTTTGGGGAACTCCAGACCATTAGATCGATTCTATGTCATCTTCTAGAACTCGTGAACTCTAGATGAAGGCATGCTCAACCCCTCTTAAGCCTATGCAAGCTTTATCAAGTGTTTTGAACTCCTTTTGACTTAGATTCTTGGATTGGACATGCATTGGGCATGCATATACATAAATTTGTATTTTTATGGATCAACAAACCAAAGAATGAACCCTGGAAGTTTGTAGCCTTTGTCTTAACGAATTAAGTGCTTAACAAGGAAGTTGGAAAGTTTTGGGATAACGTTCGAAGATAGCATTGCTATCTTTGGCTAGTCCCGTTTTTAGAATGCTCCCCATAGAGGCGCTATGGGTATATGGTAGCTGCGCTAAGCATTGACCATTGACTTCGACTTTGATTGTTGACTTTTTGACCAGTTTGACTTTTGGTCAAACCTTGGGGAATTCAGAGGGTTGACCATGGGGGTTGACCTCGGTTGGGATAGGTTGCTGATTTGGCCTATTTTTGATTTAGGAGGTTCATGTTGACCGGTTGTTGAGGACGCGTGTGGGGATTTGTATGCCTTTCGATTCAGGTGAATTTCCTCACTGTACTATTGACACGTCGCAGTCGTCAATGCGGTAAAAAATACAAGATTTATACCTTACAGCTCACTAGCTAGCGGCAAGTAAGGGTCGAACCATGGAGTCAGTGGACAATATTCTGTGTCAAGAACTCGACCAGTCTATAGTGTCACTCTATAGACGGTTTTCATCCATACACGTGAAAGAACCGAAATAAATCAAAAATATGCAATTATAGCTATCAATTTAACACTTGCAATCAAATCACAATCAATCAAAGCCAAACCAATCTGATTCCGAGATGCAACTCAGAAATCAGAAACTAATCTTACTTCCACAATCAACACGACAACGATTATTATACAGAAATCGCAAATGAACATCAAATATAATTAAAACGAAACTTGTATTAACATTAAACCCAAAACCAGAGCCGAATGCTTCTGACTTAGGTATGAAATCTAGATCTTCGTGGTCAATGGAATTCTACAAATCAGAATCCTTGAACTCACGAGAGAACAAAAACCGAAAATTACGAAATAACAATCAAAATATCAAACTACCAACTAAAAACCACTATGCTATGAAAATCTGAGTCGAAGAAGCCTGAGTTCCCCTCAAATGTCGAATCTTCGCTACCGAATCACGAACCGGAGGTCTCTATTTATAGTTGCTGAAAATGCCTTCCTACGCCGTGTGAAGGGCTTATCCGCGGTGCGGCTTATCCAAAAACCCTGATTCTTCGCACTTTAAAATTCAAATCTCATCCGGTGACACAGCTCACCGCGTCGCGTAGCTCTTCTGGGCCCACGGCGCGCGTATGACTTCGACATTAAGTAGCCTTTTCCATAACTTTGCCATTTTGTACGTTTTTCACCCTGTATTTTATATAATTTGCACAAAACACACTTGGCACAAAACGTGAGTAATATCATGATTTAAGATATATATTTCACTCAAAACAAGGCTCAATAACGTCTAGAATACTTGATATTACTAGGCGTTATCAACTATGTCACATAGTTGATAACGCCTAGTAATATCAACTATGTCACATAGTTGATAACGCCTAGTAATATCAACTATGTGTGTGACGATGCATGAAACCGTAGGGTGATGTCGTGTGCTGATGAATGTAGCCTTACTTGATATGATGATAGTCGTATGATTCGTTCTTATAACTATATGTTTGCTTATCATATGATATGGGTAGGACTGTGGCGAGTCCCGATAATGTTGTGGTTATGGGTAGGACGGTGCCATGTCCCGTTAAGGATTGGACTGTGTCGAGTCCCACTATATGATGCTGGAAGGGTAGGATATTGTTGAGTCCCGCGAGGGTAGGATTGTGTCGTGTCTCGTTGTTGGCTTATCATTATGTGTTGACATGTATGGTATTTGGGGAACTGACTAAGCATTGTGCCTACTGTTTCAGTTTAAATGTTTTTCAGGTACTTCAGGTGATAAGAGAAAGGGCACCAGTTGACCGCACATTGGCATCATGAATTTAGTCTTCTGCAGTTAATTATATTTTGGACACAATCTTACTTGTTTTGAACATGATGTTTATGGATTTGAATGAATGTTTGAGATGAATGGATTATGATTTTTAAACTAATACTCTGATTTTAAAAAGGAAATTTTGTCTTGAAATTTGGGACGTTACAACATGGCAGTGATGATGGTAATTTTGTTTGGGGCAACCATTTTTCAGGAATGGTGACAACGACTTTACTGTTACCCTCCTTCTTGATCGCTAATTTCATCCACCATGTCTCTCTCTTACTTCTTTTCCTCCTCTCCCCAATCTTCTATAGTTTTTCTTGCTGTCGCAATCGCACACACGCACCAGACAATGTGCGTTTGTGTTTTGTTCCATCGAAGATCATGCCATAGAAATACATAATGCATGTTCATGTTTATTTCTCAACTTTCATCGATCATATATAGACGTCTATAATCAATATGATAGGAAATCCTTAATTGCCCTTAAAATTGCATTGTAGCATGATATGATCTTAACAACCATACTAAAAATTTTTAAATGTTAATATATAGAATATAATGATATACGTTAGTATATAAACATAATCTATAGTTAGGCCTACTTTGGGTATGTTATGTTTTAACCCATTATTTCCTTTTGCCATTTGTATATACACATGCTTAATGAAAGAAATTATTCATGGTATATTACTTGTTTAACATGGTATCATAGAAAAATACTTAGAACCCTAGTTTCCAAAGTGTGTGTGTGTGTGTATGTGTGTGTAAAAAGTTAGTGTGAGTATTTGGACAAAAGGTGATTTGAATAAAAGGATTTACCCACTTTTCTTCTCAATTGACCGGTGGCTGGACGACCGCAGGTGTAACATAAACCTCCCCATCTACAAGTACTTTTGTTGACGTGGGGAACTGTTGTAGTGTAGGGAACTATTGTGACTCGTTCCTAGAGGATTGTTGCGGCACAAGGAACATTGTAGGTCTATTCACCTCTTTATAGAAACTCTTCAAAAAAGGATTCAAACACACACACACACACACACACACACACACATATATATATATATATATATATATATATATATATATATATATATATATATATACACACACACACACACATATATACACGATTCTCTAGTTGGTATACCAATTATGTTTAAATCTCCAAATGACCTCATAAAATATTGTTTTGCACCTTTGTGAAATGAGGAGAAACCAACACGATTCTCTAGTTGGTACACCCGATTCAAACAATTCCTTTAGAATATTATGGTATGCGGGCGACTGTTGTGGCTATGCCGATGGAGGTCCTTGTGTACTCGAATTAGAGGGACCCGATGATGATGTATCGTCATCCTTATCCTTATTCTTCTTTCGTAATGCTAGGGAAGGTATCAAGGACCACTCTAGGAAAGCATTACCGGCTACAAAAAGTTGAACCTAAGTATAGTAGGATGACAAAATCTTTGATTGAATTGGTCTTAATCTCGATCTTGACTGATCACCCTCCTAGAATTATTGTTATAGTTGGATGTTCACTTATAATATTTATATGAAATATATAAAAATAACAATCATTGTTGTCAAATGTACTACTGTCACGTCAAGTACTTCGTGTACGTCCGTCCACACCATCCATTTAAACCACTCTCAACCTCGGATAGGCGATATCAATCTCCCTGCACGACTTACAATAAATCATTGCCAACAGCCAAGTAACATCTCTCATATTCAAATCTAACAAATAAAAAAAACAAAATATAGTTGTGTTTAAAACTAACAGATTAATAAGAAATAAAATTAATATGATAACTTTGTATATTAAAATAGGTTCAAAACCATATCTTAGAATGAGAAAAGAAATCTGGAGACAATGTACTTCAATGTTTTGGGGGTTTCAGCTATCGCCAAAACGTGTGCCTAAGTTTCTAATTTCTTAAAATATTTGTATGTCTCTTTATAAGTGTACGCCCACAAAAAACCCCCTCATGTAAATATCTCGTACTAAGATTTAAATTAGTATATATAACTAACAACTTTGATAAATAAACATATAAATTGTACATGTCATACATATTCTAAATTTTTTGTTCTTAATCAGGAAAAGTCATGGACATGTAACTTTGTAATTCATTTCCTTTCCTAGAAACACATTACAAAGAATATACGGTAAACACACTCTCACATGGTCCTTATCATCTATACAAAAAACACATCGTTGTAGATCAACTTATCAAAATCGCCAACTATCAAGATGCTATCAGTTCTATTCGAACACACATCCCTAAGATGTTGATGTAACATACTTTAATAGCTAATCTAAATCCGGATACCAACCGGATTTGAATTTGATTATTAAAAAAAATTCTTCGTACTTAAACGACAACTCTATGTCACCAAATGAAAATCGCAAATGCTGTTGTGCAATTAATTCATCATCTGGTCAAACTTCGTGCAACATGACCCCATGAAGAAGGAGGGGGGCCCTTTGGCTGAAGGTATTTCTAACATATATACAGAGGTCGTCGACTGAAATATCTCAAACCTTCTACCTTATAAATGATCTATCACTTCTCTAACTTTCTCGGTTGTTCCATTGACAGGCATTTCCCTTTTAAATGGTTAGTTTTTATGTTACATTAAAAAATAACTTGTTAAAATTCAATAAAAACAACAATTAGCTAAAACTAAATGATACTTGAAAATATATGATTTTCGTAGGTGCCATCTATGAAGATTCTATATCTTCAAGGTAAATCCATAGTTTTCGCAGACCACATATGCGAAAAACATAGATTTACCTTGAAGATCTAAGATTTTCGCAAACGACATATGTGTAAATATTAGGTTTTTAAGTATTATTCAATCAAACTCGTATTAAATGAGACATCAAACATATAAATAATATTGAAAACGAAAAACTTACCGTATCCGGTAGAGGAAACCACAGTCAAGTCCATATCTCAGTCTATATTCTTCATCCTATATATTCATCGATAGTGTTTGACAAAATTGTTCCAGAATTTTGACTATATTTGATTCAACGTTTATTTTTCTATCTATTTGCCCCATTTTGAAAATGAGATTGACAGACTTGTTCATGGATTTTATTGGATTAACTGCTAAGTTTTTGACATGACCGAGTCTTTCAAAATGGAGAATGGATTGAATATCCTTAATACATCGTCAGTTTAGATCTCCGCAATGGTGGAGCTACAAGCCGGATTTTGTCTACTATAAATTTAATATTAACTGAAACTTTACAGACTGATCATCAGATTCCATTCAACCGAACTAATGTTATTCGAATCTATTCAAACAAAACTACAAATACCCATAAAATAATGTATCTACTTCGAAAATATGAAACGTGGCCACCTTATGATCGCTCCAATGTAAACAAGAACAAAATCGAAAGTAAACTGCATGCAACTTGCCCTATCAGTCCACGACTTGGGCTGCAAAGTGCGAAGAATCGCGATGGAATTTGTCAAAAATAGTAAGTTTAGTCTACGTGTCATAACTCTATTAGTATTAGTCCTCGGCAACTTCAATGTCTCACGTGTGTCCCACGTTTTTATCCAATAATTTCTGTGCTAACTCCCACTTGCAAGACACCCCGGTTCCAATTACACTTTTTAGTACCATGTAATTTTATCATTTACATTTTCAACCCCACATAATTTTTGGATGATCAAGAATTGGGAAAAGGGTAAATCAGTAAATGTATTGTAGCTAGACGACCTCATCAATCAAGTGTGTGTGAATATATATATATATATATATATATATATATATATATATATATATATATATATATATATATATATATATATATATATATATATATATATATATATATATTCCACCATATTAGAGATCATTTAACATGTGAAAGAAAGAACATTATCTAACTCGTAAGCTAGTTCATAATATTGAACCAAACGCTTTCAAGCAATGATACATGTCTAAATTGAAACAGTTGCAAATTTAGTCAAAACATGACACGATACCTTTGAGATGACACATACGTCATTTTGAATCTACAAGTGACTGCAATGTACACCACATGTAAGAGCATCCACTATGGTGTTTTTTCAAAGCTTTTTTAGAGCTTTTTCAATTAAAAAAGCTTTAACAACCATAGTGGAAGCTTTTTGTTTGCAAAGCTTTTTCATATAATTTTGCCATTAAAAAGCTCTACCACTCAAGCTTTTTAATATTTATTATTATTTTATTGATATTTGTATTTATACAAAATAATTAAATGTATCAAGATTTATGAAAAAGCTTAATGAAAAAGCTTTTACTATAGTGGAAGATTTATAAGCTTTTTAATATAATTATGTGGCAATGACATGTCAATTTTTTTTTTTGAAAAAGCTCTTATAAAAAGCTCCACCATTGTGGATGCTCTAAATAACAATTCATGTACCTCCATAAAGTTGATTGATAGATCATATCACAACTTTTATTGTGCATTATGCAAACCGCCGCAATTCTTATTTAAATGATAAAAGACACGGTCTTACATAATAACTCATAAATTACAAATCATAGATATATTTTATTGTGCGAGTTTACTTAACTTGTCACATTTGTTACGTATACATATCTAGCTTATTGTTTAAATAATTTATTAAATTTCATTCTGTGAGCTGAAAAGAAACTACAGGTGCGTACAAGTTGGCCGAAACACGAAAACCAACAAAATATGGGCAATTTGGCTAGTTTTTGCTAATTTGAGAATCTATTAATTTATTTTTATGTAGAATAATATGTTGTCAGGAAAATTTGATTGTTGGGTCCGTTACATATGATGAGACTCATTTTTTGTGGCTAATTTTAATGATGGAAATGATTCGCGTCTGTTGAACAAACAATTAATTGAAAACGAGTCTATGTTATATCTTTTGGATAGGACAAAAAGTAACAGTTTTTATCTCATTGACATAATTATATGTCTTAGTTCAATGCGTGTCAAATATAATACTAAACTATCATGTCTTATTCTACCTACCAAAATAGCCAAAATGGTTTTAAAAACCCAACTTTAATTGTTTCACACTACTTAAGTAGGTAGGTAGAATCCATATGATTTGGTTTAGTTTGGCTAGTTGGGCTAACTATCTAGATTGGTTAACCCGTTATTATAATAGTTCCAAATTGAGGTTACTAGTTTGACCGGTATTTTCATTTTTAAATAAACCAAAGTACACATTGACATCCCTAACCGGAAATGCAAAATTAAAAGGTAATGAAACTAAATTTGTAATTTGAATAATAATGGAGGGATGGTTTTCCAATTGTATCATCACATCAAAAGTAGAGGGGAAATTATGAACATTAACCGAAAGTAGGGGGCTAACTGTAAATTACTTTCGTTGCTATGTTCATCTCCAATGGCGGTTATTGCATCAACTTTGAGCATATATGCATAGAAGCTCCCGCTCAATGGACGCCACACCAGGAAGCGATTCCAAATGGCTCTGTCAACCATTAGCCACGGTTACGCTCCGGCGGATACTTCCAACGGCAGTGATGATTCTCCTATCTACCAACTTCTCCTTGACCGTTGCCGGAGCTTGGAGACAAGTTACGCCAACCTACAAGAGCAATTCAACATGCTCGAGAAAGAACACACATCATCTAATAATCATGGAAACTTACTTCATGAAGAAGTGATTCCTTCACGACCGGGTATGCTGCCGTTCTCAGGTTGGAAAAATGTCCCGGATGTTTTACCGGTGGGGTTTTCGTACAAGAGAGCGTTGGATCAGTTAGGTCATGCGGTTTACGTGAGCAAAGCTATCACCAGAACGATCATTTACTGGTCAGCTATTTTGAAAATTTAAGTCAATTTAGTTGAATTAGTTTCATGTCTCATAAGTTTTTGTTAGAAAATTCGAATTACATTGGGCGGGTTTAACATACAGTAATTAAAAAGGTGTCGCGATTTTCCAATTCGATCGTTTTCGGAAGAATCCAATACGAAAACGTTTGCATCTAAACCGCACCTTAATTTCCACCCCGTTTGATTGATGAATAATGCCATCCAAGTGTTCGATCAAAGTTCACATACGACGTCTCATGTTTCAGGAATCGTTCTGCTGAAAAACTCTTTGGATACGAGGATTATGAGGCACTTGGACAAACAGTCACAGACTTGCTCATATATGATGAGTTTCAAATGTCTTCAGAGAAGATCTTGGCGAGGGTTAGGTCTGGTCAAAATTGGGCAGGTCAGTTTCCTTTCAGGAAGAGATCTGGTGAAACATTTATGGCGTTAGTAAACAAGAGCCCATTATACGAAGATGGTGAGCTTGTTGGTATCGTCACAGTTGCAAGTGATGCAACTATATTCAATAAAATAAAATCAGAAAACCCTAAATCGTATGACGAAGATCCATCTACTGGTCAAACAAGAACAAAGGGATTAAACTTCAAGAAAATTCAATGGCAACCACCACAGCAGTTATCATCTTTTGTTTCCAATCTGGTACTTAATTAATTAGCTTCTCAAGATCACATTTGTACACTTTTGTGGTCCATATACCTTTCTCTTTCTTCAATTTTAAACTAAGTTAAGTTCTTGTTTCTTGAATTAGACATCTAAAGACATCTTGCGAAAAGGTGGAGGGCAAAGTCGTCATTCACGAGATACATCTGTAGACATGGAAGGGAACATCCCAGATATAGAGAAGCCTCCAAAAGCACCTGTAAGTTCCCAAAAAAAAAGCATTTAAAAATGAATTTTGAGATAGTTTTACATCTTAAAATGCAATTTTTAATGCAGCCCACAAAACGAAGTTTTAGTTTTAACCTTTTTAAGAAAACCCCTGGTGGTGAAACTGGAGAAGATGAATTTCCTGAACCATCTAATTATGTATGTATACCTTTTATGCACTTTATTCATACATCAACTTCAAAGATTTCAAGATTCATGTAATGAGAAGTGTTTTTGGGGACAAAATTGTGGGACATGTAGGCAGCAAGAGTGTTTTCAAAGTTGAACATTCAAAGAAGTTCAAATATTCAACAAGAAAGTTCAAGTCGTATCTCAGAAAGCCATAATGCAGTGAACTTGTCAAATGAAGAAAATGGTTTTTCTTTTGAACAGAATAATGGTTATGAGGTGGCAAAACCAGTTGATCACATGGCAATTTCAACTTTCCAATATACAAGAAAAGAATTGGAGGTTGAAAATGACCTAAACTCTGTAGATGATTGTGAAATTAGATGGGAAGATCTAATTTTTAAAGAAGAAATTGGGCATGGTAAGGCTGTCATAAGTCATAACTCATAATAACTAAGTTCTTTTTCTTTTATTTTTATTTTTTGGAAATTATTAAGAAATTTCTTACCTTTTCAGGATCGTTTGCAAGGGTATACCGTGGAATTTGGAATGGATCGGTAAATCCTTGAAGACTGCTACTTTTCATATGTTGAAAAATAAATTCATTTAGTAAATTTTAATCTTTTTGTTGCTCATTGAATCAGGATGTTGCGGTTAAAGTTTATTTTGGTAATCAATATAGTGAAAAGGCTTTGCAGGACTATAATAAAGAGGTATAATCTAGAACTAACATCAAATTAAAAGTTCTTCGTGGTTTAAAAGTAGCGAAAATTACAGAAAAGCTATTATATTCATGGCAATTTTGTGGTTTAACTACTTATATTATATTTTTTCCAATCAAACCAGAAAAATTCCTGGCATTTTTCTAATTTAACCATTTTGACCGGATATACCAGGTCAAACTGGTTTATTTAAAAAATTATCGGTGAAACGTGAGAATAAAATTGTACTTAACTGAGAATAAAATTGTATTTATACTTTATTTTTTCCAATCAAACTTTAAAAGCTTTAGACTTTTTTCCAAATTTGACCGATTATAACACGTCAAAATGGTTAATAAAGTCAAAATGGTTAATTTTGAAAAAATGCCTGAAACTTGTATGGTTTGATTGGATAAAATAAAGTATTAGTGGTTAAAACCAATACTGCCCAAAATATAACAATTTTTTTGTATAAAAACATGAATGTTAATATATTATGCTTGTACTTCAGATTGATATAATGAAAAGACTCCGTCATCCAAATGTGTTACTTTTTATGGGATCCGTATGTTCGCAAGATAAACTTGCCATGGTTACAGAGTTATTACCCCGGTAATAAATAATTATAAATTAAAGATCTTTATAAACCATAATTAGTTTAAATAAGTTAGCTCAAGGAATCCTAACTAATTATTTACTTCATATATTCCTATCAGGGGTAGCCTTTTTAATGTTCTTCACAATAGTGGTCACTCTTTAGATATTAAGAGACGTTTAAGGATGGCCGCTGATGTTGTAAGTTTTTTTTCTTCTCAAATATCAATTATCAAAATTGATAATTTCCAAATATATGAATTAAAAAAAAAGTTTTTTAATTTCTGAGTGTAGGCAAGAGGCATGAACTATTTGCACCACAGAAATCCTCCAATAGTACACAGAGACCTCAAGTCATCAAATCTTCTTGTTGACAAGAATTGGTCTGTAAAGGTAGCATTTCCATTATTACCCTCCTACTAAATGTTGTGTAGATTGTATTTGTTACACATGACATGATTGGACAAGCTTTCTACAGCTATTTTTTATGATAAGGATGTGGAGGGCATTCACGACTTTTCACTATTGAGAACAAGTTCCCGTCCCATCTTTAAGGGTGGGAATAAAAGTTTCAAATTTTGTCCATTGACATCAATCGCAGTCCTACCTCCAATACTTGACACAGTACAAACTGTTATATCCTGTCTGTCTGTCAAACTGTCATGTCTTGTCTTGTCCATCAAAAAAAGTACAAGCTGTTCTGTTATGTCATGTCCTGTATTGTATTGTGTTGTATAGTTATTTTTTTATAATCATGACAAAAGCTACTTTTAAATTATTATCAGGTTGGAGATTTTGGGTTGTCAAAGTTAAAACATGCAACCTTTTTGACGGCTAGATCAGGGAGAGGCACGGTAAAAATCTTCTCTTTTACTATTTTCTCAATAAAAAAAATCATTTTATTGCGACTTGCATATATATGTATATATATATATATATATATATATATATATATATATATATATATATATATATATATATATATATATATATATATATATATATATATATATATATATAAACTTTTTTATGTCATATATTTTGCAGCCTCAATGGATGGCACCCGAAGTTCTTCGTAACGAACCTTCTAACGAAAAGTGAGCTCCAAATGTCTATTTTTTATATATTATACAACAAATCAACCTTTTTTTCTATAATGTGCTAATGGATTTTTTATTTTTTTTATTTTTGTGTGAATGGACAGATCTGATGTGTTTAGTTTTGGTATCATACTTTGGGAATTAGTCACACAATGCATCCCTTGGAGCAATATGAATCCCCTACAGGTATGTGGTCCCCACATGTTTGTCCTAACAGTAAGAAGCTGAGAATCCATAAACGAGTCTGTTCACTAAATTAATGAACTCCAATGTTCCATAAGAAATAATAAAACTATAGGTTATACATTTTTTTCGATGACTCAAACTTATAACTTTCTTGTTACAAAAACTTAACTTTTTACAAGTGTAAATCAAATTTAGTTTTACAATTTTAACTTTCACTTGGTAATAGTTTTTATTTTTTATTTTTTTAAAGGTTGTAGGAGTTGTGGGCTTCATGGACCGGCGGTTGGACTTACCTGAAAATATAGATCCATCTCTCTCCTCTATTATCCAAGATTGTTGGCAAAGGTGATATACATTTACATTGTTCCCTTTTAGTTTCATATTTTAAGGTTAAATGCAAGAAATAGCAACGTACTTTCATCGATTTTATAAAGTATAGTATCCTTCTTCCCTTTTTTATTAGATCATTGTACTTAAAAAAATCTACCCATTATAGCAATGTCATCCAGATACAAAGAAACTTTTGTTGCTATAATTGGGTATATTTTTCTAAGTACTGTCTTGAGAAGAAAAAGATTTAAAAGTACAATATTTTAATAAAGAAATGACAGTACAATGATGTAATATGCAAATAAATGAATGTCAAGTCAGACTGACTTTCATTTTATTTTGTGAACTTAAAACATGTAGCAACCCGGCGCTTCGTCCGTCTTTTGAGAGCATTATGAAAAGACTCCCGAGCATAATCCAAAATGTTAATTAAAGGGAAAGATCTTTTTCGATGCATGGTAATTGTTTCTTTTTACGGGGTTATTTTCGGAATTAAGAGGGTTTTTGTTGTTAATGTAACTTTATATGATAGGGTGAGATTGACATTTATGTAACATTTATATACATGGTCTAAAAGTTCTTAAAAAATGGCTTTTCGACCTTTACTTGTTATAGGGTGGCGGGGTTGCCTAATAATTTATATAATAGTATAATTAAAAGATATTGTTATTGTAAATACACGATTTTCGAACTATTTTAAACTTGTTTTTAGTAGTGTATATGTAGTATTGCACTGTACATATGCTATTAGCATTGATATATTTTGTAAGCCCACAACTTTCGTGTTCTTGGCCCAACGTACTCGTGTAAATGTCTGTATATATTTTGAGGAATGAGAATCGGTATCATTAATTCATTATCATGGTATCCTTCTCTCTATTTCCTCTCTACTATTTGATTCTACCTTTCTCTCTCCTATCTTCGACAGTATCATTTCCCTTCTGCTCTCGCTCGACGACAACACTAGCCAACGTAACACCCAACATTATCATCATGACAATAAAAGAAACCTCTGAAAAACGCTTTACAATAACAAACATGAAAGCTTATGTACCACTCGCGCTATATCTAAACTTGCTTAACTACGATGCATGATATGGGCTTTTTGAAATAGACTGCATGAGTATCAATGTCTTGGACAGTCTCATCGACGTTGGGCCTAGCACACCTGATCCACGATGGACAAAAGTTGATTCATTAGTGAAGCTTTGGATTTATGGAATGATTAGCAAAACTGTTGCAGATGGTTCTCAAGAAAGATCTTACAGCAAGAGACGTTTGGAAGAGCCTTGGGGACTTATTTCGTGACAATAAAGACGTGCGGGCAATGCAACTTGAAAGTGACCTATGCATTACTTAACTTGCCGGTCTCTCTATCACCCATTACTGCGAACGTATTGAAGTGATCTCCGATTTACTCCCCAACATTGACAAACCTGTTCCCGAAAAGAACTTTGTCACATATTTTATCAACGGTCTAAGTCGTCGTTCCTACAAGCACAATCCATGCTTCTACTTAAGGAAACATGTCTCCACTGTTGACCAATTCAACTCTGGTTCCACATCGCTACAATAGTTATGTTCTTACCGTACTGTACATTGGGAACAACGATCGCCAGGATCAGGGCTCTAACCGCCGTAGAGATTGCAATCAGTGGCGGAGACTCAACTGGGGTCCCTTTAAAACTAAAAATTGTCTGCTAATCAAACATATGAAAAATTGTCTATTAGAAGAGAGATAGAGAAGAGAGACTTGAACCCCAATACATTTTGCTTAAATTTTCAGAAAAAAGGAGTGGGTGCCAGGAAGTAAAAGATGATGGCTATGCATTAACAAAAAATAATATATATATATATATATATATATATATATATATATATATATATATATATATATATATATATATATATATATATATATATATATATATATATATATAATGAAAATTTTTTTATCAAGGGGGGTCCATGGACCCACTCATTGCACACTGCCTCCGCGGCTCCGCCAATGATTGCAATAATGACATAATACTTGTCGAGGGAATGGCCACCTCCAAGACAGCTGACGACCACGCTTTGGACTCGCTTATCCATAGCGGTGTTGAGGCACCCCCTCCTTGGTCTCTTTCACCAACAACAAGCGTCGACCCTACAACAATGGGCTACCGCATGGCCTAGTAGCTCGCCACAGTCGTTGCCTACTTGGGCTTATAGTAGCCTACAAATCTGCCTTGCCAGCAACAGCATGCAGGCCCTCAGCCTGGTGCGTTTGTGTCCTATTTGACAGCCTTTAACCATGGCCCATTACCGACTCCTCGGTCTCGTTAGACCAACCCACGACTCTTCCCCAGATTTTTCACATATTGTCACTAAATGACCCACCTACGACCTACTAGTTCATAGACAATGGTCTCTCAACTCATCTCACGTCGGACACGTGTAATCTCTCCTTTGTTTTTAAGAAGCACAATATTTCGTTCATCCTTGTTGGTGACGGTTTATCTATACCCGTCACCGTCATCGATATTGGTCATGACCTTTTGTCAAACCCAAACCCACACCCACCACTACACCTCCATAATGTCCTTGTCACACTTAAATTTATCAAGAACTTCATATATGTTCGCCAATTACTCATGATAACAAATGTAGTATTGGATTTGACAAGTTTGACTTTTTTATGAAGGATTTTAAGACCAAACACACTCACCTCTGTTGTGACAACACTAAAGAAGTGTACCCCTATTTACTTATCTAAGTCCCCACTTCTATAATGCTTCTATCTTTTAAGCCTTCCACTTGGCACCAATTAAAGTCTCGTTCATCGTGGGAATGACGTTCTTCATGTTATAATTTCTCTCCAATTTAATTCCATGTAGTAAAGTCAAGTCTCATGTACTTTGCCACGCATGTTAACTTGGCAAACACACTCGACTTCCATTTTCTAGTTCAAGTAGTTTTTTTGCACATCTCTTTGATTCAATACATTCATACTTGTGAATATCTTCTATCTCTAGTGTTTGGTGGCTTGAAATATTATGTAATCTTTCTAGATCATATACCATCATTATGTATAGGTGTACCATTAGCATCGCAAATGTGATGCTTTATCTAAATTCTTACTTTTTGTGTGTTTGTCAAAACCTAATTCAATATGGAAATCAAAGCTTTCCAGTAAGTAAGTCATGGTGGTGGGTTTGACAATAATGCTCTCCACACCCTCTTTGACCAAAACAACATTCATCTTCGACTCTCATGCCTAAAAACTACCCAATAAAACGGTAAATCAGAACAGCCCTTGACAGCCCCTCTCACCCTCTTGCAACTCTATGCCACCCTCCACTCTGTCCCTGATCACACTACTAGCAACCCTACCACCTACCTCCACCGAAACAATCTCTCCACTACCATCCTTCCTATGGCCACTCGTTCTAAAATAGGCATTTCTAAACGCATACAAAAATTAAATCTCCACACCTCCACACTCTCACCAATCCCTTGTTCCTATGTCCAAGCCCCCCCCCCCAAGATCCTAATTGGTAACGACTATGCTCGACAAACATAATGCTCTTCTTAAAATAAGACTTTGGTGCTTATACTCAGACCCATATGCATTAATACTGTGGGTGTGTACCAAACCATACAAACCGCCCACACC
The DNA here is from genome assembly GCA_023525715.1 of Cichorium intybus. Taxonomy (NCBI): domain Eukaryota; kingdom Viridiplantae; phylum Streptophyta; class Magnoliopsida; order Asterales; family Asteraceae; genus Cichorium; species Cichorium intybus. The sequence continues at coordinate 23,272,299 of CM042017.1, read as the reverse complement.
GCACCGCATAATGTGGTTTTGAAACTCTGCGGTGTGGTTTGTAGTTTGCAATTTTTGTAAACCGCACTATGTGGTGCAGTTTGCGGTTTATAGTCATGAAACCGCGGTTCAAACCGCACAGCACTATATATATATATATATATATATATATATATATATATATATATATATATATATATATAATGGAATTTACCGTATTAAAATCGCATGAACAGTCCGCACCAAACCGCACCACATAATGCGGTTTAGAACCTTTGCGGCGCGGCCTGCGATTTCAAAAAAATTCAAACCGCATATGCAGACAGCACCGCATCGCACACACCCCTAATTAGTACTATTCACTCCATGTGGTTGTTCTAACACAAATTCAATGCTGACGACTTTCTTAGTCGGTACAAAATCGTCTTATGACAAATTGTAGAAGTCAATACACACAAGGGTTAACTGTGAAGAGACTTTTAGTCCATGGTGAAACTAGCCACCATACGCATTTTACTTGGTCTCACTATTTCTTATCATTGGCCTGTTTATCGTCTCGATGTTAAGAACGCTTCATCCACGACCACCTCTCTAAGACAGTTTATATGCATCAACCCCCCGAGTTAACTGATCCACGCTATCATCATGTATGCCACTTACAAAAGTTCTTATATAGCCTCAAAATAGGACTGAGGATCGACCTGGTTTTAGTGGTTTGCTCCTCATTCCTTATAACTCAGTTTTACATAGCAAAACTGATATGTTCTTGTTTATTATTAGGCATGGCAATGACATACAAAACTTGCTCCTCTATGTGAACGATATCGTCCACACAACGTCTTCATTACGTCTCGTGTAACAGATTATAACATTCTTAAGCTATGAGTTCGCCATGACTAATCTAGGACCACTCAGTTTTTTTCTTGGGATGTTTGTTACCCGAAACACTACATGCATGTTCCTTTCCTAAAAGAACTATGCAACTGAAATTCTTGAACATGCAAACATGCTTACTTGCAATGCATCGAAGACTTTGGTTGACTGTAACTCTAAACTTGGCCATCCATTAATCTAGTTTTTTATTTAACGATGTATCATAGTCTTGCAAGGGCATTACAGTACCTCACTTTCACCCGACCAAATATCTCGTTTATTGTGCAACAAACTGCCTATGTATGCACGATCCACAGGGGACATATCTTCATGCCTTAAAACTATCATTCACTACGTTAAAGGGACCACTGACCATGATCTGTAGCTATATGTGTCTTCGGGGACCAACACCACACTCACGACCTACTAGGATGCTAATTAGGATGGTTGCTTGATAACCAGACAATGATACTTATCTGGATATACTGTGTGTTTCTCGGGGACAACATAGTATATTGGTCGTCTAAAAGGTAACACGTCATATCTTGCTCAACTGCTGAAGTAGGGTACTGAGTTGTAGCAAACGTCGTTGCTACATATCTTCTATGTGAGCTACATTTATCGCCTCGCACTGCCTTTCCGCTCTCACAAAATTAGTGCAATCTACATGATCGCCATTCGCCAACCCCGTTCAACATCAACAGACGAAACACAGCGAGTTCGACATACACCTTGTTCGTGACAAAGTTGCATTTGGTCACATTCGTGTACATCATGTTCTATCTCAGTACTAGTTCGTGAACATCTTCACGAATGGGCTTCCTTCTATGTTGTTTTCCGAAGTCTGTTCCAGCTTGAGAATCCATCATCTTACTGCTCAAATCGTGGGGCCATATTAGTGTATATGTAGTGTTGTACTATATATATGTTATTAAGATTGGTGTATTTTGCAAGCCCATAACTTTTGTGTTATTGGCCCAGCCCATGTATATGTCTGTATGTATATACTTTGAGGGATGAGAATTCAATATTATTATAGGAAGGTACTTATGATTTTAGTTTTCGGTGTTTATTGAAAATGTAATATTATTTATTAATTAGTATGTTAACGATAAATTATGATTTAGACTAGTTTAATTATATATATATATATATATATATATATATATATATATATATATATATATATATATATATATATATATATATATATAAAATTAAATGACTCATTAAGTAAATTCTTATGAATATTGGTCAAAAAGCTTTAGGTTTTTAAATGATTAATTACAGAGACAAAGTTTTTGGCTTTTACATTCCCGTGGTCTTTGTCATGTTTGGATGTGATTTTCGGGACCAAACATGTAAAATTTATTATTTGAGATCAGGTTATCATTTGTGATAAAAAGTGGCATGATGTTTTTTTTATGATTTGTAATTGTAATAATCAGACATGGTGGTGTTAAATGACTAACCATTTAAGAAATGATGGTGTTAAATGAACTAATATAGATGGAACATTTTGGCATTTCGCTACCATATGAGTGGATGATGGTTCATCTAAGATCATCATTTAAGAAAATAACACGACTGTTAAGATACCGATCTTAATGTTAAAATCTTACGATATTAAGATCCTACAAGCAAAAAATCATATTGATCATATTGGAATCTATCTGAAGCAAGATCTATAGTAGATCTATAGTATACTGAGTACTTAGGGTCCCACCTAGGATCTTACGATCCTAATCTGATCAGATCACACATCTTTATTCTTTATTGTACATATGAGCCTAAAAAATCCATCAATTGATGTTGAAATTAAGTATCATAGGGCATAGGAAGTCTTATAGAGCATCATCACTGCATTCATTCATCTTGTATTAGACTAAACATAATGACACTCATAATATTATTTTTAAGATCTTATATCTTTTGTTGTCTACATGATCATTTTGATCTTGTTTATTTTTAATAGCTTAGATGTTTGTTTTCTATTTTGTGGTTTGTAACAAAGATTATGGTTTATGGATCAGTTAAAATTGATTCCTCTATTGATGTCTTAATCAACATCAATTTATAATTAGTCTCTATACATAAAATATTACAAGAAATTAAAAATTAATTTATTTTAATAAGATCTTTCGACACAGATCGGATCTTGCTATCACAATTTTATAACACGTACAACGATCTAAAACAAAATCCAATGCGACGAAATTGAAAAATAGATTTGAAAACAACCAATTTCATAATTAAATTTTAACAACATAAATCCGAAAACGGGCCAAATCCCAAAGGATATAATATTGACCATTGACTGGGAACATATTGGTCAACCATTTCGGCACAGGGGTCAATGCAACGTGGGTCTAACAAAGTTCCACGTGAAAGTGTGAAACAACATCATGGAGGCCTTTGTATATGGTTATTGATATCTTAAGATCAAATTTTATTTCTTTTATTAGTGATAAAACAAATATAGTACTATTTTAACAAAAAAAAAAGTATTATAATATATTTTTAGTTATTATTTTTAACGTTAACACTATTTTTTATTATAGAAACTTAAAATACAAAACAATAAACTTTAAATTTTATTAGATATTTAAAAATCATTTTCAATATTAGATCTTTCTAATACGACTCATAATCTAATCATAAATTGTATCAACTTGTCAAACGAAACTTGAACCATCAACTCATTAAAAAAATTATTTTTTTATTTTGATATTGGATATTTGGTTTAGTATTAGGCTCTCAATCATAGTTTTGTTATACTAGATTTTTGATAAATTACTTTTTTAGTTTTGACATAAATATTTTATAATTTATATGTAAATGTTAGTTTGGTAATTAATTTATGTTGATGTTTGGAAATGTTGTGTGTAAATAGTAACCGGTTGGTTGGAAATATGTTTCATAGTGCATTTCCGGATCATTCTCCTTTCTTTTGTTATATTCAACCTTTAGTTATTCCTACAAATCTAACACCGTTTCTTTAAATTCGTGCATTTTTTTTCTTATCGGCTATCTTACACAATATCATTCATATGTTGCCATTAAACTAAATATTTCTGAGTACAATAGTGTGTGGGTAGAGATTCTTTGGAAACCTTTTTATGTTTGGAAGTGGACTGTAGAAAACGGTGGATCAGTGTATGTGCAAAATACATGTTAAGATCAAGGGCCCCACGTTCTAGGAACAGATTTGTAGGCTGTCACGTCTATATCATATCACCTGTATAAGGCTATACCCATGTGTTCTTCTATGTCGATTAAAAATTCCTTTTTAAATACCGTATATTTATAAAACTTAATTAATAAAACAATCAGACTAATGATAATAAGATTGCATGCAAAATTAGACAAACTGAAACTAAAACGATAAATATTGATAGCAGAATTATCATATTTTTATAGAACTAGTAATGTTGTTTTGGATAAGAATTCTGATGTAATAACAACTTTGTTATTTGTTAATCATTATGTCTGGATTATTACCTTTTTTGTATTAAACTATTTTAAAATAATAGCAAACATATAATCATAAAATATAATATTACTTTAAACTAATAGTGTAACAATAAAATTGTTCCAAACTTATAATGTTTTGATTTTATTTACATTTTGTCCTTACAAGTCTTAAACCCTATATTTAAAACATGCCCAAGAATCTTATTGACACATTGAATGGGAATATGGGATAGGAGGAGGCAGATGTCGAAAGTGGTGCTTTTTTCGCAGGTCAACGATTGCGTCACTTATATAACCTCCGGCATATGTAAAACGAGAGGACAATAAGTCGTGGTAAGCAGTAAGATAGAAACATGAATAAATCAAAAATACAAGCAAATGTATTTGATAACTTGCAAAAAGAGCAAACTGAATAATAAGTCAATGTGAGCAATAGAGATAAAACATGAATAAATTGGACTATAAACATTTGCAGGAAGCACATATCAACAATAAAGATAATAAAACAAAACATACAAAGGATGGGCAACTCATCTACTAAGATGTTTAACATTCACTACCCCTAGTATGAGGTAATCTACTCAAAAGAGCAAGCTACTCCATATCTAGCATCACACTATCTCTCACTTCCTTGTAAGGCGTCATTTCCTCCTCTTATCATCAATCCCCATCGACCCAACCCTCTTTATTGTCGTCGATGGTAGCCTCCTACGGACATGTCCATACCACTCAAACGTCTTTGCCTATTTATCGGTGATCACAACCTCTCTCAAATGGATAGCTAATAGCCGCATTTGGTATCCTATCCTGTAGTGGTCTACGACAAATTCATCTCAGAATCTTCATTTTTGCTACTTCCATCTTCCTGTTATGAATCTTATTGTCACATAAAACTCACTTCCACTTTAATCATTCCGTAGTTATGCGTTCAGTAACATCTACCTCCACACCCCTCTATGTATATAGACGAAAACATATGTGATATAATTTTTAATATCTCAAAATTTTAGATAGAAAAGGAATAAGAAATATATTGTTGGCGAGTATCCGCAAGTAGAGGGCTAATTTTTCGGTGTCTAATTCTAATCTTAAATAACATATATTTAAAATTGTAAATTGAAATTAAAAAACAAACAAAATGTCCACCGCCAAAACTAAGAATAAAACTTGTACCCCCAACAACTTCTATTTATTTATAAAAAACACACAAAATGAAGACCATACTCTCTCCACCATAACTTCTCCTCTCTCTCTCTCTCTCTCTCTCTCTCTCTCTCTCTCTCTCACTAAAATCGTAAAATGCATTGCCACACAAACTACTTGCCGGAGCTACTCTCAATCCACCGCCGTTAACCACATTTCAATATGGGGAAGGCGTCGAATTTCTTCAAATCGCTCCTGGGATTCAGGACCACTGAAACCCCCGCCACACAATCGGCACGTTCAGAGTCAAAACAACCGAAGCGGCGGTGGAGTTTTGTGAAATCGCACAGAGAGACTCCCCGACGTCTCCGTGCCACTTCCAAATCTGTCGATGAAACCTCACTCCAGAGTTACCATCGTAATCGAACCGACAATGAAGATCCGAACAAGCATGCGATTGCTCTTGCTGCGGCCACCGCCGCAGTAGTCGATGCAGCCGTAGCAGCAGCTCAGGCGGCGGCGGAGGTAGTACGGATAACCAGCAGAACCACCGGCTACGGTGCTCGCGAGGATTTGGCTGCTGTTAAAATTCAATCATGTTTCCGAGCTTATCTGGTACGTAAAACCTTATTCATATCGTTGGTGGGTAATTTTGTCATTTGGCAATAAGAACAATATGAATTTTATTTCACTAAATTAAGTTCTTTTTTTGTACAAAATAAAACGAAAGTTTTATAATTATAATCATAATAAAACCTTTATTACGTAAAGAGCTTGAAATTTTAATAAGGAAAAAACTTACTGATGAAAAAGTTTTATAATAGTTCTTTTAATTTTAATAAATTGATTGAAAAATATCAAATTAGAATGTCTTTAACATATCCGTTTTTAGTAATTGATCAGAACTTTGAGGTGAATTTCGATCCATTTCCTAATAAAATTTTTATTTGTATCCATAATGGTTCAAATATGGTAAAACGTATTCAAATAGTTATAAGATTTTCAAGTATTTGTTGTATACTTTAATAATTAGCTTTTGTGATCATATCTATATCTAGTTATATAAAAAATTTAAAAGTAACGGACTTTTATTTTGAGGATAAAAGGGTCAAAAAGTCATGCCAAATATGTAATTTAATAGCAAGGGGCCTAAAAGATATACTGAAATTTAACAACTAAATCTCTTATATAAATTTTAAATTACAAAATAATCCTTTAAGCACCGACATAAAAACTATGTTCTATAAGTTTGGAGTCGACTATAGTCACATTACATTTATGTGTAATTTGACCATTATAAAGAGACAAAAAAGAATTTTTTAGGTCTTACAACATACTTATTGTTAATACGGATATAATTTCTATATATTTCTTTTAATAATCAATCTTACCTTAAAAAATAAGTAATTTTGTCAAACGTGATTATTATTACTTAAAAGAATCTAAACAAAAGAAAATACGAAATAACAGTGCTACCTAACAATGTTCCAAAGAATGGTAAATAGTGCAGCAAAAGTTGTACCTTATTTTACCCGGTACTATGTACTGCATTGTGATATAACATGATGCGCTGCCAAAGGTACAATTTAAGATTCGAAACAAGTTTATGATTGTATCCAAAAGAACTCCTTTTCAACATCTACAAGTATTTAATGCAAGAACAATAAAAGTTTTACTGTTGTTTTGGATAAAAGAAAATAATATCTTTTTTAGAGCGGTATATTAAACTACTAGCAAGAAGTTAATAAAACCGTATTACAAAATAATAATAGCTTCAGTTCATTATGTAATCCTTATAATTACTACAAATCCATGCGATATTACAATATATTTTTGAAATATGAGGAAGAGCACTTTTAGTGGAGAACTTATTATTATTTAAAAATGTTCTCAAAATTGTTAATATTTTTTTAAGACAATTTTCTTTGGATGATCACAAAGATGACCAAAAACAAACCTTCAAAAGGAGGAGGAAAAATAATTTTATTAAAAACACTATTATGTCACAATATATAAACTATTTGACAATATATAAATGAACAATTTTGTAATACATGAACGAAAATTTCCTTTTCTTAAAGATCGATTAGGGAGAGAACGTTCCAAAAACTTTTTTTACAACATAATATGATCGCTGATCATATTATTAAAAGCCTCTATAGAAAAAGAAATGCAATAGCTAAATGATAGATGAGCCATAGCCATAAACCTTATTTACAATGTGTTTGACAAAACTAACTGGTAGATAGTAGCTAATAGCCGGAAGCTGTAGATTTTATTTGTATATAATATGAATGAAAATTTCCTTTTCTTAAAGATTGCTTCTGGAGGAATAATATGTTTGGTGATCATATTATTAAAAGCGTCTATTTAGAGTGTTTGACAAAACTAGCTGATAATTAGTAGCTAATAACTAATAGTAGGAAGCTGGAGATTTTATTTGTGTATAAGTGTTAGAAAAACGTAGTTGTTAAATTTTATACGTGTACTATATATAAAAATTAAAAGTCAAAAGCTCCTAAAAACTACTTGTATATAATCTTTAATAATATTTAATTTTACTTTTCTACCTAAATATCCACACATGACTTCCTTTATTTAATAATATTTAATTTTACTTTTCTACTTATATAAAATATTTAAATCTTTATTACTATTTCATTAATTAGGGTATCATATTATATTTATATGTTAATGTCATATTATTATTAATGGGATATACCCCCCCTCACATTTCTTAGATGGGCATAAGGCCTGGTGGGCAAACTGGATACACAACCAACCTTAATCCGGATACATAGACAATCTGACTACATAAACAATCAAGATATAAGAAGATCGGATACTACCCTGGTAGCCCACTAGGAAATAAACAATTGTATTAAAGAGTGTTCATCAACCCATCCGACCATATCCACAAGAAAATCGGGGTATAGATCTCAAACAGTACCAAAATCCCCCAAAAAACAGCCTAAAGGACTACCTTGAATATTATTATATAAATAGCAACACAAAGCCTCTCCTTACACAAATAGTATTTGGCGTAACGACACATGTCCTTCCTTATGACAAACCACAATATAAATAGCTTCATAGATCAAAGGCAAGGAGCGAGACAAGAGAGGTTCAATAAGAATCTAGTTATTCTACTACTATAACACTTCAATCCGATATCCCTAACTTAGGCATATGACGTATGTTTAAAAAGTAATAATTAAAATGCGTGAGCAACATCTTTTTTAAGGGAAAATGGCACAAAGCCCTCGTATTTACATATTTTCAATGGTTTTACCTTAACATCAATTGTTTTGTGTAGAATCCTGAAAGTTTCAAATGTTTTTTTCTTCAATATGACATATATCATGTTACATCTGTCTTATGGCATTACCATTACCTCACACACTCTCTGTCACATTAGTACCATGTGGCTATCACCACCTCACTCTCTCTCGGCGTCATCTATTTCTCTCTCATCAAATATGAATTACACAGAGATGACACATTATCCGTTCAAACACTCTAGTGGTGATGAATATAGATTTTGATTCAGTTCGAGTATATTACTTATTTGTTTAAACACTCCAATAATGGTAAAGATAGACTTTGATCCGGGATGGTTTTGATTCTCAATGTGGATATCAACTTTTTCTTTGATTCAATATATCAGGGATGTGTTTTGATTCGGCTCGAGTATCTTGCTCCATCGCTCTAGTTCTTGGCAAATTGTTGTATCTATGTGTTTTAATACATAGTTCGGATAAATTAGTGCTTTGTTTAGGTTGTTTTTTGATCCAATCTTGAATCCAATGATAGGATCCACTTCAAGAAGTGATCTATTGGTACAAGATAAAAGTCAAAGGAATCTTACAAGCACACAATAAAGCGCTCAAATTCTATCGTTTGATTTTATTTTCATCTTCTTGATGAACTTGTAAGCTTGATTTCATTGATTCTCCTAGAGCATCCTAGTTAATCGACATACAAGCCGAGTGTCCAAGCCTTGGAATGATGTTATATTCTTTAGTCATCAATTTAAAGAAGAGACAATTAGACAATAGTAGTCCACAACCCGATATGTCGGGTCTCCATTTCATCAAACAACTCATGTGCTTCATTTAAAGATCTTTATTTGACAGATGTATCGAACAATGTATTCTCGACTAATAATTAGAAAAAAGCCTCTTCCTTTGTACATAGAATGAATCTTTCTTCCTAGAAATATACCTCAAAGATCCCCACAAGAAAGTAGGACACAAGAAATTATGATCAAATCCAGATCAATTCCTAGTTTTTCATTTGATATTAGCATTGATCAAATCAAGTCATTGCCATATACAATCGTGCCCGCATCAAGTGTTAAGCTAAAAGATTGCAACATCATCCTACAAATCTCCAATGCATTATCCAACATCTGGTTTTGTACCTAAACAACAATACATTCCATGAGACATCTCTATTATGCATTTTATCAAACACCTTGCGACCTTCTGGTAACCAATCACATTTCCCATAGATTGTGGTCAGTCCATTCAATGCAAAAGGCATCCATATCGATGTTAGTTAAAATGAGGTACATTGTTGGTTTTGACCTTGACTCACGTTTGACTTTTCACCACATCTAGATCAATTACCTTTGATTTTGCCTCCTTGCACCCCAACCTTTATTTACGAAATACACTGTTATTTTCAGTAAAACAAAATTAAAGATTGAGTCAAAATGAGCCAAACTCATCTCATCGACCTTTGATATTAGGGTAAAACTCATAAAAATATGTAAATGTGAGAGTTTTTGTGCCAAGTTATCCTTTTCTTTTTTCTATACATGAAAATGCATTAGTTGGATATAATAATAAAAAACCTTATGAAAAGGTTTATGTATTGTAACTTTATTGCAATAGGTTTTTTATAAAATAAATATTAGTAAAAATTTAATATGACAAAAATGTTCCATGGCACTAAAGTAGATATTCGTGATATACTACTGGTATATGCATTGAGGTTAAGGCCAGTGAGGAATTTATAAAGCAAAACTTGTTAAATAAATAAAATTACATATTTCTTGAAAAAAAACCCCGTTAAACAATATCACGTATTTCAACAAAAAAAAAAGGTTATGAGAACTAAAAGTTTGCATATATCTCTATATTCGTTCATTCGTTGTGTTTCTCATGAGCTTTACATATCCACATGAAGTCATGAACTTTTCTCTCGCCATGAATATAACAGACAGTGACATTTTATTTTGTACAATTATTGTAATACACGATGATATGTGACCCATGAACTTAATGTTTTTTGTTTTATTAAGGTGGCTGGTAAGTTGTCATAGTCTTCCTACTAAAATCTAGCTCCCTTCATAAAACCACCTTTCAATTTGTTTGCTCATTTTCTGGTTTTAACAAAATCTTATCATCCACAATTAAATGCACAAAAGATTTTAGGCGTATCTTTCGTTGACGTGGCATTAATATATTAGCTCTCATGTTTCTTTCACATGTGCACTCAAATAAACTGTTCTAAACTTCTAATGACAAATTGTATTCTTATTTTAGAAAATTTTATATTCAAAGCTGATATTAAGGAGTAGTTCATAGTATTAATTTATAAAAAAAAAATTGTTGAATTTTAATTGGAATTTTAGGCAAGGAGAGCATTGAAGGCGTTAAAAGCATTGGTGAAGCTTCAGGCGGTGGTGAGAGGTCATATTCTGAGGAAACAAACCGCCGATATGATGCGGCGTTTGCAGGCCCTCCTCCGTGCTCAGGCACGTGCACGTGCACTCCGGTCCCACTTCTCCGATTCAACCACCAAACCTTCCTCTAATTTTCACCACCACGTATGTACCATTTTTTCCCTTTCCCCCTCCATACTTTTATTTTATTTTATTTTAAATTTGAATTCCAAATAATAATGTAAACTTGAGGTACAAAAAAAATCTTAGTTTTATAACACTTTTTTGTCTTATTACATTCGTTACAATCTCAGTAACATAATACAACCTTTTAAAAACTAAGTTTAATAATTTGCAGGGCCCACCGACTCCCGAAAAATCCGAACATTTTCCACGTAATAAACACGACTATCGTTCTACGTCAAAGGTATTTTATTTTAAATTCTAATTTTTTACAATTTTTTTTAATTAACCAACCACCAAACGCAGAGAAACAACTCAAAACATTACACCTCAACCGACCACGAATATGACAAAATAGTCGAAATCGATACGGGAGGACACGTTATACCAACCAAAGGTAAAAAGTTCTTTCAACCCGACCAAATCATTTTCGGGCATAGTCAAAGTTTGACCACTTCACGAGGGTCAACGGTCCAACCGACTACTTCACGAGGGTCAACGGGTCAACCCACGGGCTCGAGCCCTTGTGCATCTTGTGAAGTTAATTCGTTTACAAGTGAGGCTGCATCAAGGAGTTGTGTTAGTGGGTACTCGGACCACCCAAACTATATGGCTAATACTGAGTCGTCGCGGGCTAAGGTTAGGTCACTAAGTGCTCCAAGACTAAGGGGTCAGAATGAGGTTTCTAATGTGACTAAGAGAGAATACGGGTCGGGTTTGCAATGGGTTACGACAGTGCATGATCATAGTTATCCTAGGAAGGCGTATTCGGGCTCAGGCAGGCTTGATAGGCTTGGGATGCCGATTTATGATATGGAAGAAAGTGAATATTGTGCTCGTTATTGGAATTGATCCTTTTTGTAAAGGGTTGGTAGGTTTGAGTTTGTTGTTATATATGTATTTACCATGTAAAAGACGACATCGATAAGAATCGTCGAAGGTTGCTTTCGAGACAATGAAATACGCATTATTTTAGGACAAACTCGATTAATAGTTAAAATTTTATAGTTGTTATTTGTTGGAGGTTAAAATATTACTCATGAAGATAACAAAAGCTTACTATCGACCTGGATTCTTAAGCCATTTGCAATCCTAACACAATTTTCTACAGAAAAATGGTGCAAAAAGTATTTTTACACGAAAACATTTCATTTAAAATGTGAATTGCAAATATAATGTGATTGTACGACAAATTTGGACAATTATATTAAAAGAATAAGTGGCTAAATATGAGGATGACATGATGGTAATTAATTAGAAAAAAATTAATTGCTTTTTATTTTAAAACAACTAATAATGGTAAATTAGTCAAATTTGTTAACAACAAATTATAGAGAGTGAAATATTTAAGGGATACATATGGACACTATAGACCTGCAATTTCCTTTATTTTTGGAAAGGGAATTTCCTTAACGAAGGTTTCCGGGTCAACTTTCGTGCACTGACTAATCCCTGACTGCGAGTATGAGACTTTTACCTCATAACCTGGTGTCACTGCAGGTGAATCTATCGTGTGACTGTAAGAATAAATCCAAGCCATTGATAATATTAAATCAACTAAGGGTATTATCGTATTTGGTCTATCAAATCAATTATTACCCATATCAAATCCCCATAAGTTAAAAAGCTTAATCACTATCATTATTTTTAAATCCACTATTTTAGGCAATTCCAATTAAATCCTTGATCATTTTTCCATATGTATCCCCGATCATCATTATATTGAAATTCATTTATTCCTATGCAACTCTTCATCGTCATCATTGAACTTCAACAACTATGAAACTCAAGAATCGTTTTCATCATAATCGGACTCAAGGACATGTTTCAAGGAAAATCATCACCAAGCTCGATGATGATTTTTCAAAATGTTTTGTGAAATAAGAAGCAGGTGTGTCTCATTCAAGCACCCCGTCGATTTCAAGTATGCCTTTAAAATATGAATATATATTCCTTGAATTATTCTTTTTTGATTCAAAACATGATTCCAAAAAAAAGTTTTAGGAAATAAAAATGTGCAAGTCAGTTCGACAATCTTACAAAAATGTATCACATTCTTGTAAGAATACTTAATATTTTGATATAAGTTTGTTTAATAACTTTATATATTTACAAGAATACTTTACCTTCTTTTAAAAACGATTTAAAGTCGGTAGAGAATAGATGAAATTCAATTTTATTTAGAGTGATTTTCTTTCAAGAATGTCTCACTTGTAAGTTGTATACCTAAAATCTGATTGTTTTCTAATACAAATTCCTAATTATAAATTCGTATTCTTTGCATAATAATTTTTATTCTTTGAATGTAAAATTTACTCATTAATCAATAGTATGCCCTAAATTACTATTATCATGGTGTATATTCGTCTAATATTCTAACATATTCTCATATGAATATTTTGAACTCTTAAATGTTTGTGTCCATTATTCTGTCAGATTTTCACAAAAATGTTATAGGTAAAACATTGATTTTCATATTATTTATGAAAAGAATGTTATATTTAAAACAACATATTCATGTTATTCTAAAATTTAAAATGAAGATGTGTTTTTTCAAAAATTGATATATTTGAAGAAGAAAAGTTGATTCTTTCAAGAATGACATTTTACATACACATACATCTTATATTCTTTCGAAGATTTTATTTTATAAAAAACATTTATATTAACGGGTGACATATAATCTGATTTTTTTTCAAAAATCTAGAGTTTTATTTTTTTTATTAATAGTTTTTATTAACATATTTGACTTAATTGTCTAAAATCTAGCTAGTTTTTTTTTTCTTTCTCTTAATAAAATGTCCTATTTTACCCTTTAATAACCGTCTTTTAGAAACTAATTTTAGTATGAGATACAGTTAAAATTATGTCATGCTCTATGCAGTTAATATCGATGATTTCCAGGTGGAATATTGGTTATTGGTATTTTTCAAAATATTGGTGTCAAATATTGGTCCAGAATATAGGAACAGTAAATATCGATGATATTAACCGATATTTCCAGGTGGGATATCAGTTTTATCACCGATTTCCATAAATTCTATTTTCCTTGATTTTTAAGCAATTTATGCAGAACTTGTAGACTGTTTTACTTTTACGGAAAATTATGTTGGAATATGGAAAAATCACGTGTGATGAGAAGCATCAGAAATCAAGTCTAATTTCCAGAAAGGTATAGAACATCATATTTGGAATTACAGTTAAGAATTTATGGACATAAACGCGAGAAGTGGTCCAAAAGGATTAAATGTGAAAAACTTTATAAAATCTATATTATAAGTCCTTATTGGCTTGTGGTCTTTATTGACCAAGCCCTTTATATGCACTCAAATTGGTATAATTAGACCTTGAAATATAAGTAGCCATTTGACTTAATGCCTATGGTTTAAGGCTTAATAAGTAGATAAAAAAATGAAACTTAAATACAAGTTAATGTTGTTAAGTCAAGTGTGTGTGTAATTTATTTAGATTTTCAAAAATACAAATTCCAATTATTAGCTTTTTCAATAAATTTTTATAACATCTTTTTTGTTACAATAACGTTAAAAATTATATTATTAAAAATATTGTATATAATTTATTCTAACTAAGTACTATGTTATTAAAACAAACATTTTAATAAATAAAAAATACATTTATAACATATTTATATAAATGCGGTTATATAAACTATAAATATATATTTAAACCTGAGAAATCAAAATTTTATACATGAAACTTTAACACTAGATTTGATGTTAATGCGTAATATAGATAATATTTGGTGTTTATACCATATTTATTGTCAAAACGGTGTGTTTGTTAGGCTGGAGGGAGTGGTTAACATGTTCAGCACATGCTAAACTATGCCACGTCACCATTCAGCAAGTTTAGCACATGCTGACCAAAAATGGTGGTTGTAGTCAGCGCATGCTGAACTTCATGCTAAACTATTTTATTAAATCTATTTTTTAAATTATTTATATTATTAAAACCAAATATAAAATAAAAAAGTACCATCTCATTAAAATTAAAATGCATTACATTAAAATTAAAAACATAAATTAAAAACATAAATTAAAACTTAAAACAAACAAATTTAAACTACAAACTACTCATCGAAGTGATATCCCAATTGCCTCGCTGCATCCTTCTTCATTTCCATCGCGATTTGGTACTCGAACCCCGTCTTCCCCGATATGTCTTCTTGTAGGATTTTCCGTAGCTGCATAGTCTGTTTGATCTTCAAGTTAGATTGCTTGATCAATTGAGCTTCCTTGAACGCCTCAACATTGCCGGACAAAGCCATTATATCTTCATGCACACTACTATTTGTGCTAGTGCTAGTGGCTTGGCTTTTGCCTCTTGTCTTTCTCTTTGCTTCATCACGTCCCATGGGACGTGGCAGATCATTATTGAGGTTGAAGCCAACACTTGGATCCGAGGAAGGGGATTGTGTGGATTCAAAAACTTTGTGCCTCTTTGATAAGTAGACAACAAATTGGTCAAAGGACTCTAGCTTTCTCTACTTCTCGTAGTCTTTGACCGCACGCCAAAAGACCTCTTGGTTAAAGTGAGTACCATATTTTTTTTTTTTGGTAACCGAGGACCCCACCCGACCCATCCTTTGGATGACCCTGATGAAGCAACCTCGGGGCCCACGCACACCTGGCAACAGGGTGGTCCGGGTCAATCACCTACGGGGGTAGAGAGGTGGCCAATGGTCATCCCCTGATTGAAACCTAACACTCCCTATGGGGAAAGGGAGGGAGTGGGATTAGAACTTGGAACCTCTTTATGGGGGAAGAGAAAGAGTCCTAAGCATTATTGAGGTTGAAGCCAACACTTAGATCCGAGGAAGGGGATTGTGTGGATTCAGAAACTTTGTGCCTCTTTGATAAGTGGACAACAAATTGGTCAAAGGACTCTAGCTCTCTCTACTTCTCGTAGTCTTTGACCGCACGCCAAAAGACCTCTTGGTTAAAGTGAGTACCATATTGGGCATGGTACAAGAGCCTCGCTTGAGCCATAACATCGCCACCATTGGCTCCACTTTGTCTTTGCCTCTCAACTTCGGCATGGCACCCTTGGAATTCCATTGCACTTTTGTTGCAAGTGCGCCACTTTGAATAAAGTGAATTGGGATTGCGGTAGCTGGAACCCATTCGTATACACCAACTATTCCACACCTTCACTTTGAAGGCGTTTGTAGTTTGGTTGATCCCTGTCTCGGCTTCTTGCGAACAATCCACCCATGCTTCGCCCAAAGCTCGAACCTCATCATCATGCCAACTGATCCTAGGGGCTTAGGCTTTGTTAGTTAGCCCGATCTCTTCTTCTTCTTCTTCTTCTTCTTGTTCTTCATCTTGTTCGGGTTCTTCTTCTTCATCATCTGAGTTGTCTTGTTCTAGGCGGCGGGGTGCATTTCTTAAAAATTGGGAGTTGGGAGTGAATTGGGAAAGTGATTCTAGTGGTGGAGACATTTGTTGTGAAAACATTTGTGGTGGTGTTGGTTGTGTTGGAGATGGTTGTGGTGAAGAAGCTTGTTGTAACCAATTGTTGACATATTGATGTTGCATACCCCAATATTGACCATATGCCATCGAAGGGTCAACCGGTTGAGGTACATAACATCCGGCCGAAGGGGTTGCAATTGAAGTAGTGGCGGATTTCTTTTTGCTAGCTTTGGATGATTTGGTGTTTTTGTTTTGGCTTGAAGACATGTTGAATGAACTTTAAGAGTGATTTTGGAAGAAGAGAGGGGATGATTGTGTGAATAAAAGAGTAGAAGGGTTGTGTTTATATAGGGGAAGATGTAACGGCTAGTTTTTTTTTAAAAAAAAACGGCTAGTTTTTTTATAAAAAATTTTGAATTTTATAAAGGTTTTTGTAAAGGTTTTAAAAGATTTTGGTTTGGAAAATGGAAAAGTAGCCGTTACTAGCCGTTAGCGAGCTCGTTGAATTGTTGGCGAGGGCGAGGGCGAGGGTGGCGGTGTGGTTCAGCGACCTTGGCGGCTTGTTTGGCGAGGGGTTTGGCGAGGCCACTCCCTCCAGCCTTAGAGTAACTTCATAGCAGAAATGATGTTAATTAATACAAATATAGTGTTGGGTTTGATATGTCTATAAGTGGTTCAATAATTTTATCCAAGATTTTAGATGACTATTGCTTAGAATTGATATGGTCACTTCTAAGGCTAACAAGTGTGGTCGCAGGAGTGAAGGTGGAGACCTCATCACCATGTTTAATGCATCAAGAAAGAAGACCGATGTGGTCGGCTTGCATGAGGAATGAAGAAGAGAGAAGGAAGCAGTTAGAATAGGCTCCCGACCATCATCAATTCGGGGCCATACTCATTCATATGAAGAAGCTCCACATCAACACGAGACGTATGTCGTGATGAGTATAACCTTTAGCATAACCCTTTACTCATTAATGTTTCATCACTATCAAATCATCTCCCATGTGTTAAAATGATTGAATGTAAGCTAACCATCGTGTGATAACTTTTTCTCTTTATGTTTAGTTAAATTTCCATTAAACTTGTTGAGAGTACTAAAATAGCTAACGACGTTATTATATTTGATCATTCGACATCATGAATACAAACGTGGGGCAAAAGTGGAAATGAAGTACAATATTTAACCAAAATTTTAGCCGCCAAGTAAATAGAAAAAGAAAGAGACCACAAATAAAGCCTTGAATTCGTTAAATATTTTGCTAAAAATGTGGTTAAATTATTAAAATTTAATAACAACATTTTTAGCAATCCAAAACAAAACAAACGCCTAATCTTTCTCCCCTTGCTGAATCTGCAAAAGATTCCGGTAACGGGGGAGTTAAAAAGTCCCAATATCACCACCACCATGCCACCACCATCGCCATCACCATCACCATCTCCAAATGAACCACCAACGCCGCCGCCGGCCCCACCAAAAAACCATCACACACGATCTTCCAACAAAAAAGGCAAGCAAATAAAAGTCTTCCGAGTCGTTCGCTCCGTTTTCCGATCATTCCCAATCGTGTCACATGGCAAGATCTCAATCCTCCCCGGCGGCCGCGTACCAGAGGGTCACCGTGGAACAAACTGCGTCACCGGAACGCTGTACGGATACAGAAAAGGGTGTGTCGCCCTTGCGATACAAGAAAACACCAAAACGTTACCGATCATGATTCTGGAGTTAGAACTTGAAACGATCGTGTTACAGAACGAAATGAGCTTCGGAATGGTTCGAATCGCGTTAGAATGCGAAAAACAACAGGATAAAGACAAGGTGAAGCTTCTGGAAGAACCGTTATGGACGATGTTTTTCAACGGTAAAAAGGGTGGTCTTGGGGTGAAGAGGCAACCGACGGAGGAGGACTATTACGTGATGGAGACGCTAGCAGCGGTGGCGATGGGTGCCGGAGTGTTGCCGGGAAAATCTGAGGTGGAAGGTCCGGATGGTGAGATAGCTTACATGAGGGCTCACTTTGACCGGGTGGTGGGGTCAAAGGATTCTGAGACGCTTTATATGTTGAGCCCTGATGGGAATAATGGGCCTGAATTGAGTATTTTCTTTGTAAGGATATGATCTTGATTTTAAAATTGGAATTGGGTCATAATCTTTATGTTTATGGGAGAATTTGGTTAGGGTTTGTAAACATGTTAGGGGCATAACAGAACTTTGATGGTTGATTAGGGTATGAAGAATATTTAATATCAAATGATGTTGTGTATACTTGGTATCATTCTCATTTCAAAGACAAAATCTTTATTTTCTTGGATCCAAGTTTGATAAATGATGTTTGAGGTTGTTTAGGTCTAGGCAGTTAATTGCTATAACCGTGCTATGGCGGCCTGCCGGAAAATAGCGGTTAGCGACCTATTGGAAAATAATGGTGGGTTTCAGCGATGACACAATTAGCACCGAGAAAGACCATTAGTGGCCGCGATTTTGGATACCGGTATAGAGTATAGAGTGTTACAGCTGTGAAATGGACTATAAGAGATTGGGCCATTTCACTTTTTAAGAAAAACAACTTTGGACCAACAACCCATTGAAGAAATTCGATTACTTTGAGCCCAAACCAAATATTTTATTATGTTTTCTTTTGTTTAGACCTAATTGGAAAATTATTCAACGTGTTTTCCTTTTCTCTTTGTATATGACAAGTCGATGTTGTATGTGACGTCCTTTTTCCTTCTTTTTATTTTGTTTTTTATTCGCCAACTTCTAAACGATTAGGTTGTTGACTGTGAATTAGTGATATAGATCGAAACCTAGTAGAAATAGCTCTATCGATTTTGATTAATGAGAAACTATGATAGCAGAAGCACCATCGATTATAAATTTCTAATAAAGATTGGGTGGTTGATTGTGAATATTTTTTGAAGTCGTTGTTTTGTATATATTGCTTATTATTGGGACTTGATTCTGACAGACAAAAAATTTAAGTATTACATCTCTTTCAACATATCACTAGTAGTCATATATATATATATATATATATATATATATATATATATATATATATATATATATATATATATATATGGAGGAAATTTCGGAAAATTCTTTTATTGCCCTTGGAATTTTGCAACAAATGGAGGAAATGGGAGATTTTTGTGGGTTCTCGAGGAGTAATGGAAACGGCAAAGGTTAATTTTCCTAGGTCCCCTAGGAGTTCTTATCGGGGTCGTTTGTTAATTGGAGTCGTTAGCTTCTTTTGTTAGAGTCTGTTTGGGTTTGGTAGTTTTGTGTGCCGGCGTTGGGTGGCGTTGCTTTGTAAGCGGTGTTTTGGGCACCCTAGCGCCTTGCTGGGTTTTGCCTTTTGTTTTATATAAGTTGCCTTTCAAAAAAAAAAAATATATATATATATATATATATATATATATATATATATATATATATATATATATATATATATATATATATATATATATATATATATATATATATATATATATATATATATATATATATATATATATATACATACATACTCACACACCGTAAAATCCTCTATTTCTCTTTCCAACGACGTGGAGAAGTCGACGCGCCTCAGCAGCCATCATCGAAGCCAAACTCGTGTATTTCTTTTAATTTCCCGATGACTTGCAGATGTGTTGCAAGTGGTCCGGCGTGAGAGCAATCCCGACGGAGATAACTAAGCTCGATGTTGGTGTTATGTTTTTGTTGAATTATGATGGAGAGGAGAAAGAGAAGAAATGAGTTTGTGATTAGTCAAGGGATCATATATCAATCAGAGAACAAAGAAAAGATCATTTGAGGTATAGAAAAATCTTTTGCGCCCATAGGTATTATGTCAAGTAACGGGTGAATTCTAACGTTTACACCTTCATGTCCCATACATTCACTCAAAATCATTAATATATTTATATATTTCCTTAGTGTAAACGAACCGTTCTTACCGAAAAAAATGTAAAAGAATGATAAACATTTCACAAAATAATGATTTTGGCCAAGAAAATGTCACTTATAATGTCAAATCAATCATTATTATGAAACATATTTTGTTTTTCCACTTGTATGTAGCAACTATTGGCAACTTAGTAGGATATAATCATTTGTGATGTGTTTATAAGGGTCTTAATACATCTTGAAATAAATATTATGACAAAGTAATTTATTTTTGAACAGTACATACAAGTTTTTTTTTTTTTTTTTACAATTATAATCATAATTCATAAATAAGTTGAACATGCGGGGTGATATATGTATGAGATAAGTTGTATCTTTAATCATTAATGAATTGAACATGCAGTGTGTTTACATGTTATTGCCATTTTGTAGAAACAGTCGAAATTACGATGCAATTGAATGGACCAATTAATCACGATATCGCATGTGGAAAATTGTCAAAAGCATCATTTTGTCTACATGTTATACATTGTGCTTTATTTATTTATGAGTAAAATTGTATTGTATTTTTTTATACATTGCATTATATTTATTTATGATTACAACTACAGTTCAAGTTTTTTTTACATATTGTCTTCTATTCAATTATGATCACATTGTATTGTATTTTTTTCATTTTTACATTGTGTTTTATTCATTCATAATTATAGATATATCATATTTTTACTTTTACATTGTGTGTTATTCATTTTATATTTACAATTATATATGATTACAATTGTACTTGAATTTTTTATCTTTACAAACATATAGTTAAAAACTAATTCAATTAAATTATAAACTACATGAATGGAATTGTATGAATCTTGTGTTGCAAGAAAAAATTTTTTTTTTAATTTTAGAGAAAATTTGATAAAAATGATTTTTACCGTCTATAAATAAAAAAAGATAATAAAACTACAAATTTGGTCGTTACGGTTTTCTGATTTCTGTAACTATGGTCCATTGACTTTCATTTGTCGTTATAGTCCTTTTGCACACCTTTTATTGTTGATTTGGTCCTTGAAAATTTAAAATTAAATTTTGCCTTTTTAATTTCTTTTATCATTTTTAATTCTTTTATATTTAATAAAACAAAAAATACTCCCACCGCTTCCCCTCCCCCCACACACTCACTCACACTCTCTCTCTCACACACACATATACACACACACTCTCTCACACACACACACACACTCACTCTCTCTCTCTCTCTCTCTCTCTCTCTCTTTCTTTCTCTCTCTCTCTCTCTCTCTCTCTCTCTCTCTCTCTCTCTCTCTCTCTCTCTCTCTCTCTCTCTCTCTCTCTCCAGCCAGCCCGTATCCCCACAAGGAACTATTGTCCATTTCGCCTTCTCCGGGTAAGTCCTCCACCTCTAGTTGTTTTCTTTTCCAAAAAATCAAGAACAAACATAAAAAATTACATATTATTTCTATTAATTATAAAGCTCATACAAGCAATCAATTATAGAGTGTATACGTATAATCAATATTAGTAATGAGCTCATGTTCATACAAAAATCAATAAAACATACATTTACAAAAAAACTACATACATGTTCATCTTCAAAATCGTGTTCATCCTCATAACAATATCTAAACAAACATTTGTCGCCACCCCTCATGTCCCAATTCACCAGTCGCCTATCTCATCTATGTGAAACTCCTATAACCCGTTCAAAATCCACATGAAGAAACCATAAATCAAACTCAACAAAAATCGACACTTAACTGCCCCAACACAAACCTGTAAATTAAATCTGATGAAGAACACACACAAACCTACTTATTAAATAAATAAACACACACACACACACACAAAGATTTTAGGGGTTGCAGGTTCAGATCTGACACACACATACACAAAAATCAGAAAACCACAGGAACCAAAATTTGCAGTTTACTTTTTTAAGTAACCGACAATCAGAATCCCTATATTTAACGAAAGTGTGATTTATATTTGTTATAATTTAATTAATACAAAATTGCAAATTTGGTCCTTGTGGTTTTCCATTTTCGTTGGATTTTGTCTAACAACATTCAAAATTGTAGATTTCATTCCTATGAGCAGGTTTTGTTGTTGATTTGGTCTCTAGAGATAAGAGACATTAATTCCCATCCATTAACCCTCTATAACCCCTCATATGAGGCTATTATAGTCTTTTTATATCTCATCTCTCTCATATCGTATCAGACCATATGAAGTGCAAACTCGTGTAATACATGCTTGGCATTGTAACTCGAGTAAAACCCTAACCTCGATTTTGAGCATAATATTGCACCTATTATGCCTAATTCCTTGTGCATGCAATTTCGAGCTTTGTTAGGGTTTTTAGAGAGCTTTGTAAGGCACTACAATATATATTGTAAGGTTGATTACATCACTGAACTAACATCTAATTGTGACACTCGAGTCTTGGTTGTGTGTGTGAATTATTAGTTAAATTCTTCTTTAGTTTCTTGCTTTCATGGAAATTGGGCCGTGCAAAAGTAGGAGTACATCTTAATGCAATTAGATTACAACTCTCTATGGTTGATTAATTAACTTCTATGGTTCAGCTGCCGATCCGTTATACGATTTTGCAAATACTCTAAACATTAATCATAGTTACTTTTGGAAACGGCAAATATCATTAAAAAGAAAATATCAAGCTTAGCAAGACGCAAAGCGAGGAAAGAAGGTAAGATACAGAGTTAGAAATTAAACAAGAGAAAATGGGGAACAAACCCAATCCGCCCAAGTATAATTCAATTTACCCCTATGTTTCACCCAATCAAAAGAAGCAGTAATGGGTCTCATCCGCAATAACAGTTGGGGGCATGGGTCGCCCACTGAAAACCTTGTAATTCCTCGCCTTCCAAAGTTGCCAGATCAAGCATTGAATAATGGCCCCAAACACCTTCCTTTTTCTTGGACAATTACCCCAAGATGTCGCGTAATTGATAAGATCTACCACCGAATTTACTTGAGCAAAGGGAATGTGGCACCAATTAAAAATCCATCTTCTAGTTTCAACCGCTCTAGAGCATCCAATTAGAGCATGATCCGTGTCTTCCTACTCCAAGTTACAGACAGTGCATAAGGTGTTGTTCAAGACTATACCTCTATCTTTCAGACATTTTTCCACCGGAATCCGATCTAGACCTGCACGCCAATTAAAATACTAGACTTTTGGAGGTACATATCTATTCCAAACAGGTAGAGGGGAAGCTTCAATAGTAATTTTTGACTCCACCAGAACACGAACGAGACAAACATCAAATCTGCCATCAGGGGACAGTAAGCAGGCAAGTCGATCGTAAGAAAGGACATATAAAAATACCAACACTTTCTAACACTAATTGAGGAGGGCTATACTCTAAGAAAGGACATATAAAAAATACCAACATTTTCTAACACTGATTGAGGAGGGCTATACGATCCTTTACTGATAAGGTGTTGACCATACAATATAAATGTGGTTGAGAATTTCTAGAAGTCTGTCCACCTACCAATATGGGACATGTTAGTACAAATGGTATAAGGAGATAAATAAAAAGGCAAGTGAATAAGAGAACAACCAATATGATGCACAAATTATTCAACTTCATCAAAAATGGAACCCCATGCCAATTAACTTGTTTCCTATGCAATTTAATTTTGAGACCGTGAGCAAAGATAAAAACATTGAAGTACTTCTACAATAGATCTAACATTTTGTTTCGACCATTCTCTTATAATCATGACATCATCCACATAAAAAAAAAAAATAAGAGCAATCAAACCATCGTTTCCCACCATCATTCTTCAAAACACCTATTTAGAAACCACCTCTTGTAATAAAATATGAAGACCTTCCATAACTATGATAAATAAAACAGAGATAAAAGGTCTCCTTTTGGCAACCTTCTTTTGATTTCAATTTGGAGATTGGAGAAACATAAACCAATTTAGAAGCCATAGATGATTGAAGGCAAGTACTAAACCATCCCTATTATTTAACACCTTTTTTTTTTTTTTTTTTTTTTGTTTGTTGAAGAATCTCTTCTAAGTACTGATAGAATTAAAAGTCTTCTCGAAGTGTACATTGAAAACCACAAATTTCTTTCTTTTTCCCTTATGTCTTCCAATTATTCCATTTAGCATCAAATCACCGTTGAAATTTTGACACCCTTTTTAATGAAAGTAGATTGTTCCAAGCTAATATCATCTCTAGTAATCTTAATTCTTACATAACTGGTTTGGCAAGAGTTAGAGTTTGCTGATAGTTTTATATTGACATCTAAAAAGGCTTATTAGCCGCTAATTATTAGTGAACTTCGGGTCTCAACTTTAAGGATAAAAGCTATAAAGGTCCAATGAAAGATTGCAACCTTTTGGATGGAGTTTAAATCTTCAAATTAGTTCACCAAAATAAACAAATCTTCCTCAATAATATCCTAAAAACGTTTGGTTTGATAAGGGTGAAAGTAAAATGGTTGGATCCCAAAGCTTTTTCAATCCCAAAATCCAACACTATATTTAATTTTTTTAATTTCAAACGTTTAAATCAAATAGGTGTTTTTGATCCCAGATATCTGTTCCCCGTTAGGGTCAAGGGACGAATAAACTTCGACTCATATACTTATGTCTTTTTACCATACAAATTATTCACAACAATACGTTTTATAACACCGAGTTACCGATGCGTTTTCGTATTATCAATGAATAATTAGCAATCCATGAAATTGCACATTGCACATTCCACTTTAGGAAAAATGTGAATTTGAGTGTGTTTAACCAAATTAAGTGGTAGCTGAAAGCTAAAAACTTGTAGCCGGAATTTTTTTTTGTAGAATTATTCGACAAAAATAGTTAACTTTTAAAATATAAAATAATATAAAAATTAAAAACTAAAAACTTCTAAAAACTAATTGAAGTAACTTTTAAGTTATGAGTTTTTTGTCTCAAAAAGCTCTAAAAAATTATGTTTATGTTTGTCCAATATTGTTAAAATAGTCAAATTTGGTAGCAAAGTATGTATGGAATTAGTCTTCAACTCAATTTCTTGTCGTTGCCCACTTCCTATCATCCATGATTCCACAAATTGCTATTTGTCCTCATTTTAGACTCAAAATAGCATCGAAATATTCTGAGTTTTCATCGCCTTAAGTTCCATTACTTCAAACCAATTTCATAACTTTTAAACCGTTGCATTTTAAGCTCTTCACTTTTTAACTTCTTATTCTTTCTTCTATGCGCAAGCCAAAATTTTGTTATATTTATGTTTTTGAACATTTTCTTCAAATATAACCATGCGATTTTTAGGCATACTTACAAACATAATAAACAATTATAGCTTGATTTAAAAACCGTCCAACTTTTATTTATCTAATTTGGATCCCTGAATTCACAAACAACCCAAACCTTTAATGCTATACTAATCCTCTATAAATCCAAACAAAAACTTTTCTGCAACAATCCAAATCACAGTTGTGTAAAATATGCGATTTTTTTTGTTAAAAACATCCGTCAATTTTAGTTTATTTTGTAAATGTATGTCAAAAAACATAACAAAATTCAAAGAAAAACTCACTAATTAAACCGTATTCACATTTGACGATGGAGTAGCATAATCAAGACGTCTTCCTAACGACGGTTGCAATTTACGAACGCACAAATCTTTCACGTTTTCCGAACCACCAATCTCGACTTCTCCATCGTAATCACGTCCAAATCGATTCGCGTTTTTGCAACTCGTTGCAGACTTCGTCAATGGCGATTCTGAAGAATTCGAACTAAACGAGATGCTTAGCGTAAGATCAGGAGGAGTCGAACAGCAATACTGACCTACATGACGGCTAATATTCGGGGATCCGCCATTGTTGCTGGATCCGAGTGTAGATAATCTTAGAAACGAAGAATTCGGCGAAGATCGGAGCTTTGAATCACTGTAATCATCGATCTTACGCTTTTTGGGTGGTTTATTTCCGCAAACTTTAGCAAGTTCTTTACCAGCGACGCTAACATCTTCGGTTCCTAAAGCTAAATTTGTTGAACAAACACCCGATTCATTTTCCGATGCACTCTTTTCACTGAATGTAGTTTCATGAACAGAAATCGGAAGAATCGGAGGCATGTTTAGATCCAATTTCTTCTTCAAAGAGCAATTCCAGTGGTTTTTTATCGCGTTATCAGTTCTGTAAATTTAAATTTTACTCGATTAAAATTGTTGTAAAAAGGTGTAAAAACATGATTTCAAGCATACCTGCCGGGTAAAAATCTAGCGATTTCGGCCCATTTGTTACCGTAAATCTGGTGGTAATATGTGAGAGTTGATTCCTCTTGTTGACTCCATGCTTCTTTCGTAATCGCTGGATGTAAATGATTGTGCCATCTGAAAACAATGTTAAATTACAATCGAAAGTACGTTGCTATTGATAGAGTAAAATGTAACATGACTGACCTTTCACGACATTGTTTGCCAATTCGACCTGGTAAATCCTTTGCAATGACTGACCATTTCATACAACCATGAGAGTCGACCATCTTTATAATATGGTCATCTTCCTGGATTTATAAAAACAAATGAATTCGGAATGTAAGAATTAAGAAACGAAATAATCAAAATTTACCTCTTTTGTCCATGGTCCTTTGACTATTTCAGGATTAAGAACTTTTTGCCAACGATGTAAACACTGAACATCTGTTCTTCCTGGAATACGTTCAGCACTTCAGCTACACAACACAAGAAATAATAACTTTAAAATTAAACAATTTTTTTTTAATTTTAATAAATTTGTTGCTTTTGGCTGTAAGATAGCAAAAGCTCACCTATTTTTTTCCAATTCCTTCCGTTGTAGTTCTTCACTACATCAGTTAATAGATTATCCTGATACAGAAAGTATATGAAAAATAAGTGTTAAATTGTTGATTCAAGTGTAATTAGGGAAATAGTAATCAACCAACCTCGTCATCTGTCCAGCCTGCTTGTGATGAACGCTTAGTTTGATTGCTGCTCCTGCAACTCGATGCAAATTGATGGAAATAAGCGAGATCGAAGTCAATTGAGTAAAAAATTAGGTTAAGTAAAGTGAGAAAGTGATAGAAGAATCTTACCCATGGCTATTTTGAGATCTTGGTGTGTTAGCATCACAGCTACTATCAGAAATTGACGAACTCGATGGGAATCCAACCTCTTTAGTCGATTCAATTGTATGTCGTTCCTTCTTCTTCTTCACTCCAACCAATAAATCTATCATTCCAATTGAGGTTTGCTTGACCTGAAAACACACAGGAAATTAAAAATAGAACAATGGCGGAATTGCAACACAATCAAATTCATGACATATGAAAGGATCTCAAAAGACTGGAAAATCAGAGAAACTAATCACATATTCCTAAACGACCTGCAATATCCCGAACATTCATCGAAAATGTAGGAACAATAATCAAATTCATTGTCGTTGCTAATTAGAAATCAGTTTATGTAAATGCCGAAAAAAAATCCAGAAATCTGGCTAGCAATATGACTCGATTGATTATTTTCTCAATCTATTTGATTTCATAAGAAAACATCAAATACATCCGTTGTCGTCGCTGCTATTTAAGCAATCCGCATTGCAACTAGATATTCCAATGCCAAACGAATAATGAAAAAATTGAATTTACAACAAGAACCCCTACTAAGAGTTTGAATTCTAGGGGTTTTAAATCATTGATAAATTAAAAGATACCTGCATTAAGCTTTGTAACCGTCAGATTAAGAACAAAATTCAAAAAAGACGAAGTAAAAGAAAAAGAATGTGCTTGTGTGTACAGAAAGAGCTGCATACTAATCGGCATTGAAAAATTTTTGAAATGTAACCGACCTTTGCTAGGGTTTTAGTGGAGATTTAGGATGGGAGGAAGATTGATGGAAGGAAAGATACGTATACAGAGTCAGATTCAGATGATTGTGGAGTAGCGGGAAAATGAGGATAGAGAGACCGAGATTTTAGAGAGAGATTGGAACAAGCATTTAAAACGTCGGATTAGGCGGATTTGAACTCCCCCTTTTATGGCGTGTTTGGCACGGAATTTTTGGGAGCGTTTGATAGTTTGTAGCTTTTAACGTTTAGGAAAAAGCTCTAATAAGAACAAAAGTTTCGTTCGGCGGTACAAGCTTGAAGCTTTTACTTTAACCAAATCGTTACTAATTTAAACGTTAGTTGAAGTGGCGTTTAACTAAAAGCTCCAACAGCCAGCTTTCAGCTACCCGCTATCAGCTAGTTTTGCCAAACACGGCCTTAAAATTTTGAAAACGATATATCCTTAGTACCGCTTATTTTTTAATTAAATAAATAATATAATTAAACTAAACTAAAAAAGTTAATTTAATAAAATAAAGCATGTCATTAATTACGAAAATTAAAATTACAAACGTAAATTTATACGATAAAACACAAATTAAAAAAAACAACAAACGAAAACACGCAAAAAAAACTACAAACGTCAATCCTCCGAGCCATACGAGTTGTCTTCAGAGTCGTTGTTGCAAAGTTCTTCTTTGTCGTATTAGATATACTCCTCCGATTCGTCATCCGTCAACAACGCGAACAACTATTCATCTGCAATATCGACGCTTTCAATTGCGCTCCTGTAAACATGTTCCGACAAATCAGTTCGAAGGTAGTGGTGCAACTTGCGGTTGCGTACCTCCATTCTATTTGCTAGGTATTCAGGCGTGTCAAAACCGAGTGGTTCACGATATGGCAAAACGTTTTCATCAAACCGGCATATCGTTTTGCCTTCGTCTTCTAAAATCATATTGTGTAATATGATGCACGCGTACATAATCGATTTAATTTTTCTATCGTCCCAAGTACATGTCAGATTGCTAATAATGTGAAAACGTCTTTTGAGAACGCCGAACGCTCATTATATATCCTGCCTAGCTCTTTCTTGTACCGCCTTAAACCTCAAACGTTTTTCATCGTTCGGGTGGGACCATGCTTTGACAAAAACAGAGTATTCTGGATTAATCTCATAGGTCAAATAATAACCTCGTTTATATGATATGTCGTTCACTAAGAACGACACGTCGTGAGAGATTCCCTGAAATATATCGTTGAATATGGGGAATTGATCGAGCACATTGATGTCGTTGTTAGACCCTGCAACTCCGAAAAAAACATGTCAAAACCAAAAATCCATCGATGTCACCGCTTCTAAAATTATCATCGGCTATTTGTGGTGCCTCCGCATAAATTGATCACGCCATGCATTTGAGCACATCGCCCACGCCCAGTGCATACAATCAATGTTGCTGGTCATCCTTGCTAACCCATATCGTGCCTCTTGGTTTCTCATGCGTCAATCAAGGGTCGGGCAAAAGAATGTAACGATTATGAATAGATTTCCTCAAGACATTCATATCACATTTAACTCTTCTTCTATTTTATTTTCGTTATTGATTTATGAAACTTCCAATTTACTCTCATGATGTTTAATTAGTCTCATAAACTAAATTATTTTCAATAATCTTGACATAAATGTCCTTGTAATTATACTCTAACGCTTTGCTTATTATAAATATTTCAATTATAACATGTATCTCAGTATTTCGACAAAACGGCTCTTTATTCATATTTTTTATGTTTTTATCAATTAAATATTTTGAAACGTTTCTAATTAGTTTTGAGGAAATTTTCAAAAAAGATACTAAGTTTTAAAAAAATTTCAATTTTGACATTTTGTTATTTTTTTCGATTAAGTCACAGTGTTTTTTCAATTCCGTTTCAATTTTGACATTTAGGTGTCACGTCACCGTGTCATATAAACGTCACATCATCAAAAGACTGGCACGTCATCATGTCACGTCAGTTGACAATAGGGTTGACCGGTCAAGTAGTCAACGTTGAAATAAAATTGTAAATATAGTGACTTAATTGAGAAAAATTGAAAAGTTAGTGATTTAAATGAAAAAAAATAACGCGGTGTCAAAATCGAAATTGTTTGAAAACGTAGCGTTTTTTGGAATTTGTCCTTATAATAAATGTCTCTTTTACTGTATGGTTCATACTAAGACTAAGTGGTGTGGAAGCGGGGAAGGGATGCGGTGTCCACCGTGGAGCCCAACCCCGCACGGTAACACCGCCCCAGTTGGTGTGGGGTTGGTGAGGGGATGGATTTCAAGGGGTTCCAACCCCGTACTCCTTCATCTCTTTTTCTCTTTGCTGCACACACATACATATATATATATATATATATATATATATATATATATATATATATATATATATATATATATATATATATATATATATATATATATACATTTGTATATGTATATAAGTGAGGGGTAGTAAGGGAATACCATTTCCTAAAATTTAAAAGGTGGGGGGTTAGTGATGGGAAGGTGAGGTGGCGCCTACATGGCACCCCAACCCCTTGGGGTGAGGGGTTACCACTCCTCTCAGTCTAAATATAAAATTCAATATCAACTTAACATAAAATTATCATTTCATAGTGACAATGAGTTATTCATTGTAATTAAACTTTCGAAAAAACTAAGAAATTATACAGCAGTACAACTACTGCATACGGGAGTTTAGATCGCACTTGCATTTTTTAACATTTTTCTCAGTTCAATATACATTTAAAGATGATGGAAAATTCAATGTCTAGAAGACGTAAGTATTTTCTTATGTTATTTTTGACTATTCTTAAGTACGTTTCTCTATCTTATCAACATTTTACTATCAATCAATACTTCCAAATTCATTCAAATTTTGTATTTAATGTTTAACATTCAAACGTAATTTTGATAATACATCATAATCTTTGAAAATTCTGTGGAAAATAATTCACATATATGCCTAACTTATGCCATCCCCTCATCTATATAAACCCTTTTAACAGAATGCTATTTTAACTCACACTTAAGCAATACTTGTCATAAACACTAAATATGACTCGTGTTACAATCTATCTGGTTCCATTTACCGTTCTTTCTATCTTCTTTTTCTCTTTCACCCAAGGAGCCAATTTCGATGTCATAAACCAATGTCCATACACTGTTTGGGCCGCTGCGTCGCCTGGTGGCGGTAAACAACTTGAAACAGGTCAAACCTGGCCAGTCACGGTTGCACCCGGGACAGCTAAAGCTCGTATCTGGGGACGAACCGGTTGCAACTTCGATGCCAGTGGAAGAGGGAAATGTGACACCGGCGATTGCAATGGACTGCTTGAATGCCAGGGTTACGGGTCACCACCCAATACCCTAGCTGAGTTGGCTCTTAACCAAGACAGCAATCTTGACTTTGTTGATATATCTGTCGTTGATGGATTCAATATCCCCATGGAGTTTAGTCCGGTTGGTGCTTCATGCAAGACGATGAGGTGTGCTGCCGACATCAATGGTCAATGTCCTGAACAACTACGAACCCAAGGAGGATGCAACAACCCATGCACGGTTTTCAAAACTGTTGAGTATTGTTGCACACCGGAGCGTGGTAGCTGTGGACCGACTGAGTATTCTAAATTCTTTAAGGATAGGTGTCCTGATGCTTATAGCTACCCTCAAGATGACCCTACCAGTTTGTTTACTTGCCCTGGTGGTACCAACTACAAAGTTGTGTTCTGTCCATGAACTCCTAATACGTGGTCTTAAAAGAATAATTGTGGAATAAGGAGGGTCTCACCTCATCGAGTGTGACTTCTCGGTTCTTATAAAGAGAATAAGGATAGTATGTATGATGTATCCATACTGAATCTCTATTAAGTATTCACGTCATGAGAAATTGTGGAGTATGCAATTATAAGTGAATACTTCGAGCTATTTATGTTTTACAACCTATGAAATCTTATATATGAATTTGTTACCCATAAGATAATTCTAAGAGTATTTAAGACCCTCATATGGGATAAGTAACGTAGAACTTGTTTGGATTTAGATTTGCACAACCTCCTAACCAAAATCAAATATCACATCTCAAACCATAAACACTAGAACAAAACAGATTTTTTACAATGACTCCATGTCGGGGATTTTCCCGGATTAGGTGGTAAAAGGGGAGGAAATGGAGGCGATTGGGGCCCGCCCGGGAACGGAATTACCCCTCTAACGTTCCAGAGTACTCATAATCGCCGGTTCAAAAAAAAACAGATTTTTTACAATGAAATTAGCGACAGAAAACATCCGTCATTCGACGGATTGGTAAAGGGTCTCCCACAAAAAGTTAATATCGTGTTTTTAAAGACATTTGTGACAGATTATCAACATATTATCGGCGAATTAATGATTGTCGCTGATCATCACAACTTATAAACAGAGTTACACGTCCCATCGATAAAGTTAGTTAAAAGAATAATAATTTTTGAAATTGAATGGTATTTCGTTATAATCCGGAACTAAAATCAACTTGTTCAAATTAATTTTGCAAAATACACACGGATTAGCGACAAATGTTTAAAAAATTGGTAAACTATTAATATCAGAGAAAATTGATATGTATTCAGTAAAAGTTCTCATCTTTTGATCATATATTCGATTAAACATTACTTGTTCTTTATTCAATTAAGCTTAATATTTTGTTAAATATTTAGAATTTTAGGTATATATAAAAAATATATTCATTAAAGTCGTTACATTTTGAACCTTTTAACAATTTAGAGTTGAATTTTCAATTTTTATTCAATTAAGTCCTTACATTTTGACCATATATATTATCAGTTATAAAAATATAAAAACGGCATAAACAGCTACTATCCAAACTTCTAAACATTTAATAAAATGTTGGGCTTAATTGAATAAAAATACAATTAGGGATTAATCTAATATAGGGTATCCAAACTTGTAAACATTTAATAAAATGTTTGGCTTAATTGAATAAAAAATCAATTAGAGATTAATCTCTAATATAGGGTCAAAATATAAGGATTTTCCTAAATATATCCCTAGAGTAAATTGCATATATCGTCTAGTTTGATCCAAATTTGAAGTTCATCCCTATAAAATCATATTTTACACAAATGTTCCCAGTAGTTTGATTGGTTTCGACTTTGGTCCCAAATCAAGTTAAGATGATTTTTTTTCTTTAATGATATAGTTTTATCTTTTTTTTTTTTAATTTTTGAACATTTATATTATTACAAAAATATGCGTGGGATCCATCCCTTTACCCAACTCTTCATTTCCCTTCATTTCCCCTTCCACTATCTCTACGCAAGTCTCTTCCACCTCCACCACCACCTAACCCATCGCAACTTTTGTCAGGAAGTTGATACTAAAAACAAAAATCGTTGAGAACATATCAAATGAAAAGCAAAATGAATAAAATCGTCATGAAAAGCAAAAGCTGAAACCTAAATGAAAACCAATATGAAAAGCAAGGTCCAGAAACTAGATCAAATGAAAAACCTTGAAACCAAATTAGAAAACCAATATCATTTTTTTGTAGATCAAAATGCTTCCAGTAACTTCTTATTCCATGTTCGGATAAGGGGGTGTTTCGGATTATGGTAGAAATTAACTTATTGACGTATTGGCTTTTTGAAAAGTCAATAAGTTAAAAAAAGTGTTTAGGAAACAAATAAGTGTTTTTAAAACCTCTTTTTTGAAACCCTTGATAAGTCAATAACTTAGAAGTAAAGGGGTGTAATTTATTGACTTTTGGAAAAGCTTGAAGTTCTTTTTAGACAAAAATACTCTTGTTTTTACCCAAACATTAAAAAAACAACTTATCAACTTTTAGCTTCTTATCACCACATAAGCTAATCCAAACACTTTTTTAAAAACTACTTTTTGAAAAGTCATAAGTTAATAAGGGAAATAAGCAATCATAAACACCTCCTAATCCCCACACTCTCGTGTCCATTTATCAGCCACATAGGTACTTTGGTGACTCATTACTCCTTCATACCCGACAAGCACCACCATACCCACAATTAGTTTACGTCCGACAACCCACACCACAATGGATTATAAATTTGTGACTTCAAAATTCAAACTCCCACCAAAATCGATTTCTAAAAATCAAATAACGTGCTTGATTGGATCTTTATTTCTGAAATGTTTACCATTTTGGTTAATATGTGATTAAATGTTTACATACCGGTTGCTACCTAACATTATTTCCAACATTTATCAATATATATGTTTTTTATTCATCAACACTTATAATTATCCCCATAATCTCATGAAACCTAACTTGGATATATGATCAAAACCAGAAGAGACGTGAGTTACATCTTCCAATGTATGAGTCATGATCACCAAAGTCTGAAAGATAGGTAAGGATTTATGTGGAATAACGAAGAAACTTGAGAATTGCCATAATATTCCTCTAGAACAAAATAGAGAAAAATGATACGTGTTTACACATTCTAAACAGTTGATCAAGTCATAGGGCTACACGAAATCCAACGTTCGATGGACCTCACGTCCAATGTCGCCCACAATAATAAGGTTTTCTAACGTGACATACAACTACGTAGGTGTCATCTAGGAAACTTCAATGATGATTTTTCTTCCTCCTAGTTAATGTTATGCTATGTGTACCTCACGTGAAACTTCACATTCGATGTCATGTCGGGCTACACATGATGCTCCATAACATACATTTGTGTGTAACTCATGTCTAGCCTAAAATGGTCCTATTCATGCATGATACTTTGGTAATATATAGCTTCCTAATTTCCGACATATTACTATACTTTTAAGCATGCTTTTCAACACTTTTGTTGTATAAAGTGTAGCATCCTCATTTTGAGACAATAATTTTTGCCTTTATTGTACAACGTAATTTGTGGGAGAAAAAAGAATTAAATAAATTGAAAATAAGTTAATTAAAAGTTAAATAATAAACATAAAATGGTTTAGTGAAAAGAAAATAATATTTGAAATATTAATTTGAAAAGAGAATCCATGATTAATTAAGATTAAATAATTAAGTTATTCAAAATGCAAAATTAAAGTTAATTTGGTAGATTGGTAAAAAAGCCTAGTATATGATCAAGACTTAACATAATTAACCCCTTGTGGATCAAAATTATTAGAAACATTATGAGTAGGGGATAGTTTCAAAAAAAATAATAAATGACTAGTCACGTAATCAAATGGTGGTCAAAGTGAGATAATTAAAGTGCTATTCTCCATGCCCCTATTTTTCTTTCAAACGAGTTCTAGAAAGAGAGTAAGAAAGAGAGGGAGAAGAAAAAGAAGAATCATGGCGACTTAGAGCATTTGAAGGAGAATTAAAGTGGTGTTTGAAGATTTAGTGTTAGATAATTATATTTGAGCTATGAGTATTAAGAATGTACAAATCATTCTCATCTTCTTCTTAATTTTGAGTTGTGAAATTTGGCGAATACCCTTAGTTTCAAAAGTCACACCATTAGAAGTCTTCAATTGAGGTTTTAAGCTAGTATTGTTCACTGGATAACTAATTTATCTCTATTCTTAGCATTCCTAACTTGATTCTGAACAATAATGAGTTTTTGAAACTTTAAAACCTTAAAATTGTGGAATTTAAATTTGAAATGGATGTTGTTTCCAAACTTATGTTGATGGCTTTAAACATTATTTTGATTGAGTAATCCATAATTTGTTAATAATTACACTTATAGATTAGTTTAAGGTTCCATATTTGACTTATGGCTTCAATGAAGTTTCAGGCTCTACTTATGACATAATGTATCTTTTGATACATCTAAACTTATTAAAATGACAATAGTTTGATTCACTAATTCAAATTGAAATGCCAATAGTGATGATCTAGGCTTAATAAAGGATTGGTATAAATGTAAGCTTATATGATTTACATGGAATTTAATCAAGCTTTTATTGTTTAGATTATAGATTATCACACTATGTTCCATGTCCTTGTATAATCATGTTTCAAAAGGTTAATAACATATTGCATTTGTTAAAAAAATGCCCAGTGTCTCAACAAGTAATAAACATTTCCATAAATGGCAAGGTCCTTTTGGGTTACACACAAAGCATGATTTAGCACAAAATTTTCAAGGGTATAGTTAAAGAGACTAAATTTCTAACTTGACATTTTATGTAAATTAAGTAGAAACTAAAAAGGGCTTAAGAAAAATAATTCCAAACTTGATAAGTGACAAGGATAATCACTAGTTTTGATTGATGAGCACTTAAAGATATCCCATATTGATAAGTATTTCAAAGTGGGTGGAAAACCTTAGGTATAAAGGGAGGGTTTGTAACACATAGGGAACAAGAAACACAAAAAACCATAATTCTTCTGATATGTGCAATGTGTAAGATCTCGTTTTAAATTTATAATAATGATCTTATCTCAACTAGGGACGATTAAACACCAGGCAGCATACCTACCTAATTGTGTAGCAGTATAACTTTGGTAATAATGAGTTGCCAAGCTCTTAGGGAGCGGGTATGACTCAGTTGAGAAATTTTAACTAATGGTTAAACTAAAAAATATAAATTAAAAGGGGAAATTTGTACTATAATATTAATTAATGAAACTGAGCATAAACAGTAATAAAAGTAAGACTGGATTCAAGCTTCAAACAGGTAATGAAGGTGCTTCACTTGGTTTTGATTAATGCCTAGTCATGGTTGATTTCCAAGTGGTGCAATGGATATTAGTCCTTTGTTCACCAATTCCTAAATATGTTAGCTTATTGCTCTGAATACTAACCCTATGATTCTAAGGATGTTAATCACAATGGTCATGTAAATTACCACTCCTTGTTATCAACTCCTTAGCTCATATTATGCAGGATTTAATTTGTTCATGAAAACCAACACGTTACACAGAATGGTCATCGCTAGTCTAAATCGTCTAATGGTCGTAAATAATAAAGATTCAATCAATACAATTAGAATGGTCATCTAAACTGTACTAACTCAACAATAAGCCATAAAAATTAGAACTTGAACACATATGGATCTTTGAATAAACCATCATATAAATTAAACAACTTTTAATATCCACACTATTAAATCAAACCATAAAAATTATGGATCATCTACTCCACAAGAAATCATATGGTATTTAACCCATAACCATATCAATAGAACATACCAAGTTTAAAAATGAAATGTAAAACATAATAACTTAACAAAACAAAGTGAAATTGAATGATTTTCCCTTGCTTAAAATCCCTCATCCAGACTCAAAGTTGGCCTTATAGCTCAAAAAGGGTTTTGGACTGTGGAAAATCGTATATCCTGCTTCTAGGGTCTAATGGGTGTATTTATAATCTTTTTTACCAACCTAAGAATATTTTTTATTGGGCAAGTCTATACGTCTCTTGGAACAACAACCCCACATTTCATAATTATCCATCTACGCAGTGTGTGGCTTTCTGGGCGCAACGTGTTTTGCTTGCAGATTATCTGATTTCAGCTTCCTTTGCTCCAAAAGTGTCTCGAGTTCTGAAAAAAGCAAATTCAAGTCATTAATTGCCTTTTATCTTATTTTCCAATCAAAATACAGCTCAAAGTAATATGATATCGCGTAAAATGTATGTATAAAAGGGTGATATCATCTTCCTCTTTAAAAGTCGTCTCCCTATATATATATATATATATATATATATATATATATATATATATATATATATATATATATATATATTCCTCTCTTACTTTGACCTCAATCTACCACTATCGGCCACTACCTAGGGTCGTCGACCACCGCCCCCCCCCCCCTCTCAACTTCTCTATCTCTCTCTTGGTCCTCCCTCTCTTCTTGGGTTGCAAAAACTGAGACAAAGGAGGCCTCGACTTGTGTTTCTTCTACCACAAGAAACTATGAAGGTTCTCATGGTTTAGAGTCTTGGTTAGGGTTTGAAGTTTGGTGATCATTGTGTCTTTGACCCTTGCTTTGGGGTGAGATTACTCTAGAGGTGCTACGTTGGAACATCGTTCATCCAAGGATCACCACTAGCTTAAAGATCAAGATAGGTATAAACCCTAATTGTGCTCTTTAGGTTTAGATTATGGTGCAATTTTTGTTGAGCATGGATCCGTTCTTGGATTTAGATGTTGTTTTGTTTATGCTTCCATTGTTATCTAATGAGATCTTTGTGTTTATCTAAGTCCAACAACATTTGACATATAAGAACTTAGTAGGTGATGTAATGGAACATAAAAGGGTAGTTAATCCAACTTCCATTATTCTTAGGTGAACATTAAATCCTTAACCCGTTCTAGAAGAGAAGTGAAGTACAAGGAATAACTTGATGACTTGAGGTGAGTAAATACCAAGAGTACATGTCATAATCACTAATATTCTAAATTTGTTTTGATTTATTATATAGAATATTACTCTTGAAATTTGTCATGTCTGATATGAAATATGTCTGATTTGCTCTATATAATATTACTCATGAAAATGCTATATATGTTACTCTAAAATATATTTACTTATTATATAGGAATAATACTTTTGAATGCTATGTGGCTATTATTTATAACCTTTAACATTCATGAAACATATTTTGAAAGTCTATTTCACAAATTTGGCAAGTCTAGTCCCTCATTCTTCAAATTCCTCAAATGACATCTATTAACATTGCCAACTGGGGGGGGGGGGGGTCTACTTCTAGATATTGTGTCTTTATCGGTGATAACATTATCTCATGGTCTTTCAACTATCAACCAACTATTTCATGGTCATGTGCAGATGTTGAATATCGTGACATTGCCAATCTCTAAAGCATGTTGGCTTTGAAACCTACTAAGTGAGTTTTATTGTCCCCTCACAAAAGCTACTCTCATTTATCATGAGAATGTAAGTGTCATCTTGTTTTCAAGAAATTGGACTTACTATCAATAGACTAAACATATGTCAATGAATATCTACTTTTTCAGTGAAAAGGTTGCTCGAGGTGAAGTCCAAGTTTTACATGTACCATCACGATATCAATTAGTTGATGTACACACCAATTATCGCCACGGGTTCTCTTTGACGATTTGAGGAACAATCTCAACATTCGACCACCTCCCGCTTTGACTGTGAGGGACTATTAGACGTCATTATTATCTTGATTAACATTTATCTTGCAATTATCATTTTTTATGTCATGAATAGTTTGTATTAAACTAGGTTTATCATTTCTTTAGATAAACCTCTTATTGAAAAATAATAATAATAAATAGATCGAGCAAGCAATTTACCTTTCAGTTCATATCTATGTTAACAAAAATACATAATAATATATATAATCTTGCTCACATATTACATTTTACACGCCATCATAAATCACGAAATTTGCACCACCCCGAAATTAAATACTCCTCTTGTTTACTTTTCTAAGCAACATGACATGTTTGTTTTCTTTTAGAACAGTAAACGTGTCTCAAGTCTCAACATATCAAATTGTAATTTACAACAAATTTTATTATTTTGTTTTGAGGGAACTTTATGATCTAAAAGTCAAATTAAGTGAGCATTTAGTAATTTTCATATAAATAACCCATCACTCTCTTTCTGATTCAGCTCATAATTAAGACACGCGAGAATCCGGAAAGTGGTATCCAGCAGGGCAACCGATATTCTCTCCGCCGGGATCTGTGCCGTTTGATTCCTCCACTTTTTTCCGACAAAATGCCTACAGGAAAGCTTCAAGTCCTCCTTGTCAATGCTAAAGGTCTCCATGACACAGAATTTTTTAGTAAGTTTCTCCGATTGTTCCCGATCGTGACTTTTTATTGTTTGGTTTGATCATGCTTGTAGAAAACGGAAGATGAGTTTAAGTAGTAACCTATGACTTGGATCTGATGGTTCTGATCCGATAATGTTTGATTGTTAACTAAATAGTCATTGGTTACGTTTTGCACATGATTAAAAGTATGTAAATCGTTGATTTATGAGGAGTAATGAGGTAGAAATGAGAATCAGAGCTTGACGTAACGATTAATAAGCAGAATTAGAAATGTTAAATTATCATTTATTTTATGATAAATTTTGGAGGAGATAGTCAGGCGGAAATGAGAATCCGAGCTTGACGTACTGATGATTAAGTAGAATCGCGTGCATTTTAATCGAAATTTGTATGAAAAAACAAATTTGAGTTTGTGATTCTGATCCGATTATGTTTGTTTCCGTACTTAATTCTGATCGATTTACATTTTGATCACGATCCGATTAAAGAATAAACCATAACCTGCATGATTAGTTTTGGAGGGAATACATACGGAACAGTCAGAGCTTCACGTGACGATCGCCCGTTGACCGGACGACAGTTCACTAGTGATCGCTCCGATCTAACCAAAATTATTCCGATAAATCAGAAAGCGATTTTTCTCGTAATATTGCATCACAAAGTCCGATCAAAGTCTGTCTGTTATCAATCTGAATCGATCACAAGCTTTATTCATGATATCAACTTGCGGATTTGGGATTCAATTCAGCTTCGCCATCCTTTATATGAATAATCGTTCATATTCATATATGTTAATATCTACTTCTTCTTTTTAAATGTCCAATGAATCTTAACGTTTGTCTGCAGATAAAATGGATCCGTATGTCATAATCACCTGTCGAACTCAGGAGCAAAAGAGCAATGTCGCATCAGGTTAATTATATCTCTATAATTCATTCACAATCCTCCAAATATGATTATTCTCTAATGTCCATGCTTAATTTGACCTCATAGGACAAGGATCTTCACCGGAATGGAATGAGACATTTGTGTTTTCTGTTTCCGGTGATGTGCCGGAACTCGTGCTCAAGATAAAAGACAGTGATGTTGGTACTGAAGACGATTTTGTGGGCGAGGCAAAGTACATACGATTTCTTTTTAGCTAAGAATTTATAATATAAAAATAGAGTTAGCAAGCAGTTCATCATCAGTTTTGCTTATGAATTATGAATGCAGAATTCCACTTGCGACATTGTTTGTGGAAGGAAGCATCCCACCAACACCATATAATGTGGTGATAAATGATGAATTCTGTGGGGAGATTAAAGTTGGCCTCCAATTCATTCCAGAGGTTAGTCATTTCACTCTCTCCTCTTTCCTATAAATTTAACAATCAATATCGATTTATTATAAAAACTTTAATTAAAGAATAAAACTTTGTTCGAAAAATCTCATAATTCAAGCTTTTAGCTATCAGATTTTGGGAGGTTTTAGGTTTGAGTTTTTATATTATTTTATACATTTGAAAATTTACCAATAAAATCAAGTCATAACACATTTTCATCATTTTATTGATTTAATCAGTTTACTATTTGTTATTAAATAATTATGTTATTTCCCTTTTCAAAAAATATATTTTCTTTTTGAAAAAGATTAAAATACAAAAGGATATACAATATACTTTTACTACTTTATTATGTTACCTACTAAAATTATTATTTTTATAACCTCTATGATAATAGTTCATTAGCTAAATTTTTTTTTTGAACGACAGTTAATGCTAAATTGATGGAAAAATAATTCAGTGATTAAATCGATAAAAATAATTTTTTTAGAACAGTTGGTTAGTAGTTAATAGTTAGTAACAACTGGTTAGTAAACGCCTGTACCAAAAATTGAAAAAAAAATAGTGTTAACATCTATTTATGTCTTTTACTAAAAATAGAAAAAAAAATAGCTTCTAAATAACAATGATTTAATCCATATGTTAAAGGAAATAAATGAAGAGGGGCATCATCATCATGGGGAGGAGGGACAATTTGGAGGATGGAAAGAATCTTCATACTAAATATGGATCACAATTTTATAAACTTATTTATCGATATGTGTTATTTTTAGTTACTTTATTTTCTAAATCTTTTTTTTTCTTTTTTGGGAGATAAGAAAACCTTTAAAACTTTCTCGACTTTCCTCATGGGCTTTGTTTGTACTCGAGTGTTTTCATTTGATTTTATTGGGAACTATTTGACTTTCATTGATCGAAAATTATGTTTGTGGTTTGCATAATTTAGTCCTTCTTTCCATGTCAACAGTTGTCTGTTATAAATAATTATGTTATATATAAGAAGTATGGAAAATTACATGCTATTGAGTTTGTTGAATGAAAATTTTATTTTAACGATCAACTCATACTTTTTAGAACTATTCTTAAATCTAAATGGCTCATGATATTGTTACTTGTTAGGTCACGTACTCTTTGGTAATTATATTATTTTTATATTGAACCGTAATCAACTATGAATCTTAAAAAAAATATATGATGAATATGAGACAACCGATTATAACAATTTGATACCATACCAAAATTCATTAATAAGTGTGACATAATGGTAGAAGTTTTGAACGATGCTATACAACTTATAGCAATAACTATTCAATGATGAAACAACAATTTCTAAATGATATGGGATTTGTGTTACGTGATGCAACTTGAGAGAGAAAATGTTTCTCATATTCCATTTCTATGTATTAAGTTACATTACAATGATAACAACTAGTATATATACATCAACATACACAGATCATCTAAGCTAGAGAAATGACGAAAATATCCTTAAAGTTCTAACTAACGTTAACAGTTTTAACTAACTAGTTGTTGCATTGGCTAATACCCCCCCCCCCCCCCCCCCTTAGAGAAAGGATAGATACGATTGAATGCTTAATTGTATTCAAATATATACACGCCTTATATAGGCTAAATACAAGAACTGATAAGAACGATTCTACAGGAGCTAATCTAGGATCTGCTGAACTATACATTGAGATACACAAGGGTAAATAGATAAACTAATTACAATCGGGTTATACAGAATCATTGGGCTGCTGGTGTATGGGCTCATTGGGCTGTTGCTGAGTGCTATTGGACTGTATCTCCTTAATACGCCCCCGCAAGATGGAGGATCCATCGGAGACTCCAATCTTGGATCGATTTCGCAGAAAGGGTGCTCATGGGAGAGGTTTGGTTAGCATATCAGCGAGCTGGTCTTGAGAGTTAACATGAAGAACTTTGAGTTGACCAGATGCAATTTGTTCCCGTACAAAATGATAATCTAAAGCAACATGTTTCATTCTTGAGTGATAGATAGGATTGGCATATAGATATGTAGCACCAGTGTTATCACAAAACAGAGTGGGAGTAGTTGGGGATGAAATAACAAGTTCATGTAGTAGATTCTTGAGCCAAAGAAGTTCAGCAGAGGCATTAGCTAATGCCTTGTACTCAGCTTCTGTAGATGATCGAGAGACGGATGTTTGACGTGTAGATTTCCATGAGACGACGTTGGTAAAGTAAATATGCGGTTGTTGATCTTCCTGCACTGTGAACACCGCCCCAATCAGAATCTGAAAAGACCGACAATGTTAAAGATGAATTTCGATTGAGAAAAAGGCCATGGTAGATGGTTCCTTTAAGGTAGCGGAGGACCCGTTTGAGAGCTTGCCAGTGGGTTTGGCGAGGATTATGCATAAATTGGGAGAGTTTGTTGATGGCGAAAGAAATATCAGGTCGGGTAAAGGATAGGTATTGGAGAGTGCCCACGAGTTTGCGGTATTGTGTAGCATCAACAGTAGGGGATTGGTCAGTTATGGAAAGAGGGTCGGTTGCACTGAGAGGGGTAGTAACATCTTCGCACCTTCCATACTAAATTGAGTGAGAACATCTTGAATATGACGATGTTGCGAAAGGAACAGACCCGTTGGGGTAGAAATGACTTCAACCCCGAGGAAGTGATGAAGCATTCCAAGATCCTTAATAGAAAATTTGGTACCTAAAGCTCGAATAAAGGTATCAAGAAACTGGATAGTGTTCCCCGTGAGGACAATGTCATCGACATAAACCATGAAGTAACATATGACATCTCGATTTTTGTAGATAAATAAAGATGCATCCGCTAGTGATTTCTTGAAACCAAATTGGAGTAGAAAAGTAGTAAGCTCAATGTACCAAGCTCGTGGAGCCTGTTTT
Source organism: Cichorium intybus (assembly GCA_023525715.1). Classification (NCBI taxonomy): domain Eukaryota; kingdom Viridiplantae; phylum Streptophyta; class Magnoliopsida; order Asterales; family Asteraceae; genus Cichorium; species Cichorium intybus. Next base: position 23,227,768 of record CM042017.1, on the reverse strand, counting down.
AAACCGTAGATAGATTTCTTCAGTTTACAGATATGATGGGGATATTGCGGATGAACATAGCCCGGTGGTTGAGTCATGAAGACTTCTTCATGAAGCGTGCCATGAAGGAAGGCGTTGTTGACATCTAGTTGGCGTAAGGGCCAATTGTTGGAGAGAGCTATGGAAAGTATAGTGCGAATGGTGACAGGTTTGGTGACGGGACTGAATGTATCAAAGTAGTCTTTGCCATACTGTTGGAGAAAACCTTTTGCAACAAGGCGAGCTTTGTATTTAGATATGGAACCATCCGGATTTCTTTTGATGTGAAAAACCCATTTGCAGCCAATTGGTGTATGAGAGGATGAAGGAACTAGATCCCACGTTTGGTTTTGAAGAAGAGCATTAAATTCGGAGTCCATGGCACTTCGCCACTTTGGATCTTTGATGCCTTGGGTATGAGTAGTGGGTTCTAGAGATGGGGGTATGGGGTGTAAGGTGGTACTGTTAATTAGGTTGGCATTAAAGTACTTAGGTTTTTGTTTTCGGTTTCGTTTTGGATATGAAGTGGTAGGTGCGGCTGGAGGTATGGATGGTTGAGGTGAGGGTGTAGGTGCTGGTAGGGAAGAGGACGGTGGTAGTTGGTCTGATGTGACAGGAATATCTAGTGGTGTAGTGGCTGATTGGGTGTCATCGGATAGAATGCGAGTGCGGGTTGGGATAGGAGAAGTAGTAGGCGATTGGGTAATAGGCGTCGGATCAGTGTTGGAGATAACCGGGCACAAGGAATCGACTGTAGGGAGAATGGTAGCGGAGTCGGTATGAGAAGGATAAATATGTTCAATGAATTCGACATGGCGAGAGTGATATAACCTTTGAGTGGAAGGATCAAAGCATTTATAAGCTGACTTTGATGATGAATAACCGAGAAAAATACATTTGGCGGATCTTGGTTGTAGTTTTTATGAGGAATAGGGTCGTAACCATGGGTAACAGAGGCAGCCAAATGGTTTAAGCTTGTGGTAAGAGGGTACGGTATTGTGCAGCTTTTCGTAAGGTGATTGATATTGTAATATGGGTGTGGGAAGTCGGTTGATAAGGTGGACAGCAGTTTGGAAGGCATGGCTCCAAAAAGTAATAGGTAAATTTGCATGATGAAGTAGAGATAGTCCGGTTTCGACAATATGGCGATGGCGCCTTTCAACTATGCCATTTTGCTCAGGAGTATGTGGTGGTGTATTAAAATGTGAAATGCCATGTTGGTGAAGATAAGAGGATAATTTGATGAATTCGCCCCCGTTGTCTGTGAACAGAGAAACAAGAGGGGTATTATAGTATTTTTCAGCTAGAGTTTTGAATTGAGGAAACAAGATGGAAACGTCATACTTGCGTTTCATTGGGTATAGTCAGATGTATCTTGAATAAAAATCAACAAATGTAACATAATAAGCATAAGCATCATTAGAAAGCGAGACAGGTCCCCACACATCTGAGTATACAAGTTGTAATGGTTTAGATGTTGTAAAAGAGTTTGAGCCAAAAGGCAATTTGTGACTTTTATTGATAGAGCATGAAGCACAATGAAAAGAAACAGGAGATACTTTATTACAAGATGACCCCAAACGACCTAAAATAAACTTGAAAACTTTGAGAGACGGATGATCGAGCTTGTTATGCCAGGAGCTGATGGACTGTTGTGAAGAGACTGTGAAATTTACTCTTGGAAGCTTTCTGAGAGAACAAATGGCTGCATAGTAGATATCGTTAATGTTCACTCCCCGCATTAGAGTTGTGCCCGTGCATAGATCCTTGACCAGAAAGAAATATGGAAAAAATTCAACAGAAACTCGGTTAGATTTGCATAGTTTAGCCACTGAGATAAGATTGCTCCTTAATTTAGGAACAAACAAGATATTGTGTAAGTTCAGAGGGCGAGAGGTGGTAGGAAGAGTAGAATGACCAGAAATATTAGTACCATTGCCTAATACAATTTCATCAGGCCCTCCATATTCTGATAAAGTGTGTAGAGCTGCAGGGTTAGATGCAACGTGATGAGAAGCACCACTGTCAAACATCCATGGTGTATTGGTGGGAGTCGGACTTGCAGAGGTAGTGTTGACCATTGGAGTTGCTGAAGTCGTCATGGAAATAGTGATATTATTTTCTTTGAGAAAACGTGCAAGTTTCCTGCAGTCTTTGGTTTCATGTCCAGGGATGTTGCAATATTGACAGTAGCTTGAACTTCGATTACCTTTTTGAAAGTTATTACCCCCATTGTACTGGCCAGAAGACCGAAAAGAGTGAGTACCTGAACTGTTGCTGTGATTAAACCTTTGAGAGTTTCTGTGGTCATAATTGGACTTTTGAGGATACCGATTTGTGTATTTTTGAGTACTGTTGACAGTGGTAAGGACTGTTGTTGATTGAGTCTCCTTTAAGGTCCGTTCATGATCAAGTAGTTTGTCAAAGAGATTAGGGAATTTGATTGGAGTGTCACAGATTTTTAGTGCAGAAGAAATGTGGGAATACTCTTCTCCTAGTTGCCCTAGTATGTGGACAACAAGATCTTCTTCTTCAACAGGGCTCTGAGCAAGTGCAAGATCGTCTGCAATATTCTTCATGTCATGGAGAAATTCAGTGATAGATCGAGTACCTTTAGGATTATTGGCAAGTCGTGTCTTTAGAGAGATGATGCGTGATCTGGAGACACTGGCGTAGCTTTCTGTGAGGCGTTTAAAGGCTTGTAGAGACGTATCGGCAAAAGAGACAACCGGCTGAATGGTGTCGAAGCAGCTTCCAAGCAAGGCGCCAAGGATGATTTGATCCTAACGGAACCAGGGTCGATATGCTGGGTTTGACTTGGTAGCATTGGTGGGTAAGAATTCGGATGGAACTTCAATTGAGCCTGTGACATAGCCATCGAGACCTAAGCCAGTTAGGGTTGCAATTACCTGTTTTCTCCAAACTGGAAAATTGTTTGTTGTAAGTTTGATTGGAAAGTGGGTGGATGTGTTGACTTCGATTATAGTCATGATGCGTGGAGATAGGGCAGGATCGACGAAAGAAGAACTCAGAGGAGCTGTTTCAAGCTCTGATACCATATAGAGAAAGGATAGATACGATTGAATGCTTAATTGTATTCAAAGATATACACGCCTTATATAGGCTAAATACAAGAACCGATAAGAACGATTCTACAGGAGCTAATCTAGGATCTGCTGAACTATACATTGAGATATACTAGGGTAAATAGATAAACTAATTACAATCGGGTTATACAGAATCATTGGGCTGCTGGTGTATAGGCTCATTGGGCTGTTGCTGAGTGCTATTGGACTGTATCTCCTTAATACCCCCCCCCCCCCCCCTTCTTCAAGCGGTATGGTACGGCAGAAGACCCAACTTGGAATGATAAAGATTTGGTAAAAATGTTTTCTATTGTCCCGTTGAAACATAAGACAATTTGATCAATCCTTGTTGAAGTTTCTCTCTAACATAGCGACAGTCGAGTTCGATATGCTTAGTGTGTTCATGAAAAACTGGGTTACGAGCAATATGTATAGCAGCTTGGTTATCGCATTTCAATGGAATTGGGGTTATATTTGGGACCTTTAATTATGCAAGTAATCTTGTAAACCATGCCAATTATGTAGTAACTCGGCGCATAGAGCGATATCCTGCCTCCTCAGCAGAGGATAAAGAGATAGTCGTTTTCTGTTTTGATTTACAGGATATTGGAACATCACCAAAAAGAATGAAGAAGTTGCTTAAAAACATTTGTGTGATTGGCCATGCAGCCCAATCAGAATAGCAAAAAGTTCGATTTTGAAAGAATTATTATTGTTAAAAAATAATCATTGTGTTGAAGAACAAGGACTATTTGATTTCTAGGAAATTGGAACATCACCAAAAAGAATGAAGAAGCTGCTTATAGACATTCGTGTGATTGGGCATGCACCCAATCAGAATCACAAAAAGTTCAAATTTTAAAGAATTATTATTGTTAAAAAATAATCCTTGTGTTGAAGAACAATGATTATTTGATTTCCAGGAAATTGGAACATCGCCAAAAAGAATGAAGAAGCTGCTTACAGACATTCATGTGATTGGGCATGTAGCCCAATCACAATCACAAAAAGTTCAATTTTGAAAGAATTATTATTGTTAAAAAATAATCATTGTGTTGAAGCACTGTGAAGGTATTGTAAAACATGAATAGCAGCTTCATAATGTGCCTTACATGGCTTTTGATTGAATTGACTAAGATGTTAGTTGACAAAAAAAAAAAAAAAGATTTGGATGACGAGTTTGAACTAAAATTTTCAAATCTATAATCAATTGTTTGTATGTAGTAGGATCTTCTAAAGGATTATCCATATTTGGCATTAAAGAAGGCTTGACAGGAAGAGGAGTTAATACTATTTTTGTCGGTTTAATAGAATAAAGATCAAGAAGTTCATCCGTGAACTTTTGCTGATGTATGATCATGCCATCTTTGGTTCTATTAAACTCTAAACCAAGGAAAAAATGGAGAAAGCATAAATATTTAATTTTAAACTAGTCATCACGGAAGGCTTTTAAACTTGTAACTTCCTCCAAATTATCCCTGTTATACGTATATCGACATACACTTCAACAATAGTTATGGATTCTTCATAATTTTTGAGAAAAAAAAATAATGATCATTCTGAGATTGAGAGTAACCGTTGAACTGTAATGCAGTGGAAAGCTTGGCATACCATTGCCTAGAGGCTTGTCGTAAGCCATAGAGAGATTTTTTAAGTTTGCAAACTAATGATGGTGATGAAACAAAGAAAGCTTGGCATACAATTGCCTAGAGGCTTGTCGTAAGCCATAGATAGATTTTTTAAGTTTGCAAACTAATGATGGTGATGAAACAAAGAAAGCTTGGCATACCATTGCCTAGAGGCTTGTCGTAAGCCATAGATAGATTTTTTAAGTTTGCAAACTAATGATGGTGATGAAACAAAGAAAGCTTGGCATACCATTGCCTAGAGGCTTGTCGTAAGCCATAGATAGATTTTTTAAGTTTGCAAACTAATGATGGTGATGAAATAGAGAAACCTGGTGGTGGTTTCATATAAACCTCTTCATGTAAATCCCTGTGTAAAAAGCATTATTAACATCAAATTGATGTATATGCAATTCTTTTTAACAGCAAGAGCAACAATATACCGGATTGCATTGAATTTTACTATAGGAGAAAAAGTTTCATGGAAATCTATACCCTCTTTCTATGTAAAACTCGTAGCCACTAATCTAGCTTTATGTCTTTGATATCGCGTAAATTATACATATTTTCCGGGCGATATCAGTGTCATTTTAGTATAGTTTCATATTTTTTATGAACTAAAGATTCTTAATATGCTTAAAAATACATTTTGTAGCTAAAAGACACGTATGGAGCAAAAGATCGGATTTTACAAGAGATTTGAGCCTTAAACAAAACAAAGTGCCATAGTGATTTCAGCTAGGGCGCACCCCGCCCATACCAAGGGCGCACTGCGCCTCAGATGATGCCAGATACCGACATGCTGGCCTACTTGATGTTTAAATAATGAAGCGTGGGTGCATCCAATGATTCAACCAGGTTGCCTAACATGTGCAAGGGCGCACCACGCCTGACCTTTGGGCGCACCGCGCCCCAGATCCAATCTGAAAAGCGAACTATCACGTGGCCTTTCCAGCGATAAAGGCTGCCAGATCTCATCCACTAAGGCGCACCGCGCCCTGACATAGGCGCACCGCGTCCTGAGACCTCGCCTGGTATAAATAGAACGCATTGGACGACCATTTGAAGGACCATTGTTAGAATCCAAGAGAGAAATCAGACATTTGACATTTTAGAACTATTATATTTCGTGTATTTCAACATTTCATGTGTGATAAATGTATTTGAGAGTTATTTACATTACAAGAAGGAGCTAGGATCTTCATTTGTTGCAAGGATTCATCGATTTTAACCGGTTGGTATCTTTTATCATGTATTCTTCATATTGTTGTTGTATATTTGATATCATGCTAGGCTAGATCCCTGTAGCTTTTGCCTAGGTAATGTTGATTCATTAATATAAATTTGTGTTGATCTAGTTCTTGATTCGAATTAAATTTCGGTTAGGATATATAATTTGCATGCTATACATATTGAATGTGATTAAAGTTTATATTCTTGATAACCATCTTCATATGATTAATGTTTATTGACCATTTAAACGTATTGATCATATGAACCATTTTGATGTGTAATTGACACCTATATATCATTGGACTAGTTATTGACCATTTAACTAGGGAAGTTATTTTAGCTATAAACTTGATTAGTGAAATAAAACTTATATCATATTTAGTTACAACTCATGACCATTGATTGTATGAACATATCACTATGACCATTAGGGTATGGCCTATGTTTGCATGCTAGATTATATTAATTATTCATGATTATAAGTTATTTAGTTGCATGACCATTGTGCTATATTAACTTAGAAATTATAGAATTGGTGACTTGACCATATGATCCTACCACTTAATGCTACCTATTTTAACTCATTGCACATAATCAAAACTAGTCAACCTAGATTTATATGAATCAACAAATCCTAGGCGAAAGCTTTCCTTGTTATAATTCGATCATATTATCTCTTTATTGTTGTGTTGTTACGATAATTGTTATTTATTATTTCGTCTACTTTACAAGCATCCAAAACTTAGTTTTACGAGTTTTTACTAAAACTCGCCTCTAAACTGTTTGATTGATAATTGAAAGCTTTAAGTTAGTTAATAACTCCCTGTGGAAATTCGATACCTTTACTTACCAAAACTATACTATTAAATGATCGAGTAATACTTGCTCGTAAGTCTAATAGTCATATAATTAGGTAAATAATTGGATTAAGACTTTAAAATCATAATAACTACAAGTTAGTTGTTTTGTCAACAACAGTCTTTCAAGAGTACCATCAGCACGATATTTTTCTTTATAAACCTATTTGCATGAAATTGGCTTTTTGCCTTTCGGTTTAACTATTTCCCATGTTCGATTAGCTTGTAATGCTTGAAGCTCATTATGCATAGCTTGTTCCCATTCAATATCCCTTAGCTTGAGTATAAAATGCATGTTCATAAACATGAGTAATAGTACTACAATCGTAACTTGTGGGAACATTAGAAGAACAATGTGGAAAGTGTATACAGAATCAGTGATACACAAATTAGTAATGGTATGGTGGCATTAATGTATCGGTGTAGAAGAAGTTATATGATTGCACACATAGTCGTTTAAGTATGCAAGGGAGTGATGAATTCATAGTCGTTTAAGTATGCAAGGGAGTGATGAATTCGAGATGTGCGTCTTTCAAATTCATAATTTGTCATAACATTTAAAAGAGAGAACTTGGCTATAGAATTTTTCAGCATTAATTTTTTTTTCTCTGTATGTTTACCAAAAACTTCTAACATAAGTTTCAAACACTATAGTCCAAATATTAAATTTTTGAACATTGATTTTTGGAGGTCTAACAGAAAATGAAAGATCATTTTAGTAATCATTTTTAAAACTCACAATCTTTAAAAATAATACAAAAACTTCTTATAAAAAAAGTGATGCCAATTGAAAGTGCATCGTAAACTGAGGTGCTTATAAAAATTTCAATGGATTTTTTTAATAATTCTAATATTAAACACCAATGTAATGAACCAAGTTCACAAAGTTAGTAAGATAGAAAAAACTATATAAATTATAGAAATAAAGTGTATAGAGAGAACAAGCAACCAAACACATTGATGTATGGCGGTTGGACTTTCCTCTTTGAGAGCTTAACTCACTTCGATGAAATTACTCCATCTGGCTGGCTAACCCACCAACTCCACTAGTAGAAATAAAAGCCTTAGATGGTAGGATTCAAACACTCAAGTACAATAGGATCGAACTTACGATCTCTATTACTTACAGTAGTAAGTCGGTTTCTAACACTCAAGTAGATATTACAAGATGAAATATGTAAAAGGAAGTAGTTTTTTAAGATTTTTATAATATTAAAGAATAAGATTTTGAATTATCAAATGGGTTCTATTTCTATAGAATTGAAGACATGGGTTTCTTATATAAAAAATTGAAAATATATGTTAAAAGCATGAGTTTATAAAAAGATTTGGATGGAAAGCATATTTTTCATAAAAAGGATGAAAGCATGTGTTAGAAGCATGGATTCTCTATGATATTTATTAAAAATAAAATTCGTATTTCAACATGTAAAACAAATTGTGACAAACAATCATATTTTTAAAATTTTCTTTTTGAGAAGTGTATAAGAAACTATTAATTGTATAAGAAACTTTAAAAAAAATTATTCGGAGAGCAAAAGTTTTTTCTTTAGTTTTTATAAAACTAATAATTTTAATTAAAAAAATATAAGAGTAGAGTTAAAGAATACTTTTATAATAAATAATAATTTTGAAAACTTAGTCTTAACTAGTAAAAATATTTAATCAGAAAAATACACTTAAATAGTTCGTACATATTTATTTTAGTGTTATTTGCTATATTTTTGTCACATTTCTGATAGGTGCAAATGCAAATCTTTATTTACTTTTCCCAACGGTTTCTAAAACATTGCCTTTTGATCTGGACAATGCAACTCTTTTATGGAGCCTAATGCAACCATTTCTAGAATGTTACTTATTGTTGGAATGTCATATTTTTAGCACTTATTAGGGATTTAAACTTTGAGACTTGTGTCGTCACTTGAAACTACTTTGATATCTAAATTTTGAGATGTTTAACATGTTTTGATGGCATTCTAGACAGGACTCATTTGTATGTGATATTTTCAAGCCCTTGTGTGTTACTTTTTTTATGGCTCGTCCGTACCTAATTTGGAATTGTGTATCAGAAGTGTCTAGTGTCTGGTGTGTTATATGTTATCCTTACTTAAGCCTTATTTTAGCCATAATTTGTGAGATGACTTGGAAAATTAAGATTTTCTTCCATATCTCTCATAGCATTTGCATTTGTGTCTACTTTTACTTTAATGTTTATTGAAAATTTTCTAATGATCATAACAGTGTATTTGTTGTAGTGTTTTTCCCCATTTATTAAACTTTAAAACCTTTTGAATTTTGAAACATTTGTGGGGTTTTTCGTTGTGTATAAATATTGTGAACATCCATATGCTTACAAATGTCTAACATTTGTAATGCCTACTATGCTCTCCAAACCTAATATATTATTTTGACATGTGTTTAGATTAGGTGCCATGGTTGGTGATTGAATACCAAAGAAGCATAACGACAATTAGAGGACATAATATTATGATTTATGAGATATTATACAATTTAACATTTAACTATTGTATCTTGATTATTTTGGTACACACGCATATGCCTTGGCACATTGAACCCTTAAACTGTTAAGGACATGTATGTTTGGGGCCTATCGTAAAATGTTTTTTAAAACAAATTTTTAATTTTTAATTCAACGGTTGTTTCAAGTTGCGTATACGATGGTGTTACATTTGGTCATATATATATATATATTTTTTGGTAACCGAGGACCCCACCCGACCCATCCTTAGGATGACCCTGATGAAGCAACCTCGGGGCCCACGCACACCTGACAGCATGGTGGTCCGGGTCAATCATCTACGGGGGTAGAGAGGTGGCCAGTGGTCATCCCCTGATTGAAACCTAACACTCCCTATGGGGAAAGGGAGGGAGTGGGATTAGAACTTGGAACCTCTTTATGGGGGAAGAGAAAGAGTCCTAAGTCTTATCCACTAGGCCATCAGGGTGATGGTTCATTTGGTCATATATTATCCCTAGACATAGTGGTTTTAAAAAATTATGTTATTTTTTTATCATTTTCCCATCTTTTGTGGATTTATGTTCTTCAACATTAATATGATGGCTTTTTTATATAAAACTTTTATTTCTGCGGATGAAAACTGTATTTTCGCAGACGACATTTGTAATTTTATTTTTAGATTTTCTTTCAAAAACGACATTGTTTTGATTGTCATGTCATCATTTTTGGATGATGCCATCATTTCACAGTTGGCCTGTAATTTCGCAAATATCATTTTCAAAATTAATGTTATTTTGAATATTTAACTAATTTTTTGTTATTTTTTGGGAAATGATAAATAAGATTACCTAATTTGTCTTTTTCTTTTTAATATATAAATTGTTTATATACATTTATGGTTACTATATATTTGTACCTACCGTCTTATTATCAGTCACAACATATACTACAGAAAAAATATATCTATATAGAGTGGAATGTGAGAATTAGGTAGAGAGGTGAGAATAGCGTAACCATTAAGAATCTATCATTTTTTAATTACAATTTAACACAATAGTTTAGACTCTGGATTGTTTTCTGTTGAAGATTATATATTTTTAAATAAAATATCAAACTTTATAGCAATCCGATTACTATAGGCCCCGTTAAAGCTGAATTATGTTGCTCATAGTCATTTTATAATGGCAATATCATTATGACCAAGTAATAATGGATTTGCATTCAGTGGAAAGGCTCCTAATTTTATCTAACTTATATGATGAAAAACGTTTTCCATAAGAAACACCAATTCAGTATTTCAGTTAGTTTACTAATGCGTAAAATAGTAAAGTTAAAAAATACAGAGATATTTACTTGATCCAACTTTTGACCTAATAATAACGTCACCGAGCTATGACCCTTAGACCAATTCAAAAAAGTCTTGCCTAGTTGGATTTATAACTTATCAGATTTGAATTTGATATCTTAGAATTTTTTTGATTTTTACACTTTTAACTTCTAAGTTACACAAATCGTGTGAAATCGATTCTTCTTTTAGCAATTACTTTCTTTTTGTACATTATGCATCAGTATTTGTACATCAGGCGGGAGGGTGTGCCGCACCCGCGTCCTGGCTGAGGTGGCATAACCCTCGTTCTCATGCGTCTCCCCGGAGACGGTCTCATAACGCCCCCCATCATCCAGTTGTCATCTTTTCATTGGCTCTCTCCCTCGTTCTCTCCGTCTCCCACACCCCTCAGCCTCAGAACTACACTTCTTGTAAGACAGATCGTAGCCTGTTTAGGGTGGGAAGGTGGGTTTAAGTTGACCAATTTTTAATACAAGATTTTTGCGCTTAATTGGTTGTTTGTGGATTTATGAATTTTGTGTTTTAATTTCTCTGTTAATTACTTCTTTCAATTATCAAACTCCCACAAGGTTATCTGTAACAAGTTGCATAGATAAACTTAATAGACATAACTACAAAGCTTGTTCAACAATTTTTTATAAAAAAAAATTATTACACAGGACAAGACATGACAGGACATGATGGAACTGTACTTGTGTTTGGCTATATACATCAACAAGACAAAAATTGCAAATCTTTTGTCATGCATACGAGCACTCAGTCTCTCGTATGTATAAAAGACGTAAATACCCTCCTGATCATGTCATAAGAAATATGCCTAGAAAGCTTTATAAATTCACAACTAAAATACATGTCTTCCCATTAACAAGTCGGTGCCACGAGTCGGAATTATTATTTTCACAAGAGATGCCAAATCACCACAAACTACTTACCTTAACTTAACTACACATCCACAAGTCAAACTTCAAATTCAGAATAATAATTTAAAAAAGTCAAATTACCTTTTTGCCCCTTAGTTCGCCTTCGCAGGACTTCCATTCCCCACCCCGCCACTTTCATTGGGTGGAAATTCACCCACAAGTGTTTTCACTGCAAAGTCAAACTGATCGGTCCAACTGGAATCATCCTCGAGTTGATAATCAAGCTGCTCGTCATCACTACCTTGTTTTTCCAAATTTACCCCCGCCACCACCTTCTCTGGAATTGCCCCGTTATCGGGTTGGGGGGCGTTTTCGTCGGTTTTCGTATGTGGCTTGATACCTTTTAGCCTTGTTGAAGATCGGGCAGGCACAGGGGCAGGGGTATGCTTTGCAGCCCTTTCGCGTGTGGCTCTCCTTGCACGACCGCTTCCAGGGGTAGGGGTAGAGTCAGGGGTATTTTCGGTATTGTTCTTGGGGTCGATGTCGGAGGTCTCAACTTCTTTGTCTATGTCAATAGCTTCCATATCAGATCCCCCTATTTTCATAACCAAAAACAACAAATTAGCATCTATGGTTATTTTCCATAACAAGAACAAGGGCATGTTCGTCATTTTCACAAACAAGATATCAAAAATGAGTCCCTGTCCCACTTTTTTGGGTGGAACAAAAAATCGCAAGTGTTTATACATAAGACTTTCTTTAGAACGAATTGTTAAAATATGAACGAATGACCATTTTACCCTTCTTAAATGAATGACCATCACGGTTAAAAGACTGTTTCTTCTTTTATCTGAATATGAGTAAATGACCAATTTACCCTTCTGTTTAAATGACCATTTGACCCGTCTGTTTAAACGCAAGCCAAACACGGCATAAAGACTGAGCAAATTACCATTTTACCCTTCTGTTTAAATGCATGATGTAAAGACTTCCTTTTTTGGACTGAATACACGTAAATTACCATTTTACCCTTGTGTTTAAATGCATGATGTAAAGACTTCCTTTTTTGGACTGAATACGAGTAAATTACCATTTTACCCCACCAAAAAAAGCATCAGATAAATTTCCATTGCTCACCTTCCAAGACTTGTTTTGTAGGTTTGGGTTTTGGTGTCTCATCAGGGATGGCCTGTGAAAAAACAAGTGAATTAACAAAAGTTGAAGGGTGAAACTTGTAATTTGTTTAGTGTTGAAGGGCTTACAACTTCATTTCCATTTTCATCTCTTTTCCTTGGCCTAATAGCACATAAATTTATGTCCCCGGTCTCCAAATATCTTATAGCATCCAATTTTGAGCGAAAAACGTATCCACTCACAGGGTCAATGTAGAACTAAATAAATCCAAAACTCCATTAGATGTTTAACATTTTAACAACCAATCATTTAATAAAATTCCAAAAAAAAAAGATTTTTTTAGTACCGGATCCTTTCTTTCACGGCCCGCGCATAGCCTAGATTTGACTTCTTTTATCCAGCCTGGCGGTAACCCTTCCGCGGGAGACTTTAAAATAGTCTAGAAATTGTTTAAAAAATATTAAACAAAAACAATAATATATTACATTTTTGGTCCCTGAGTATAGCTGATTTTTTCAATTTTGGCCTTGAAAAGTTTTTATCTTGCAAAGTTGGTCTTTTGAGGATTTTGTGACGGTATTGGTCCCTGTTTGAAGTAAAATGACTATTTTTGGGACCAAAATTGCAAAACTCAGCTATATTGGAACTGAAAATAGTCATTTCACGTGGAACGGGGAAGAAAATCATTAAAAGAAACCTCAAATAACGACCAATTTTGCAAAAAAATTAAGCCGCAAAATTGCGAAAAATTAGCTGTACTAGGGACCAAAAATATACATTTTAGTTGGAACAGGGACCAAAAATGTTACAAGAACCTCAAATAGGGTCCAAAATTGCAAGTGAACTTTTGGGGCCAAAAGTAGTCATTTTTACTTGGAAGAGGGACCAAAAACGTTACAAGAACCTCAAAAGAGGATCTAAATTGCAAGAGAAAACTTCTCGGGACCAAGATTGCAAAAATTGGCTATACTTAGGGACCAAAAATGTAATTTATTAAAAAAAAGAAACAAACCTCTTTGTAATCGGATAAGTCGACGGGCTTTCTTGTCTTTCTGGATCTTTTCCGGGGCGAACCATCCTCAGATCCTGAATCCGGCGATGAATCTTGCTCCGTGTAGGATTTACGGGCCATCATCTTTATCTTTAAAATTTATAAAAAAAAATAAGTAACAGATAAACAAAGTGTGTTGCTATTATGGGAAAAAAAGTGATGGTGCATACTTTTCTCTTTCTAGAGTTGGTGTTAGGGGTACTGCTTTCAGTTCCAAGATAACTCAAAACTTGTGGTTTTGAATAGAAGTTTTTCCCAGTTGCAGTTTCCTTGTAACACTATTGATAAAAAGGAATATGATTAATTAATCAAGATTAACATTTAACAATGCATTGCTATAAATGGAAATAATATGATTAAAATTACCTTAATTTTCATTCCATTATCGCGGTATTTCATTTCCACAACCCATCCATCAGGTAGCCATGATGCATCTTTTTGAGATGATTTAGGCATAGGGAGCAATCCGTCTCCAGTTATAGACCGAGCTTTTTTCTGAAAACATTTTTTTAGTAAATTTAATAAAAAAGAAAGGTAATTCTAGACAAAACCCATGATCAATTTAGGGTAATACGTTACTCTTGGATGTAAAAAGATGCAAGTATGTTGGTAATAGGGGTAAAGAAATGTAAATACATTGCTACTACGGGTAAAGAGTAATGTATATTGCCAATATTGGTGAAAAGAATAATGGGTGTTGTTATTTACTGCAATATACCTATTAATTTAAGATAAATAATGATTAAATTAACGTGTAATTTACCTTTTCTGTACCAGTTCCTTCTGTTATTGACTCTGTAACACCACCATTTTGTATAGCTTTGGGAGTTTCAGGTTCTTTGGATGGTTCAGGTGGTGAAGCCAATTCTTCTTCATTCAGATTACCAATTTGCTGTAAAAAGACATAATTTATTATATGTTAATAAAAAGTGAAAATTTGACATTAATTGAATATAACTTACATTGTTTTCTTGACTTGTATCCCTTCTAAGTGGTCTCATGGCACATTTCTTAATATCTCCAGAATCCAAATAACGCAAAGCATCCAATTTTGAGAAAAATACATACCCACTTAAAGGGTCTAGGTAGTACTGCATTGATAATGAATTAAATATAAGATATCGCATTATAATTCATAAGATTGACTTTGAATAAAAAGAAGAAAATATTAAATACCGGATCCTTCTTCTTTCCAGATCCATGTGTTCTCATTCTGATTTCTTTTATCCATCCTGGAGGCAACCCATCTGCTGGAGTACTTGAAATAACCTAAATACCGGTCAAAAAGTCAGATATTCAAAAAAAAACTGTAGTATTTTAAATCTTGGGGGTTGAAACGGAACAAACTTCATAGTCAGGGGGCATGCGGGCACTTTCATCCTTGTTGGCTTCAGTGGGTTCAGAAATCTGGGACTTCTCAGGTCGAGTAGGGGTTTTTTCTCCCTAAAGAGTTATAATGTAACAGAGATTAAAATTTTATAATTTCAAAAAATGGCTCATTAAATAACAAAAAGAATGCATACTTCTTTCTGTCCAGCTGGACTGCTGGTTGTATTGGCAAGATAACTCAGAACCTGTGGCTTTGAAAATAATTTTTTTCCATTGGGATCAACAAAAATCTACAAAATAAATGGATAGATATCAGATAAGAGTATAAAATAGTAGGCATTGTTATACTAGTTAAATCTAATTCATTTACCTTATATTTTTGTCCAGTTCTTTTAGTTTTCACTTCCACAGTCCATCCATCAGGTAGCCAACTAGAATCAGTAGTTTTTCTTCCACGTGATTTAGGCTCAGAGGAAGTTCCGTCTCCAGTTTCAAGCACTTCAGGTTCCTGTATCACCAGGTGATATTTTAAGAAGTGATATGAATAGGTAAAGACTTTGTTTTAGTACCTTGTATGTCTTGATGCTACTTCCGGTTCTCTTCGGTCTTATAGACTGTCCTCGGGGTGTTGATTCAGGATCTTCATCTGTATGGGGAACATCTGGCTCTAGAGTTAAATCTAGAGTTGGGCCATCAGAATTGTGCTAAAAGAAAACAGGACTGTAAGAATGGTAGGAGTTAAGAGAAATATATCAGAGTGAAGTCTGAGATAGCGAAATGTATCATTACAGTCTTCTCGATGGCTGTGCTGTTTTTCACGGTCTTAAGATGTCGATCCACTTGCGGCTTGGAATAGAACTTGTGTCCTTCGGGATCAATGAAACACTGCAACAGAAACGAGGTAGAAATTTATCAGACGAAATAGCCTATTAAATGAAACAAACAACGCTGACTCTAGGGTTCTTCCCATGGAAATGGCCTACATTGGGGGTGTATGAAAAAACCCTTTCATACCACAGCATTGCTGTTGAATTTGTTCAGAATTGATAGATTTAACATAAAAATCAAACTGTATCTCTTAATCGTGAAGAACAGAAGCAACATCTGGTCAAGTAAGAGAACAATCGACTTCCGAGTAACGAAACTTCGTAACGTAAAATTAACTCAACACAATTCACATGCAGGTACTTTTGTAGCTCAACATTCAAAATTAAAACAAAAATTTAGATGAAAAACACAAAATCTGTAGAAACCGAAGAGCGAGAAAAAAAAACCCTACTTATGGAAGTCAGAGGAAATTAAGCTACGGAACACTGAGAATCGAGGTACCTTGACTTTCCGTTCATCGATCTTTCTGATTTGTATCATCCAGTCAGCTGGAAGCCACTCCGGCCAGTCATCGACAGTCATTTCCGGTGTCTCCGACAAGTAAGGTTTTCTGTGTGTTTAGAGAGAGTATCGAAGTGAGAGAGGGTAAAAGTAAATGGAACTGCTCTCGTTTATCTAAGACGGAAGTTTAGTTGGTGGAAACGGACAAGTGAAGATGCCACGTGTTCATCATGTACAGATATGTCAGGTTACTGGACACGTGTCGATTTTCCATTTGGTGGTTTGTTTTGGGCTGTAACGGCCCGTTCGGGTGTTTCTTGGGCTGGTTTCACGCTTTTTGTCTCCCAAAGTCCCAATGTTTCGTACGGTAGCAAAGTAGTTGCAAGTTGCTTCATATGTGGTTTTTTGATGTTAGTGTTTGGAAGTAATAATGATATATGAAATTTGGAAAAAGAACCAAGTTATTTAATTTTCTAATAAAAGGTCATCAAAGTATTTCTTTTGTACAATTATTTTCTAGATATTCTTTATATTGTTAGTATTTTTGATGAGCCGGTTTCATGTCATTTTATGCTATGAAAGGATTCATGTATCAATATTATATCATTATAACAAGGTCGTCTAAATCGATTTGAGACCCCGGGAAAAAGCATAAAATGAGGCCTTTAAAAACCTGAAGGGTAAAATAGAAAAAATGTCACTACCTAGAGTTGAACCCAGATCATCTAGGAAAAGGTCAAACAATGTCTATAACCAAGCGAGCTGCATATAAACAATGATTATCAATTTTCAAGTTTCTACGTATATACCGATTATCTTTATGGTTATATAAATTCTAATGTGGTTCATCGATTTAGGACAAGGTTGGTTTTGTATGGTCTTCTGATTATCATTTACAAATCACTTAAAATTATTGGACCAACCATGAAAACTTATGAAACCTGAAATCTACAATGAGTGTATATGAAAAATGTAAAATTGATGATTAATATATACGTAAAAACTCCATATTAAATACAATACTTTTTAATTGTATGAACGATACAAAAATCTATGGCATAAAAGACTTTTATGGTATAAATGGCACAAAATTGGCTAATAAATGGCACGAAAACTTTCTTTGATAACAGTAAGCATAAACATTAATTTTTTAACCTTTGTGATAGATTGGAAAAGTTGGTTGCAAATTTTGGTTTATTTTCATATAAAATAATATAATAATCATATAATTGCTAATAAAATAATCACAAAAAATAGATATGGTTTAACGAGGGTTTAAGCTTGCGTTTTGCAGTGAAAAGTTTAAGCAATTCTTTTTGTTGTATAATATGTTCTTTTCAGTTTTAGTTTTACAGAGTTAATCAGATATTTTTTTATAATGTGGAATGTTATAAGCCTATAATACACAAATAAATGGAAGTACATTGCTATTTTTTGCATGGATATGACACTAAACCTTTTAAACTTACAGAAAATAAACCGAAGACAGATCAAAAGCAATTATATCACCCTTAAAATATCTCAATAAGATGTTTACCAACTTTGTTCACCATATTTCTAAACCGCACCAAACAGTTTCATATCATCAGCAACAAACCTAACAAATGGTTTTCCATAATGTATGTTTATAGTCAATTTGTTTTCTTTTCTCATGAGATGACAAATTCCCACTCCTGTTATTCATTTAAGAAAATAAAGTCAAACTAACTAAATTTAAAAACTTTGAATCACATGAAATCTGTAACATGTTGATAAAGTTGAAGTAACCTTATTAGCCTTATAACATGCACCGCAAAATAGAATGAGAGTTATGTTCAAATTCTTACATATTCATAACATATCAAAGTCTAGCTCTTAAAAAGGCAGTATCCCTTGAGATGAAATATAAGTTAATTTACCCTCTTGGCTTGGAGGATTTCCAATTGGACATGGAGCTTGGATCATCTCTCAACTCTTTTGGAAACGATGAATCTATAATGATCTTATAAAGAGAAATCAGAAAAATTATAATAAATTGTGACATTCTCAAAGAGTAATCGATGTGTATCTGTGTAAGTGGTATTTTAATTAAAATGTTATAATAAACAAATTAATCATAATATGTTGTTATTTCTTGCATTTAACTCTTTATTTTTTATTCGATTTTTCAAGTGCGTCGTCATGTTTCGAATATTTTGTATACATCATTTATTCAGACCACTTAATCTTGTAAAAATACACAATCTGGCCTCTTCTTATTAAATTCTCAAGTTATCCTAATATCATTTTGGTGTAAAGGCTTGTAAGAAAGTGAAAGATTCATCTGTGAAGCAAATTTTCTAAATCCACCCCCTCCCCCGAAGAAATGTCATTTTCCATAAAATTTTCATGTTTTCTGAGTTGATTTCTCATTGTCATAAACTCTTCTTGTCCATGTTCTGAAATGAATTTTAGGAGCTTGGCTTTTAGTTCTTTTATATCCCAGTGCAACAGACTAACCAGGTTTATTTCATTTCTTTCCATTTTAGTACTCTAATTTTTTCTTAGTAAGACATTGCAATTTCAATAACCTAGCCGATTATAGCCCCACACATTGAAAATTAGTCAATTATATTAGTGAAAATTCCTTTGTATTTGTCCGACCTTTATATAACTGGATAGATTTTTCAAAGCACAATGTTGTAGTAAGATATAAAAGTGGAAAGATATGATCACAAATGGATTAAATACAATAAATAACAATTTGATTCTATTAATTTGTTCATTATATCATCTTACTTTTATTTTTCTTATTGTAGCATCATACTTAAAAAATATCACCCGGTCATAGCAAATCTCATTTATACACAACGAAATTTTTGTTGCTATAATAGGGTAAAATTTTTGAAGTATAATGTTTTCATATGTAAAAAAGCAAAGGTGCAATGTTATAATTGAGTAGATTTTTCATTTCACGTTTTTGAAGCTTATGGTGGAATTTGAAAGTTGGTTTGTGTCCCTTAGAAGATATTGAAGCTTTTTGAAGTCTAATTAAAGATTTAGAGTTTGCATCTTTAAGGAGCTTAGAGTTAGGTCGAAACACCCTCGTTAGGGTAGTTTTAGATCGCCTATTAAAATCAAAGGATTTTAATTCAAAAAGTTTTCAATGTTTAAAGGTGTAAAAAGATGGTCCTAATGTTCAATATAAAGTTGTCAAGTTTCAAAATAGCGTGGTTGCATCAATAAATTTACTAGAAAAATAGTTCAAATAAAGCACTACTAGGTTGTAGCCTTCTAAACGTACTCATGTTATTTATTCATTAGCTCTACTGTCGTCAATCTAAGCACATGTCAAATATATAGTTAGGCATGGAAATCCTAGTGATAATACTCAATCTTGACCATTTCTAAAGTAAGAACAATGGCTTCCATTCCATTCAAGCAAAACCTCCAAAACCAAATCAAAATAATCAAAGTTTCCAATAACTCAATAAACCAATATTAGGGTACTTTTGACCCAATATCAAAGTCGAAGTGGCTAATAACCCATAGTGAAATTCAAAGTTCTAAAATAATCAAATAAGCCAATAATTGTTAGCTAACCAACATCAGTTAGAATTTCCAGTAATTCAACAATTAAAAATGGGATAATTCAATCAACAAATAATGACTAAGCAATATGCATTTATCCTCATCACATGTTCATCTCAGTAGTCCAATATCACATAAATGGTTAATATTAGGATCATGTATGAAAGAATTAATTAATACATATATTTTCAAATGTCTGTTCTAATTTAAGGCTCATGCATAAGTAGCACAAAGTAACACA
The DNA here is from genome assembly GCA_023525715.1 of Cichorium intybus. Classification (NCBI taxonomy): domain Eukaryota; kingdom Viridiplantae; phylum Streptophyta; class Magnoliopsida; order Asterales; family Asteraceae; genus Cichorium; species Cichorium intybus. The sequence continues at coordinate 23,207,629 of CM042017.1, read as the reverse complement.
TACATCTTGAAATAAATATTTAAGTTTTGAGGTAGGTAGCTTGTAAACCACCACACAAGGGGTAACAAACCTTGCTTGTGCATAATGATGATTATCTGGGAATCTAATCACTTTATCTCAAGTCAAATCTCGCATGGATATAATGCATGACCATAACTTCTCTTGTCCTATGTGAATGCACATGTAGGATGCCAAACTAGTTTCATATCAACAAAGCTTTTTACGTTAGTAATATCATTTTAAAACAAATTTCGTGTAATGCATAAGTAATACATATAATAGACACATTACACATAAAGAATATTATTAGGATAAAATCACCAAAAATATCAATGTGTGTGTGTGTGTATATATATATATATATATATATATATACACACACACACACACACACTCCAGGTATACTTACATTAATAAAGCTTTCTATAATCAACCACCCCATTCTAAGATATGTTGTCCTTCAATCACCACCTTGTAAATCTTGAAGGATAAAAATTTAGTATTATTACATTTCTTAGGTACAATATAACTTTTTCCAGTAAACTATGAGTTAGTTTTACATAATGGATAATAAATATAGGTTTTAAGGTGTTAAAAACTGAAAATGAGGGTCTCTATGGTATTTATAAGGACAAAATAGCAATCCACTCGGAATGAGTAAGCAAACATGAGATTTTGTCCCTTATACTCGGATAAAGTAACGACCTACTTGGATTGAGTAACAACATACTCGGACTATGTAAGTCTGCAACTTATTTAAAAACAATATGATAATTTAATCCTATTGAAGTCTCACTTGTTTGAATTAAATCACATAACAACAAGTTCATGATTTCAACTATTTACTTGCTTCTTAACCCTAAGATCCGTAATTTAGGTCAAAAATCACAATACTAAAGTTAAGTATATGTTATCAATGTCGAAGTACAACTAATCACCAACTAAGGTTTCAATTCCTTATCTTCATATCTTGAAATGAATCAACCATTTCAATGGTGACGTAATGATACATTGATGATTGAAAACAAGTTTCTAGCATCAAAACAATACACAAATCTTAAAGTAAATCCTAAAATTAGGATTTCACACATTATATAGGGTTTGGATACCAAAAAATCCACAAAATGATGAATCAAGCTTATATATACACGATTTGATGTTAGAATCATAAATTAGGGTTGATTCAACACTCGGTAACTAAAACTCCATAAATAATTCAAAATTTTAAATTCTATACGAGAACCACAACCCTATATTGACTTACAAGCTTATATGAGAGAGATTTATACCTCACAAAGTTTCAAAAATGTAACTCTATTTTCAAACCTCTCAAATGCACATTGATTCCTCTTCTATCTTATTTGATCTCTTGAAATTGTTATTAATTATTCTCTTCCTTTATTTGCTTCATTTTGAGAGAAATGGGGAAGAAGAGAGTGTATCTAGGTTATATATGTCTCTCAATTGACAAAATGAACCCTTTGAGTTCTAACTCTTTCATCTTGAACACCAAGTCACTAGTCCTTTAAGGAAACTTCCAAGTTTGATACTTAAGCCCCATAACTTACTATTTCTTGAAAAAATAGTCATAAGCTAAGGCTAAAGTAGTCACTACAAACCTAAATGTCGCATTTAGTCTGTCATCTATAATTTTTTTAGGTCAAAATTAACTTCCTTCATTAAAATGCTTCATCAAACAACATTATACTAACTTATTTATTTATTTATTGTTTCATTTATTACTATTATTATTATTATTATTATTATTATTATTATTATTAGTTATTTAATAAAAATTTAAATTAGCCCTATATAGGATGTTACGTATGTAGCATTTCTTCACCCCATTCTCTAATTATTCATCCAATATTATGAATTGTGCACAAATCTAAATCCACAAAGGATTTGTGAATTATATTGTGGTTTTAATGGTGATTCTAGGTAAATTGCAATTCTAGTTTCATTTTATCATGTATATGAGTTAGATTTTGAAATAACAGATGTTTTGGAAGGTTTTCGAACCCTAAATGATTAAAATGATGTGTTCAACCATTTGAATTCTATTTTGATTGATGATTTCACTTGGAATCATATATTAAACTTCTTAATTAAGTTATTGGTGCAATCTATGAAGCTTCTAACACTGTTGATGAATATTTGTAGATTTTAGCTTTTGATTTAATATGAATTGATGTTTATACATTGGAACTTCAATTCAAATCTAAATCAAGTGTGAATCTGCAACTAGAATTATATTTGATGGTATTAAGTCATAATATGGAGCTTTGATCATATTTAGAATCTAACGTGATGTCTAGTTGATGTATTTTGAGTTTTGAAACCTAAATGTAAGATGTAACTTGAGATTAATGACTCTGAAACAAAGCATAGTGTGACCGAAGTGGACTTTCTGGTCTTTACGAAGGCATAGCTTGATGGTTGCGGTTAAGAGGATACTTCGGTCAAATCAGTAGAAAAGCGCTTTATGGTCATAATTGTAACTCCAGTCAATCAAGTGTATTGTCCAAAGACTTAGATTGAGGAGGTTGCGGAGTGTTGGTTGTCATTAAGAGTTTGGATTGAATATGGTAATAAGTTTATCAGAAAAAAATGTTGACAGAAGATATGCCATCTGAAGTGGTGATGCAGCAGAATTCATTCATAGAATTTGGTGCACACCCATGATTAAAGTGAACCGATGAGGTTCACAACCCAGGAGATTCACATTCGAGGGAATCCCCTTGGCTGAGGCACCTCGTAACTGAATGAGAAATGGACCGAGGAGGTGTGTAATCGAGGCGATCACTAACCGAAGGAGATGATTGACCGAAGAAGTCTTAGACTGGTCTCCGGTCAGCTTGACAACTTCTGATTATCTTGTCAGCAGATTTTCTGGGATCTAGTCGGGAGGTCCATACCTCTAGGATGGTTATAGGGTTAAGGTTGTGTCCTCTAAGGATAGGGTTAATGATGTTAAGTGATACTATATATACTGTGTGTACCATCTCTAGATTACGAGAGTGCTTGTCTTAGAGTGAATCAATCTTTGCAACCTTGTAACTTGTATTTCCCAAGCTAGAAAAGAAGAATACTTCCCTTGTCGGTGGATGTAGGTCATCTTGGACTGAACCACATTATATCTTTGTGTCTTTTTTCTTGGTGTTTGTGAAAGCTGCTTCGGCGTTTCTCACATTATTTCCATCCGTAGAGGCTTGTTTGCTTCGTTCGCAGGCTCCACACAAAGTTGATCCTCTCCCGACACTAAATCCATTATATCTTCGTTATTAGCTTGTAAAAAATGATCCGATGATTTATTTAGTTTGTTTAATAACATGATCCCTAATGCATTTAGGATGAATTTTCATGTTTTGTGTTGTTAGAGCATTCCACTCGATTAGGTGCAAGACCAATTATACTCAACGAGTGGATAACTTTGATGCTTTGAGATCGAATTTGATCATGAACATATGCATTCACTTAGGATGATTTGATACTTGATGTGACACTCATGGATACCCAATCTGGAACTTTGAAAGAGTAGTTGTGGCATTCTAAAATACCTCACTTGCATGAGTGGATTTGTTATCCCTCATGTGGTCTAGTGTGTTGGCTCATCGGTACCTAGTTGAACTTTGAATTTGAACAAACATTGAAAGTGTATAGTGTACATGTTATGTGATATTTATACATAGGCCTTAATTTCAGTCATCATTATGAGATTTGGACCTTGATATTGACTTGACATTTAAGAGTAGATGCATGTGCATTTGCATTTGCATACTTTGATATTATTGTTTTATTATCGATAAGTTTGATGTTGTTAGCAATGTTTATTGCATTTTTTTTGTCAAATATTGAGTTTACATAAATATTTCAATGCTTTGAAAACCTTTATGGAGCTTGAGTATGAGTTTCGATTGTTGATCTTATCTTATACCCTTAAGAGTTGACTATGGTAATGCTCACAAGCTTTTCCAAGTCTAACCAATGTATTTTGACATGTATACAAATTACGGTTTGAAGAAGACGACAGATAGAGAATGCATAGAAATTTAGAGGACCACATATGTTGTAAAGGACCTTTTTACTTTTTCTAAATGGTGTGCCACCTCAAGGTTGAATCTTGTGAGATTCGAACCTAAGTGAACTCCATTTTGAATCGTTAACTACTAACTTGTTTTGAACTTGAATTATGAGACCTTATTCCGCAATCGATTTTTAAAAAGATTAAAACTTGTTTGGAATTTTGTTAAATCATTTAACATTTATCAGGAACGTTACTCTGTAAACGAACCAAGCGAACACAAACGAATGCTTACTCATGTTCATTCATTTAAGAACAATCAGACAAACATGAATGCATAAATGAACGAATATTCTTGTTCATGTCCGTTCGTTTATGAAATTACTTTGTTCGTTGTCGTTCATGTTCATTCATTAAGGAGCTAAATGTACATAAACAAACGAATGTAAACAAACGTAAATGAATACATGTAAATGGACATGAACAAATATAAGCAAATATATATGAGCATGAACAAACTAATTAAATTCAATTGTGTTGTACATTATCACTTTTTCAGCAATGTTATTGAACATTTGAACTTGATTACTCAATTAATCAACAACTAACTTAATTACACAATTGCACAATAATAAATCAAATCTCAATTGCACAATAGAATTACTCAAATTCTCAACATTCGGCAATGAACAATCGGATATACAAAGGAACAAAACTGAAATCACGTACGTAACAAACCTTGTGGGCGGAATGTGGCTGTGAATGAGTGAATCGCGAGCCGCTAGGGCTGAGGAAGGCGGCCACCGGTGATCGCCGATCACCAATCAGTCGCTGTCGATCACAGAATAAGAATTCCACGAATGAATCACGACCACGAGCACGACACAGGAGGCCACGTTTGCGTCTTTGCGTTTTGTGTTTTGCGTGTTTGCGTATTGCCGATTTGCCGTTTTCTTTTTTCTTTTTTTTTTGTTTATTTAACATTTAAGGTAATATTCTAATTTAGTAATTTGCCTCTTTGCGTTTTGTGTTTTGCGTATTGCCGACTTGCACTTGCCGTATTATTTTTTCTTTTTTCTTTTGTTTATTTAACATTTAAGGTAATATTCTAATTGACTTAGGTAGGTCCCTAATTTTTTGCAAGGTGGTCTGCAATATAGTTGTTCCTATAAAAAAAAATTTAGGTGGGTCCTTAGACCTACCTTCCCAAACATTAAATTCGCCCCTATGCAAGACAAGCAACAGAACATGCAAGATGGAAAGGGGTTTCTCACATTATGGCACACAAGCAAGCATGTAGGCACGCATACACGCACGTGTGTGTGCGTGTGCGTGTGCGTGTACGTATGCGTGTGTATACAAACGTTAATGACCAAACAACATCAATGTTCATGTTTGTTTGTTTAACTAAACGAACAAAAAATCTTGATCAGTTCGTTCGTTTATTAAATAAACAAACTTCCCGCCAAACGTTTCGCTGAACGATCGGTTCGTTTATAACTTAAATGTTTACAGAAAGCCAACTTTCCAATATGACATGGAATGATGCCAAAAAAAAAAGTAAAACCGACAACAGGTTAGGTTAAGTTATTTTTCGGATTGACTTGTTTAATTACGCAAATTGAAAATTTCAAAATCTCAACTTAACTCATCTTTATTAAATGGATTGAAATCAGGTCGAAGTAAAAAATGTAATATTATCTTTTATGTTCCCGAAAAAGAAAAAGAACATTCCTAGATTCCAGTGTCGACCCAAACAACGTTCGATTTTGACAAAAAGAAAACCCAACGTTATGCTTTTAAACTTTTATCGTCACATATTTGAATAGACAGACACCTAGCTACTTAAGTGTGAATCACCTTCAAAGCATGTGAACTGATGTTCATATAAAACACACCACTACTGACACACATCGTACAAATTTTCCCTTTTTACTAACGCATCCATAATTTATTTATTTATGAAAAAAATCATTATTACTAAATGTTAAATTGTAGGATAATATGTTTTATAATACGTATGAACATAATCAACATATGTGCAACAAGGTTGTTTTATTACACGAGAATGAGAATGACAAGGTCATACATGTCTTTTTGCATAGACATCAGTCTCACAGTCCAATACAAATCAAATACAGTACAATGTTAGAAGAAGACTTGAAGAAACAAAAGTAATGAACATAGTTAAATAGTGAAGGTTTCTCAACATATTACTCCATAAACCAAATTACAAATATGTCCCCCTAGTGATCTTAAGTACTTTTAACATAATAGAAAAATATCAGCTTAAAAGTTGGTTACCTCATTAGAAACTTATGTCATGATGACATCATCATTCTTACTTTCTTTAACGGGTATTTCTGGAACTTCATTTGGTATGTCACCGTTAACATTTTTACCTTCAGTATTAACAGAACTCGGTTCCGGGATCAGGGGTACTTCCGTCTTTTCGTCATTAGTTGACTTTTCAACTTCTGGCTCTTTGTCTTTGACTTCTTCTTCGGTACCTTCGTTTTTTTCTTTTTCTGGTTCAACAGTTTCACTAATTTTGAGCTTTTTTGAAGCTTGAGTGGCTGTTGACTTTTTTGACTTTCTTTTTGCTGAATTTTTCACTGAGCTTGTTGTCATGGTTGGTGTGTTGGTTGATTTCTGTTCATGAAGCACACAAGATACTTTGAAAATTATACCTGATTATAGCATTGTACTTTCAACTTTTTTCTTATTACGGCATTGTATACATTTAATATTTAATTGATTAACTAAATCCCAAAAATGACTTCTCAGGGAAAATAGTTCTGTTCAAGAAGCGTTTGTGATTTTTTTTTTTAGATCTTTTTGATTTATTTGTTAACCGACTATTATTGGTTTTTTTTTTTAATTTGAAATTTTAGGGGATGCATGGTTCATAGAATAATTTGGAGGGAATGGAATCTGTCAAAGGAATTGGAATCCGGGAAGGATTTTAATTTGATAAGCGTTTGGTTGGCAGGAAATGAAATGGAATTCAATAATAATTTTTGAATAATTTTTAACTTTTCATTTATAGATAAAAAATATTTTTTTTATTTGTGATTTTGGCAACCAAACATGCCATAGAATGGAATTTCAAATTCCAATTATGCCAGATTCCATAAACCAAACACCCATAGTATCTTTATAGTATATTGACTTTTTTTAACTTTTATTAGCATGGTTAATGTAAAAATAAAAATACCACAAAATTTAAAAAAAAAAAAAAAACCCAAAAAAGAATAAAGAAAACGAACTACAGCAATATTTTTAAAAAGAAACCAATTTTTAAGTTCAAATTAGAGGAGTTACCATCAGAATATCACTCTTTTTCCTTGGTTTTATAGCACATTTCTCTATGTCTCCACTTTCCAGATAGCGCAAAACATCCAATTTGGATAAAAACGCGTAGTCACTCGAAGGGTCTAAGTAGTACTGCATAGATACAATCTCCATAAGACTTTGTATAATTAAAAAAAATAAACAATTTCTTTAATAATCAAACATTAAAACGTTAGTATAATCCATACATGGAAATCACTCTGGCCCCACTTCTTATGCATGACAAAACAAGACAGAACAGAACAGAACAGAACAAGTTATACTGATAGGGACTGAGACTGATGTCAATGGGACAAAAGCTGCAATGTTTGTCCCATTTTCCAGTTTTAGTTTTTGGACACACTGAAAGAAGGTGGAAGTATGCATACCGGATCTTTTCTTGTTTTGCCTTTAGCGCGCCTAATTACGACTTCTTTTATCCAACCTGGTGGCAACCCTTCCACTTGTGTCCCCGAGACAGCCTAGATTGATTATTTTAATTGAAACCACATTCAAATATTTAAAAAAAGAAAGAAAAGAAAAAGAGAAGTGTGAGATGAAAGAAAACAAACTTTCTTATCACTGCTCTTTTCACTGGATTCTTGCTTGTTTTCAGAGATGTCTTCTGCCACATCAGCAGGTTTGGATTTCTCGGGAGTAGTTGTTTCTGAAGGGGGATTATCTTCCTGAAAGAGATGAGATACATATATGCAGTGACATGTCAGATAAATAAATAAAAAGAAAGTGGATCAAGAATATAAAGGAAGTTGGAAGGAATTATAGAGGATTACTGTTTTCTCAGTGGGTTTGCTGGTGTTGAGAGTATTAAGATATTCAGAAACCTCCAGCATTGAATGAAACTCGCGTCCAGTTTCAGGATCAATGTAACACTAAAAGAGCAGAATAGTTTAGAAAGAATTCAAGAAAAATAAAAGGGAAACTAATAAACTATGATATTATAGGTTAGAACAATTTGAGAAATAATTGATAGTTTCAACAGTAAGTTAGCAGTTTTGTCCAGTAATCAGAGTTTCTATCAAGGTTCCATAATTCCATGCAAGTTTTGGGTTCTGTCTTCTAGCTTTGTTATCAAAAGGATACTGAAAATTTGATAACTACCTTAGATCTTTACAGCAAATACCACAAAATACAAACATGTTGTCTTTAAAATTCAAATGAAATTAATGTAAATTCATATGGATTGTTTGTATTCTAGAGAATAGTTTGACATGAACTGTACCCGTATTCCAAAAAGCGAAGAGCTATATTGGCCTTGGATGTCATACAGCGTAGTTTTCAACTTCAAAATATATATCTTACCCAAAGTACTTTCAAAAATATGCCGGATACATTGTAATATGTTCCATATATCTAATAATCCATATAAAATTAACAATTAGATTCAAGAATTACAAGGTTTGGCATAAAAATCGAAGTGTATTTATCTCTAGAAATATAATAATCTTAAGCTTGATACGAAAAATCTACGAAGTTGCATGAAACCTCAACTCTCAATACTCTCACTAACTCAACAGAGTCAAGCATGAAGCAACTTCGTATTTCTACTTGCAATTACATGCAACTACTTTTCTCACAACATTAGTGCAAATTAAAGCGAACATGTAGTCAGAGCGCACTAGAATTAAGAAACCGAAGATTATAAGAGGAAAGCCCTAATTCCAACTCCGAAAAAAATCCAAGACTGAGAACGACAGTTACCTCACGTTTCTCTTCATCTGAACCCTTGAATTCTATGGTCCAGCTGGAAGGAAGCCCCTCCGGGCGCTCAATTGAGCTCATTTCGCAAGAATTTGGTGGTGTTTCCTACTGTCGACGGTGGTTTGTGTTGCTAAATTTACAGTGAAATTGAAGGGTGAATGGGATTTGGATCAGGAAAGTCGGTAGAAAATGAAATTGTGCGTTGATCGAAGATTCGAAGGGGTGTTTGAATCAAAGGGTACTTATGTAATTTACTCTACGAAGGGTAGTTAAGTTATTAAACTATTCTGGTACGAAAGCTGACTGGATTATTTTGGTTTAGTTAAAGCAAAATCAAAATGATTAAAATCTGATTAAGATTTTGTCGGAATGATTTTATTATAATAATTATTAGGCGAATACTCATGTATTAATGTAAAAATAAAATTTATATAATCAAAAAATACTAACAAATATATATTATAAATAAATATTAATCTGTCTTAACTATAAAATAATACTTTTATACTAAAATAAAAAGTTGATATAAACTTTTGACATTATATTTAACAATAATAAAAAATAGATATTCATTAGAAAGTTGAAAATTAAAAATTTTATAAGTAGCTATAATAATATAATGTAATTAACAAATAATATTCAAATGAATATGTTTCAAAATAGATATTTAGTTATTTTGCCTCATAATCATTTTGCATGTATCTGCAAAAAAAAAATGAACATAAAGACAAGTCACATACATATACGTTCAGTATATATATATATATATATATATATATATATATATATATATATATATATATATATATATATATATATATATATATATATATATATATATATATATATATATATATATATATATATATATATATATATATATATATATACACACACACACACACACACACACACACACACACATACTCACATACATATACCATATAAAAGTAGGATGCTATGATAAATGAACCAATGAAAGTAAAATATTATTTCCGCTTTGTATTTACAGAGCAGGAAATAACATCATACTTTCATTGTTTTCTTTATCTTAACATCATGCTTTGATTTATAAAAAGAACATAAATTGCCAAGTAGGATGCTTTTTGAAACACATATATTTTTATAATTTGGATGATGTTTAAAATATGACATTGCAATAGGACATATGAAAGTTCATCTATAATAATAAACAAATCACTAAGTAGTTTTTCGTTTATTACATTTAACCATTTTTAAACTACAACATGATATGTACGAAAAACGATGTGTAACATATTATTTTTAACATCTTTTCATTCATTGCAAGCAAACAAAAAACTTCAATCACCTTTCAATATATTAAGCTCGAGTATATGTCATAAAATGGTGAAATTGTTTGTAGAAATAAAGTATTTTCATGTGGTTGAAGTTAACTATTTATATTAAACCACATATTCATGAAAATTAACTGATTTCATTAAATAGTTATTTTAATGTCAAAACTCTTTAATTCTAACTAATCTTACTTATCATTAAATCACTATAATTCCAAATGGTTTTTAACCTTAAGATAGTTAATTGATACTTATGGTATTTAAAATGATGAATAATACTAACATTAAATATAAAAAATCATGTATTTTCAACTTCAACTAAATTATAATGATAAAATATCTATTGATCAGGCTAGAGGCTTTCGTATACTGATTCAACAAATTTACACATTACATATACAATAACATTAAAAATAAATTTTGTCGTCAAATGAATATATATGTTGGAAGGGTTGTGTGTTATGAGTACAAACTAATAATAACATTGATACTGAATCCAAACAATTATCTCACACTAATAAAACAGTTAATAAATATTACTAAAAGACATGTGAAAAGTTGTTGGATTTTCATATCAATGTGGTTGAAGGAAACATTACTATAATATAACAAATATATAGATATAGATATTAAGCTCTTCAAATTCCAGTGAAAAAGTCATTTATCTTAAACTATTATAACTTAAATGACTTTATTAACTTATACATCAAATTTAGGATGTTGATTTGGTTTAATATTTCTAATTTGATATTTAGATTTATAAATTAAAGTAATATGAATGGTTTTGTGATTATTAAATTAATATATTAATAAATAAACAATACCAAATATTTGTTAATCATAATTTTAAATCATTGATCATCGATCACATTCAATTGATGATGTATTGATTGTTATAAGTTGTGTGAAGGTGTACAATCATATATATATATATATATATATATATATATATATATATATATATATATATATATATATGCTGCGTCAGTGGGGCTAGTCTCTGTGCAGGTTCCTCGGAGAAGGTGAAGACTACGAAGAACTGTAGTTTAGCTAATGTACCTAGCGTAGCCTGTAGTATATTACGATTCCTCATGTAGTAGATTCATCCTTAACTTGCAAAAAAAATATATATATAAAAAATGTGTGTGCGTTCATGTGCATGTGTGTATGTATATAATTAATAACAAACATATTGATCTGTATACATAACAAATAACAAATAGTACGAAAGAGAATTACTACTATAACTTTTAGTAACATTTATATTCAAAAACAACATATTGAACATTCATAAATTATACAAAAAGAATATATAAAACATCAACATACATTTGATATATTTGATTTTTTGAGAAAAAATAACAAACTCTCGTTTTTTTATCCTTTTCCCTAAGAAAGAATATTATCGCTATTTTAGATTTACCTCTCATCCCAAACTATATTATCCAAATAATTTTCACATTATAACCATTGATGCGTCAAAACTCATTTCTTCAACTCTTCATATTTGCATTACAAACTTTTCAAAATATGATGATTTTTGTGAGAAAATATTGTTTATATACTACTAATATACTCACTACATATTAATGAGAGGAAAATAAAAGTCATTATTAATTTTCCTTAGTTTTAGAAATATGAAAAAGCAATTAGTTAAAACCTATTAAATCTCACAATAATAAGTTATAAGTTAGAAAACTATCGAGTGGTAGTGATTAATTGTTTGAAATTTGAAAAGTTGTGGATGTTTCAAATGAATATGGTGCAAGAATGAGACATGTCTTGTACCATATTCATTTGGATGGCCTCTTTTATAAGATATATATATATATATATATATATATATATATATATATATATATATATATATATATATATATATAGATATAGATATAAATATTGATATATATAATGATAATGATAATGATTTGGTTGATTTTTAAAAATGTCACATTGATAAGAGTTATTAGAGTTCATCTACAATAATAAACAATATAATAAAGTAATTTTTGTTTATTACATTTAACCCATTTTAAACTACAGCTTTATGTGTACGAAAAAAGATGTTTAACAAATTGATTTTAACATTTTTTCATTCATTGCAAATAAATATACAACTCTTCCAACATAAACTTGTACAATATATATATATATATATATATATATATATATATATGTATATATATATATATGTATATATATATATATATATATATATATATATATATATATATATATATATATATGCTTTAGTAGACGTATGCAATTACAGATTTCTCACCATTATATATATATATATATATATATATATATATATATATATATATATATATATATATATATAACATGGTAAAGTTCTCATCACTTTAAAACAATAAAGACAAAATTGAAAATTAACCTACAACATGGTGGAATTCTCACAAGTTTATAACTATATATATAGACAAAACGAAAATATGTCTATGACACTGTTCAGCTCTCATGGATGTAGTCTAGATAACAAAAACAAAAATTGAAGAGAAGCGAGTTGAAGTAATAAAGTGTGGAATAGTTCTTATATAGGCAAAATATTTTAAATAAGCAAAAACAATCAATTAGCATAAGATGAAAAGTTGTGAGTTACAAATAAATATTTAAGTTGTATAAGATGAAAAGCTGGGAATTTCAAATGAATATGGTGCAAGTATTTAGTTTATCTTGAACCACGATGATTTAAAATGACCACTATTATAAGAGTTACTAGGCGAATACCCGCGCATTGTGCATGAATAAATTATGCTATTTTTTCGCTTTAAATATTAAACTAGCATACTGGAACCTAATTTCATGAAATACAAAAATAAAAATATAAAAGTATCATATATTTGTTAAGTTCTAGTAATCTAGTTGTTGAATGTTAGCTATCAAATATAATTGGTAACCATTATTTATATTTTTTTTATATGGACATAATTATATACCATTTGATAAAATTATTATTTAACTAAAAATTTAACATCTTGACTATTACTAAAAGGGAAGGTTGAGAAACCTTTTGTGTATTCACAATATTTTATAGAAATTATTTAATATATGTTATTTGCATTGAACCTAGCTAAAATAACATTTATTCTGGTACATATATTTAGTATGAAATAACTTATAAAATGATATTCTAATGTTTTTATGAGAAAATCAATGGTTTAATCAATTTATTAGTGAAAATTGGTTAATTGTACTAAACAACATATTTAATAAAATTTGGTTAGTTACATTAAAAGTTCCCTTTAACATCAAAACTCTCTAACTTAGAACCAATGTTATTTATTTTAAAACCACTACAACTCAAGAGGTTTTAAGTTATAATACTTCGTTTACACTTATGTTAATTGAATAAAATAAAATATTTGAATTAAGTTGAGTCATGTATAAACAAAATATTTTTCTTCTTCTTCAAAAGCATGACAACAACAAAACTATTTGAACTGTAATATATCTTGTATTAATTTCTTTAGTTTATAAATAATAAGACGTTTGTGAAATACGATGATTTTAGTTTCTTTTATTAGAAGCTCTTATTTATTATATTATTGTGATTACAAATATAAGTATAAGGCTTGAGTTTGAAATTCTAAGTGTTACTTTTATTCTAAACTTTATTTTTATAATTTAAAGATAATAAATAATAGTATAATACACGAATTCATTTAGTAGTTTTATGAATTCTTTTACCTATTTTTGCAAATTTTCTATTCTATTTTTTCATCTATTTGCATTACAGTTTATTTTTAATAAATCACCCATTTTAAAAATATTATATTTTTTATAATAAGCATATTATTAAAATATTATGTCAAAAACCTCCAAATCCACTATTAAAAACTTAATTATGATAATCTAATATTATTTACATAAAATAAATTATATAAGACTATGTTTTACTATATCAAATCTGATTATTTATGTTTGTATTGGTAAGATTACAAAAACTATTCAAATTCTAATCTAACTAATGGTTATTTATAATTAAATAAATGCAACTCAGGATGTTTTCTTATTTATGATAGTTAATGGATATTTATTACTTAATTAAATATGATTAAAATATTCAAATTGTAATTAGTCAATTAAATAAATAATATGATAATATAATTCTTAACATTATATTACGTTGGATGAGTTCGTATGTCAATAAAATCAATAATATGATATCTTTAATTTTTAAAATTTGCAACACAACTTATTATTTTAATAAATCAACAACCTTTTATATATTTCCTCAACTATTTTTATCATTAATTTTTTTTATCATTCCCTCTCTCTCTCTCTCTCTCTCTCTCTCTCTCTCTCTCTCTGTATATATATATATATATATATATATATATATATATATATATATATATATATATATATATATATATATATATATATATATATATATATATATATATATATATATAATTGTTATCATTTTGTTTTGTAATTACTATATAATGTTCACATCAAATTGAAACTACAATTTTTCAATGAAAGTACATAAAAGTACAATCAACAAATGCTTATTAATTTGTTTTGCAATTACTATTTATTGCACAATACAACTTTTCAACATGAACATTTTGTTTGTGTCTCTATTCCATAAAATAAAAATGTTAATAATATTGTAATATTTTTATTTCAAATAATACAAAATCCTACTAAGTTATTATTGTATAAAAAACATGAAGTGATAATTATCAATATTCAAAACATAAATATATATGCTCCAAGCCATACAAATTTTCTTGAAATTAAAAAAAAAGTAAAAAGGAATAAAGATGTAGAAAGAATGAAGTTAAACCACTCGCTTCAATTTTATCATAGATATATATGCCCAATCCTCCGATAACTTATTTGGTTACTTTCTCCACTTGGCTTCTAAACGCCATGCAACCCAACCGATGAATCTTTATGCATGTTTAATACAAAATCAAAATCTAGTTTGATTATTTACGAGATCTATAATGGGATCCTCCACATGAACATGTGGGTACCAATAAAAACTTGATAGCTTCCGCTAGTTATAGTTCTTGAAATGCTATCACTCATATTATAAACATGACATGGATCTAACATGCTTGAAAGAGAATAAAATAAGTTTTGAGTAACCAAGTATGTAAAAAGTGTTATTATATATCCACAACATATCAATTAACAAAGACATTAAATAGTATAAGTTGAAAAGTCTTGGGGGTTTCAAATGAATATGGTTCAAGATAGATAACCTATCTTGCACCACATTCATTTGGATGCCCTCATTTATAAGAGTTACTAGACGTATCCCCGCGCGTTGCGCAGGAATAAAAATATTTGGTAAAAAATATTGACATATCATATAAAAATCTGAAAACATTAGATCTAATACAAATACGTAGGTTTAATTATAAATATGTCATCACAGTATATATCATGTATCAATTATAAAATTTTCATCACAAAACTCAAACACAATATCATAATCATACATTTAATATAATTATAATGTTATCAACATGTTAATTTAACCAACATCAATAAAACATCCAATAGTAATTTTGTATTATATATAGATAATGTAATTAAAACATAAGAAAATGTCTTAACATGAATTAGCTCAAGATCTAAAATAAAACAGAAATAAACATAGTAATAATTTACAAATGTTACCATTGAGAAAGAATTGTATTATTATGACGATTTTTCTTCATGAGTTTCATCAAAGGTAACTAATAACAACTTTTGCAGATTTTATTATTTAGTTACATTCGTATCATTAAATTTCATTGTTTACCCTATCTACTATAAAAACTAACAATATATTTTGACTTGTAAATAATTTCACAAAATAAAACTTAAAGACTCTCTTTAAGCATAACTAACTCTAATTGATAATTAAAGAAAAAAGAATCATTTTTCTCTTGAATAATATCGTTGTATGAATTTTTATGAATTTGATATACATATAACACCATGCAAAAAAAAAAGTTTTCTATATTTTTAATGTGACTCAACATATATATACCTTAAACTATATTAATGTAATGTAATGTAATGAAAATTGATTAATTGTATTTAAGATTTCTATAAAATTGCAACTCATAAAATTCCTAGTGATAGTTATATAACATTAAACAACTACAACCCAAAAGTCTTTTAGTTATGACACATAATTCATATTGAATAGAATCATTAAATATGATTGACATGAAAAGCTTCAATGTAATAAAAATTAGTTAATTGAATTTAAATATTATAACTCTCCAAATTCCATGCAATAGTTTTATATTTAAGTAATTTCTTTTAATTGAAATATCTAAATTGTCACGCTCTTTTTTTACACGATTTATTTTATAGGTTAGCATACAAAATAAATTTATAAAGATGTACACATTTTAACTTTCTAAACTTATATAAAATACGATTGAAAAAAAACTCATACATATAGTTGCGTTTGAACAATTTATTTAAGTATTTTAAATTTTATATTATTAAAATATATTATTATATAAATCGTGCAAAAAAACATAATTCAATAAAAAGGGTAAATATATTTACTTCATTATTGTTTTATTAAAAATGATTATTTGTTATTCTAAAGTTCAAATTCGAGTGAGAAATTAACAAAGTGGGATAAACACATTGAATGTTAAGAATAATTAACTAATTTTCTCTTACATTTAGTTCCATTTAATCTTCTTTGGTTGAATTTAAAATAGGAATTCTCAATAATAATCTCATGATAACCATGCCGGATGCACAAACGCCTAGACGGTCCAATATTTATATTTGTTAACTTTTTTCATCATAACATATATTTTCCTCAAATATATTAACATTTGGATGATTTTAGTAGAAAATTACATAATCCTTTTAGTATTTAGTATGACAATAAAATCAGAAAAAAATAACTCCAAACGAAATATTGACTTTAAACTAAAAAGTAACTTGAAAAGTGGAATACATACCACAAATTTTCAAATCGTTGATTCTTCTACAATAACATGTAAAATACTTAAATTTCAATCGCAAATCTTGCCTAAATCATTTCAACAATGTGCGGTTAATTCATTTAGTGGGTCAAAAATTTAGAGTGTTCTATCATGTATTGATAAAAAACAATACGAATAAAATTTCTTAGTTTATCATGTATTTATAAAAACAAAATATCAATTAACTTTTAATACAAAACATCACCGTAGTTTACACCAAACGTATAATCAGTGTTGCAAAACTCGCTAGGCGCTGCCAGGTCGGTGGACTAGCGAGTAGCGAGTAATCGGTTAGGCGGGGGAGTACTCGGTGAGTATTCGGTGGGCACTGTTCAAGGTATATATATATATATATATATATATATATATATATATATATATATATATATATATATATATATATATATATATATATCAAATTCACTTCTCTTCAAACATATTATCGAACACGTTGTATGCGTAATCAAAATTACCTAACTAATCATATATACATAAATTAGTGAACAATGAACTCAACATCATGTATCAAGCATTTATTCAAACACCTTCCGGGCATTATTTCAAAATCGAAATCAATACAAATGTAAATAGAATCTATAACCAAATTCACGAACTCGATAAGCACAAGATGCAATCACAAGATTGAAACAAATCCAATTGAGCCTGCAATCGATTGGAAGGCAGATTGAAACGAGCAATTAGAAAAAGATATGCAATCTGTAAACGCAATCAACTTGAAGCAATTGGAACCCATTGAACTGATTGGAGGAATCACGAACTGACTGGAGGAATCATCGAACTGATTGGAGGAATCACAAACCCAGTGAACGATTGAAGCAATTTGATTGAACCAGTGAACGATTGAAGCTGCGTGAACGATTGAAGCTGATTTCGGAAACGATTGAAGCAATTCGATTGAAGCTGCGTGAAATTGATCAGTATACGCATCGTACTGCAGCTTTGATCGATGAACTGAAATCCGAGTCAACGTGTTCGTTGAACGATTGGAAAGATTGGAAACAAACGAATTCTTTAATCGATGAACTGAAATCCGAGTGAACGTGATAAAGAAAATGGACGCTGAAGCTATCCCACATCGACTAGAAGAAAGAAAAAATGGGACTCGCATCTTTTATAAATACTAGGCTTTGGAACTAATTCAATCAGCAAGCCACTGGTTTGGGTTAACTCCTGAACCTAAATGGTTTACTCTTTGGATCCAATTTGGGCCTAATTTTGGCTTTAAATGGATCGAGTTTTTTTTCTAATTTGGGTCGATTCTGTCCGATTTGGGCCGAGTTGGTTCGAGGTTGACCGAGGTTGACCGAGTCCGATTTTTTGAGCCGAGTTGGTGAAACTTGCCAAGGTAAAGGACTGAGTCCGAGTCCTCGGCTGAGTACTCGGCCGAGTTGCCCGAGTTTTGCAACACTGCGTATAATTGTGTCCTTTAAATATTTGATAGAATTGAAGATCGTATCCCATTACGTATTTCATGATAACTTTTTCTCTTACACATCATATATGACTATAAACTCCAAAATTGTGACCCACTCTACATAAAAGTTATATAGATATAGATTTGGAAACATAAGAAAAACAAATGATACTAACTAACTATGGAAAATAAGATTCTTATTCATGTTTAAAATACTCAAATGCTCTAAGCATACTAACTTGCTTTCTTTCATCAACGCAGATTCCTGAAAAGTGGTTGTGGGACATTCGTAGAGGCGCATCATCATGTTTAAAACCATTGGAAAAGTTGAAATATTCAAATATTTGATATACCCAAAGAATATCATCATTGAAATTTTCGTTTTACAAATAAGATGACTACAACCTTGTACTAAACTTCCAAGCATTCTACAAAAATAAATTGGAAAGAGGAAAAAGAATCAAGAGAAACCAAGCATGAGAAATGATGTTCTTAAGAGTAACCAAGCATGGAAAATGATGTTCTTATATAATCAAAACATTAAAAAACATTAATTAGTATAAGTTGAAAAGTCTTGGGGGTTTCAAATCAATATGGTGCAAGTATTTGAGTTATCTTAATCCACGTTCATGAATGGCCTCTATTATAAGAGTTATATAGATAAAGATAAATATAAAGATATAGATTATAAATTGGGTAGGTTGTATTAATATATAATCAATTTATATTTTTATAATCATACTTTCTAAATAATCTTTATAGCCTTATAAATTTATTAAGAGAATTTCCGTACATGATGCTGGCTAAAGTTATGTATATAATATTCTAACACCGTAACGACTAGGTAGAAATTAGCAAAGTGGTCAAAACATCACATGTCAAAATAACACCATAATTATTTATTTTGAATCCTAACCATTTCTTGTTTTGTTTCGGTCCGATGTTTTATTGCATCCGGTCGAATGGTAGTATGGCTTACATTACAACATAGTACGAAGAAGCTTCGTTTGGAAATATTATGTAAGTCATAGGTTGTCGAAGTGGTCCAATGGAAGCGCGCTTCTTGGATGACAAACTTCCAAATGTTACTCTTACTATATCGTTGCCATAAATTACGAAAACACCATCTGATCCAATATTAGTTCGTCGCGAATCGAAAGTGCCTTGTTTCACCACTTTGCAAGCATTGTTCGCATGATGTTCCAATGTCAAGTTTCAAGTAGATTTATAAAACCTACCATATTCTTTTTGCAACGATCCCTTTCCTTTCTGTCGTTCTTAATGCACAAATCATAATTACACCATATAGTCGGGTTTCGGGAACATGGACGAACTTCCACCACATCGGCATTCGTATAGTTTTTTGATGTTACACCGCTGCTACCCATGGAAGCGGAACGGAAGTTTGTGAGTATGTCATTTTCATTTTTTAAACCGGAGAAAGAAGTCAAGATTGTGAAAAACATCGAAAATGTAGTGCATTTTTGCGGTGTGTTAGAACTATTTATACTAATTCTACAGGGACAAAATGGTCATTTTGGTGGTCCCACCGGCTACAAATGACTAGATTAATGGCTTTATAGCCGTTTTCTAAATAATTTTTTTTTGGCCTCAACGGTCCTATCCAATTTTCGGATTTTGTCCGAATAAGATAATTTGGCCTCTTGATTTTGGGTAATCCGACTTGTATCCGACAGATCGGATATATCCGGACCGGATATCCTATAACGTTTATGATAAAAACCGGTTTGAATTTATTTTCGGCATCTAAAAATGTGGATCGAGTCTGTGCACCTCTATCCATATACAAAATATGCAGAATACATAGAAAATTGACCAAGGCATGAAAGATTGGAAGGTATAAGTAGTACTATAGATATACAAGTTTTGATGCATGTGAGTTTCCGACAAACGATAATCAGACGTTGGTATTTCAAAATTTTAGCA
Organism: Cichorium intybus; assembly: GCA_023525715.1. NCBI lineage: Eukaryota > Viridiplantae > Streptophyta > Magnoliopsida > Asterales > Asteraceae > Cichorium > Cichorium intybus. The sequence goes on along the minus strand of CM042017.1, from coordinate 23,186,869 downwards.
ACCTAGTTTCATTATTGTTAAAACTATAAAAAAATTATATAAACATTTATGTTTCACATACAATTTCTTTATCCAAACAATTCGAAATTTGATCACTCGTGTCAACACTCAACTTGACTTGCCACCAACTAAATATTCACACTTTGTGTTTTGGTACCCGTGAATGTCATATACTCTTGTAGGAAGGATCTATGACATCAATAAAGACCAAGAATAAAACCTACCGCTTTCATTTATTTCCTTCATATAACAAGAACTACTAAATTATTATTTTTTTCTAAAAAATAATAAATGATATCAAGATTCACACAAACAATAAGCAATAAAAGCTTCATAAACTCTCACAACTTGAAAACTAAAAACCAAGTACAAGGAGTTTTGTCAGCAAATGGAACTCACTTTATACTCTTCTTACATTACACCAAAATTTACATAAATCTCACCAAACAACAATCTTTAATCGCGTATTAACATCATCACATACGTATACAACTTTAATTTACATTTTTGTTAGGGTTTATTATAACTCGGATCAAGAAGAAAGTGCCAGCTCAGCCCAAGCTAAAGAAGATGCCTTGAGCTCTGAAGTAACCGAAGTGTCGATTTTACTTTCCAAGATTGCACACAAATCTTGCATTGAAACTTGATCTCGAGGCCTTAAATGAATGCAAATGGAAACTACTTCACATATCACCTTTAAATCTTCCTCTCGGAAATGTTTCAAAGCTGGATCAACAACAGAAGCCATTTCTTCTGGTTTTTCAAGATAATCTTTAGCCTGTCAGCAAATTGAAAGATTACCCATCAAGAAAGATAAAGAAATTTAAGTTTTTTTGAACTGGGGTTGTGTCTTTTTTACTTGAGGTGCCACTTTTTATGAGCAATGTACAGAAATTTGTAGTTTTTTTAACTGGGGTTGGTCTTTTTTATCCGAGGTATGGTACCACTATTTATGCACTATGTACAAAATCTATCTGTAAGAAGTGGATGGTATATAGACAATGTAAATGAACATCAAGAAATTTACAGTTTTTGAACTGGGGTTGTCTTTTTCTGCTCGAGGTACCACTTTTTGTGCACAACATACAGATTTTAGCATCTTTAAAGTCATCATTCAAGAAACAACGATAAAAGGGCACAAAAACATCAAGAAATTTATAGTTTTGTGAACCGGGGTTGTGTCTTTTTCATTTGAGGTACTAGTTATTATGCACAATGTACAGAATCTATCATCTATATGAGTTGATCAATTGAGCGTTGATGGTAAACTGACACAAAATATTAACACTTTTTATATACAAAATACAAAATCCATCATCTTTAAGAGTTAGCATTCAGTATATAGTGTAAACCGGCACAAAATGATAAGCATCAGTAAGAAATATAATAGTTTTTTAAAAAGGGGTTGTCTTTTTAACTCGAGGTACCACTTTTAATGCACAACCTACAAAAATATATTATTTTTAAGAGTTATCATTCAAGGGGTTCTCTTTTTCTTAAAGGTGCCACCTTTTATGCTCAATTTAAGGTTTTCTGAACTGGGTTTGTGTCTTTTTTGGCTAGAGATACCACTTTTCATGCACAATGTACAAAAGCTATCATCTTGGCAAGTTATAATTCAAGAAACAGGTACAACATTGCAAGCACAAAGTACAAGTTTTCAAGTAAAGAGTTCTTACCCAATCTACCAAGCATCCTTTGTCCTTACAGAGTGGCGGGCGTCCACTGATTATTTCCAATAAAAGAACACCAAAAGCATAAATGTTTCCTTGAATGTCTAACTGTCGTCCTTCCAAAGAACTTGGAAGAACACAAATAGCACCCTCACTGCTAATACAACGAGAGTTATTTTCTGATCTTGTAAGAATTGATTTCCAACTTTCAAAATCCACAAGCTACAAAAACAAGAAAAACAACCCCATTAAAAAATTGAAACATTATGATACTAGAAAAAAAACATAAGACCAATTACCAATTGAGATTTTACGATACTAGCAAAATGGACCGCTTAATAAAGAATCACATCGAATATCAAGATTTATTAAAAAGGCACTTTATGATACTTAGAAATCATAAGACCCCTTAAAGATTAAAACTTTATGATACTAGAAAACGACCCCTAAATAAAATCACATCGTGTATCAAGATTTATAACAAAAATGACACTAGAAAAACAGAAGACCCCTTACGATTGAAAGTTTATGAAACTAGAAAAATGAACCCTTCAAAGAAAGTATCACGTTATCAAGATGTATAAAATATGGCACTTTATGATACTAGAAAAACATAAGACCCCTTAAAGATTGAAACTTGATTATAATAGAAATACCAACACCCACCAATAAAGAATCACATCGGTTATCAAGATTTATAAAAAGATGATACTTTATGACACTAGAAAAACAAAAGACCACTTAAAGATTGAAAATTTATGATACTAGAAAACCGATTCCTTAATAAAGAATCACATTGTATATCAAGATTCATAAAAAAAATGACACTTTATGATACTAGGAAAACATAAGTTTAAACCCACAAAAGATTTAGTGTATACCTTAGGTGAAAAATCTTCGGTGAGATACACTGCACTAGAATTTAACTCGGAAATAGTAAATGGTGGTGCAATTTCTGTATGAAGATATTTTAGACCTTTAGCAATGCCTATAACAATCTTCATTCTTCTTGTCCAGCTTAGCTGGCACCCTTCTTCATCTAAAGTAAAATTAAAGTACAATGCTTTAGACTTTAGTCTAAAAACTCAATATGGGCCCCACAGGGTGGGTAGGTGGGTTGGACTTACAATGAAGGTGCTCGTATAATGTCCCGTTTGATGCATATTCAAAGACTAACATTCTTGTAAATGGAGTATTATCAATACAATAGCCCAACAATTTCCCTGTGTTTTCATGATTTAGCCTTGCTAAATCCGCCACCTGAATTTTTTTCAAGAATTTAATCAAAAAATACGATTTTATGTTCCCTATTTTTTACCCATAGTAGCAATGTACTTATACTGTACCCTATTTCAAGAATTTAATCATAAAGGTATAGTTCTCTTAATCATATCTAATACATCAATCATCTAAAAAAGATTTTTAGGTTCTTGTTATATGATTTACCTCTTTCTGATAATAGAGCTCAAGGTAATTGGTCCAATGGTCTTCTTTGATGCAAAGTGATATCACAGCAATTTCGGGCCCACCTTTCATGGTTCCTTTATAAACCAAACTATCCGATGAAGAACCAATAATGTTGCTAAAATCTTCACATGCTACTTCAAGTTCATGTCGATTGTATCTCATTACATCCTTCAATACATTCGGATCTGCATACAATCATCAAACAAACAAATTTTATTCAGGAAAAAACAATATATTTTACTCGTTTTACCAATATAGGCAATGTACTTTAGCTTTTACCCATAATAGCAATGTAATTACATTTTTTTGCCCATAAAAGCAACGTACTTACATTTCTTTGTACATAAAAGCAACGTTTTAACGATATTAGCAACATGATTACATTCATTTACCGATATAATAGCAATATGTAACAAATAAAGTAGATCTAGATTAGTAGTGACATGTAAGCATGTTCCTATTATGGGCAAAAAAGTATAAGATGTTGCTATTATGGATGGAAAATGAAGTACATTGCTATTATTATAACAAAACGTAACAATATTGCTACTATGGGTAAAAAATAAAGTACACTGCCCATATTCGCATGAAAGAGTAAAGTACATTACTATTTCCCGCAATTTGTCTTTTTTATTTCTACTTTTTTTCATTAAGGGTTCATTTGTTACGCATGACATGACAGAACAGTACAGAATAGGTTATACTATGTTTGGCCATGTACTGGACTAAGACTGATGTCAATGGAACAAAGATTGTAACTTTTTTGTCCCACCCAAAAAGGTGGGAGGGGGACTTGAACCCGATCTCTTATAGCCCAAAAGACGAAAATACCCTTCTCACCTATATAGATGGCAAGATGGTCTTTATCACTTGCGGATTTCTTCCAAGGTATGATAATGGAAGGTTTGTTTTTGCATCTGTGAATAGTTGTAAAAATAGCAACTAAAAAAAGCAAACCAACGGTTACTCCAGTTGATACTTCTAGAGCTAAAAGCCACACTGGTTTTGAAGAAGAAGTTTGTTGGTTGCTTTCATTTGTAGAAGGATGGCCCTTCATCTCTCCAGTATTACGGGTTTGAGCTTTAGGAGTAGCACCTGAATAGAAAACTTTATTTATAAATTATAATGCAAAAAATAGCAATGTACTTTCATTGATTTGTTTATTATAGCATCCTACTTTCGTGTATTTTCAAAGAACGATGCCTTAATAAGAAAAGGAAAGTACAATCATGTATTAAGAAGAAAAGAAAGTACAATGCTATAAAACACAGATAAATGAATATTCTTCTTGCATAAAACCGTACCACATTGTTCAGAAGTTCGTTGCTTGATATCTTTAACGGGTAGGCAATTCCCTTGAAAGCTTGTCCTACAAGAATAAAGAAAGAAAATGAGAGTGAACAAAAGAGATCATGCAAATTTACACACAAGAAATTGAATAAAATATACCTAGGAAGGTACCCCAAGCACTTAGGTATGCTCCCAACAAGAAAGTTGTATGAAAAATCTGCAACTTTTAACGAATTTGAACGACAAAAACCTAATCTTGTCACATTTGAAGCAAACCTGAACCAACAAAATCATCAAATCAAATCAAATCAAATGTGTATGGATAAAGAAAGTAAGATGCTATTTCTTTTTGACTTCATGTGTTTAATGGAGACATGACTTAATTTGATACGCTATATAAGTGTTTCTTTTTTACTTAATGCAGAAAAATTGGCTTAATTTGGTAAGCTATATACAGGTGTTTCTTTTTTACTTAATCCGGAAAGAATGACTTAATTTGGTAAAAGTATATATGGGTGCTTTTTCCTTATTAAGTCCTAACTTCTTAAAAAGCTTCCCTCATTTACTTTTTCCTTCCATTTCCCAAGGTGGGCCCTCATTTTGCTCAAATATCTTTTTAACATCATTTATCCAGACAACACTTAATCAGAAAAAAAAAATGGCTGACAAAATGTACTTACATTCCTTGGGTGTTTGAAACAATGCTTGAAGAATTACCACCAGGAACAGATCCTCTCAATTTATTTCTATCCAACCGAAGTTCTTGAAGGTACTTAAGATTCCCAAGTTCTGAAGGCAATTGACCAGTCAACCCATTTGACTGCAGGTTTCTGAACCAATACATATAAGAAAACTTTGTATAAAATTCGAAAAAAGAACACTCGAAATTTAAATCAAATTTGTTGAAGGCTTACATTATAACAATGCTAACCAAATTCCCAATCTCATGAGGGATCGGTCCAGATATTTGGTTCATCCCCAAATCCAAAATTTTCAAGTTCTTCAAGGATCCAATTTCTTTGGGTATTGAACCAATGAGTTTGTTGCCATGTAAAATCCTAGAAATGTGAAAATTTCATGATAAAAGATTATCATTTTTGTTATGTTCTTGAAGGTAAAGTATACGATGTCAAAAAACTTACAATTCTTGTAAGTCGGAAAGCTGAAAAAGTTCACGAGCAATAAACCCCTTTATATGCGATCCAGAAATGTTCCTGGAGAATTAAATTTTACAAGATTAGGGCATAATAATCTTTAAAATTGTCATTATCAGACAGTCAAACAATTTCATAGACTAAGTCAAACTTCAATTTTGTTCGTGTGAATGGGTATCGAATGAGATAACTAACTCTTGTTTACGCTCATAAAATACTCATGTGAAGTGGACTTAAATTGTGAAATAATACAGAAAGAAGTCAACGATAATTTCTTACAGTTTTGTGATTTGATTTCCGGAACAAGAAACGCCAACCCAGTTACAAGGATCTGAATCTAAAACATTCCAGCTTGATAAAACCGACAATGGGTCATCAAATATGGCTTCTTTGAACATTGCGAGAGCATGAACTACAACATTCAAGAAATCTTATGAGCCCTAATCGAATTATTGACTACATTGCTAAGATTATCGTCATTCAAGATTATAGAGGTTTCAAAGATCATGCTTTTAGACTTTTAGTGATTCTAGAGTTGAATCTGTTCAAGATCTGTGCTAAATTAGAAATGAAATGAGGTATTCGTACCTTCGATTCGTTGAGCAGCATCAGAAGTAGCTAGAAGCAGTCCGATAGTAATCAAGAAAAGTTTTATTGGTGTCGATCGTTCCATCTTTGCAACTTTCTCTCTCTAGAACACTAAGAACTCGTCAAGGCAGGAGTGTACAGATAATTACGCAAAAACCCATGAAAATAAGAAGATTCAGGAACGAGATAGAAAGAGAAAATCAGGAATTTGGAGAACAATGGTTGATAATGAATCTTTTTCAAGTAAATTCAAGAAGAATAGTAAGCAAACTCATGGGGTTTCAAATCTACGAATAGTTTAACAAAATCAGTGGAAAAATCTTAGTAGGTGAAGTTACAAAGATTGAAGCAAACCCCAGTTAAAGAAAACTTGGATTCAAAGACAGGTTTGGTGGCAGACTGGCAGCACTGCTTCAAGAAATATTCTTTTTTTTATTTTTTATGTAAAAAAGATAGAAAGATCAAAGAAACACAGAATCACAGAGTAGCGAAAATGAAAATTGAAAATCATGGAAATGCAGATGAACGAATTTTGTAAAGTGGGAATGTTTTCTTAGTGGTGTTTGATTGAAGGAAAAAGTGCTTTAAAGTTTAAAGTTGAATCATTTTCGGTGGAAATCTTTTTTGTTTTTAAGAGATTTTTTTTGGGGTTTGGAGTGCCGTAACAGGTTTTTATCCTTCACTTATCGTTGCTTGTAAACTAATTATTTAATTACTAGTTAATATTAAAATATCACATAGCTTTGATTATATGTTATATTAAAAACGTTCATATACAATTCGCGGAAATTGCATAGATTTAGTATTAAATCCCCTTATTAAAGGTTTCATCATTGCTACAGAGCTTGAACTTGTGAAGTGTTCAATGATTACGATCAAATAGTCAAAGGGTTGGTTTCAATAAATCCACGTGATTTTTTTATTCAACTTTCTTTAGGTTATAAAACTCGATTTTTCTTGACCAATATAGTTATATAAATACAAGTAAACCTGATGGTTAGTTATAGAAGAACTCGCCGCTCAAAAAAAAGCTATAGAAGGAACTTATATTGATGGCATATAGAGTTTGTTTAATGTTCAATAATAATATTTTGGTTTAATTAGCAAGCTTGAAAATGAGAGGAATTCAGGCTAGTTTATGTCAAATGATTTTGTCCTACGGATCTGATGACGTGGGTCGCAAAATATGTTTTTTTTAACAGTAAAATATTATAAAATAAAAGACAAAACCAACGGAGAGCTAGCCAGGCCACAAAAGCATCTTACACTTGGGAAGAAAAATTGAGTACAGATGAACAAAGCTAACACATAATAAGAATGACGATTACATGTAACCAACACCTATAGAAAAAGCACTTCTAAGAATGGCAATGTACTTTAGATCAACCCCATTAATAAACCTCTTGATAATAACATTGTAGCCTGAGAATTTGGTACAGTGTCTCTGAGACAGATTCGACTTAGGTTTTAAGTTGAGGATCAAGGGAAAATAGTCCCTGTTGCTGTTGCTATTTCCACAGAGAGAGACTTTTATACAAAACCCCACTATGCAATAGCAGAAATAGACCTAGGCATTTGCATTTATACATGTTGTAAAGTAATTATTCGATCTTCGATAACTTGTACAAGGGCACTTTCATTCATACGATTTCTCAAAATGCATCGTTAAATAGAAGAAATAGTAGCCCCAATCAGAAACACATCCAATAACAAAAACAAACTCAAGGGAAAAATAGTCCAAAATCAAATTCGTGATGAAAAAATGTAACATCCATATTTTGGACCGAGAATATTTGGGCTTAAATCGATAAAAATAAATAAATAAAATTTTTTTTAAGAAATAAACATAAATAAATAAGAATAAATTATATATTATATATTATGACTAAAATTATAGTCTAAGATCCAAAATAAAGTTTTCACGAACGACTTGAAGATTTAAAATCAATTTTTACCAAAAATGAGAAAATTAAGACGTAGGGACCAAAATTGTTAATTTTGTCAAACTTATCATAATTAGCTTGGACTGGTCAAGGAATTGGAAAATGGAGGAATTATAATAAAGGGTTAACATTGAAACCTAGATTAAGTTAATCATTCTCTTAAGTCAATATTAGAGACCAAATTGTAGAGATTGAAAATGACTCTTTTTGCCAAATTGTCGAACTATAGGTTAGGGTTGACATAGTCAATAACCTAGATGATAGAGATTATTATATTTGGGGGCAAAAGTGAAAATTTAGAGACTTATAATTAAGGGATTAACCTTTTGGGAGGTGTTTGTATGAATAACATACCCTAGGGACCATTTTTGTCATTTCTGAAAGTTGGGATGTATAAAAAGGAGTGTTCTCCCCATTTTCAGCCTTTAGGAACATTTTTGAGAGAGAGAGGAGAATAGAGGATGCCAATTTCATGGACTTCTAGTTGATATTTAAGCTTGTTTTTTAAGATTTATGCAAGTTCTTGAAGTTCCCTAGCAACCTAAGGTATAATTTCGTCATTTTCTAGCTTATAAACCCGTTTTGGGTGGGGTTTGGTCTCAAATCCGAGAATCTGATTTGGAGGAGGGTTTCCCTATGATCCCAATTGATTATTTGATGTTTTAGATCATTATATGATCATAATCCAATCCATGGATGACCTAGATCCAATTATTTTAGTAAAATAGGTGTTATAAACCCTAGAACTTGGTATTTTATGAGATATTAAGTCACTTTGATGATTAGATGGATTCCTTGATGAGTTTTGGATTAATGGAAGCAATTCTAGTGGTTCCTTTATGATTCCAGTCAAATGATAATGAGGACTTAACTCTTGAATCACTAGAAAAAATTACGGAATTGGGTGTTGAAGGGGTTTTTTTCCATTTGATGATAAATGGATATTTTGGTGTGTTGTGGATGAGAGGGTTCATCCCTAGATGATTTCCAAATGATTCTTACTTACATGTTATAGGAAAACCCTTGAGAATCACTTGCAACAATGATTGGAATTAGACATTCCATGAGTTTCACCATTTTGACCAATGATTGGATTGAGGATTCCATGAGGTTATCTTCTTTGGAATTGAAATTAGAGTGTGGGAATGACTCCCTTGAGGATGACCTGATTATTAAGAGCTTAATGGATTGCTCGCAAGTGTTGGAAGTAGTGAATGGCTTAGGTTCAAGTGCTTAGTCAAACCTGATTGGAATTTTAATCCATTTGGATGTTTGGAACTTAATGTCACACCCCGATCCATGGCGGAATCGATCAAGGCGTGATATATTATTCAAAGTCTCATGACAACTATGTTATGATATGATTAGATTCAATTAAGTACTAAGTATGCAACAAAATCCACAACATACAAATACAAATCCAAATACAACAACATTTATTACATCAAATTTAAATAGTCTTGTGGGTTTCTAAGGTACACCCTAGTTTTCATCAACTTCATTCTTCAAATCTGCATCATGGGTAAAAACAGGTCAACTACGAGAGTTGGTGACTAATCTAGTTTTATTAAAGAAAATTGTGAGTTTGAATAATTTGAAATTTGTTTTCTTTTGAAGTTGGCAAGCAAGTGTTATTGAGATAACAGTTTATAAATCAAAAATTGATTAACAAATGATAACAACAACAATAAGTCCTCACCCTATATATACATATATATGTATATATATATATATATATATATATATATATATATATATATATATATATATATATATATAGGATGGAGCATCTAATCATCATACACACTCAACCACGTGCAATCAATCACCTTAACGTCCCAAGGCGGGGTGGTCAACCCAATAGCGCTATTATTGTCCATAACGTACCTCAAGAATACGGCCATAGTCATGGAGATTAGACTAAGAATGGTAATGCACTACAAGTACATGTAGCGTAAACAAACAATAATTATACAAATAATGATTCACATATAAATGTCCCAACAATGTCTCAATGGTGAAAAAGTAATAAAATGAAGTTGGAACATATTAAAACCACATGATACACCCCAAAAGTATTGAAAATTATAAAATATGGGGTAGATTACTCACATTAGTCCAAACGGAATACGCGTGTTGTACGATAGACGGCTCGGGTCAAAACGACGTGGAACCTATTATAATTAATAGTTTTGGTTTAGGATTCGATAAATAAGAATATAGTATTAATAAGAATAATTAGACACATATTCTTATATTAGATGAATTAACAATTATCCAAATTTTGTTTTGAATATTAATGTATTTATATGTTAAATAAATTTTAAATTGAATTAATTACTTTGCTTAATTAATTTATATTTTCACTTTAGGCAAGATTTTAATAATTTCTTATTAAAATAATAACTAGTCAAATTATAAGTATTTACAGATTTTATATATTATAAACAATTATTTATATGAAATAATCATTAAAAATGCATTTTTACATGCTTAGATATTTAGGAAAATGGTTTTAAATACTAAACAGTAATGAAACATTTTGAAATTTTCAGAAAATCATTATTTCATAAAATAGTAATTACTGTAAAATTTTCATATTTTTCTTAACTGCTTTAGTATTTATTTAGTATATTAATAATTAAACCACAACAAAATTCGGGAAAAATAATAAATGATTCCCAAAAATTCTGGAAACTTAACCATAGTTTTCTAACATTATATTGAGCCTACTGTAAATATTTTGGATATTTTGGACTAAGGGAAGTATTTCTTATGTTTTTCATTATTAACTAATCACTAAAATCATAAATAATAGTAAAATATTAAGAGAAATTCATTAGAATTTTTATTTATGATTAACATGTTATATATGATATTCTGATAAGGTTTTATAATTTTTGGACATGTGTAGCTATTTATTATCAATTTAAACCATTAAATAATCATTAAATCAGGAAAATAAGCAAACATTCTTACAAAAATCTGTAAATTTTGTCATGGAGTCTTTAAAATGTTAATAAGGTGCGAAAAATATAAAATCTAGTTTTTAACATACATAACTATATTTTGAAATTTATTTATCTACAACAAAATAAAATACAAAATAAGCATCCAACAGTAATATAAATGCATGAAACTTTATAAATCCACTTTACTCAATATATTGGTTGTTCCAAAAAGTTCCCAGAATTTATTGACTTCAAAAAGTATTTTATGTGAATTATTGCCCTATTTTATTGCAATAATTATAGTAATTCAATAAAAATAAGTTATTTTCTGAAAATTTCCCGAACTTCTTATTTTATTGATTGGATCCTGAGAAAAATCAGGTTTATATATAAAATGAGTTTTAGATATGTTGGTGGATTTAATTTGTTTCATTAATGAATTTGAAACTTTTAACAACATACCTTGATGAATGCTTCAAGAGGGATGGAGATTTGAGTATGAGGGATTGTTCTTGGCTGGAAAATTGATATTTCTTGGAAGAATTTCGAGATTGAGGGTGAGAGAAAGAATAGAGAGGGTTTGAGTGGTGATGAGAATAATGTGTTGGGAGAAAAATGAAAGGAAAGATGATGGGAGGTGTGAGTGGGAGACCATGGGAATAACTTTTGGCTTTTGGTGGTCTTCATAATTTCCCACTAGCACAAGCATCTCTATGTAATACACTAATTAATATAAGAATTTTATAAAATTTAATGTAGAGTTTATAAAAATAGAGTTTTATAAAAAAAATAGGTTATTATTTGATTATAACAATCTACTTTGATTTGAAGTTTAATTATAGCATTCAATTTTGATTCTTTTAATTTAATTAGAGCATCATACTTTGATTTAATTTTAATATGGTATCATAATTTAATTTGATTATAGTTATAACGTTATACTATGTTATATTGCTATTAACGTCAATTTATATCGTAGTGTATGGGTTTTGATCCTATTAGCGTCAAGTAATCTTGAGTAGGGTTTATTAAATTTCCAATTGGGTTGGGTTGACCCGAATCCATTTTAGGCGGATGTCACAGTCTCCCCTACTTTAGGAAATTTCGTCCCGAAATTTAAGAAAAGAGTACCTTAAGAGAAAAGTTGCGGGTATTTGGTACGCATTTGATCCTCACGCTCCCATGTATACTCGGGTCCACGTGCTGACTGCCACCTGACCTTGACCAGGGGAATGCGACTTCTTTTGAGTTGCTTTTCCTTTCGGTCGGCAATTTCCAAGGGTTTCTCGATAAATTGCATTGTCTCGTCGATTTGGATATCCTCGAGAGGAACATGAAGGTTCTCGTCTGCTAAACACTTCTTGAGGTTGGCTATATGAAATACTGGGTGAACTTTATTAAGTTCTATTGGTAGATCCAACTCGTAGGCTACTGGTCCGATCCTTTTCAAGATCTTAAACGGCCCTACGTAGCGGGGTGCCAATTAGCCTTGCGTCCAAATCGAACCACACCTTTCCATAGGGACACTTTTAACATGACCATGTCACCCACGGTAAATTCAAGCGGTTTGCGTCGCTTGTCGACGTAACTCTTTTGTCGGCTACGAGCTGTGAGAAGGTTATTGCGAATCTGAGTGATTTTGTCGGTTGTTTCCTGGATAAGCTCGGGACCAACGATTGGAGAATCCACTGTTGCGCGAATTACGTGGGACTCGCCAATTTCATGCCAGCAAATAGGAGATCGGCATTTACGGCCATACAATGCCTCAAATGGTGGCATCCCGATGCTAGAATGATAACTGTTATTATAGGAGAATTCCACCAACGGTAAATGAGAGTCCCAGTTTCCTCCGAAATCTAAGACACACGCCCTCAACATATCTTCGAGTGTTTGAATTGTCCTCTCAGATTGACCATCGGTCTGAGGATGATAGGCGGTACTGAGATCGAGGCGGGTTCCCATGGCTTCTTGAAGTGATTGCCAGAACCGAGAGAGAAATCTCCCATCACGATCTGAAATGATGCTGAGAGGGATGCCATGCCGACTAACTATCTCGTCGATGTAGATCCGAGCAAGTTGTTCGACCTTGAAATGTTCACGGATGGGAAGGAAGTGAGCAGATTTAGTCAAACGGTCAACGATTACCCAAATGCTGTCATGTCCCTTTGTGGTACGGGGAAGTTTGGTTACGAAATCCATGGTGATCGCTTCCCATTTCCACTCGGGGATTACCGGTTGGACCAATAGTCCAGAGGGTCGTTGATGTTCTGCTTTGACCCTGGAACATGTAAGACATTTGGCTACGAATAAAGCAATATCCTTTTTCATTCCCGACCACCAATAATTGGTTCTCAAGCCATGATACATCTTGTCAGCGCCCGAATGAATGGAATATCGACTTTTATGGATTTCTTCCATCAGGAATCTACGAAGATTGTCGCGATCTGGGATCCAGATGCGATCTTGATAATAGAAAATACCATCAGATTTAGATTCCAACTCCCCATCAATTCCCGTGGGCATGTCATTTTCGGTAATTGCCGAGTGTTGGGCTCCTCGAATTCGGTCGCTGAGATTGGACAAGATAGGAGAACATATTAAATGAAATGCGATGGCATGTTCTTTTCGGCTTAACGCGTCGGCTACGACGTTCGCCTTGCCTGGATGATAGCGTATTTCACACTCGTAATCATTTAGGAGTTCGACCCATCGTGTTTGCCTCATATTGAGTTCCTTTTGATTAAGAATATGTTGCAAGCTCTTATGGTCGGTGAAAATTACGCATTTAGTGCCGTAAAGGTAATGCCTCCAAATTTTAAGAGCGAAAACCACGGCACCGAGCTCCAAATCATGAGTCGTATAATTCCTTTCGTGGATTTTGAGTTGTCGCGATGCGTAAGCTATAACCTTTCCCCTTTGCATCAAAACACAACCTAGACCGAGATTGGAGGCATCGCAATATACCACGAAATCTTTGGATCCTTCAGGGAGTGTAAGAATCAGAGCGTCACACAACCTTTGTTTAAGGGTTTGGAAAGCGTCTTCCTGCTTGGGTCCCCAATCAAATGGTGTACCCTTGCAAGTGAGAGAAGTAAGCGGTAAAGCGATCTTTGAGAAATTTGAAATGAAACGCCGGTAATAGCCGGCTAAACCGAGGAAGGACCGAATTTCCTTGGGGGTACGTAGGGCTTTCCAATTCTTGACTGCTTCAACTTTTGCGGGGTCGACTAAAATACCCTTGTCACTTACAATATGACCGAGGAATTGTACCTCATTTAACCAAAACTCGCATTTCGAAAATTTGGCATAGAGCTGATTTCCTTGCAATGTTTGGAGAGTTAGACGAAGGTGTCTTTCATGGTCTGCCTTTGTCTTGGAGTAAATGAGGATGTCATCAATAAAGACGATAACAAAACGGTCGAGATAAGGTTTAAATACTCGATTCATCAAGTCCATGAATGCGGCAGGGGCATTCGTTAGGCCAAAAGGCATAACGGTGAACTCGTAATGACCATAGCGGGTTCGGAAAGCGGTTTTGGGGATGTCTTCTTCCCGTACTCGAAGTTGGTGATAACCCGAGCGGAGGTCGATTTTTGAGAAGCATGAAGCTCCTTGAAGCTAATAAAAAAGGTCGTCGATCCGAGGTAACGGATATCGATTCTTGATGGTCAATTTATTTAACTCCCGATAATCGATACACATACGAAACGAACCATCTTTCTTTTTGATGAAGAGAACCGGGGCTCCCCAGGGTGAAGTACTAGGGCGGATAAATCCCTTATCAGTTAATTCTTGGAGCTGACTTGCCAATTCTTGCATCTCGGTTGGAGCCAACCGATATGGAGACTTGGCTATGGGAGCAGCTTCAGGAACGAGATCGATGCAGAACTCTAGCTCACGTACTGGAGGGAGTCCAGATACGTCATCGGGAAAGATGTCGGGAAAGTCTCGTACAATCGGAATATCTTCGATCTTCTTTTCTGTGACCTTTGTTTCCACCACATGGGCTAAGAAAGCCATGTATTCTTTACGTAGATATGATCGAGCTTGAGTACATGACATAAGACTAAGCTTTTTCGAATGAGTCTCGCCATAAATACGAAGACTTTGACCGTCGGCAAGAGGAATACGAATGAACTTCTCGTAACATACTATTTCAGCATGGTTTTGGGATAACCAATCCATTCCCACGATGATGTCGAAACTACCAAGTTCCATAGGAACTAAATTGACGAAAAATTTATGAACGCAAAAATCGAAAGTGCAATCTTGGATGACTGCATTGAGTGAAATGTATTTTCCATTGGCGACTTCTACGGTAAAGTTTTCATCAAGAATCGTGCGAGGTGTGTGAAGTATGGGTTCAAATTCCAAAGACACAAAACTTTTATCGGCACCTGAATCAAAAAGTACTGACGCGTAGCAGTCATTTATGAGAAACATACCATTTACGACCTTGTTATCGGTCTGTGCTTGGGTTGCGGTAATGACAAATGCTCGGCCTTTGGGAGCTGGAACCTGCATTGTTGGATTTGCCTGGGCTTGAGTGTTAATGATATTGACAAGCCTAGGACACGCGTTTCTGAAATGGGTGGGGTCACCACAGTTGAAGCATGTTCCAGTTGGATACCGGGTTTGTGTTTGCTGATTTGAGGGTAGAGCGAATGGTCGCTGAGTTTTTGGTGCACGACATGTGTCCGCCAAGTGGCCATAGCGACCACAAGTCGTACAAAGGCGACACGGGCTGGTGGACATATGGTGATAGTTAAAATGGTTACAGAGGGGGTGAGGTCCTGTATACGGCTTTTTGTTTGGTTGGATGACTTGGGTGATAGGCGCAGCAGGGGTAATAACAGCATGGTTGTGGTGATGGCTTTTCCGCTTCTTTTTGTCGTGTCGGTGTGAGGACTCGGACTTGACAATTAGGGGAGTCTCAGGGGTCGGCTTTTCAGTTGTCATCTTTAAACCCTTGAGTGGGAGGACACCATCGTTCATATTATCCTCGTTGAGTTGACCTGCTATTTCAATAGCGGATTCTAGGGTAGATGGCCTGCTGCTGGTCACCGAATCACGGATCTGGCGCGGTAACCCTTTGATGTAGCGGCGTATTGCAGTTTTCATAGGTTGAACCATGTGAGGTAAGAGTCTTGAAAGATCATAGAATCTATTAGTGTAGGTCGCGTTGTCTCCTCCCACCTGTTTCAGATTCCAGAATTCCTCCTCGAGAGTTTGCAATTCGCTGTCCGGGCAGAACTTCTCTATCATGCGTTCCTTTAGTTTTGACCAGGTCATTCCCAAGGCAACAGCCTCTTCTTTTGCCCGTTTTTCTAGGTTCCACCATGAGAGAGCATGACCTTGGAGGCACCCTGTAGCATGACGGACCATCAGGTCCTCAGGGCACTCGCTATGGATGAAAGTACTCTCCATTTCTTCGATCCATGTAAGGAGTGCGGTGGCACCATCTATGCCTTTGAAGTAAGGCGGATTACAGCTACGAAAGTGCTTAAACGAGCAACGATGAGTGGTTGCTGGAGCTTGCGGCTGAAGAGTTTGAAGATGGGTTGCAATTGTTGGGATGACATTTGCTACCTCCTTAGCGATAAGGGCGGCTAGCCTTCGGTTGTTACGAGCAGCGTATGGGGGTCGTAATGCCATCTATGAGAAACACGCATATGGACTTGTAAGTTATTTGTAAATTGATTATGGAAATTAAGTTTGTAGACATTGTTGGGTAAAATGATTGTAAAACACTTGTTGGGCCATGGTTAGGAGTGTTGGGCACCTTTTGGGCTTTCCATGGGTACTAAATGTGAAGCATGTAGCAATTGCGTGGGCCCCCACAATACTAAGTTTTCACATGTTTTTCCCACTTCAAGGCCCATTAGGGAACTTAATAGTCCAATGAGTTGGCCATTTTGGAGTGTATCCTTTCGGATACGTTTGATAAGGTCGGGTATTTTGATGGCTCAAAAGTAATGTGAATGACGCGCTTTGGCCTATAGGTTTGGGAACTCTCGCCTTTGGTCCCCAGGTAAGCAAACTGGTCCCTCGGTTGATTGGGATGTATACGAATGCTTACCTAGTCAGGACTTTCGGGCTACCGGCACCTCCCCCTTCCAGTTACTACGCGTCCATTACTTTGATCCTACCCAACTAGAGTGGATGACTTTTAATTTCCTATGAGCTCTAAGGAATATATATGTATATAAATTTTTTATTTTGAAACCATTTGAGTATGTGTGTGATTTTAAGAGAAAGAGGAGAAAATTCACAAGTGTATGCACACATATAAGTGTCGGGAATAATACGTAAGCACATAAGGGAGCAATTAGCACACAAAGGTATTCCTAGGATTTTCTAAGTGCGAATTACATGCAGTTGTGTGTGCATTTTATAAACTAGCATACGAGAGGACCCTAGAGGCTATAGACTAGGTCAAGGCAATTAACCTAATTCCCTATAGTCAAGGGCTCTGATACCAATCTGTCACACCCCGATCCATGGCGGAATCGATCAAGGCGTGATATATTGTTCAAAGTCTCATGACAACTATGTTATGATATGATTAGATTCAATTAAGTACTAAGTATGCAACAAAATCCACAACATACAAATACAAATCCAAATACAACAACATTTATTACATCAAATTTAAATAGTCTTGTGGGTTTCTAAGGTACACCCTAGTTTTCATCAACTTCATTCTTCAAATCTGCATCATGGGTAAAAACAGGTCAACTACGAGAGTTGGTGAGTAATCTAGTTTTATTAAAGAAAATTGTGAGTTTGAATAATTTGAAATTTGTTTTCTTTTGAAGTTGGCAAGCAAGTGTTATTGAGATAACAGTTTATAAATCAAAAATTGATTAACAAATGATAACAACAACAATAAGTCCTCACCCTATATATACATATATATGTATATATATAGGATGGAGCATCTAATCATCATACACACTCAACCACGTGCAATCAATCACCTTAACGTCCCAAGGCGGGGTGGTCAACCCAATAGCGCTATTATTGTCCATAACGTACCTCAAGAATACGAGCATAGTCATGGAGATTAGACTAAGAATGGTAATGCACTACAAGTACATGTAGCGTAAACAAACAATAATTATACAAATAATGATTCACATATAAATGTCCCAACAATGTCTCAATGGTGAAAAAGTAATAAGATAAAGTTGGAACATATTAAAACCACATGATACACCCCAAAAGTATTGAAAATTATAAAATATGGGGTAGATTACTCACATTAGTCCAAACGGAATACGCGTGTTGTACGATAGACGGCTCGGGTCAAAACGACGTGGAACCTATTATAATTAATAGTTTTGGTTTAGGAATCGATAAATAGGAATATAGTATTAATAAGAATAATTAGACACATATTCTTATATTAGATGAATTAACAATTATCCAAATTTTGTTTTGAATATTAATGTATTTATATGTTAAATAAATTTTAAATTGAATTAATTACTTTGCTTAATTAATTTATATTTTCACTTTAGGCAAGATTTTAATAATTTCTTATTAAAATAATAACTAGTCAAATTATAAGTATTTACAGATTTAATATATTATAAACAATTCTTTATATGAAATAATCATTAAAAATGCATTTTCACATGCTTAGATATTTAGGAAAATGGTTTTAAATACTAAACAGTAATGAAACATTCTGAAATTTTCAGAAAATCATTATTTCATAAAATAGTAATTACTGTAAAATTTTCATATTTTTCTTAACTGCTTTAGTATTTATTTAGTATATTAATAGTTAAACCACAACAAAATTCGGGAAAAATAATAAATTATTCCCAAAAATTCTGGAAACTTAACCATAGTTTTCTAACATTATATTGAGCCTACTGTAAATATTTTGGATATTTTGGACTAAGGGAAGTATTTCTTATGTTTTTCATTATTAACTAATCACTAAAATCATAAATAATAGGAAAATATTAAGAGAAATTCATTAGAATTTTTATTTATGATTAACATGTTATATATGATATTCTGATAAGGTTTTATAATTTTTGGACATGTGTAGCTATTTATTATCAATTTAAACCATTAAATAATCATTAAATCAGGAAAAATAAGCAGACATTCTTACAAAAATCTGTATATTTTTTCATGGAGTCTTTAAAATGTTAATAAGGTGCGAAAAATATAAAATCTAGTTTTTAACATACATAACTATATTTTGCAATTTATTTATATACAACAAAATAAAATACAAAATAAGCATCCAACAGTAATATAAATGCATGAAACTTTATAAATCCACTTTACTCAATATATGGGTTGTTCCAAAAATTTCCCAGAATTTATTGACTTCAAAAAGTATTTTATGTGAATTATTGCCCTATTTTATTGCAATAATTATAGTAATTCAATAAAAATAAGTTATTTTCTGAAAATTTCCATAACTTCTTATTTTATTGATGGGATCCTGAGAAAAATCAGGTTTATATATAAAATGAGTTTTAGATATTTTGGTGGATTTAATTTGTTTCATTAATGAATTTGAAACTTTTAACAACATACCTTGATGAATGCTTCAAGAGGGATGGAGATTTGAGTATGAGGGATTGTTCTTGGCTGGAAAATTGATATTTCTTGTAAGAATTTCGAGATTGAGGGTGAGAGAAAGAATAGAGAGGGTTTGAGTGGTGATGAGAATAATGTGTTGGGAGAAAAATGAAAGGAAAGATGATGGGAGGTGTGAGTGGGAGACCATGGGAATAACTTTTGGCTTTTGATGGTCTTCATAATTTCCCACTAGCACAAGCATCTCTATGTAATACACTAATTAATATAATAATTTTATAAAATTTAATGTAGCGTTTATAAAAATAGAGTTTTATA
Source organism: Cichorium intybus (assembly GCA_023525715.1). Classification (NCBI taxonomy): domain Eukaryota; kingdom Viridiplantae; phylum Streptophyta; class Magnoliopsida; order Asterales; family Asteraceae; genus Cichorium; species Cichorium intybus. The sequence goes on along the minus strand of CM042017.1, from coordinate 23,166,917 downwards.
AAAAAAATAGGTTATTATTTGATTATAACAATCTACTTTGATTTGAAGTTTAATTATAGCATTCAATTTTGATTCTTTTAATTTAATTAGAGCATCATACTTTGATTTAATTTTAATATGGTATCACAATTTAATTTGATTATAGTTATAACGTTATACTATGTTATATTGCTATTAACGTCAATTTATATCGTAGTGTATGGGTTTTGATCCTATTAGCGTCAAGTAATCTTGAGTAGGGTTTATTAAATTTCCAATTGGGTTGGGTTGACCCGAATCCATTTTAGGCGGATGTCATACTTAATCCATTAATCCATTAAGCCATGAATGTCTTGATCATTTAGTGATGATATGTTGAAGTTTGGACTTGTTTTGAACCCCTATGGGTCATAGATAGAGTTTAGATGAAAGGGGATTGACCAAATCAATGAAATAAGGAAGTTGGGATGAAAATATGCCCCTATCCAGTTTTAGCGACGCTATGGTGAAGGGTAGTGATGCTACCTCAGTCTTAGTTGCGACCTGGTGGGTTGCATGGGCTTAGAAGCGCTATCTAGAATGGATAGCGGCGCTATCTGCCCCCATGTCACGATCTAGTTAAGTTTTTAGTCTTATGAGCAGGGGTATATTGGGTATTGGTCATTGGACATTTCCTTGAGGTGTTTCATTACACTTGAGATGGATTAATGACCTTAGAAAGCGTTTTTAGTGATCATTAGTTTTGTCCCCTAGTGGATGAAATGGAAGTAACACTATTCCTTGTGAATTGTATATATGAAGTAGAGGTGTAGCATTGAAGATGAGGTTGAGGACTTGAGTTACCACTTAGCTAATGTAAGTTTACCTAAATCCATGACACTTTATTACCACCTTGGAACATAAAATGATAATTCCTTTTCTTTATATATTATGAGAATAGGTGATGCAACTTTGGGTGAAGTATTAAAGTCTAGCTACTTGTCGGGGTGAGTTTATTGGGAGTACACGTCCCTACTATTACCACTTGTTTGTGAATTGTAACTATTTTCATTCATTAAATATATGTGCAAGGTGTTTATACATGTATTAATTGTGCAATGAAAATGAGTTTTTAAAGGTGTTTCTATTACAAAGGGCATAAAGTTTTTGAAAAAAGAGTTTTGCCATCCTATTTGTGCATATAATGTAGGATGGGTTTTGAACATGTGTGTCTGGGTACCCACAAAGGAACCAAATACTTTTGAGATGAAACTAAGATGAACTAAGATGACTCCCCTAAAAAGCGAAATTGCAGCTTCAATAGCCGCACTTTGAGATGAAACTAAGATGACGTTCCCTAGAGGAGTGGGAATTTCCACACTTCTTACAATATCTAGCCCCTCTTTGCTTTGATTTATTAGAAAATAATTTTCCCTTCTTGGACCCCGAGTTACTGCTAAATTTTCGTTTCTCTCCTACTTATTGCCTTTCGATTATCTTCCTTTGTCCAACGTCTTCAACATTTTGTGCCGCTATCATTGCATCATCAAGAGTGGTTGCACATTTTACTTCCAATTCGTACTACCATGGTAATCCCTTAGCATAGCGATTAATCATCGAGCGTTCAGTAGGGTAGGCGTTCACAACAAAAGGGAGCATTTTCATGAATTTCTTTGTGTATTCATCCACAATGTCATTTCCTTTCTTCAATGCAATGAAATCCTCTTGGATCTTTTCTATGTATCTTATCCGGCAAATTTTTTGTTTTAATTTATCTACGGATTCCTCCCATGACCATTTGTAAACAATTTTATGTCCCAAGATTTTGTACATGGTACCCCACAATGTGAGTGTGTCGTTCTTCAGTAGTTGAGAGGCATACACTATCATTTGGTTCTTACTACCTCCACTACTTTCGAGTACACGTTCTGTCTCACGGTAGTCCCTAGTTTACAAGCCATGGAATACTTGAATGAGCACCCCTTCTTTTCGTTCGATTCATCCTCACTATCAAGGTGATAAGTCCAGTCCTTAGTGGAATTCCCACCACCAGAGCGTTTGGATCCAGATGATTTTTTGGGAAAGTTCTCCCATTCATTTACTAATGATTTTGTGCATCTTGTGTTTGGTATTTTCTTGCAATTCACTAATGAGCTTTTGAACGTCTTGTAAAGTGACCGGTTGAGGAGCTTTATTATCCCCAATATTGCCTTTGTTGTCGGACGATGATGACCGACTTCTTTGAGAAGGTGTCCATTTGGATCCTCAGTCATCATTCGAGTTTACAAACCCACTTCTCGTTCGCACCATTTTGTTATATAATTTTTAATACTTTAATATTCTTACTATTTTCATGGCAGGTAGCAATTATAGAAAGATCGTAGCATGGCAAGTGTAACATCTGATAATAGTGTAAATCCTTACTCCACCTTTCTAATAGACTCCTAAAGTAGCACCTATGAAGGTCCTACAATATCTAATATTTCTCCTTCTGTTCACAGTTTAAGCGCAGGAGTGGAAAATCGAATCCTAATTCGCTTAAACTATGGCTCTGATACCACTTGTAATACCCCAAGAATTTTCATTTCAAAAGCACCATGGTTTCCTAAACATTCATACATAGTTATAGAATAAAAGTTTCCTTACTCAGAATCATGTCTAATTTCAACATTTAGGTGTTACAAATCCATATCAAATGAACCATAGTGCAACCAGAGTCATATTATTTCTTCGATCCCAAAAGTCCCATCTTGTAGCATATCACAACCTATTGTTAGTGCTTGAACTGCAATATATGACATCAAAGAAACAAATACATAAGACTTATTTTCTCGTGAGTCTACATGGTTTTGGATACAAAATCTTTCTTTATATTTCTACAAAATCATTTCATACAAATCATTCAGGTGATACAATGAAAATGCATGATGCCATACTCGTTGCAATTCCTCACGGGTCCGTTGCAGTGTCTCAATCCTTGAGGACCGTGTCACGACATGTGACGATTAGTTTACGGTTTTACCGCATCTCAGCTCTCTCTGAAACCTGCTCGGGCCTCTTTTTTGAAACCAACTTGCAGCCATTGTAGATAGATCATATAAGTCTACAATGTAGTATGACATTTACATTCGCGACAGAAGGTACTATCCCGGGTAGAATCAGCCTAATCCTGTTGTTGGGATTTCGTAATCCTAGTTTAGGGATTTGACTTGTTTAGACCATTTTCGACTCTTATGCAATTCGCATTTCATGTATGCATGTGGCACCACTTTTCTTTTTGTCAACAATCACACACAAATAAGATGCTAATATATGCATACATATTAGAGACTTGCATATGTCATAAGGTTTCAAAATTGTCATTAGCACATTCGTTATTTCATACCATATTTCAAAAGTATATCAGTAAATAAAATGATTTTCATGCCATATATCCCATAATAAAATTCCTCATATAACTCACATCGATTCAACGAATTGCCACCAAGCTCCTAGGAATTCCTTAACAAGTTCCCCGATGGCGGCTAGGAAGTCCCCAATGGTGACTAGGAATTCCCGGATGAGTTCCCCGGTGGCGACTAGGAATTCCCCGATGAGTTTCTTGATGGCGACTAGGAATTCCCCGATGAGTTCCCCAAGCAAGCGGGGTCGCGACCGATCGCATCGTGATCATTATTTCGTCTCGCTACGGCTGTTGTCTTTTATACTATGTTTAAATATTCAAGCTTTATATTTCTACTTATGCCCAATCTTTACTAACAAATTTTCAACACACATACAAGTCTTGACAATGACATTAAATTTAAATAATACATTATTTCATAGTCCAAACATTCATTAGCATAAACTCCTAGGATCAAATTACATAAAATTCTTGGTAAACCTTACAATAGTGTGGTTGTTACAAAGAAGGCTTTAGATTCATCCAAAAGGTGCTCATCATCCTTGTAACCTCCCCCAAAGGCACGTACCACAATATTACCGCCAACTTTTATGTTATCGCCACATGCAGGTGTAATACTTTTAATCACTATATTGTATGTTTGATATCAATTTTTTCATCCTTTTATAATCAATCACATGGATTACGTATATTAAAAAAAATAAAAATGCATGTTTTTCATAAAAAAACTAATAAATTTTGATGGTTCCACACCTAAGCTTAGGTGTATTACAGCCATATATTCACTTTTTCCATATATGTGTGTGTATATATATATATATATATATATATATATATATATATATATATATATATATATATATATATATGTATATATATATATATATATATATATATATATATGTATATATATATATATATATATATATATATATATATATATATATATATATATGAGTAAATTACACTTTTGGTCCCTCTGGTTGGACAAAACTAACAGATAGGTCCTAACTATCCATTTTCCACATTGAAGGTCACTAAGGTTTGCGTAAATTACCAAATAGAGCCCTGAGGCATATAAAAAGACTAAAATGCCCTTTTTATTTATTTTTTCTTTTTCTTAAAAATTTTTATTTATTTTATTAATAAAAAAAGAAAATACCCCACCCACCCCCACCCCCACGTCTCTCTCTCTCCCCCCCCCCCCCTCTCTCTCTCTCTCTCTCTCTCTCCTTCCAACAAGCCCTACCAAGATCATCATCTTCTACCTCAGTTCCTGCAACTTCTTCATTCATCGCTGAAAAAATGCCAATATAAAAAAGATAATTACTAGAAATTGGCGTCTTTCTAGCTTTACTACATTGACCCTGCATCATAATTTGACCCTTTTCCCATACCAATTCAACAAATTCATCGTTTGGACTGCAATCATTGTAACCCAGAAAAGATCGATTAATATTAGTATCGAGAAAAGAGAATTTGAATTTAGGAAAAAACTTACAGTCGGTGAAATGGAAACGTTCGTATGGTTTTTCTGACTTTTGAATCGTCTTTTGAGAAGTACCACTGAGCGATGGTTCCACTGATTACGTAAACTTGTGCTTCCACCATTGCAGTTGCAGACCATAACATTGTAAGAATCGCTAATGCGAAGTAAGCGGGAACCCAGCTATCTTGTTTTCAGATGCAGAAAACCTTCCCTTGATTTTCTCTAGGTATAATTTCGCCGTTCTGGCTCGCAAAGACCAAGAACACTACGATTGGGACATAGTAAACGAGCAAACCCAGAATGAGAGTGGGAAGAACGAGGAATAGCCCTAAGTTGTTGGATAATGCGGCGGATGATACCTTGATTATGTTCACGGTCAATTCGATTGTACTCCAATTCACGACGACGATCCACAAAATCAATGGGTCCGATTCGTCTATTAGGATTCCAACCACTTTTTCTCGTTTTGTGGGTTTTGGTTTTCCGGCAGGTGTCGCCGACGGTGTTCTTTTCGTTTGTAGTGCTGTTGTTGCTTGAGCTTGCTTCAATGGTGGAATGTGAAGATGCATCTTCGACTGTGTGTAATTCTCTTGACATTAAGGCATTGATTGTACCCGTGGGAGATGAGGTTTTGGGTTTAAAGCTTCCAAATTTCCGCCATATTACTGTAGAGAAAGATGAAGAAGACGATGGATTCGTGATGAGTTTTGAGAGAGAGAGAGAGAGAGAGAGGGGTGGGTGGGGTGGTCGCTGAGGTGGGGGTGGGGGTGGGTGGGGTATTTTCTTTTTTTATTAATAAAATATATAACAAATTTAAAGAAAAAGAAAAAATAAATAAAAAGGGCATTTTAGTCTTTTTATATGCCCAGGGCTCTATTTGGTAATTTACGCAAACCTTAGTGACATTCAATATGGAAAATGGATAGTTAGGACCTATCTGTTACGCCCTGTTCCCGAGTTTCATTAAAGAAAAGAAAAGAAAGGAAAGGAAAATATGGAGAGAAAAGAAAGGAGGGGAAAAGAAAGGATTAATCACTTTCGTGTTCCCGAGTTCAGAGGAAAAGAAAGGAAAATAAAATAATTTTTTTGTTCCTGAGTTGAAAGAAAGATAAAGGAACACGACAAATTGACAAATTTACCCCTAATCTTATTTCGCACAAAAAATAATAGAATTTAAATTCCAATTATCGTCAATAAAACTAAAAAAATTACAATCAATCAACATGACTTTTTTTCTTCACAAACAGTCAAACAGGAAGATTAACATAACATATTAAAGAAGAAGAAAAAAATTACGCAGCATGTTAAGAAAAGAAAAAGAAAATTACGTCTAACATATATACACAGAAAAAAAAACAATCATATCAGATTATCATCGTATAAGTACACTAAAAAGAAACAAACAGCACAACATGCCATTAAAATATACAACGCAGCAAAACTCTATGGCAGCAGGAAAATTTTAAACAAGCAGCAAAGCTTCAGCATTTATAAGAACATAAGCTTCAGCAACAAGAAAAAAAAAGAAAAACGCAGCTTTGTCAAGCTTCAAAGCAGGAAAAGAACATAAGAAAAAAAATAAGAGGAGAAAAAAACCTGCACTATATCATGCTTCAAAGCTTCAGCAACAAGAATACGCAGCACTGCAACAGGCTGGAGAGGAGAGAAAAACGCAGCTTTGTTTGGCGATAATAATATGCAGATATAGAATTTATAAGATGTTTGAGGGCAATTTCGTTAATAGTGTAGATATATACAAGGGATGAGATTTCTTTCTATCAGATTCCGTCCAAATTGGGAGGAAACGTTGGAGGGATAAGGATCCTCCCGTATCCCTTCCATTCCTTCACAATCATTCCAAAAAAAATTTGTGGAACACCAAATAGTTTGACCTTCCTTCCAAATCCTTTCTCTTCCGTCGTTTAATGAGACTGGGGAACAAGCTGTTAGTTTTGTCCAACCACAGGGACAAAAAGTGTAATTTACTCTCTCTCTCTCTCTCTCTCTCTATATATATATATATATATATATATATATATATATATATATATATATATATATATATATATATATATATATATATATATAGAGAGAGAGAGTTAGGATATTTTGAGAACCAACTATGCCCCGAGAACCCGAGAACTCCCAAATGGTCAAAATTTTCGAAAAAACCAAAAATATAGGGGCCTAAAACGCATATATTTAAGCATTTTTGAAAAAAAATCCGAAAAAACGACTTTATTTTTTTTTGAAAAAAATTTGCACATGTGCAAAATTTTTTTTTTTTTTGCACATGTGCAAACTTTTTTATACGTACACTTTTTTCTAAAATTTTTTTATAGAACGCCTTAAATATATGTTAGAAAGACATTAATAAAAAAAACTTCAAAAAAATGTACGTATAAAAAACTTTGCACATGTGCAAACTTTTTTTTTTTGCACATGTACAAATTTTTTTCAAAAAAAAAAGTCTTTTTTTCGGAAATTTTTTTTCAGCGACCCGGGCCCATTTTGAGCGTCTAAGAGGCCTATGAGGTCGGTTTTTTGAAAAAAAATATCGGTTTGAGAGATATATGATTGATCCAAAAGGAGTTGGGAGTTCTCGGGGTGAAGTTGGTTCTCAAAAGATCCTAAGTATATATATATATATATATATATATATATATATATATATATATATATATATATATATATATATATATATATATATATATATATATATATATATATATAAATTCATAGGTATAGGAAGAAGCCCTATCAAATAGAGATTTTTTCTTTCGACCATATTTCGATTGTTAATACGATATATAAGGACCGCTACTCCAAAGAGTATTACACCATTGATCGAGAAATATCGATTGCTTGTTGAACCCTGTGAATTGTGTGAAAGTAGGATACTCCAAATTCGGGAGTCAAAAAGTTTTATAAAACGTTCTTGGTGGAAAAAAATGTGAATGAAAGATCCCACTGAATTGAAGCTTTTGCTTCTGTTCAATACATAATGACTGAAGCTAATTTTGGTTGGTTAATCCGATCAGTTCATCGATGGTCGGCAAGTATGATGGTCCTAATGATGATCCTACATGTATTTCGTGTATATCTCACCGGTGGATTTAAAAAACCTCGTGAATTAACTTGGGTTACAGGTGTGGTTCTGGGTGTATTGACTGCATCTTTTGGTGTAACTGGTTATTCCTTACCTCGGGACCAAATTGGTTATTGGGCAGTGAAAATTGGTATATATATATATATATATATATATATATATATATATATATATATATATATATATATATATATATATATATATATATATACTTCTTAATAAAGGAATCCATTTAGTGCCACTTGGCACCTTTCTATAGTGCTAATTTGCCACATGGCATCTTTCTATGATTCCTTATTTTTTTTTCCCGCTCAAGGACTAGGATCCGTTAAAATCAGCCATATTCCTTAAAATTAGCAAAGAAACCGTCAAAATGGTCGCCTACTGCTTTGAATACGGTTATCTCCTTTCTTCTCAAAGGAACTTAAAATTTTGAATTAACTCTCTTTCACTTCTCTTTCTCCAAAACTTCTGTCTAAAACTCTTAACGTTGGACAATCTCCGTCATCGATGGCCAACCTTAAAACATAGCATCAAACTATCGCTGTCCGCTGCACCACTGGCCGATCAGTTTATTTCTCAATTATTTTCCTCCAGATCCAACCTCATACTTTTTGTTGCTTTTTATTCTCCCCAATTCATCCCTCTCAACCCGTTTTCTTTCAAACCTCCACATATGTTTAAGCATAACCTGATCCATCACTTTTTGCGGTGTTTCTTTCTCCCTCAATTCCTTGATTGACCCCTTTGTTTGCTTAATTAGGGGTTTTCTAATCATCGTGTTAACAATTATGTTGATGAAACAACCATTGTTTTGATTATGCCGAGGAACCTATGCGCTAGGTCAACTTTAATAGTTTTTGTTTAAAATTTGCAGGTTTGGTTTATGTGATTAATCGTTGAAAGTGTACCGGTGATTTAGGGATTTCATTGTTATAGGGTTAATTACCGGAAAGAACAATAACGTCCATTTCGATTTTATCATTAATCGTTTTAGTGAAGATTTTGGTGCAAGAACTCCGAAGCATGCCTACGTTAAGCATGGTAACAAACTTTTTTAATCATTGTTGCTTTAACTTTTGATTTTTAATTACAAAATAACACTTAAACGAAATTTAATTTTTCAGGTTTATCACTCAAGAATTGTGGTTTTAAAGGGAGTTAGTAAAGCTTGTGGGTGTCCCTACTTCCTCTAAAAAAACAAACAACAGGACATCTTCCTCGCCTCTGGGATCTAAGGTCCAATTTTTCATATTTTCATATGCATGTGGTCATTTTTTTTTCAATACTTATTTTTTTTCAAGATTTTGATCATTTTGTAGAAAGTTAAAAGAGTTAAATTTTGCCGGCAAAGATATCATGGATGAAGCAATAAATTTGTTTTGAGCAAATGTGTTCTTCAAACACTTTGATTTAAAAGCCCATGGTGATAAAATTCTGGTGTATTTAACATTTTATATAAATGTGGCCTTGAAGAGACTTGAAGGGTGTAAAATTGTGACTGAAGGGACAAAAGCCATTAAGAACTTATGTTTGGAAGATGTTTATATTCCTAGAAAATCTGGTTTCCCTTTTTCTGGAAATTTTCCCCTTCCCGAGAGTAGAAAAGAAGCAGGTAAAATCTCATCATCATTGAATTTCTTTAACCATTTCTTTTTTGAAATTAATTTATACCCATTTTTAACCTATTGCATGATTTGTGTTCGTTGCAGGTATGATGGGGTTTAGTTCCAGATGGATTAAAGAACTGTCTTTCGTCATTTAGATTTTTTTTATCACCACTCTGTATTTTCAAGTATTTGTTCTTCCTCAATTACCTTTCTTTCAGTTTGTTTAACACCAATTTTATGGCTTCTTTCTGCAAAGGAGTTATTATTATTATAATACCCTCATCTATTTATTTCTTGTGAATTCTAAGTGAAATACGTTTATGCACTAGAAATTTATGTTTGTTTTTACCTAGAATTAATGTTCATTATGGTTTGATGAATTGGTTAACAACTAAAGTAAATAACCTACATTTATCATAATATGGTCGTTCAATTAACAGCTATTTGGGGAGCTAGGAACCGGTTCAGGTCAAACACTATAATTCAAATAACATAGTGGAAGAACAAAACCCAAAATTCAATAAGGACTGAGTTGGAAAGGTAACATGTTTTTGTTTAACGATTTTATCAAACAAAAACTTCAATCTTATTGGTTCATATATGATATAACATTCTGGTTTTGAGAAAATGATGGGTTTAAACAGGTTATATGGAGAAATCATGTCGATATTTTTTTAGATAATATCAACCTCAATATGTAGCTATCACTTTGGTTTTCACATAATTATATTTACTATTAGATCATTTGCTTCCGGGTATGTGTGAAACCACCAAAATCGAACCCAATGGGGGACAAATCATCATTTTAGCCATTCCTCCACGCATAGTAATACATATGTGCTTCATATAAGCTACAAATTTTTTCCTTATTGTGTATTTTGCTATTTTGAGCACACTTACTCAATGAATTTTATTGATTTTCCTATTCAAAAAGCAATGAACTTTTTATTTGAGGGTTGTATATGATTTTTATAGTTAGCACTAAATATATTTATCATCATAGTCATATTGGTTATAATGTTTTTTATATTGTTCTTTTTGGTTCTATTTGGTAATCATATCATTTTACTCTACATGTGTTTATGAATTATGAGTTTGTACCATAGTATAATAGTGATGCTACAATTTTTGACGTTTCTCATATTATAATAGTGAAAATATAATATGGGTTTACATATAAAATTTACTATCTTTGAATGATGTAATTGTTTATTCTTTGAAGATTGGACGGAAGGTTTTCATACTACCATCCATCTTCAAAACCCATCTTCAATAAAGGCAATAAAAATAGAAAATGAGCATAAGTACAACCAACGATGGTGTTGGCTTCACGTATCCATATTGGCATCATCGATAAGATCTTTTTATGTTTTAGTCTATAAATGGATACTACAAGTTTATGTTTCAATACATATTAGCATCGTCGATCAACTATTTTTAAGGTTCGGAAGCCATTTAAATAAGATGGTTGCATTTATAGCATTTTACTTTCATAGCTTTTAACCGAGCATTGTACTTTCATTTTCTTGAGCTTCTATTCTTCATTTATATTGTTTAACATCATGTAAATGACATGGATTTTTACTCTTATTGAATTCTTATCTGAATGTATTTGGATCTCGAGTTCTTTTTCATATTTAATTTGTAACATTTTTCTTATTAGGACATTTTTTTTCTTATTATGACCCAATGCAAATAACAATATACTTTTTTGGTTTATTATAGGATCACATATACTTTTTTTTTGCATCAATTAAATTTTATAGCATGATACTAAGGTTTTCTTTATAATTGAGAAATGGAACAAAAAAAAAAATCCACAATACTCGATAGAATACATAATACGTTCTTTAAGAAATTATATATATTAATGTTATATTTTGTGTTATTTTAAAAAGCAGTTTTCTTTTTTCAACTAGCAATATTTGCATTGATTATAATCAAATATATGTAATTAGATGAATAAAACTAATTCCCTATGAAAAATAATCACAAACAATAATCATCGATGTATATTATGTATATAATTTTTTTAATAAAAATATATGGTGATTTAGATTTTGGATTTATTCTGATAATTTAAATAAAAACCGAATAATTTAAACAAACCGGATGAGATAATGTTCTAAAATAGAAAGGCATGTTATAAAATCTAGAGCCTTAACTGATATTAAATTTTGATTCACATAGCTTCCTTATATACCCTTTGTTGATATTCCATATATGCTATTAAAAAATATTTAGATAATGATTTCACCATTTGAAATAAATCCAAGGATGTTATATACAAAGAAATGTTTCGAGTTTTAAGATACCCTTTGTTGAATTTTGATTCACATAGCTTCCTTTAGGGCTGAGCACGGTACGGTTCGGTGCGGTTTTTAGGAATAACCGGACCGCAAACCGCAAATGCGGTTTTTTATATGTTAGAACCGATCGGTGCGGTTTCTTGTTGCGGTTTTTTTGCGGTGCGGTTTTCATGCGGTTTCGGTGCGGTTATTAACCGCATGTCATTGGTGCGGGTTTTTCTGCGGTTTTTAACCGCAAGTATTAATTTCGTTCCAATGGTGCGGTTTTTGCGGTTTAAACTTTAAAGAGAAACGATAATTAGCAATTAACATCTCAAAACACCACCATACAATCAAACATTCAAATTGTCCCTTATTTTTTTTAGATAATGTAATATTAATCAAATAATAATTATTTATATATAAATATATAATTAATATAATTATATGCGGTTCGGTGCGGTTTCTATGCGGTTTGCGGTTAGGTTCGATTTGCGGTGCGGTTCGGTTTTTTTTTTTGCGGTTTTTAAAATTAAAAACCGCACCGCACCGAATATTTTCGGTTTTTGAAAAATAAAAACCGCAAGTGCGGTTTTTGCTTCGGTTTCGGTTATGCGGTTTCGGTTAATGCGGTTTTTTTCCGTTGCGGTGCGGTTTTTGCTCACCCCTAGCTTCCTTATATACCCTTTGTTGATATTCCATATATGCTATTAAAAATATTTAGATAATGATTTCACCATTTGAAATAAATCCAAGGATGTTATATACAAAGAAATGTTTTGAGTTTTAAGATATTTGAGTATGTTTTTGTCATTTGTGACAGAAGTACCATATGCATTGCCATTTTTCAAACGACATAAATGTAGCATTTTAGTTGTTGTTTGTAGTATATCAAAATTTATGATTTAACACTTATTAATTATATGTATAAATGATCGGTATTTTGTTGTTTATATTTAAAATTTTAGTGTCTCATCCGTGTAATACACGGGTATTAACCTAGTATATATATATATATATATATATATATATATATATATATATATATATATATATATATATATATATATATATATATATATAATGATTTTTTAATGATATACCGACACCGTTGCCGTGAAATAGGTTTGCTAGTACAGGTGGGTCAAAAACGGACCGAGGATGTGGCAAGAATATGGCCAATTTTCTAAAAGGAAAGGATTCGATTCATTGAACAGAAAAATATTAATAAATGTTGATTTAGCCCATCTGCTTGTTTAACCTGGCCTACTACAATATGGGCTTAGTTGCTCCAATTTGTAGCTCCAAAAAGAGTGTTGCGCCATGTCTTATCAAGTTATCATTATTTTGTTAAAATCTAGTGCATGGTGTGGTATGTAGTAATAAAAAAAAGAATATGATACAGAATATTAAAATCGTATTTGATTCTTTGAATAAATCAAATAAAATTTTTTTGGACTGAATTTTATTTCATAGGAAAATTGTGTTTCTTTTTTATTGCCCTAAGAAATTGAATGATATGTAATAAGATTAAATTGCTTTTGTTCTTATAATCTATTCTATTACTACTTATAAAGCAAACTTGTTGAATTTTTAAAAGGTATAATTTTTTATGCACAAAATACATATATAAAGCACATATTTACAACTTTTATTGCATACTTTACAAACATCTAATGCTACCTATGTTCTTAATTTTTATGACGTACCAAATCAGATGCATAAAATACAAGCATTTGATACATAACTTACCTAGGAAATATTGAATTGTTCAAATATATCGGAGTTGAAATCTTGAATTCCCCCTATCTCGCTTTCGGTTGAATTTCGAACACTCAAATACACCAACCTATATCAAATACGCATTATTCGATTTTCCGTTTGCTTCCACTAGGCTTCACAATCGCCAACACCACCACCACCGCAATCACCAATCGGTGAGATTGGGAGTTAATGAAGGTGAGGGAGTGAAACAGACACAATCGGTGTGTGTTGTGTCATGAATGCATTTGACTATGGTTAAGGTTTATTCTTAATTAACCTTTTAATTATTGGATTTACAGGAAATAATAGCTCACCATTGTTACTGTTCCGACCTCTATCTATCTCAATCCAGATCTCACCATCTCAACATCGCATATATGAATGAAGAGACATTCACGAAACCCCCTATCAGAAAACCTTCGATTTTGTATATATAAATGAAGACGAAGGATTGAACGGTAAGCATCTTCAATTGATTTTTTTTTTCTTTTAATTTCCCATATATTTTTGTTTTCTGATTCCGAATTTCAGTTTATTTTTTCCCAATTTTTTTTCCTACAGTGGTGTGTATTGTGGCATGTGTGTGTTTAACTATGATTGTTGTTTGTTCTTCATTAACCCTTTAATTCTTGGAATTACAATGAAATAATAGCTCATATTTAACAAATTCATGGTAAACGTCGGTCTTTTGCCACATTGTTTCTAAAACTCATGAAATACGTTATTATATGGTAGGTTGAACCGATGATTTTTTGGGCTATGGACCTTGGATTTCTATCAAGTATATCAGTTTCATTACTCCTATATTTTCATTGTATTTCTTCTTCTCATATCTGATCCCAGCCCATTTGCCAACGATTTCAGAGTAATCCATCTCTAATTGACATGTATATCTCCTTGATTTACTCATCGATCCCAAATGCTTCTGTTTCTCTTCTCTACAGGTAAATTTCAAGTTAAATGGGTTTTTTATTTTTATTTTTTGCAGATGGAACCTGAATTCCCCACATTAGCACCATATCTGGTATGTTATATAGTATTGAAATAAGAAGAAATGAAAGTACGATGCTATACTAACAAATAAACAACACTGTATTTTTGTTTCCTTTTATAAAATGTAGGTTTCCTATGTTTGTCAATATTTAATTAAACTAGGATTCAATATTTTTTGTTGCATTTGTTTGTTTTCATTATTACATTTCATGTTACGATAATTTTACTTCATCCTCTGTCCTGGTAAAGTCAATTTATCATTGTAAGTTATTAAAAGACCAAATTACCCTTGCTCATATAATTTGGAACATTGGTTTGTACAAAACGATTTACTTTAACTTTCTTTGGTTTTGTGATTAAAATATTTTTCAGGTGTAGTAACATCAAGTGGATGGAGAGAGGTTACATTTGTCATTTTTATTCTACAAATATGTTCCCCATCGCATTTGTTAACTGACGGGCTACTATAACATTAAAGGTTGCAACTTTGTACGTTGAAGATGGAACAATTTTGTCCCATGGATACCTTAAACTATTGAAGACATTAACAATGGAGGCTTATTGAACATGTAAATTTACTTGGTGGAAGTTGGTGAAATAAGGGAAAATTAGGAAGGTAGGTGCTATAGTTAATTGGTGTCACAAAATTTGTGAAAGTCCATGAAACTATGGTAAATATCTATTATGCTATTAATGGCTTAAATATGTATACCTATATGGATCTCGGTTTTGAATTGATTATGGTACTGGATCACAGTTTCAAAACTTATAACAAATTAATTATGAATTACGGGTAGCTTATAATTAAAGATTAAAGATTTGATTAGTTAAAATTGTGGCATCTTTTGCAATAGTAGCTTATAATCAAATATTTAATTATGCAAAAATGGTATCTCATAGTTAGATGTAAATATACAAATCCATATAATTTAGAATCAATTAAATTTCTAATTTTTTTTTCTGTATTTACATGTTTACATGGATGGAAGAACAATACACCTTGTTCTCATGAAGAAGAACTACATCTCGAATTCATCAACTTGTAATCCTACAAGCTCAACCAAATGAGATCTTTTGGATCTTCTATTTTGTCATATCTAATTATTTACTAAAACTAAAATAGTAACATATCAAAAATAACTTCTAAACTTGAAAATTAAAAAATAAAATACTTATAAACCAAGACATAATAGATTAGAAATTTGATCTATGTAAAATCTTAAAGCTTAAATAAACTGAGAGTTAAAGCTTAAATGAAACTGAGAGTTTGTCATATTACATATTCAATGAAAAAAACATTGGTTTCTTAATTGTAGATTTTACCAATAAAAGGTTACGTCTGACTCAGTCCGAATCAGACTGTTTGATAACCCTAAAATTTATATCTGACTCGTTCAAAGCCCTAAAATTTACCTCTTACTTGGTCAGCCTCAGAATAAGTCTGACCGAGTCAGACTCTGATTCAGTTAACCATTACTCAATCAACAAGTATTAAACAGCCCATTAGTAAACGATGAAAAAAAATCTATAAGACCGATTTGGTCATTTAAAAATGGTAGGTACTACGAAAGAAATTCTTCAATGCAATCACACCCCGATGCATTTTTTCAAATAGTACATTATGAGAATCAGACAACACAAACCTGATTTTTCACAATAGTATACTATATCCAGCTAACTTGCGTCTATCGCGTATTTCCATGGAAAGAAACATGATCGCTGAATCTTGCTACCAAACTCACCCAACTGAAACATTCCCCTCCTCCCCCTCTGTAATAGTTTCCGCTGCATTGCGCGGGTACACCACTAGTATTTAATAAACATTGAACTTTTTAACAATTTCAAAACTTTATTTAAATAATTTTTTATTTTTAAAAATAAATAAATTTTGTATCTTATTTATATATTAAGATATTATGGTATAAAGTTCTTTTTATTTTATATTTTTTTAAAATTATAGTTAATTCTTTTTTAATTATTTACAGAGCATATAATATGTATTTTGAATGAAATAAAATATGTTTGTATGAATTTTACTTAATGATATATCTTTATCTAATAGAAAATTATTTTATAAAATAACATTCATTTCTTTATTTATCAAATTTATTTTATTTAAATTTCTATATATTAATAACAAATAATATGTTTGAAATCTCATTCTTTCGAGTCAACAAATATGACAATGAAATGTAATAATTCATTAATTATATTGTTTATTTGATTAGGTTCTCAATGACATTCATTTATTGTTCCATTCTATCATACCAATTATTTTCACTCCAAAGCAAAGATCCCTTAAATTTCCAATAAGGTATATACGTTTTTGCTAGTTTAAATTGAATGTTAATGGCTATCTAAACAGTTTGACTTTTAAGGAAGCCCATTGTCTCAAGTGGAAACAATCAGTTAGGTCAACATAAATATTATTTTAACTCTTATGTTAATTTACATACAAGTTATTGCCATTTACCTAAAATTCCTCCGGGTTACTACGAAATGAACACATAGAAAGTTTGTTCAAGCTCAAATTTAATAAATACTTTAAACTTGTGGTGGTTTGCTATTCTAAAAAGATTGATAATGAGTCTTTATACTTTAATCGTTGTATTAGACAATGTTTTAATGGTCAATTAATTGTAACACATTCGTCACATAGACTGACCTAAATTAAATGATAATTAAACGTACAAAGGATATTACTTAAAATAATAATAATAATAATAGTTATTATTATTATTATTATTATTATTATTATTATTATTATTATTTTACATTTAGGTATTAACACACTTCCACCTCACATATTCCTCTAACATGTAATGGCGTTTTTCACATTATTTGGTAGGGATGTGTGTGATTCAGTAATCGGATTGGATCAGACTAGTCTTTTTACAAACGTAAGTCTAAATTGTATAAAGTTTGGGAATTGGGAATCTATCTAAACCAATGAATACCCTATTTTCGTATTTTTATGTTTTTACATTTGTTTATTATCTTAAAATATATTAAACGTAAAAAAAATATTTTATTTTTTAACATATGTTACAATATTCACACTTAAATGAAAACTATGTTTATTAAATTATGAATGCAGTAACATAAATGTTTTTGTCGTAAAAATACATCACTATCACTCTAAATAATAAAACATTATGGATTTTTGTATGATTGATTTTTTATAATAAACAAGTGTTTAAAATTTTTAAATACGACATTATTAAATTATGAATGAGTGACTTTTCGGTTCGGGTTTTCGGGACCCAAACTGCTTTGGACCAAGATTGGTTATTTCAAAACAGTAGCATGAGAGGGAAACTACGATTTTAGTCTTGGAAATTGGCATACTCACATATATCTGACCTTAGAGTTTTGTAATTTTTTGACTATATACTAGGATGATGAAAGTAAGATAAATCAAATGACTCTTACACACACTAGTATGTGTATTTATAGCTCTAAACTAGAAAATACAAGTGAAGTGAGTAAGACCATCATTAAGGGGGCTGTGGACAAAGGAGCGGGTGAATATTTATCTTATTGTTGCAACAAACAAAACTTTATGATGTATAAATCCTTTCGGCCACCTAACATCAAATTAACCAAAAAATAAAGTATTATAGAGTTTAATTCTATTCAATGCCAATTAAACACAATGATACAAGCAATTAAATGAACATATATTGAATGAAAAACGTGTCAAATGCTTTAATATCAATGGTTTATACAAGAGATCGTGCTCCGAATTACACAGACTGTAATGAGCGACACATGAAGAACAAATTTTCAAAGATGTGCTAAACCCCTCATTCACCTGATATTTATATTGGAGTTAGGTGAATCACAAAAGCTTATAAAAAACGAACACATGTAATAGCAAACTACACTAGCTAACATACATAGATTTCATGGTGCATATTAGCATACATCAAGCTGGCAGATAGTTGAAATGTCTTCAGGGACAAAAACACTTCAGAGTATAGAAGGCATTTGGAGTGTGGACGATCTTGTCTTCCTATTGAAGACCAACACTCCGACACAACAAAAATAGTCTTAACAAGTACTTCTATTTGTAAAACTGTTGTTTGAAGATTATATATATATATATATATATATATATATATATATATATATATATATATATATATATATATATATATATATATATATATATATATATATATATATATATATAGAGGTTAAAATCATTATAAAATATTTATAAATATAATACTAACTACTTAATTTTATAAAATTAAAAAATAATTAAGGTTCTATATACATATTAATAAAATTAATAATAGTATAATGGTAGAATAAAGAAATTATACATGATATCTAACTTTAATAAATAATAAAAACAGTTGAATGAAGACCGGCACGATGATGGCATACCCACGTAAAAAGCAAAATTAGGTGAAGGTCCACCATAACTTGATGCTTCGCCACCTCATAATCAAATAATTCTATTTCGGTCGATTCTTAATATTTTCCTTCATAAGAAACGAATTGATATAAAAACGCTCCCTTTTCAGGGTTTCTCCATCTCCCTGTGCAGACCCCATATATCCATTTTTCTTACGTGGATTCTTTACTTCTTATGATAATGTAATTTGTAGGTTTTGTCACCATTCCATGTTCAACTACTTTTTTAGTATAGAAGTTCATAGCTATATTTAGAATCCAGAATAGTTTATATTCCGACCATAATTCATATTAACTTCTTAGGTAAGAATCAAACTAATAATTAAAATTGATAATTTCGGTTAGTTTGAAAATAAAGTGTCTTCATGTTTCATACATTCGGTGGGTTTTTAAATAAATTTTCGTTTTTTGATCTCTATTAGGCTGGTGGGAGTACCCATCACATTACACAAATGTTATGGGTGCCACATCAGCGCCACATCAGATTTTACCTCTATCACATTCCATCACACTCCATCACAACACACACTTTATACCCATCACACCACATCATCTTTTCCAAATAAAAATAATTCCATAAAAATAAAAAATCCTAGCTTTTAATTGGTTGAGTAAGAATTAAAAAAAAAAGGGGGGAGGGGGGAAACCCTATTGGCTGTGATGAGCCGTGATCTCCATCACTTCCTATCATGATCACGCCCATCACGGAGCACCCGGGGCGGTGTGCACGCCGTGATGGGGTAGTGATGTGGCTATCACGGTACGTCCGTGATGAGTAATTCGATCCGCCTTAGTGTCCTTCATTTCAGGGGTGGACGCAAAATCTATTAATAGCCGTGACATCGGATATGCACTCTATTAAGTAATGACAATTTTTTTTTCTGCAAAGTTGCACCCTATTAGAAAAAAAAACATTTTTTACTACGTGTACGTAATTTAACAGTTGCCGTTGCCACCCCTGGCCATAAATGAAAACCGCCCCTGCTTCATTTTAACTCCAAATTATATATATATATATATATATATATATATATATATATATATATATATATATATATATATATATATATATATATATGTATGTATGTATGTATGTATGTATGTATGTATATATATATATATATATATATATATATATATATATATATATATATATATATATATATATATATATATGGTTCGGTTCCGGTGATGACTCTTTTTTCGGTGAGTACTCGCGAGGACACCTTAAAAATTGAAAAAAATATAAAAATATACAAATTATAAAGTCGAGAATAGTACTATATCATTATCAAAAAAAAAATTTGAAAAAAAATTGTATCATTGCAAAACGTAATGATGCAATTTTTCTGTTTTTATTTTGGATCATTATTTCATTATAAAAAAAATAATGATCGAAAAGTTTTTTTTGAATCTTTTTTTTCTCTGATATAGTACTATGATCAATTTTATTATTTATAACTTTTTTATATTTTTTTTCAATTTTTTAAGGTGTTCTTGCAAGTCCTCATTTTAAGAAGAATTCTCACCCGATCCTGATTCTATATATATGATACCGTCTATTATTAGTTTTTTGGATTTGTAATAGAAATAAAAAAAATTCAAAATGAATTCAGATAGTTAGATGTGTAATCGTGCTATATGGCTATAGCTACTTCGTACTTTTTTTTTTTCTCTAGCTTATTGTTAAAGTATTAGTAATATCCATAGTTCAAAAGAAAATTCGTCCTAAAAAGATACTAAATAATTCATTAACGAAATATGCCGACGTAATTATTTAACAGGATCCCACTTGAACACAAAAGCACACACACGTACAAAAAAGATTAGCAGAAGACATGGTTGTCTAGCTAATGACAGTATGTCATAAATTAAAAATGTCATTTGTGTCTAAAGTCTCAAAAAAGTAACTTTTAGGGCTATTTGTTAAATTATTTACGACATGATTTCTTCTCTTTTTCCCTTTTTGTTTCATTTCATTATTTAGGTCTGTGCTTTTCAAACTCAAAATCTATCGTCACAAACAGCTTAAATTACTGGATTCTATTGACATCTAAATTATTGTTGGTATTGCGTTTGCTCGTTGTCATTTAAAGAATAAAGGAAAATGGATATTAGATTCATAAAGTTTTAATGTTATTTGGATGTTGACATCTAAGTGTTTTTATTTCCATATACATAATTCCTATCATATAAGAAAACATCTATTAATTATGAATTGTGTGGTTTTGAATGACTCATGGTGTAACATGATGAGTCATGAGACCCATCACCCAACTAAAATACAAAATAAACATTCTAGGGTAAATTTCTCACACCAATCACGAGTTTGGTTTCACAGTATGTTTTCCCACATTAGCGTCTCCTACATGCATTCATGGGGGATACTAGATCCCTAACAAGGTCTTACTAAAGAAAAAAAGTTGAATAACTTTTGTTAAGAAATTGTAAAGCTCTAACAGATTATTGTATTATCTGCATCTTGTATAATTCTTTAAGAATTTTTAGATTAAGATCCACCATGGTTGAACAGGGAACTAGTCCAGTTCAACTTGTTAAAAACAGGATATTTTAAATAATTTTTATTTTTTGATTTCTTATTTCTTTCTAATTTATTTTTTACTTATTCTATCAATATTATTGTTATCATTACATTTGAATTTAAGTTTTGCTAAAACCTAAAATTTATTTGATATTAAAGGAAATGAGAAGATGATGATCTGGTTGCGTTAAAAGATATCGATTTGGATTCCTTTAATAAAAACTAAAATGTGGTAAACTTTGAGATTTTGATACATGATATTTGACATTAATTGTTAAAAAATTAAACTTTGAATGTTTGTTATTTTTGTTCAATTTTGAACAAATAAACTTTTTATATTGGATATTTTAGTTCATTGATGGAGAACTAAATTTTAAATTATTGGTATTTTAATTTTAAAGTATATTTGTATTTATTGTATTTTTTATAACTTTAAAATTAACTATGATACAATAATAATTTCATCTGGTTTCCGAACGGTTGATCCATCGAACAATTTGAACTTGATAGGCAAATGAATCATATATGAGGTTTTTAGATTTGTTCGTTATTTACAGTGATTGTTGGAATTTTTTTAACCGGCAAACGATTTCATTAATAATAGAAGTAAAAAAAATAAACGCCTGAATCGGGCCAACGAGATTCAAGACCGACCAGGAACAAAAACAAGTAAGTAAAACAAGTAAGATTTCTAAATCTAGGATGCGACTTGTAAATACTCATTGATGGACCATACTTCTATTTTTGTGAAAACGTGTTTCAAAAAATAGTTGTTCCAAAAATACAAGGTTATCTTATTAATGACATTCTTTTTTATATCAATAATTACAAGATGCCATTATGCCATCACTCCTATCTGTTTTACATGCTTGTCAACAATAAAGGTTTTGTCTTGCGATGTCCAAGAAAAGTTGTCCTTGATAGTTAGACGAGAGAAAAAAAAAAGCATGATATTGCTTTCATAGTGATTTTAACTTATTATCCCTATCAATTATGGTCGTGATTAGTACGCTTCTGCCTAACAACACCATTGCAAATTTTATCATTCTCTCGAATCAAACATTCAAACAAGTGAACTTATCAGCAACTTTGCTACCTTTCTACGTTCAAATAAATATGGTCAATTTTGGTGTACATTTAGACATAACAGTCCCCAAATAAGACTTTTAAATGACAAATGAAAAACTTTCAGAGATTAGTAGCTAGAAACAAACAAAGTTAGTTATTACTGATGCAATATAGATAAAGTAATTATTTTTTTAGTTATTTTTTCATTTGAATGTCTTAATAACTATGGTTATTTAAATATTTAAGAAATTGTAATAAGAATATAGGTTTATGCATGATTAACGAATTTTTATTGAAGGATATAGAGCAGAAATGGCTAAATGGAAGAAATAGTACAAGTATTTTCATTTTATATATTATAGCATCCTATTTTGCCCACGAAGGAGTCTAGGATTGAGATACGGAATTCCATAAAAGATGTTTAGTTTTCAAATAGGTCACGTTCAAAATATTGCAAGTGTTACATGATTACCCTCACATGATGTGCGTTGGACGGGTTCAACTGAATCGTCTAAAAGGTGTGGTTTACCCCTTTTATCATCCCAATTTTATTTTCTTTGGACAAAATTATGCAGTTGATCACTATGGTTTGCTCAAGCTCGCATGTTGAGGACAATTATGGAAACCTCTACGCGTTTCGTCCTGTGGTTTGAAAAAAATTGTCCACCTATCCTTTTGCTTGACTTCGTTTGGTTTTAGATGTTAGTGGAGCTCACGTGCCCCTCACACGAGGGTATACTCGTCCTTTCACTTTGCCTATTCCATCTAATCAACTTTATGAATGTACCATACTCCATAACTCGTCCCAAAAAAACTCATTAGCTTCTTTAACAATAAGTTACACAAAATTAAGAAAGGGTTCTCAGAGAAGGTTCAGTCACTAATCAAGTATTACAAACACAATTTGATAAATGGTGTTGACATTGTGATCAGTTCGTCTAAAACATGTGAGGGAAGATGTGAGGAGATTATACATTAAGTCCATTGTTGAAAAACCTCAACCTCTTAAACAATTTGCATTACGATTGTGCTTTCTTTTCAAAATCCATTGTTTTTTTTTTAATTTACATGGTGTGTCCTAAATTTATTTACACTGAAAGTTTATCATAAAGGGTAGCTTACAAAGTACCTAAATTTATTTACACTGAAAGTTTATCATAATTTGTTGAGCTATATTGGAATGAGTTATGATGCTTGTATCTTATAATGTGGCTTATCCCTAAAAATTAAATTTAGATAAATATTTTGAGTATTTTTTTAAACTTATTGTAGATTGTTGACTTTAGGCTTGGGGTATTTCCCTTCTCTAAGCCCTTTAAGACTTGACTTACGGGAGTACTCATTAGACTTTCCAAGTCTAACATTGTAATTTGACATGTATTCATAGTAGGGTAGTTAATAATGCATGAAGAAGAGAATCTGGAGTTTTAAGAAGATTGTTAGATTGTAATAGTTCTAAAATTAACTATTTTACTTGATGATTGATATAAACATCGCTTTTATCAAATTTTAAACTTTAAACTTTTAGGACCTTATTTATGCAACAAACTTTTATAATGAAAATTATATGATTTTAAAGATATATTTAGCTAGTTTGTGCTAGGGATATTTCAGTTTGGTATCAGAGTATTCGTTTAAGTGAACTAGGTTCTTATATTAGTGCTCAGACTTAAACCTTAGTGCCATTATGAATTAAGATGTAAGTAGTAGGATGTAGAGTGTGATTTCGGAATCTATGTGTTATAATTCTTAATGTTTGATTATTATTTAAGGATTAACATGTTGAATTCCTCAGAAATGGTGCATGCAAGAAGTGATTGTATCCCTACCCTTGATTAAAATGTTGTTGAAGAAACCATAGAAGTGTAATATGCAGCAATAATGTTAGATAGTTTTCAATCAATATTGAATGTAATGATGGATCGTCTAAAGGAGAATATTTTAGGAAGGTTTCAAGGAATGTTGAAATGCAAGAGGTAAGGATCAAAGAATAAATGATTAGAATGATTCTAAGAAATCCCACTAATGAATTAAGTGAGGTGACTGATGGAAATTCCAGATTGTCATATGGAAGTATGGAGAATAAACCATCACCGGAGAGTAACCCAAGAGATATGTAAGTTGTAAAGATTGGATGCACCTATAAAGAATTTAATGGGCGTCAATGTCCAAGTTATGACGGAGTCCCCAATCTGATTAAGGTTCACAATTGGATAATTGAATTCGAGACAACTTTTTGTGCATGCCAATTTAAGGAAGACCAAAGGACCAGTTTTGCAAAGACAAAGATAAAATCCCAAGTATTGCAATGGTGGGTTGAATAATAAAATGGTGAACACTCGTTATAAATAAGTTATATTAGATACTTTTTTAGGTAACTTAAAGAGTAATTATGCATAATGGAGGACAATCATCAACTTGAAAAAGATTTTATTGGATTGAAAAAATAGAGGATGAAATTTACCAAATATAATACTAGATTTCTTAATCTTACCAGCTTTATGAAAAGACTAGCATCGGATGATGCAGTAAAGGTTAGAAATATGGCAAGTCCAACGAGAGATGCTTATACCTATATCAGATTTCTCAATCCTTCAAGAACATGTGAAAGTACTGAGTGCATTGTCTTTCTCAATCATCAACGTACTCAATGTTAGCATTTTTTATTTGTCCTGATAGTGATGAGAGTCACTTTCTAAAGTCTATAATTGGTCATGTTAACAAGCACAGTTAAGAGGTACAACTAATATGATATTTCTTGACATTCATGAGTTGGATGTATGTTAGTGAAAGAGCCAAAACCGCATGTATTTATAGTTGATGGACATTATAATTGATCGGCATCGACGTTGTACTTCTTGGATCTACTTTGTTGACTGAACCTTGGACATAAGATTTTGAGCCATTATGTCCTTCAACATAAGAATACTTCTAGATTCTAAATGAGTGTCGTAACTTGACGTATGCCAAAACTTTGATATAAAACATGAAAAGTGTAAATGCTATTTTCATATATGCCATTAAATCCAAGAGGAACAGAAATATTTCAATATATGATTTCATTCCTTTAATTGTTTAGAGTTTGATATCAGTTGGTCTCCCTTAATGAGTGAATAATTTAAAGTATATAGTCACATCAAAAGGATATTGAGTGACATTGAGCATGTTAATTTCCAGTCCATGAATAGAGCTTTGTAGATATCAGAACAAAAGGATATTTAGACTTTGAGAAACATCCAAGAACAACAAATTTTCATTATAATGTTACCGTTTTTTGTATGATTTTTTTTTGATATTGTGCACAAGTGGGAGTTTGTTGGATTTAATATGCAAAAAGCAAAGAAATATAACGAATTATTGTTTGTATGTGAATAAATGGTATCAGATACTTAACGGCATAAAAGGAATTGGTAAATAATATTATTTTTAGTGTATAATCAACAATGCCTTTTAAATGCAATGAAAAAGTATTTCTTATAAATGTTTATAATATGCAAGTTTCCGGTTTTGTAAACCAAATGTAGCATCCTATTATGCAAGTTTCCAATTTTTTAATCTTCATATAACAACATATAGAGCAACATTACTTATGTAGACTCTTCAATTGACTTACACAGAAATATTGGTAATCATATTACAATATCAACCTTAAAAGTTTTATATGAATTCCAAAATATAGAGCAACATTACTTATGTAGACTCTTCAAAAACAAAACAACAAAGCAATATTACAATGGCCACTACAGGGAGTACATTCAAAAGCTTGATGTGATTTAACTTATCATTCAGTTCCTCCATTTCCTTCTCTTTCTCATCAAGGAATGCTTCCATCACTTCCTCATTAAAGCTTGAATCTTTAAAAGATTACACTCTTGCAGTTTCTTGTGCAAATTCCAAACACATAGTTTATACCACTTGTAGGGCTAACTCAAGTCAACGCGCTCAAATTACAATATCTTGTTTCCTATTACAAAATTACTGAAAATATAGAAATACAACATGATAGTGGCATTTTATTACTTCTTTTATAGTTTATTTTAGCATCGTTACCTTTGTTTTTATTTAGTTTGCCCGTATTATTTTGTTATTTCTATTTTTTAGTTATTTCGGATACTTTTGTGGTTTTATGTTTAATTTGCAGGAATTAAGGATGTGGAGCGGAACGAACCGGATAACGAGCGAGTAAAGCGATCTAAAGCGACGTAATTGGACCTCATTAAATTTGGGCTAGACACTCGTGGGCTTGATGTGGACTTAACTTGGATTTGGCCTGATGCTGGATCAAATGGAAGAAGCCCAAAAGAGAAATCATGCAACCGAGCAGTCTCATGCAAAAGCATGTTGTGCGGCCGAGCAAACCGAATGCCAAAAGAATTGTGCGACCGAGTACTTCAAGAGACCAAGTGGAGTCGATATTCCACGCAAAAACATACGTGCGACCGAGTGAAAGTGAATGAAGAAGGAAGCATGTTGTGCGATCGAACTAAAGCAAAAGAAAGAACTGTGCGATCAAGCAAAATAGAATTCAAGGCAAAAACCAAAGTGTGCTGGCCGCACACTTTTGTGAGCAAATTTTGCTCTGCCCGCACATTAACTCAATTCTCAATCAGAAGGTCTGTTCTTTCCGTTTCTTTCCGTGCGGCCCGATTATTTTGTGAAGAAAAGTTCCACTCGGCCGAGCAAAGTGAATTAAAGGACATTTTGGTAATTTAGAGATGGGTTTTATCTTAGGGTTTGGATCCCTCATTTTAAACCGTCGAACACAGTTTTTAAAACAACAGACGGCGGGGAGAGTTTTTGGAAGCTTTGGAAGAGAAGAAGTCTTATTGCTCCATTTCTTGATTTAACTCCTATGTTTGGTACATTTTTAATTATTTTCTTGTTTATTGTTTTAGTTATGTTTGGCTAAAACTCTTATTATAAATATTGGGTGTAATCCATGAACAACTAGTTAGGGTTTGAAAGATTTATGAGTATTTAGTTCCTAATCTATGAATGCAACTTTGTTTAAAATTCTAAAGTGTTCTTGTGTTCTTATTCATGAGTTTGAATGCTTGAATGGTTATTGTCATTTGTTTTTCTAATTACGTAATCGATTTCTAAAACAAACTAGTGACAAATGATTTTTGTGGATGCTTATATTCATTTTTAAAATCATGGAGTTGTGTTCTTCAAGGAGAAATGTAAGCTTATTGATTTCCTTTGAGTTTGGTGATTCTTAAATCTATATTGCTAGTCATTTTACTTGAGTTTGATGCTTATTTGACTTTTGACTTTGATTAAGACGGTTATTAAGAACTTTTCTAATTTCCATACAATTAAGAAGAATCTAGGTGTTTCAAGCTTTTGAGATGCTATAGCCAAACTAGATTAAATTAAATACATTGCACTATAAATCTTGATGATAAACCAACTAGTTGGAATTGTGATGAAATCCCAATATTGATAGTTTCTCCATATTTGATTCATTTCACAAAAATTTGTTTACTTACTCTTGTTTTCATTTTTCAACTCAAACAATCAAACCCCCCTTTTTCTATTTTATTTTGTTTAATATATCTCGTTTTGAATTGATCGCATTGTTTTACAAATTGAACCAATCTCCGTGGATACGATCCTTTACCGCTATACGCAAATTTGTGTACTAGAAGTAAGGTTTATTTTTGTTGGCCTCGACAACCACCAAATTTTGGCGCCGTTGCCGGGGACTGGTACTTTTAATCAGTTTGTTTTTCTATGCCCAGATCCCTTCGAACAGGTATATTAGAGTTCAATCCCGAAATTGAAAAAGAAGCAAGACGCTTGAGGAAGGAAACGAGGCTTCGAAGAGGTCAAAGTTCCGGTGCCACCGTGGCGTTGGGAAACCAATCCGATTCTTCGAGTGGAACGGATATTGAGACCGAGTCAAGCCCCGATACCCGACAAGAAATTCCCGAAACACCTCCCGAAATTCCCGAAATTATCCCAAACACAACCGATACACATCCCATCAACCTTGAACCACCCGTTCCGATAAACCCACCTCCAATGGCGGAAGACCGCAATCCCGAAAGAACCTTAAGACAAATGATGGAAACGGATGTCACTCAAACTCCCATTGGCATCCAATATCCAAATCTTGAACCCGGAATGGAATTGAAGTCCGGTTTAGTCCATCATCTTCCTACCTATCACGGGTTGGAAAATGAAAATCCTCACAAGCATTTGAAGATGTTTCATATAATTTGCTCGAGCATGAAACCGCAAGGTGCTACTGATGATCAAATCAAGTTAAGGGCATTCCCCTTTTCGTTGGCGGATCGAGCAAAAGATTGGTTATTTTGCCTTCCACCGGGATCGGTAAACACATGGCCCCAAATGGCGAGAGCATTCTTAGACAAGTTTTATCCCGCTACAAGAGCTTCCGCACTTAGAAACGATATTTGTGGAATTCGCCAAGGCCAAAATGAAACACTTCACGACTATTGGGAACGATTCAATAGTCTTTGTGCAAATTGTCCCCAACATCAAATTCCCGAACAACTTCTCATCCAACACTTCTATGAAGGTTTGCTTCCAATTGAAAGAAGGTTGGTTGATGCTTCTAGTGGCGGTGACATCTTTAGCAAAACACCGCAACAAAGTAGAGAACTCATATCAACCATGGCCGCAAATTCACAACATTTTGGGCCCCGACAAGACATGCGTAGAGACCCACAACCACAAACGAAGGAAGTGAACGCATCGAATCTTGAAGCGAAACTTGTCGAGTTGACTACCATTGTCCAACAATTCGTGAAAGGAAATAGTCAACAAGTGTTGATGTGTGGCGTTTGTGCCAATGTGGGACATCATACGGATATGTGTCCTACTTTACATGAAGATGATGCACAAGTGAACGCGATGATGGGAGGACACCAAGGTCAACACCAAAGACACTCGAATTATCATGCATCTTATAATTCAAGTTGGAAGCCGAATCCCAACTTGAGTTATGCGCCTCAACAACAACAACACTACCAACAAAGGCCACAATACCAGCCACAATATCAACAACAACAACCCCAACAACAACCAAGTAGTTCCGAAATGTCGCTCGAAGACATTGTGAAATCATTGGCCACAAGTACTTATAAGTTCCAACAAGAGACAAAATCTAGCATTGCAAACCTAGAAGCTCAAATTGGCAATCTAGCATCATCCGTGAGCAAGTTGGAAGCTCGTGGTAGACTCCCCTCCCAAATCGAAAAGAATCCTAGAGAAACCGTAAATGCAATTTCTTTAAGGAATGGAAGGCAAGTTGGAGGAAATGAAGTCAAAGGAACTACTCAAGAAGAAGGTGAAAAGATTGGAGTTGTTCTTAGCAAAGAACCGATTGTTGATGAAAAAGTGGAGATGCCAAAAACACCAACACCAATGCCTCTAGTCATACCACCACCTTTTCCTTCCCTATTTGCTACTTCAAAGAAAAAAGAAGACGAAAAGGAGATCATGAACATGTTGCAGAAGTTGGAGATAAATATTCCTTTGTTAGACGCAATCCAACAAATTCCAAGATATGCTAAAATTTTGAAAGATCTTTGCACTAACAAGAGGAAGTTGAAAGGAAATGAAAAGATCTCTATGAGCGAGAATGTGTCCGCCGTTCTTCAAAGAAAGTTACCGCCCAAATGTAAAGATCCGGGCATGTTTACCGTCCCATGCAAAATAGGGGACGTCATGATAAGTAGTGCCATCCTTGATTTGGGTGCTTCTATCAATGTCATGCCCTATTTGGTTTATAAATCGCTTAATGTCGGTCAATTGAGCAAAACGGGTGTTGTAATTGAGTTGGCGAATAAATCAAACATTTTTCCTATAGGTGTGTTGGAGGATGTTCTAGTGCAAGTAAACCAATTGGTTTTTCCCGCGGATTTCTATGTCATTGATTTGGATGAGAAATCCTCTTCCAAATCCGGTTTGATATTATTGGGAAGACCATTCTTGAGTACGGCTAGAACCATTATAGATGTCCATGGTGGTTCCTTTACTATGGAGTTTGATGGTGAAAAGGTTGAGTTCAACATTAATGAAGCCATGAAGTATCCAAGTGATGTGTCACCCTTGTACTTCGTTGATAAGATTGAGCCCTTGGATCGACACCGAATTGATTTGAGTGTGGATAAATTGTCAAGAACGAGGGTGCGAAAAAGATTTGACGAAAGGAATTTGAAGAGGAAAATGAATTACTCATCTTTGAAGCCGAAAAATGAAGGAACGGCAATTGGATTGGATGGAAGGAAATTGACGAAACATGGTGAGGTCTTTGTAGATCCTCCTGACTCCAACGCACGTTTCTTGGATAGCATGGGCATGAATGCCCCCGGAGATGTCAAAACTTGAGTTGGTACCACGTCTTGCCAAAGACGTTAAAGAAGTGCACTTTTTTTTGGAAGAAAATTCGTCTATCGATTTTTTCTCGATCACAAATAAATTTTTTGCAATATTTTGATAATTTCAAGTTGCTTTTGAATTTAATTAAATATTTGAGATCCTTATTTAAAATTATAATTTTCATTCCCATTTTCAAAAACAATTTTAAATTTGGATCTAGTCTTTTTTTTTAAAATATTTTTGAAAAAAAAAATTTCCCAAGGTTTACATTGCCAAAAGCCTTTCGCAACTTTAAAGCTAAACTCGCTCTTTTTAGCCTCCGATCCCGAAATTCAAATGTGCCGGATCCAAAAATATAGTCGCCGAAAAAGAAAAAAAAAACCGTATAGTAAAGTTTCAAGCTTGGGGTGGTTACCCTTCAAGCTTTCAAGGCAAGCGACAAGGATTGCGGTACACGACATTTCCCGACTTCCAATTTGAGATCAAACAATGCATTCGACAAAATACGGTACTCTCGTTCCTTTTACCGTTTTATTTGTTATAATTGTTTGGAATGTCGTGGATTTTTGAAAAGTTTCCGATTTAACTTTCTTTTCCCCTTTTGTCCCAAGCATTGAGGACAATGCTTATTTTTAAGCTTGGGGTGGGGTAATTTTATTTTATTTTCTTTGTTATTGCATTTTTAGGCATAAAAAATTCAAAAATTTTCAAAAAATATTTTATTTTTCTTTCATTTTTTTTAGTTCTTTGTAAACTTTGCATTATTTTAAATGCATCTTTAATTTATGTCACATGCATTTTTGTTATCTCTTATTTCTCATATCTATGACACCTTTAATTGTAATCATAATATGTTTGCATGACCAATTTCTTGCATTCTTGTGCCCCGTGTATATACGATTTTGCTAGCTTGTGAAACTCTAGCCCGTTAATAGGAACATTTATTTGTTAATGTATTTAGTATAAGCACGTTTGGTGAGGGTATGAAACAGTGTATGTAGTTGAATCAAAATATAAAAAGCATAGCAAGCAAAGGGCGCATTATATACCCGTGAGTTCATCATTGTGTGTAATCGGCTAGAGAAAGTACTATAGAAGTTGCATTAGTCCCCCTTCATGACCAATACATTTGCATAGTGTTTATTAAACGTAAGATTTATCGCAAATCGCGATTTTCCAACGACACAGACAAAAGCCTTGTTTTTTCTACCGTTTTGGTTTCGTTTGGTAGTTGTGCTTATTAGTGTTCTATGACATTGTTCATATTATTTTTGGTCATTTGTGTGTTTATTATTTAGGTTTCTAAAATTTAGTCGTGTGATTTTTATATGTTATGTTTTGCAAATTGTAAACTATTTTTCGAAAATGTTATTTTGTCTAGTTATTTTAGAAAAATTAATGAAGTTATTTTTATGGTGAAATTCCAGAAAATTATTTCACTTGGTTCTAAAAGATTGTTAAAAAAAAAACAAAAAAAAAAAAACAAAAAAAACAAAAAAAAAAAAAGAAAAGAAAAAGAATTAGAAAAAAGAAAAGAAAAGACCGAACCAAGTAATTGCTCAAGTTGTTTTAGTAAAAGTTTTCCACAAAAACATAATAAAGTGATTATTTGTTTTGAACCTCGTTTCGTTTTGGTTTCAAAATAACAACTAAATCTCGTTTTGAACGGATATTTTACAACTTCGTTTATTGACTACGTTTTCATCTCTTTATCCACTTTTAGTCAAGGTGAAGTGTGAGATTAAGTTGTTTTGGTCGTTTTAGATATTTATGTAGTATTTTGTATTTAGGATTTCATGTTGTCGTCTTTGTTTTTGTTCCTCTGTTTTTGGAAGATCATGTGTTTAGTGTGTGGTATGCAAAATGTGGTCGGTTGGAGGACTTGAGCAAATTCAACTTAGAATAATTACCTTGTCCGACATCCGAGCGCCCCTCCTATAAAATGAGAGTTCATAACCATATATTTGAAGACGGCGATTGCGAGGTCACACATCTTGTGGCATGAGTGAATAAACACGAGGAGAGTGAACAATTGTGAGCACGTCCTTTGCTTGTGCCATGCGAGTTATATCTAGTGAAGGTGCATGTGTTGCTTTAAATTTTGACCTAACGTGCCTGTGCTATGTGCTTAGTGAATGCTTGTTTCTTTTGATGATTTTTAGCTTCATTGGATGGTATTATTGTTATATGCATGGGAAGCAATGTTAGCATGAATTTAGTTATGATCGATGTTGTCTTGATTGTTACCTAAGGTGTCTATTCTTTTTCCTTTGTTTGTTTTATCATTCCCGATTATTTTGATTCTTGTTTTCCTTGAGGACAAGGAAAGGATAAGCTTGGGGTGATTTGATAGTGGCATTTTATTACTTCTTTTATAGTTTATTTTAGCATCGTTACCTTTGTTTTTATTTAGTTTGCCCGTATTATTTTGTTATTTCTATTTTTTAGTTATTTCGGATACTTTTGTGGTTTTATGTTTAATTTGCAGGAATTAAGGATGTGGAGCGGAACGAACCGGATAACGAGCGAGTAAAGCGATCTAAAGCGACGTAATTGGACCTCATTAAATTTGGGCTAGACACTCGTGGGTTCGATGTGGACTTAACTTGGATTTGGCCTGATGCTGGATCAAATGGAAGAAGCCCAAAAGAGAAATCATGCAACCGAGCAGTCTCATGCAAAAGCATGTTGTGCGGCCGAGCAAACCGAATGCCAAAAGAATTGTGCGACCGAGTACTTCAAGAGACCAAGTGGAGTCGATATTCCACGCAAAAACATACGTGCGACCGAGTGAAAGTGAATGAAGAAGGAAGCATGTTGTGCGATCGAACTAAAGCAAAAGAAAGAACTGTGCGATCAAGCAAAATAGAATTCAAGGCAAAAACCAAAGTGTGCTGGCCGCACACTTTTGTGAGCAAATTTTGCTCTGCCCGCACATTAACTCAATTCTCAATCAGAAGGTCTGTTCTTTCCGTTTCTTTCCGTGCGGCCCGATTATTTTGTGAAGAAAAGTTCCACTCGGCCGAGCAAAGTGAATTAAAGGACATTTTGGTAATTTAGAGATGGGTTTTATCTTAGGGTTTGGATCCCTCATTTTAAACCGTCGAACACAGTTTTTAAAACAACAGACGGCGGGGAGAGTTTTTGGAAGCTTTGGAAGAGAAGAAGTCTTATTGCTCCATTTCTTGATTTAACTCTTATGTTTGGTACATTTTTAATTATTTTCTTGTTTATTGTTTTAGTTATGTTTGGCTAAAACTCTTATTATCAATATTGGGTGTAATCCATGAACAACTAGTTAGGGTTTGAAAGATTTATGAGTATTTAGTTCCTAATCTATGAATGCAACTTTGTTTAAAATTCTAAAGTGTTCTTGTGTTCTTATTCATGAGTTTGAATGCTTGAATGGTTATTGTCATTTGTTTTTCTAATTACGTAATCGATTTCTAAAACAAACTAGTGACAAATGATTTTTGTGGATGCTTATATTCATTTTTAAAATCATGGAGTTGTGTTCTTCAAGGAGAAATGTAAGCTTATTGATTTCCTTTGAGTTTGGTGATTCTTAAATCTATATTGCTAGTCATTTTACTTGAGTTTGATGCTTATTTGACTTTTGACTTTGATTAAGACGGTTATTAAGAACTTTTCTAATTTCCATACAATTAAGAAGAATCTAGGTGTTTCAAGCTTTTGAGATGCTATAGCCAAACTAGATTAAATTAAATACATTGCACTATAAATCTTGATGATAAACCAACTAGTTGGAATTGTGATGAAATCCCAATATTGATAGTTTCTCCATATTTGATTCATTTCACAAAAATTTGTTTACTTACTCTTGTTTTCATTTTTCAACTCAAACAATCAAACCCCCCTTTTTCTATTTTATTTTGTTTAATATATCTCGTTTTGAATTGATCGCATTGTTTTACAAATTGAACCAATCTCCGTGGATACGATCCTTTATCGCTATACGCAAATTTGTGTACTAGAAGTAAGGTTTATTTTTGTTGGCCTCGACAACCACCACAACAAAACCATTTATTCAGTGCAGAAGAACTTACCATTGAGTTAGGACAAGTCATGAACCTCTGGAAGGGTTCAAATTGGTCCAGGAGGTCTTCATTTTCACTCCAAAACCACAAAGACATCTTACGTTTCTTTCCCAAAACTAACACATAACGGTTTGAGTGGATCCCATTAAGATCACTTCGTTGTTCAAAGGTAACTAAGAGCACTGCATACTCAGAATCGATTTCAGAACTTAAACAGACAAAAATATAATATTTAAGGAGAAATGGAAGAAAACGGCACCGTTCTAGTGTATAAAATAAAAAGTGATTGTTGGTAATGCCACGTAGATTCCACGTAAGCAGGGAAACATGCAAACTAGGAATAGGAGGTAATAAGGAGGAAACAAAATAAAAGATGAAAGTTCAATGGCTTAATTAGCATGATTTGAAAATCGAACTTAGATGGCTATATAATGACATTGTAACTTGGACTATCATTTAAGTCAAAAGTCTATATAATAATGATAACATTTTAGACTAATTGAAATGATGACAGAATTTCAGGGGCGGAGCTAATATATAGCAAGGTGGGTCCTAGGACCCACCTAAAATTTTAAATTTATTTAAATTTTATATAGAAAAACAATTAAGACCTACCTAGGAAATGTTTTAGGACCTACCTTAGTATTGAATTTTGCAATTTTTTCGATTTTATTTGATTAGAGAACCATATGATATTCTATTCTAGATTCGCCACTGCAGAATTTGATAGTATAATGCAAAAACATGATATGTTAGACAAGTCGGTCTTGATGCTATTATAAATAACTAGACGAATCCCCGTGCGTTGCGCATGAACAAAATTATGTAGGTAAAATAGTAACATATATGTTTTGTTAAAAAAATATCCAAGTCATTGTCATCAATTATGAAATAACAAGTTTATATAAGAAATCAAAATGTTGATGTATCACTAATGAGTTATCATATATCAATACATTCGTTCTAAAAATATCAGAAAATAAATAAATAAATAGTTAATTAATATCATAATAAATAAACAATAACAATTTTTTAATCTGATAATGGTAAAAATAAGATAAAGAATTTATAGTATAGTTGGAATCTTTATTGTGAATTTTTTTAGACTTAATGATAATCATTTAACATAAGTAAAAAGTTTTTTAGTTACAAAGAATTATTGTTTAAATATTATTTGTGCTTTTTTGTTTGCCAATAAGGAATATAATTAAAACATCACATTTTTTTTTTATTTCTTGATTTTCGAATTAATATACAAATCTTTTTAATTCTCTCTCTCTCTCTCTCTCTCTCTCTCTCTATATATATATATATATATATATATATATATATATATATATATATATATATATATATATATATATATATATATATATATATATATATATGTGTGTGTGTGTGTGTGTGTGTGTGTATATGTGTGTGTATGTGTGTCATTTTAAATATTTCAATCTAATGAATAACAAATAGTATAAAAATAAATACTACAATTTTTAATAACATGAAATATGGAAATATCTATTATAACAACCAAACACTACTATACAATAAACAAAATTCGTAGAAACTATTTCATGATTTTATATATCAAAATCTAACGACCAACAAAAATTATGAAATAAATAATAACATAAAAACGCCGAAAGATCTATTAAAACACTTACATTCATAAAGCACATCAAACCTTCCAAAATCATAGAAATTTTGTACAAATAACTTCATGATTTTATATGTCACAATTCTTGGAATAACAAATACTATGAAAAAAAAAATTAAATACTACAACTTTTAATAACAAAAAGTACTAAAATAAGTATTTTACTATTTGCATTAAAAAATTACATCAAACACTCCTAAATCATACAAAGAATGTAGAAACAATTTGAAGAAAAAACTAAAAACAATTATATAAAATCAACATACGTTTGGTAAATTTTCTCATTTATTCTGTTCTTCATATTTTGGTCACAAACACTTAAAAGACCTGAATGTTTTTATAAGAAAAAATATACTTATATAGCAACAACATGAATAAATGAAATGAATACAAAAAGTTTTTAGTAAATGATATTAATTGAAGAAATATGAAGAGTTATTTAGGTTTCAAATCACTTATTTAACATTAATCTACCAATTTATAATCATTATTAAAAAGAAATTGAAAAGTCATGAGAGTTTCAAATCAATATTAAAGTATTAAAAGAAATTTAAAAAATCAATGGAAATATGAAGAGACATGAGAGTTTCAAATGAATGTGGTGTTTTGAAATATGTCTCTATTATAAGATATACTAGTCGAATGCCCGCGCGTTGCGCAGGAAGAAAATTATGTATTTATAGTATAGACAAATACATATTATTCTTATACTACTTTTAAAAAGATTATAAACATATCCTCATTATTTTCAATTATTTGATGATAGATATATGTATCAAATTACTGAAAGATAAAAAATTCGTAACATGTATGATGAATAAACACAATCAAATAAAATTAAAAATAATATGATTTAAGAAAAAATACTTATCTCGAACCACATTATTTTAATGGCATCCACCTACAGATTATGCATGGATATAATTTCTATTTAATTTCAGTTTTTTTTTTACTTTTAGGGTTTAGGGTTTAGGGTTTATAAAAACTAATTATTCGGTCAAGTTTCAATTTAAAATATTTAATTTAAACTAAGAGTATTTTTTCCTCTCACCACATGCATTTGAAACATCCATGACCTTTCAAATTCTCACTTAATATAATCAATCTATTAATTTAAATTTTTTACCATATTAATTTGAGATTTTTTTTCTTTATCCCACATTGCTTCACATACATATATGATCTTTTCTCTTTCTCTTGTATAATACAATTCATTTGCTTTCATTATCCTTAAGCAACCTTTTTCTTTTGTATCGACTAAACCATCATTTATAATGCAATATATGACTCGTTTTCCATGAACCTACTGATATGCGATGAAAACACAAAGCTTATTGGCTTTTGTTTCCTGCCTGTCTGCTACCAATCTCATTCAACCACCATCATGTGTATTATTTCTTTTAAATTCAATTTAATATGTATAATCACATAATATATGTAAGTGTTTCCCGCTTATTTTCAATCACTTTTAATTTAATACACAAATCTCAAAGTTATTAGCATAAGGGATAAAACATCATCATCCGTAATATATGTAAAGCTCAACTTCATTAAAATAAAAATAATAGAACTTTAAGTTATATATTCCATTGAAGTTTAATATTTGGAAACGTTTTTGACAATACAAAATGACTAATGGTTTATGTAACTGTTTCAACTCTGAGGGAGACTTTTATTCATATAATAAAAAGTTTCTTAAGTTGATTTATCATGACGATATGAGTTCAAACTATCCTTCACATTGTGTTATTTTATATCATTTTCTCATCCCACATCGCTTAAGATACACAATGGAATGGAAATCAAACATCTATAAGTAAATATATTAATACACATCTCATCCCACATTGCTTAAGAAACAAATTTTAAGGGAAAGCAAGCTCTATAAGTAAAGAGTCTAACACCATTTCTCTCATATCTTTGTTCTTCTGTGTATTTGATTGTAACCACCTTAAGCATTGGGTGCAACATTTCATAGACTATTGGTTCCAATTTTAAGTTCGATTTCATAAAATTTAGATGGGTGCGTACCAGCGCCCTTTTATTTTATTTTTTAAAAAATATTCAAACTAATGTGGTACATGATAACAATGCATATTAAATCATGTTTAATAAAAGAATTCTATTATAAGATTTAGATAAATATTCATAGATATATATGTTTGAACTTTAAAAATGTTCGAACATTTACGTTTCAATTTTTTTATATATACCTTATTAAATCAAAAAGTTGCTTGCAACGTTGTCATCATAAAATTGAAATATGATACACGACATACGATGAACTTACAACCCAATCGGGTTTTAATAGTTTTTAACTCATTTTAATATTCATATTTTTAGTTTCAATACTTTTGAAAGCTAAAACAAAATAGTAGAGTTCTTTGAAACTTTGAGCCGAAATTAAGTTTTTACGATAAATTGACCCGTAATCAACAATATACTTTGAAAACCATGTTATGATCAAGATATAATGATAAGAGAACCGATGTGTGAAGCAATGTGACATAATTAAAAAAACATCAAATTAATGTGGTAAAAGGTAAATAGTTTATCTTGAAACATTGTTTTCATTACTTTTTTTTATAATAGACACACACATATAATGGTTCAATTTAAGTTGTTTGATAAATGCTGAAACGTTTGCTACTGAAAATTTTTTATGTATATACATCGCGGTGAATCTAAAAAAGTAAGCACATTTGTCACATATTTACTACAACATACTCTAAACGTGTAATGCAATAAATTTTTAAAAGTTTTTCGTAATATCCGTCTTTATATTTGAGATCTAATAGTTTTGAAATCCAAAACCAAATAGTAGAATCATTTAAAACTTTGACAAATTTTGATAAAATGACCACTAACAAATAATAGTTGAAAGTGATAAGTCATATTATGATCAAGATTGATGGATCATGGATGCAAATGAATGATATTATATAAGCAAAAGAGGAAATGAGATATATATGTGTTGAGCAATGTGGGACAAAGAAAAACTATTAAATTAGTAAGCATTATAAAAAGATATTTGAAAAGTCATTGGAAATATGAAAGGACATAGGAGTTTCAAATGCATGTGGTGCTTTGAAATATGCCTCTATTATAAGATATATAGATATTTATTGATATAGATTTTACATTTAAAAAAACTATATAAATTTCTATAAATCAGTGGAATTTTATAAATAATATAACTAATTTTGTGTTTTTGAGGTGCCTTTTTTCCGTTTGTCTCGGACACAAAATATATCCGGCCCGACACTTGTTTCCATGGACAATTTTTTGTTTGGTTATCTTTGTAGTTGCCAAAATTAACAATCCGGCAGTTTTATGTGGCAAAAATATACCGGCTAAAGTTTTTCTTTGCTATATTTGTCTTTACTCTTAGGAAATTTCAATCGTTAAGACTACACGGAATGGGTGAGGAGATGCCGTCGATATCCCTGCTGGCACTCGATGTCGGTTGCATCGACCATACCGTTTCATCGGCATAGCCCAGCGGCATTGCCTATCGGCATGTTCGCGTAGTTGAAATCGAGCCGTTGGAAATGGAATATGAACGTTGGAAAGTATCCGTTGGTAAATAAAAAAAAATTTAACTTTTAAAATTTTTACCTATATATATATATATATATATATATATATATATATATATATATATATATATATATATATATATATATATATATACACACACACATTCTGATTAATTTAAACAGATTTTAGCAAACCACTGACACGCCTTGGTCGTCGTGCGGTCAAAAATAAAGAAAACCTAACACACACTAGCACAGTGGTAGTCAGGGTCGATCCGCAGGAGTTACGTGGTTAGGACAAGACGATAGTATACCAACTGTAGTGTCACGCTACAGTCAGCGGTATTGTTTCTACTTTTCCAAAAATCACACAAAAACCCAATACCAAAACAAGTGCCAAAACCCAAATCAAGCATGAACTAAACTAAGATAAACTAAGATTACTTGCTGATTCCAGAAGTAAATTCCAGAAAAATTAGAAGCAATAACAATTCCAAAACATCCAAACAAGCATTCAATAGAAACAATCCCGAAAAAGTGCAATTAAACATCAAACCGAATGATTAACTTTTATAAATCCAAATCCAACTCAAACCAAACCATACAATCAAATATCAGATCTAAACTAATGACTATTCTACTGAAATCAGAAACTATGAATCTAAATGAACATCGAGTAATCGACGGAAATCCCGATTGCGGAATACCTCGATACCGAGTTGATAAAATAAGAGAAAAACTAAATTACTAACCAAAATAGTGATTCCCACTGAAAAACTGACGAAATAGTGCCTTTGGATCCCTCCTTCGTGTCCCGGGATGAGTGAAAAGTCGGACGGGACTCCGGTATTTATAGTTGTGCGAAATTGAGTTTCCGCGTCGCGGCCACTTAGAATCCGCGACGCGCGTGTTGCCTTATCCCGCAATCTCGGAATTCAAAAACGAAGATTTTATCCGGTCGAGAGATAGCGGCGCTATCTCAAGAAATAGCGGCTCTATTGTCGATAGCGGCTCTATCTCAAGAGATAGCGGCGCTATCTCAAGAGATAGCGCCTCTATTTCTGTCAGGTCCAACTTTTTGCCTTTTTCGCTCCACAATTTCTCCAGAATTGCACTAAAACCCCTGCATTTACACTAAAAACATTTCCAAGCACTTTGGCACAAAAGTAAGTGATATTAGCCAATTAATAATGATAAATTAACTAAAACACGGCTCAACAACGCCTAAAATACTTGATATAAGTAGGCGTTGTCAACCACAACCAAAAGAAATTGCATATCTTTTACTCTTTCATCTACACGGCTCAAAACCCAAACAACCAAAACCCAAATTTCTTTGGGTTCGATCCGTCATCCCCACCACCATACCGTCCGCAATTTGAAACGCCAAATTCGTTTAGTTTATACACCAAATTCCCGATGCCCTCGCAACAACCATTTCCACAATTCAATCCGCAAATGATGCAACAAAATTTTACCCCATTTCCACAATTCAACACTCAATACCAAACGCCATCTCCACAAACTCCACAAACCCCAAGCGCACCCATATCGGTCGAGGAAGCAGAAAGCGAACCGGAGGAGATGCCGCTTCAACGGAAAAAAGGGAAAAGGGAAGGTGTAACGACGGTTTTCCTTAAAAAAAAAATGAATAGTAACTCCGGCGTGAATAGTAACTCCGGCGTGAATAGTAACCGAGAGATGAAGTAAGCGCTTACCTCGTGATGACATCGACGATGATGTCGTGATGACGTCATGATGACGTCGTGAATAGTGTCGCTGATGTCGTGTCGACGTCGTGCTGACGTCGTGAATAGTGTTTTCAAGCCCTATAAATAGGGGCCTAATCCCTTCATTTCAAACCACAACAAACACCAAACAACCTTACGATATCGGGGAGTGTTCTGGTGAGAAAAATAGATCGGGAGAGGTAAGGAACGAGCGATACCTTGTAGCGAAGTGCTCGAGAGTTGTCGGAAGAGTTGAACGGGAAACGAGCCAGAGTGAGTAATCGCTACTTTATTTCTTTAATAGTTTATAAGTGTTAAACTATTATATGTGGAAGTTATGTACTATCCGTAATTCCAAAAATAATGCCCAATGATTTACTTACGAGAACAGTGCCTAGGCCGGTTACATGGGATCTGGTTGTTGGATTTTCCGAAAGGCTAAAATGCTGAAAGGATCCTGCCACCCCATCTAATCTTCTACCTGGCCGTTCTTTATTTGATAAATCACGAGGTATCATATTGGAATTATAGATAATATAAAGCAGAGTGATGGTGTGATTCGTAGTGATGCCGGTTGAAATAGTAGTTCACTTATAAACGAATATATAGGTACGAACCAAGCAGTTATAGTGGGTGTAAGAAGGCAGGAATAACCAGATACCGTATAGCAAGAATCAATGTGAGTAATCTATCCCTAAGTGTTACTTTTACTGTGGGGCCACATTATCGGTTATTGTGATTGGGACCATCTTTCCGTGGGGTCACATACTCGGTAATTGTGGTTGAGACCACATATATGCTGTGACGATCGAATTAGCAGTAATTATGGTGGGACCACATACAAATGTTGTGATGGCCTATTTGGCTGGCAGTTTTATCACACATTCAACAGGTGTACATTGAGTCCTTGAGACTCGGTATCACAGGGGGCTGTGATATGATGTGGAAGCTGAAAATTTAATGTTGTTATAACACTTATCGATTATTTACTGAGCTTGTAAAGCTCATCCTTGTTGATACTAACTGTGCAGGTGCTGTAGACCCTACTAAAGGGAAGGATCTAATTCGGGGTTAGAACTGATGACCGTAGCAGCCCGGCTTTGAGGAGATACCACTTGTACCTTTTTCTTGTAATATATACCCTGTATAATATTTTGTTGAATAAAATATGTTCTAAAGTGTGGAAAATAAATGGGTATATTTATATTGAAAGTCGGGTGTTACAAGTTGGTATCAGAGCCGAGGTTTAAGTGAATTAGGTTTCTATAGGGTAGATACCTAGTCTTGAACCTTAGGAAATAGTAGAATTCGGGATTGGAAAAGGATAATTTATGTTATCTGATTAGGAGACTAATCTTTCTGTTGAACTTTGAAGATGGCAAACACCAGGAGTGGTCAGAGCCGAGGAGGTGCTAAGCAGGGAGCTTCCAGGGGAGGCAGATCTCGATCACTGGGCTCACTGCACCGGGAGGCCGGAGAGGCAGCAAGGAACCAGCCGGATTTACGAGCTATCATTACTGATGTGGTACGGGAGCTATTACCCACTATAGTAGAGACACGTAGAGAGGATACTGCTAAGCAGGTGCATGATGGAGCCCCTAGAGACGAGGGACACGCCGAAAGTGGAGTACACGTGGCAGATAAGGGTAAAGGAGTGGAGGGAACTTCGGAAGTGAAAAACAAATGTACGTATAAGAATTTCCTTAGTTGCAAGCCTAAGGAATTTACGGGAACTGATAGTCCCGTACAAGCGATGGAATGGTTGATACATACGGAGAAAGTTTTCCGGATTAGCAAGTGTGATGAGGCAGACAAGGTGGAGTTTGCTACCAACCTTTTCGCTGGGAATGCCCAGTATTGGTGGCAAGTTTTCAGTAGAGCTTTGGGTTCAGATTTGCTTGGAATGTTGACCTGGGAACAGTTTAAAGCAAAATTTACAGAAGAATACTGTTCCGAAGTAGCAGTGAAGAAGCTGACAGAAGAGTTCTTACATTTGGAACAAGGGACTCGTTCTGTGCAAGAATATACTATGGATTTCTTGGAGAAAGCTAGATTCTGTGAACATGAGGTTGATACTGAGAAAAGAAAGATAGACAAGTACGTATGGGGATTGAAAACCCGGATTCGAGAGGTTGTACAGCCACTCAAGCTGACTACCTTTCGGCAAGTAGTTGATCGGGCGGTAGAACGTGAGGCGGAGCTGCAACGCCAACAAGGTGAAAGGAGGGCCGCAGAAGCAAAAAGAAAGGCTGATGAACGTCCGTGGATTTCTCAGAAGAAGTCCCAACAATCAGAATCTGGGTCGCGGGGTCAGACTCGGAAGGATGAAGGCAAATGTGTTGGAAATCATGGTTCATGTAATTAGTTTCAAAAACATGAGTTTGCAACGGAAGCATAAAATCATGAACACAAATTCCATTTTCAAGAGGATCATGCTACATGCATGTAGAGATAAGATGAAGAACAAACATAGTTTAAGTTCAAGATCATAACCTTTGTTCTTGGGTTTGGTTTGGATGATTTTGATAGCTAGGAATC
This sequence comes from Cichorium intybus, assembly GCA_023525715.1. NCBI lineage: Eukaryota > Viridiplantae > Streptophyta > Magnoliopsida > Asterales > Asteraceae > Cichorium > Cichorium intybus. The sequence continues at coordinate 23,122,394 of CM042017.1, read as the reverse complement.
AAATTAGAATCCCTCTATAGTTGATCCACCACAAGCTTGAACACCCTTGAATGCTAGTTCCACAACTTGCAAGATATGACTCCTTTTCTTATGAAACCAAAGACCAATTCTTTCTAAGAACTTTAGGAGAGTTTTTGGCTGATTTCTTGAAGCAAGAATGATGTACAAACCCCCTCAAAACCGTGCACATTATATCCCACCAAGGCAAAAGAAAAGCACATGCAACTAGCTTAAAAGAAAGATCCATTTGATTTCTATAATCAAAAGCTTGAAGACACAAAGCATCTTCAACCACTTTTAAGTAGTTAATGCATTCTTTTCTTGCCATCTTGGCTGAATTTTTGATGTCACATGGAGAGTTAGTAGGTTTATTATTTATAAAACTTAGATAATTATAAGCTTATAAATAATACATCTTCTTATTTCTTTAATGGGATAACATTTAACCCATAATTATATATATAAATAAACCATCTAAATATACAATCTTAATTGTATAATTATATATATACATATATATATATATAACAATATATATATATATATATATATATATATATATATATATATATATATATTTTATTTAATTTACCAATTAAATTAAATAAAAGGCTTACTTATATATCAATTAAATCGTTTAACAATTTAAACAATTTAATTGTTACACTTAATTAATTCATCACATATGAATTATTAATCAACCTTTAATTTTTGTAGTTATTATTATTTACCTCAAATAATAATAACCTACAAGATTAAATTGCAAGTTAAGTATCATTTGATGTTAAATCAAAATTTAACATTCTAAATGATCAATTGGTGTCAAACTTGTTGTTGGTGTGACCCTATAGGATCATGTATTATTAGTAATATCATTTTATGATCATCCTTGAGTATATAGAACTAACAATCTCCCACTTGCACAAGGTTGCATCACAGAATGATATAGACAGTGGTTAACGTCTAGCAACATTTTACTGCCCCCAATAACACATGACATTGTGCCATTCAACAACATTCAATTCTTCAGAAAACACGAGGCTCTAATTGATGTATAAGGTTATCTATCAATTATCCCTTTGTCACAGACATCTTGTTGAACATGAGACATGGATCTTAATCATTCTCATTTTATGTTCAACTTTCAAACAGGCGCCTTAGATGTCTAACTCTCAACACATAAGAGGAACAAATCCCGTCTTGACTACATACGCCTCTCATATAGTTAGTACTATGCATGAGTATGGCCTTTATGGTTGTCTGTATTTCAAGAACAACAGTAAACCATATCAAAGCATAGTACACTCTATACTTGAGTTCCAAATATGTATCTCAGGTCAAAGGATACAATGATAATACCTTTATTCAAGAATCACTTATGATGATGATCCATGGAGTGATCTTGAAACGGGTCAAGTCCAATACTTGTTCACTGACAAGTACCTATGAATTTGGTTGCAACCTTTTGCTACTTTTACCCATAAAAGTCAACCAATCCAATTCATATTAGTCTTACTTCATAATTGCTCCCACAACTATGATCGACTATGGACGTTTAGAATAACTAAATTATTCAAGGATTAAACATGCTAATAAAACACAATAATTATGAATGAAACATCACGTCACATATATTACATAATTCTTGTCGTTTACATAAGTTCATATTCATAAAACATTAAACACAAATCAAATCCATTCATTAGAAAAACGGAGTCCTATACCCTTAGCATGACTTTCATGCTTAGTTTAGGGTAAAGGTTTCGTGAATGGGTCTGCCAAATTTTGATCTGTATGAACCTTGTGAATACTAATTTCACCATTCTTAACTTCATGTCTAATGTAGTTATACCTTCGGTGAATGTGTTTGGTTTTTTGATGCAATCTAGGTTCCTTTGCTTGAGCTATAGCACCTAGATTGTCACAGAAGATTTCTATAGGGTCCCGAATGGAAGGAACAACCCCTAGATCTTCTATGAACTTTCTCATCCAGACAGCTTCTTGAGCAGCTTCTGAAGCAGCAACATATTCAGATTCTGTAGTGGATTGTGCAATCACTTCTTGTTTGGAACTCTTCCAAGACACGGCTCCTCCATTTAGAATAAAGACATACCCAGATTGAGATTTCGAATCATCCCTATCTGTTTGGAAGCTTGCGTCAGTGTAACCCCTTACCTTTAAGCTTTCTTCCAAACCGCCGTAAACTAAGAACATATCTTTAGTTCTTCTCAAGTACTTAAGAATGTTCTTTACAGCAGTCCAGTGGGCTTCACCTGGGTTCTGTTGATACCTACTAGTCATACTTAAGGCACATGAAACGTCGGGCCTAGTGCATAACATGGCATACATGATGGACCCAATTGCCGAGGCATATGGGACATGTTTCATCCTTTCAAGTTCAGTCCTAGAGTTTGGGCACTGAGATTTGCTTAGGATGGTGCCATGAGGCATTGGCAAGAATCCTCTTTTGGAGTCTTGCATCTTGAACCTTTTCAAGATTTTATCAATATATACACTTTGGCTAAGACCAATAAGTCTCTTAGATCTATCTCTATAGATCTTTATGCCTAATACATAAGCAGCTTCCCCTAGATCCTTCATTGAGAAACAACTCTCAAGGAACGCTTTGACACCTTTTAAGGTTGGGATGTCATTTCCAAATAAAAGTATGTCATCTACATACAATACTAGGATTATGACAATGCTCCCACTAGCTTTCTTGTAAACACAGGAGTCATCCTCATTTTTGATGAATCCAAAACTCGTAATCTTTTCATCAAAACGGATGTTCCATGTTCGAGACGCTTGCTTTAATCCATAGATAGATCTTTTAAGCTTGCACACTTTGTTTGGATGCTTGGGATCGACAAAACCTTCAGGTTGTTCCATATAGACATCTTCCAATAAGTATCCATTAAGGAAAGCGGTCTTGACATCCATTTGCCATATCTCATAATCATAGTATGCGGCTATGGCAAAAAGTATCCTAATCGACTTGATCATTGCCACTGGAGAAAAGGTCTCATCATAGTCAATACCATGAGTTTGTGAGTATCCTTTAGCGACAAGTCTAGCCTTAAAAGTGTGAACATTTCCATCCACGTCGATTTTCTTCTTGAAAACCCATTTGTTCCCAACAGTCTTACAATTGGTGGGAAGATTAACCAAGTTCCAAACTTGATTATCGTGCATGGATTGCATCTCAGTGTTCATGGCCTCAAGCCATTTATCAGATTCAGGATCTGATATTGCACTCTGATAGTTGACGGGTTCATCAGAATCTATCGTATAACATTCCTCTTCCATCAAAAGGTAACCATACCTTTCTGGTTCAATTCGAACCCTACCAGATTTGCGAACACCTTGTGTTACAATTTGTTCCTGATCAATCGTTTGTTCAGGTTCAACAATTTCTTGTTGAATGCTAGATTCAACTTCTTGTGTATCAGGTTGTGGTTCCTGAAGTTCCTTAAGTTCCACAAACCTCCCACTAGCCTCTTCCGTCAGAAACTTGTTTTCTAGAAATTCAGCTTTTCGAGAAATAAATATCTTATTCTCGATGGGATTGTAGAAATAGTATCCAAGACAATCTTTCGGATACCCTACAAAGATACATTTAGTTGAACGGGGTTCTAATTTGTTTGACGCTTCTTGTCTAACATAAGCTTCACAACCCCATACCTTTAGATAGGATAAAGATGGAACCCTTCCATGCCATATCTCATAAGGCGTTTTATCTACCTTCTTAGTAGGTGCCATGTTTAGGAGACGAGCAGCTGTTTGTATAGCATAACCCCAAAATGATAAAGGTAGAGTACTTTTACTCATCATGGATCGAACCATATCCAATAGTGTTCGGTTCCGCCTCTCAGACACACCATTATGTTGTGGTGTTCCAGGTGGAGTAAGTTGTGAAACAATTCCACAAGTCTTAAGATGATCCATAAAGTTTGTACTTAAGTACTCACCTCCTCTATCAGAACGAAGAACTTTAATTGTTTTGTTGAGTTGATTTTCCACTTCACTTTGAAACGTTTTGAACATTTCAAATGCCTCATGTTTATGTTTAATTAAATAAACATATCCAAAACGACTAAAGTCGTCAGTGAAGGTGATGAAATATCTTTCACCATATCTAGTCATTGGCTTGAAAGGACCACATACATCCGTATGTATGATTCCTAACAAGTCCTTTGCTCTCTGATTGGTTCCAGAGAAAGGAGCTTTAGTCATCTTGCCATGTAAACAAGATTCACATATATCAAATGAGTCATTCTCATTTGCCTTCAAAAGTCCACTCTTTTGAAGTTGGGATATGCGATTCTTGTTTATATGCCCAAGGCGACAATGCCATAGATATGTTTGACTCAAATCAAATTTGGGTTTCTTGGTGAAAGTGTGGTATAAAGAGCCATTGTTAGTCTTTTCATCAAGGTTTACTTCATAAATTCCATTTAAAGGCCTAGCCTCAAAATAGAATACATTATTTTTGTAAACACAAATATCATCATTATTAAAGGAAAGATCAAATCCACATTGTCTTAATTTAGCAACTGAAATAATATTCCTAGTCAAGCTAGGAACATAGTAAACATTCAACAATGTTACACACAAGCCATTAGGTAGTAATAAATTAAAACTTCCAATTGAATCCACCGCAACCCTTGCATTGTTTCCAACTCGAAGTACTACCTCATTTGCCTTCAGTCGCATACTCCTTTTGAACCCCTGCAACATATTACATATGTGAGTTCCACAACCAGTATCAAATACCCATGTGTTAGGAGATAAATTATAAAGTTCTAGGTCTATCACATAGATACCTGAAGTGCCTTCACCGGCCTTCTTTTTCTTCAACTCCGCAAGATAGGTAGGGCAATTTCTCTTCCAATGCCCAGCTTTGCCACATTCAAAGCATGTTTCATCTTTGGCAACCTTTGCCTTCTTCTTGGGCGGATGGGAAGGTTGGACAACTTTCTTGCCCTTACCTTTGAAAGCTTTTGCTTTCCCCTTGCCCTTGGAGTTGGTGGGGTGTTCTGGTCTAGTTCTCTTTGTGCCACCTTCCTTGATCATGAGAACTTGAGTGGTTTTCTTAGGCAGATTCTTTTCCGCAGTAATTAGCATCCCATGTAATTCCGGGATAGTCTTGTTTAAACCATTCATGTTAAAATTCATGACAAAAGGATCAAAGGACTTTGTCAAGGAGTTAAGGATCAAATCCGTTGCTAGCTCTTCGGGCATCACAACTCCAAGACGTGCCAAATGATCAATGTGACTCTTCATTTTGAGCACATAAGAGCTTACCGACTGCCCATCCTCCATCTTGCAAGCATGGAAAGCCCGAACAGTTTCAAACCTTTCCGTTCTTGCAAGTTGTTGGAACATTTCCTTTAGTTGATTAATCATGTCATAGGCTGAATGATTCTCCAAATCCTTCTGAAGGTCGGGAATCATGGTTGCCAACATGAGGCATGATGCATCGATGGAATCATCCATCTTTTTAAGCCATGCATCGTGTGCGGGCTTAGGAGTGGCAGGGGGCTCTTCTGTAAGTGGTTCATTGAGAACATATTCTTTTTTTTCTTGTTTGAGAACAATTCTCACACTGCGGTACCAATCCAAGAAGTTGGTATGGTTAAGTTTTTCTCCTTCAAGGAGAGACCCTAGTGAGGTTTTGTTAGGAGCCGAGTGTGTGTTGTTTGGTGCCATCTACAAAATTTTAGCAAGGTTCTATTTAGTAAATTATGATATTAAGTCCTTAATAATTAATACCCTTTCTTGTTTCATAAACTTTAATTAATTAAGGTCTAGAATCCAAGTTGCATCACGAATAAGTGGTTAGGTATCCTTTATCCCGCCTATTCGAATCAACAAGGTAGGTAACGGTTTACCAATTATATCCAAATATAATTTCTAGAGTTATGGGATCCCATTATAACATTTATAAGTTTGGCATGTTTGATCCCATCTATGCCTTGGATTTCTAATGCTTAGGTGACCTTTATCACAAGAGATTTCCAAACGAATCATCCTACTTAAACGGACGTGTAGTTTTGACAACTATTAATGGTTAGGTGTCCTTTATCCCATCAATATTGCAAAACTACTTCTTGTATCACAAGAAGACTCCAAGTGGTTAGGTATCCTTTATCCCACAAGGAAATACAAGTGATACATGAGTGTCTTTAAGAAGGACGGCATAGATTCGTATTTCATAAGGGATTTGAATGTTTTACAATTCTAATTTTGAAAAACATATGGTATCATGTAGATTGCATGCATCCAATGAACATGGTACCATTAAATCTTATTTTGTTAATTGGTTCCTTAATCATAAAATCTCCATTTTATTGATTCTTTGTTTGTGGTCAAGATAACAATTAATATCCTATATTAAGTTTGAGTTTGATCACATATATATTAGAACCAATTTATTATCCTAAATAATTACCATTATTACTTAGGGTTGGAGTTTGTAAGAGTTTATAAAATCTCCATTTTATTTCTTGTTTCAATCATTTTCAAAACTTGACTTAATAGGTTTTAAACAAAACCCATTTTAATAAAACCCATTTTTCACATCTTATGTTTTAATTGTCAACTTTTGAAAATACAAACTCCTTGATGACTATGTTTAATTATCTAGGTTGTCTAGCATACAAAATCTTATTTTCATCCACAACATAACATAATAAAACATTCAAACATCACAAGCATGCATGGGTGCATAAACACAAGCCAACTAGTTTGATATTTCATGTGAGCCACACATGAAATATCAAGTCCAAACCTAGGGACAAAAAGGTGACAAAAACTCAACCAAATGATCTCCGATTTGGCTACAATTTTGCCAAGCTTCTTATATCACCAAATGATACTTGAACCACCATTTCTTGACACCATTGAGTGACATGTGATTTTTCTATGGAGCCCTCAAAATTTTCGAAATCAGGGGCAGCAGGAAGGAATTTTTGTTGTTTTTGTTGCATTTTTCAATTCATTCTTGGCTATATTGATGCTAATACTTGTTGAAACTTAATGTATATACTAGATATTAAAGTTACCAACAAGTATATCACCAAATGACCAAGATATGAATTTATAAAACACTTCCAAAACATTTTTCAAATCTGGACAGCAGCTCTTCAGAAAGTGCTGCTGTTGGGTGCAATCTTTTCTTACTTCCTTCTCTTGTTACATTTTGTGAATGAAATAAAATACAACTATTCTAACAATTACAAAATGAATAAAAGAAGTAAATAACTAATTATTATTACAAACCATTTGAATAAAAGAATAGATTACAACCAAATTGAATACAAACACAAAACATGCATCATATGGTCCTTGGCTTGTTTATGCACCATTTTATCACATAAAATCATAAGAAAATCAACACTTTGTTTTTCTAAGGCAACATCTATGTAACCAAATGCATGCATACATAAACTATAGTTGGTTACATAAAATCATAGATAATATACTTGCATGTTGCCAAATAAGCCATGCATGAAACTTTCATTTAAGAAGATGAACATTCATGGCTTCCAAAAACCAAGTTTATCCAAATAAACTTATTATCTAAACATGCAATATAACCTGGCTCTGATACCAATTGTTGGAAATCATGGTTCATGTAATTAGTTTCAAAAACATGAGTTTGCAACGGAAGCATAAAATCATGAACACAAATTCCATTTTCAAGAGGATCATGCTACATGCATGTAGAGATAAGATGAAGAACAAACATAGTTTAAGTTCAAGATCATAACCTTTGTTCTTGGGTTTGGTTTGGATGATTTTGATAGCTAGGAATCAAATTAGAATCCCTCTATAGTTGATCCACCACAAGCTTGAACACCCTTGAATGCTAGTTCCACAACTTGCAAGATATGACTCCTTTTCTTATGAAACCAAAGACCAATTCTTTCTAAGAACTTTAGGAGAGTTTTTGGCTGATTTCTTGAAGCAAGAATGATGTACAAACCCCCTCAAAACCGTGCACATTATATCCCACCAAGGCAAAAGAAAAGCACATGCAACTAGCTTAAAAGAAAGATCCATTTGATTTCTATAATCAAAAGCTTGAAGACACAAAGCATCTTCAACCACTTTTAAGTAGTTAATGCATTCTTTTCTTTCCATCTTGGCTGAATTTTTGATGTCACATGGAGAGTTAGTAGGTTTATTATTTATAAAACTTAGATAATTATAAGCTTATAAATAATACATCTTCTTATTTCTTTAATGGGATAACATTTAACCCATAATTATATATATAAATAAACCATCTAAATATACAATCTTAATTGTATAATTATATATATACATATATATATATATATATATATATATAACAATATATATATATATATATATATATATATATATATATATATATATATATATATATATATATATTATTTAATTTACCAATTAAATTAAATAAAAGGCTTACTTATATATCAATTAAATCGTTTAACAATTTAAACAATTTAATTGTTACACTTAATTAATTCATCACATATGAATTATTAATCAACCTTTAATTTTTGTAGTTATTATTATTTACCTCAAATAATAATAACCTACAAGATTAAATTGCAAGTTAAGTATCATTTGATGTTAAATCAAAATTTAACATTCTAAATGATCAATTGGTGTCAAACTTGTTGTTGGTGTGACCCTATAGGATCATGTATTATTAGTAATATCATTTTATGATCATCCTTGAGTATATAGAACTAACAAAATGGTGCGACAAATGCCGGAGGAAGCATACGGGAGATTGTCCTACTAGTCCCTCACCATTGTATTGTTTTAAGTGTGGGAAGACAGGACACTATGCTCGAGATTGCAACCAAGCAACTCGAGTATGTTTCCAGTGTGGAGCCAAAGATCATATCCGATCAGAATGTCCACAGCTGAAGACAGGAGGATCCCGAGACAGGACACGGGAGGAGCAGGGAAGAGAAAGGAAGGAGACACGAGGTGGACCAGTAGTCTCCCGAGCATTCCAGATGACCGTTGAAGAGGCCCGGGAAAAGACTGATGTTATCACAGGTATTTTTAAACTAAACTCGATCCCTGCATATGTATTCTTTGATCCTGGAGCCACCGACTCCTTTATATCCACATCATCCATGCCCCAAATTTCTATACCCTTAACCCCGTTGAATGAAGAACTGGAGGTAGAAGTAGCAGGTGGTAGATATGTATATGTCTCTGAACAGATGCCAGGGTGTCAGCTTGAGATTAACGAGACCATTTTCCCTATTGATCTGAAGCCGATCACCACCAGAGAATTTGAAGTAATTGTAGGAATGGACTGGTTAGCATCCAATGATGCTCAAGTCGATTGTAAAAGAAAAAGAATTGCAGTTCTGGCACCAGACGGGTCGCAAATAATAATTCAAGGTGAACGGCCACGTACAAGGATGCCTGTCATGTCTTTTGCCAAAGTACGACGTCATAACAACAAAGAAGGAATATTTTACATGGCATGTGTGGTCTCGACAGAGCCTACCAAACGATCCGTTGAAGATGTCGCCGTTGTAAAGGAGTTTGCTGATGTTTTTCCCGATGAGCTTCCGGGATTACCTCCGGATCGGCAGCTAGAGTTTACCATCGATTTGGTTCCAGGAGCAGCCCCTATTGCTCGTGCTCCTTATCGATTGGCACCATCAGAAATGGCAGAGTTGAGGAAGCAGTTGCAGGAATTACTCGATCGGGGATTCATTCGACCGAGTACTTCACCTTGGGGAGCACCTATCCTGTTTGTGAAGAAGAAGGATGGGTCTATGCGAATGTGTATAGACTATAGAGAACTGAACAAGATCACCATAAAGAACAAATATCCATTGCCCAGGATTGATGATTTATTCGATCAACTTCAGGGAGCATCCTATTTCTCTAAGATTGATCTAAGATCAGGATATCATCAGCTGAAGATTCGGGAGTCAGATATCCCGAAGACTGCCTTCCGTACCCGTTACGGACATTATGAGTTTCTGGTGATGTCGTTTGGGTTAACCCATGCCCCTGCAGCCTTCATGGACTTGATGAACAGAGTGTGTCGTCCATTTCTTGATACCTCTGTTATCGTGTTCATTGATGATATACTGATCTATTCCCGAAGCCAAGAAGAACACGAGACGCATCTACGTCAAGTTTTGGAGTTACTCCGTCAAGAGAAGTTGTATGCCAAGTTCTCAAAGTGTGAATTTTGGCTTCGTGAAGTTCAGTTTCTGGGACATGTTATTAGCAGCGAAGGTGTTAAAGTTGATCCTGCAAAGATCGAGGCTGTAATGAAGTGGGAGCCGCCGCGGAATCCATCAGAAATACGCAGTTTTCTTGGGCTAGCTGGATATTACAGGAGATTTGTAGAGAACTTCTCTTCTATTGCAGCTCCTTTGACCAAATTAACTAAGAAGGGCGAGAAGTTTGAATGGACGGAAGAACAGCAAGCTGCATTTCAGAAGCTGAAGCAAGCTTTGTGTGAAGCCCTAGTTCTTGCATTACCACAAGGTGGAGAAGACTTTGTGGTTTACAGTGACGCCTCTAGGGTAGGTCTGGGATGTGTATTAATGCAAAGGGGCAGGGTGATTGCATACGCATCCAGACAATTGAAGGAAGTTGAGAAAAAATACCCGGTACATGATCTTGAACTAGCTGCGTAGTATTAGCATTAAAGTTGTGGAGGCACTACCTATACGGGGTAAAGTTCAAGATCTATACGGACCATAAGAGTCTCAAATATTTGTTCGATCAGAAGGAGTTGAACATGAGGCAGCAGAGATGGATGGACTTACTCAAAGACTATGACTGCGAGATTTTGTACCATCCAGGGAAGGCGAATGTAGTTGCAGACGCTCTCAGTCGAAAGGAGAGACCCATTAGGGTTGTGTCTGCTTGTATGAGCATAGTTAGTCGGCTACCTGAGCTGATTCGAACAGCCCAAGAGGAAGCAGGGAAGGCGGAGCATGTGAAAAGTGAAAGCATGGTTAGCTATATTAACCAACTCGAGGAAAATTCTCAGCGATTGAAGACCTTTAAAGGTCGAGTATGGGTGCCAAAGCAGGGTGAGGCACGGAAGTTACTCCTCGAGGATGCGCATTGTTCTCGTTATGCTATACACCCGGGTAGCACCAAGATGTACCGGACGCTGAAACCGATGTATTGGTGGCCGGGTATGAAGCGGGATATAAGAAGATATGTGGAACGGTGCCAAACATGCTTACAAGTGAAGTCCAATCATCAAAAACCGTATGGAGAAATTCAGCCGTTACCAGTCCCGAAGAAAAAGTGGGACGAAGTCACAATGGATTTTGTGACAAAACTTCCTCGGACGCCACGAGGACACGATGCAATATGGGTGATCGTGGATCGACTGACCAAATCCGCTCAGTTCATACCCATACGAGAAGATTATAAGGTTAGCAAATTAGCCAGAATCTATATTGATGAAGTAGTCTGTAGACACGGAGTACCATCCTCCATTATATCCGACCGAGATAGTCGATTTATGTCTGGGTTTTGGCAGAGCTTCCAAAAGCGGTTTGGATCGAAAGTTTTAATGAGTACTGCTTACCATCCTCAGACTGATGGACAGAGTGAAAGGACTATTCAGACATTGGAGGATATGCTTCGTGCCTGTGTTATAGATTTCAGTGGAAGCTGGGAGGATCACTTGCCTTTGGTGGAATTCGTATATAATAATAGCTATCATTCCAGCATTCAGATGGCGCCATACGAGGCATTGTATGGAGCACCATGTCGTACTCCGACATGTTGGACAGAGTTAGGGGAAAAGCAGTTAGCTGGACCCGAGATTGTAGCTCAAACCGAGAAGAAAATTCGAGAAATTCGAGAACATTTAAAGGTTGCTCAAAACCGCCAAAAGCAGTATGCTGATCGTCGATTGAAACCTATAGAGTTTCAGGTTGGTGATATGGTGATGCTTAAGGTTTCCCCATGGAAGGGTCTGATTCGTTTTGGAAAGAAAGGTAAGCTGAGTCCTCGCTTTATTGGCCCGTTCCGGGTATTACAAAGGGTGGGAGCTGTAGCCTACCGGTTAGAGCTACCTGAGGAGCTAAGAGGCATTCACAACGTCTTCCATGTGTCGCATTTGAGAAAGACTCTGTTTGACGAGTCCCAACGAGTGCCTTTACCTAAAATTGAAATAGATGAAAAGCTGAGGTATCCAGAGCAGCCAGAAAAGATTTTAGACCACAAGGTGAGACAGCTACGGAACAAGAAGATTAATATGGTAAAAGTACAGTGGCGATATCACAAGGGCTCGGATGTAACTTGGGAAGCCGAAGAGGAAATGAAGGCGAAGTACCCCCAATTGTTTGCTTGATTCCGGGGACGGAATCTTATAAAGGGGGGGAGAACTTGTAACGACGGTTTTCCTAATAAAAAAAAAATGAATAGTAACTCCGGCGTGAATAGTAACTCCGGCGTGAATAGTAACCGAGAGATGAAGTAAGCGCTTACCTCGTGATGACATCGACGATGATGTCGTGATGACGTCATGATGACGTCGTGAATAGTGTCGCTGATGTCGTGCTGACGTCGTGCTGACGTCGTGAATAGTGTTTTCAAGCCCTATAAATAGGGGCCTAATCCCTTCATTTCAAACCACAACAAACACCAAACAACCTTACGATATCGGGGAGTGTTCTGGTGAGAAAAATAGATCGGGAGAGGTAAGGAACGAGCGATACCTTGTAGCGAAGTGCTCGAGAGTTGTCGGAAGAGTTGAACGGGAAACGAGCCAGAGTGAGTAATCGCTACTTTATTTCTTTAATAGTTTATAAGTGTTAAACTATTATATGTGGAAGTTATGTACTATCCGTAATTCCAAAAATAATGCCCAATGATTTACTTACGAGAACGGTGCCTAGGCCGGTTACATGGGATCTGGTTGTTGGATTTTCCGAAAGGCTAAAATGCTGAAAGGATCCTGCCACCCCATCTAATCTTCTACCTGGCCGTTCTTTATTTGATAAATCACGAGGTATCATATTGGAATTATAGATAATATAAAGCAGAGTGATGGTGTGATTTGTAGTGATGCCGGTTGAAATAGTAGTTCACTTATAAACGAATATATAGGTACGAACCAAGCAGTTATAGTGGGTGTAAGAAGGCAGGAATAACCAGATACCGTATAGCAAGAATCAATGTGAGTAATCTATCCCTAAGTGTTACTTTTACTGTGGGGCCACATTATCGGTTATTGTGATTGGGACCATCTTTCCGTGGGGTCACATACTCGGTAATTGTGGTTGAGACCACATATATGCTGTGACGATCGAATTAGCAGTAATTATGGTGGGACCACATACAAATGTTGTGATGGCCTATTTGGCTGGCAGTTTTATCACACATTCAACAGGTGTACATTGAGTCCTTGAGACTCGGTATCACAGGGGGCTGTGATATGATGTGGAAGCTGAAAATTTAATGTTGTTATAACACTTATCGATTATTCACTGAGCTTGTAAAGCTCATCCTTGTTGATACTAACTGTGCAGGTGCTGTAGACCCTACTAAAGGGAAGGATCTAATTCGGGGTTAGAACTGATGACCGTAGCAGCCCGGCTTTGGGGAGATACCACTTGTACCTTTTTCTTGTAATATATACCCTGTATAATATTTTGTTGAATAAAATATGTTCTAAAGTGTGGAAAATAAATGGGTATATTTATATTGAAAGTCGGGTGTTACAGAAGGCAAAAGCACCGGTCGAGGAAGCGGAAAGCGAACCGGAGGAGATGCCGATCCAATGGAAAAAAAGGGAAAAGGGAAGGCAAAAGCACCGGTCGAGAAACCCCAAGGGAGGGCCAAGAACAAGTTATGGACTCTCGAGGAGGAGATGGAGTTAGCACGGTCGTGGCTCGACATATCGGAGGACGCATCCACCGGTAAAGACCAAGGGCGCGACAAGTTTTGGTTTCGCGTCACAAACCGCTTTCGAGTCGGCATGGACCTAGGAGATGATTACCGAACTCAAGACCAATGCACCACCAAGTGGGCGAATATGAACAAGGAGGTGTTGCATTTCAACGGGATCGTAAAAAATTTGAAGGCGCAATGGTCTAGCGGGACTAGCGACGCGACGATTTTGGAACGTGCTAGCTACATGTTCCAAAATGATATGTTGAAGCCGTTCAAATTTTTGCACATTTGGAACCTTGTGAAAGACAAAGAAATATGGAAGGGCGGAAACCATAATAAGAACAAACGAAGCAAAACCGACGAAAGCGGGTCGTATCACGATACATCCGACACACATATTGGAGTGGATCTCAACGATGATAACGACGACATACTTGAGGTCGAACGACCAACTCGTCCGATGGGCCAAGATGCCGCGAAGCGGAAAGGCAAGGCAAAAGCGGCGTCCTCACACTCGTCGGTTACATGTGGTTCCGACGAGATTCAATGTAAGGACCCGCGAAAAAGTTGTAAAAGGGTAAAACAGTCTTTTGACACATTATGAGATTAATATGTAAAATAGTGTGTATTTTTGAAATAATATTATAAGAAATAAAAGTTATGTGAAATTTGGAGTTTTACCGCGTGAATAGTGAAATATGGCCGAAAATGGCAAAATAGTCATTTGATATAGAAATGACCAAAATGTCAAGAAAATGTGAAGTTAGTAGTTAATATAACTTGGTTTGTAAGGATGTGAACTTTTGGACCATTTTTGTAAAGAAGTTAGAATATTGGGGGTTAATGTGTAACTATTTTATAAAACTAAAAATATAAATAAGAGAGTTATTACTCTCTATGTCCAGAAACTAGTAGAAGCTTACAGAAAAGACTAGAGGGAGCGAGAGAGAGTACGGAAGAAGAAGAAGAGGTCCAAGAATCGTTGCCAAGAAATCAAGAAAAGCTTTGGAATTAGTGATTCCAAGCTCCAAGAGGTAATATTCTAGCCTTTGAACTCAGAATCTTGAACGGGAGTTGAACTTTAACTTCTGATTTTCGAGAGATTATAGTTCCAATGAATCCATCTTGCTCAAAATCATCCATTTAACATGTTCTAGTAGTTGAATATGTTGAATAATCAAGAAATGGTGATTTTTGCTCAAGAACCCTAGGTCACGGGTTTGAAAGTTCAGATGATTTAGATGAACCAAGTATGTTAGAGATGATAAAAATGAACATGAAGTGATTGTCAATTTGATAAAAATGAAGATTTGATGTAACAATTGTGAAAATGGGTTTTTAATCTCAAGAACCCTAGAAATGGGTAAAAGAGATGAAACTGATTTTATATGTTTCTTATAGTCTTGTTAAGTCAAACATGATATAAGTGATGCAAGAAATCAGTTTCAAGCTTGAAAATCCAACAAAACGATTTTTGGTGAAAAATTGTATTTTCGGAAGAACTTTTGAGGTTTTAAAGAAGATTTGATGTTTTTATGGGTTAAAACTAAGTATAAGTTGGTAATTAGGGCCTGAGAATGACCCTAAACCAATTAAGTTAAGTATTAAGGGCTTAATGGGGTGAATAGTGGAGCTGCAGTTTGGAAAAAACGCCAAAAATGGCAACACACTATGGATCGCGACCCGGTCCTAGGGTAGATCGCGACCCGATCTCGCGGCAGAAATGCTACTTGGTTCTGTCCAATTTTTAAGTTTCAAACTCGATGTTAGGCTTGTCCGTTGGGTCTATAACTTTTATCATAGCCTTAAAATGGTATGAAAATGTATCGGAAATTGTTAAATTCGAAATCCGACCTTGCGGAAAAACCACTGTAGCGGCAGTGGCCAATTGTCAAGTTATGTCAAAACTTGATTTTTGGAAATTGAGCTAGACTTGTCTAATTAACTCCAAACTTGAAACACAAGTCTAATATAGCATAAGACTTCATGGAAAAGTGTCGGAACTGAAATACGACCCCTCGGGGGTACTGTAGCAAAATACGCGTATTTCGGAGAAAATTATAAAATGAGTATATTAATGGTTATCTATTTAGTATAACCTGAAGTGGAGTCGTATGAGACCTTAGAACTATAGAGTTAGTTGTATTATGTCTTTATATATATGATACTTGTGTAGGTGGTGCTTCAAACATTGTTGAGCACGGAAAAGGGAAAGGTGTACGAGAAGCCTAGTGACTTATAGCTACACCAAGGTGAGTTTTATGAGGATTTCTATAGTACATAGCAAAATGATATTATCAGAAAATGAGATTTCCAAATACTTTTAAATACTAAAGTTTGGAAAATAGTTTTTTTTTTAAAAGTAGCTCTATACAAGGGATAAGTGTTTCACGCAGATTTTTAAGAAGTACAGTTTGCAAAGTATTTTGAAAGAAGTTCCTTATGTGAACTAAGATGTTAAAATCAGTTTTAAAAGTATTTTCAGTAAAGAGTTATAAAGTATATGAGCATGAGTTATTTATAAATTGTGTCCCATTTTGACCAATTTGAGATGTAACGAGATAAGAATTAAAGAAAGAAAGAAGTAAGAGCCAGTTTTCCAGACTAGGATCACCCACATAATCGGGAGATCAGAAGACACTACTGGGATGGTACCTCCCGTCGCGAAGTAGTTGTCTAGCTTAGTATACCCTTGTGCTTGAATCCGTTCCAAGTTGCAAAGGGGAGACAGAATGAGCATAACCTAGCAGGCGGATCTGTTCTATCCCGCGAGGGGAGCTAGTAGAATGAATTAAAGTAAACTAATTCATGAGTTTCAGTTGGTCACTAGAAAATGAGAAAGAAAGCAGTTTTGAGAAAGAAAATATTTTTAAAGTTTGAAAGTAAAGAAGAAAAGAAAATTTGAGATTTATGACATAAATCAGTTTTAAGCAGTTTACTTGTAATATTTCAAGTTTTGAACAGAAAAGTTTTGGGTCTAAACCCGTATTACTCACGAGGCTTTATGTCTCACGTATATTGTTTTTTTAAATGCTATGTACTTAGGTGAAAGGAGCAGAAGTTGGAGTGGAACCATTGTGTATACAGTAAGTTTAAATTATGGTTTTCTGTATTGAGTCTGTAATACCCTTTCAGAATAAAGATTGTAAAAAAAAACAAATTTAGTGACTACTTCATAGTCACGAGTTGTAAAATATTTTTGTAATATAAACTGTATTTGAATACGGTTTGAGAAAGGGGTGTTACATTCAACAAATTAGGACGGAGTTTTCGGGTTTGCGTACAACTTTACAAGAACACATCGAATACTTGAAGGTTGTGAATGCGGACAAAGAGCGCCGGTCCGACATGAAATTGTTTTTTGCCGACATTAGCCATTTGTCGGCTGACATGTACGAAGCGGCGATGGAGGTGAAGCGGGGTATCAAGGAAAAATATAATTTGTAGGATGGAGGTGAAGCGGGATTGCGTTGGATGTGTCGTTTTTTAAATTTCGTAGGTTTAAAATTATCCGTATCGTGTGTCGTTTTTTCAAATTCGTAGGTTTTAAATTATCCGTTGTATGTCGTTTTATTTTTATGTCATCGAAATTTAAGTTTTTATGTGAAATGAAATGTTTTATTTTTAGTTTTGTTTATTTTAATTTTAGTTTTGTTTATTTTAAAATTAAATGTGACAATTAAAAAAATCAAAAAGAAAAAAAAAAGGTTTCATAGGCATCCATTCCATTTCATAGGCATAGAAAATCCATTTCGTAGGCATCCTACGTGGATCCTACATGACACGCGATGACGATGGTCTCATAGGCAACCATTCCCTTTAGCCTAATTACTATTGAATGAAAAAAAAAATATAGCCAGTAAGACTAAATTAATTAAAATAAAATTGTTGGTATTAAAATATTAATTCAAAAAATATTGCATATCTTTGAACAACTTAAAGTCATAAATGTCATAATGTTTTAAATGAAAAAAATATGAAATATCATTTGTCATAGATTAATGAAATACAAGTTGGGGCTAGCCCACTTGGTTAACAAGGTGATTACTAACAAGGAGGTCATAGGTTCAAATCCTGACACTAACATAACAAGGAGTAGTTTAGGAATAGGAGTAGTATAGATTTGCCCTTTAAAAAAAATTTGAATATTTGTCCTAACAGAGTTGGTAATAATAAATAAATGCATGAGAACGACCTATATGTTTAGAACTGTTAACATAACTGAATAAAAAATGATATATTTTCAAATAAAGTTTAATTTAAAATAATATCTTATCTATTAAATTACTATAAATAACTACCATGAAAATTTGTGCCGAGAAAATAATGGTTGGCTGCTTTTCTCGACAACACACATACACAAACTGCCAAAAACATTCATTTATATATAACCCTCCATTATCTTATAACAGAAGCTGCTTTTCTCCCTTACCATGGCTAAAGTATATCCTCAAGCTCCATCATCATCACCGCTATCATCATCATCATCTTTAGCAACATCTCCATACTTGAGTTCAAAGCAAGAATGCTTCACAATATGGATGAAATCGCTAGTGTACAACAGCCATGGATGCACCGCATACAATTCAAAAGGCGAAATCGTTTACAGGGTCGATAATTACGACAAGAAATGCAGCTCGCAAGTCTACTTGATGGATATTCGAGGCAACGTTCTTTTTGCAATTCAACGAAAGGTATGAATTGTTATGCAGTTAACTTGCACGATTAAACCATCACTTTTGGTTATAAACACTATCTAATTTCTTTGTTTTGACAGCAGAAATTACGGGTTTTTGGATGTTGGGATGGATACAACTGGGATTTTTCGAAGAAACAACGGTGGTTTCGTGTCACGAGAAAACGTGGAATGCTTCATGTGGATTTAGAGTTTGATCAAAGGTATAAAATTGTTAAGAGTGGAGGGAAATTCGGGTTCAAGATCGTGAATCTTGATCAAGATGGTGCCTTGGTTGCAGAAATTAAACGAAAGCAAACGGCTACCGGAGTAGATCTTGGAGACGATGTTTTTACATTAACAGTGGAACCGAATATTAATCAATCATTGATTATGGCGATCGTTATGGTTCATGGCTTGATCCATCATCAACTTTAAAGATTCGATCTACAGCATCTGATCGTAGTCTTGTTTATTTCTATAAACCGGATCTGATTGTAGGTTCTATTTATTCAAATTTGAATTTTTTTTGTAAATAGGACTCACAAAATGAAGATCAGAAAACGAGGAGATCTTTGTGATTAGTTGTAAATCATACAGAGTTTTGATCGGTTTTTGTGATTAGTTATCATGCTTTAGGTGCTTGTACCTAACATGAGAAATATATACAAATCATTGAGCATAACTGTTGTACCATGCAATATTTAAATTTGTTGTAAATATCATATTTTTGTATTTGTTTACAAAAATATTTATACTAAACTAAAATGAGATAAAAACAATTATCACATTTTTTTTCTTACAGTTTAAGAAAAAGATTTATTAATCCGATTATGTCTTAAAGGATATAATTATTGGTAAATTTAACAAATTAAAATGACAATTAGGTGTATCTCAATATATAGTTTGGAACTCATTATCCAGTTAATATAACTTCAGGTCACAATATCCGGTTTTTGGTACATTAAGTAGCGTTTGGTAGATGGTATAAGACGAGACAGAAAAGAACAAAATTGTTTTAACTTTTAAGTAGCGTCTGGTATGGCCGAAACAAATTTAAGATGAGATAAATACCAAGTCAAATGGAATAATTTTACTAACATTTAGTCCCAACCAAAAAAGTGGAAGAAGATGGAACAAGAACTAATACACTAAAATAACCTACACCATTGTCCATATAATTTTTTTTTATATAAAATTAACAATTTTTATTTGTTTGACAACAACTCTCGTAATTCGTATTATTCATATATGATTCGAGGTTTATTTGCATGTAAACAAAGAGATACACATTTTGCTTACATATAAATAATACACATGAGAGGTTTTATACAAAAAAACTCTAAGGAGTTTTAAAAGAATATTGATATTGATATGTATGTCTATTTATTATAAATAGAAAATAATTGTTTTGATATTATATATTTAGTTATTTTATTTTATATAATAAAATGTTAAAAATTATGCAGTTGAATTTCATTTTTTGCATTCTCTATATTTATTTTTATTCTCGTTTGAATATATATATATATATATATATATATATATATATATATATATATATATATATATATATATATATATATATATATATATATATATATATATATATATATATATATATATATATATATATATATATATATTCCATACCATTATTTGGGATGATAGATAGAAGTTAAGATTCTTTGACAGGTTGGAAGAAGTGTTATGATGTCATATTTAATTGTCCACGTATTGTTAATTCAACAAACTATTAATATTATTATACTATAAACTGAACAAAAAATTAGAGCAGAAAAGTTGATTTTCGTTAGTTTAAGTGTTGCAACTTGAATATCAAAAGCACATACAATCAATATAAAAAACTGAATTGTTTTATATGATACTAATTAAGAATGCATTATAATCAAAATTAGGAAATGCATCCCACGCGATGCAACGGGAAGCTAGAAAACTATAAACAAAAACATTGTATTATGTTAATTTGTAGGTTTTTTAAACACAGATAGCTATAAAAAGTATTTAAAAACAATTATATTACAAAATATCATTAAAATAAATGTTGAACTGTATATTTGTAGATAACAAATAAAAAAAATTTAATCACATGTTATTAATAACAATATATTTTTTCAAAAATATATTCAAATATAAATGATTTAAAATCTAAAAAAATAATATGTTTTTTAGAGAAAACATTCAAATATTAAATGATTGAAAATCTAGAAAAATATACATTTAAAAAAAGTTATAACGTCTTAGTGATAATTCTAGTAATACCTCTCCATGATAATTAAACTTGATGATTTGTATAACTAATTTAGATTTAATAAAAGTTCGTTATTTTAAGAAAGAAGAATAATTTATTTCAAAACAATTCTTTAAGAAAAATGTAATACTGCTGTATGTTATAAACAAAAAGAAATTTTAACATATTAAACTAATTATAAAAAATGTTAAAATATGTAACACCAAATACTTGTGATAAGTATTCGGAAGTTAATTCTAGCAAAAGGGGTAAATTGGTCATTTTACCATAAAAGGGTAATCTGGTCATTTGACCAAGTGAAGGACCAACTATGTAAAAATATTGTTTACTTGTGGTAAAAACATAAGAAATGAGAGTTATATGTGATAACAAGTGAGAAAAGTGCCAAAAGTTCAAGAAAAAGGACTTGAGGGGCTAAAATGAAAATCTGGAAAATATAAAAGGAGAAATATCTCCATAATTATGTGCAGAAATGTGTAGAAGCATCGAGAGAGGAATTCATGGCTGAAATCTCTGGAATTTCTTGAAGAATTAAAGTTGAAATTGGAAGTGTAACTTGGAATTGGAAGTCTCAAGTATTAAGGTTAGTACTTTGAAATTCTAACCTAAGTTATGTGTGTGTTCTTTATGGGATGAATTGAAACTGAAATTACAGTTATGGTTCAAGAGGTTTAAATGAATTCTAAGCCTCAAACATGTTTGTATTGTAAGAACACATATCAAATTGAAAGTATGTTGCTATTGTTGAAATTTGGAATTTTGATTAAGAACCCTAGAAAACAAGTTTATACAATCCAGTGGATTTTAATGGGTTTTAATGAGTTCCAAATGTTGCTAGAGATGAGAATAATCAGTAGAAGTGATTAAAACTTAATAATTTCAGTTTTGGACCAAAATTGTGAAAACGGGAAGTTATAGAAATGGGTTGGAATCACCAATTCCATTGTCTAAAACTTGAAGTAAATGAAGGGTTTTGGTATTGGAACAAACTCTATTGATTAAGTCGTGTATTAAGGGCTTAATATGAGAAAATGAGACTTTATAGCATGAAAATCGGACTCACTGGTCTGTACCAGCAGCAGTCGCGACGCGACCAGGGTGTAGGTCGCGACGCGTGGTCGCGGCAGAAACCATAAAACCTCCTGTTAAAATTTTGAGCAATTTCCAAATATGATTTTGATGCTAGGCTTGTCCGTTTGACCTGAAATTTTAAATATAGGTCTAATATGGTATGAAACTTCATGGAAAATTATTAAAATGAGAATACGACCTCCCGAAGGTACTGTAGTAGAATACGCGTATTTCGGGAAGTGTATTAAATTTTTATAATGATGGTTATTGCTCGAAAATGATTGGAAATGGTCCCCAATTGTGTTATATTGGACTCTTGTGTAGTAGAGTCAACTGAAATGGTGATTAACCTATAATCATTGTGTACAAATGGATATATAGGTATTTGCCAAGTGGATTGGAAAGCATGCGCAAAGAATAACGGGATACAATTGCAGCAAGTATCCAGGTGAGTAATCTCACTTATATCGTATATGATATGTGTTGATTGGACTGTTACAGATTGAAACAGATTTGGGGGACGAAAATGACAGTTTTAAAGATAAATTGAAAAGACAATACCAGATAAGCCGTGAGTCTGAGAAAGACAAGAACGGAGCTGTGAGTCAATAAAAAGACAATACCGGATAAGCCGTGAGTCATTGAAATGACAAGAACGGAGCCGTGAGTCTAGGCAAAAGTGGGACAAAATTCATGAGCATTTTGTGATGATACTTATTGGATTTTACGACCGCCGTGGCTATGAGATATGATTTGATATATTTGATATAGCTTTTGTGGCCAACAGATTTAATTTGATTTGATGTTTAAATAGCAGGTTTTATTTGATTTAATGACCTAAATAACAGATTTAATATTGGATGTTATATCCAACTGGTGCGGCATATATGGCTATGATATTGTTATATGGAAATGGTGCGGCCTTATGGCTATGATATTGGATGGTCAAATCCAAATGGTGCGGCCTTATGGCTATGATATTTGACTTTGAATCCAAATGGTGCGGTCTTATGACCATGATATCGGGTTATTGAACCCAGCTGGTGCGGCCTTTGGGCTATGAAATTAATGATGAAACTGTTGGTGCGGCCTTAGGGCTATGACTTGAATGTTGAAAATGGTTTGGTGCGGCTTATATAGCTATGACATATGGTGCGGCTTATATAGCCATGATATATGGTGCGGTCAATTATGACTATGAAATATGGGATAAAAATTGTTGTAAGAATATGAATGTTAATATTCTCTTATTTTGTGAGATTATTTGTATGATTACTCACTGAGCTTTATAGCTCACGTTATCTATTAAATGTCCCTGCAGGTTAGCATGATCCTGATAGGGGAAAAGTTACAGTCCGTGATTAAAGAAGTGAGACTTATAGATGCTGTCAGTAGCAGCCTGGCTTCAAAGGAGATTATGATATTTTATATTCTCCTTGATACACTTGTACCCGTTTTTAATAAAAGATACCCCTTTTGTTATGATTTTATATATTGAAACCTTTGTTTTAAATGAAAAATTTTCAGTGGTGTTTTGTTTTAAAAGCCGGGTGTTACAAAATATTAAATCTACTATTGTGCAATGTTAAAAACATACATCAAATCAAAGATGTATAAAAGTAATTTTATAAAAAATATAATTTATTAAACACTGTTTCTTAAAAAACAAAGTTGTAAAAAATAAGTTACAAAAATATATTTCTATAAAAAATTAAGTTTTTTAATACATATGGAAACAAACCTGAAAGAATGATTTGTTTTAAAAAAATTATAAAAAAGAAGTTATAAAAAAACTTTTTATAAAATTATGTTTTAAAAAGTTATAAAAATACTGTTCGAAAAAAAAAAAGTTATAAAAAATATATTTCTAAAGCTGAAGAAAAATTGGAGAAATTTTATAAATAAGATTTGAATAAAATTTGAAAGAAAAAATTGGGTGGAATTTCAAAGAAAAGAAAGTTGGATGCTGAATGGTTGAACTTTGGAAAACATTGGGCCAAAACTGGAAAAAGATAAAAGAAAAGGGCCAAAACTGGATAAAGGTAAAAGAAAAATGAAACACTAAAGGCACAAAATGCACGTCTTCGGATTCGAACATGCGACTTCTCATAGGAGAGCTCAACGCTTAACCGCTGGCCTACAGATAAGCTTTTGCAAAGTAACGTCAAACATTTTTATAACCGCTTAGACAAATAAAAAATTAATAAAATCACTGTTCATGCCATTGTTTTTTACTAGTAACTAGTTTCCTCCCGTGCTCCGCACGGGTCTGGGGGAATGTGTCGAATACGTAAGCATATTTTTGTAGAAAAGACGTATATGCCCTCCTAATATACCATGTAACATTCCATATCTTCTGTCACACCATACAAGATTGTGGGCCCCACAAAGTTTCTTTATTCGTATCCTGGAACCTAATCAACATTCAACAACTTATCAACAATCCGAGTAAATGACCATTTTACCATTCTGTATAGAAATGATGATAAATAACAAATGAATGTTTGATTTAATAATTGGAATAAATCACAGTTTATTTCGTTATAAATAATAATGCAAATGTAATTATATCTAATCAGATTATGATTAGTAACTTGTATCGAACATGACTGCAAAATTTTGAGTATATGATTAATAATGTTTTCTTATTCAAATATGTAGAATGAAAATGGTCTACAAATGTTATGATTTAAAAATAATACCACAATATCTCTTCCATCAAGCAGTAGTTTAGCACCACTTTGAACTCCACTTTGGATCAATCTGCACACTCGCTCTTTTGCCTATTGAATTAAATTTAAAATTCAAAAATTTATATAATCCACATGTAAATATGAGTTTAATCTTTTTTTTTTTAATTTAGAAAAAAGTTAGTTGCCTGTTTTGGTAATTACTGATGCATCTATGCATAGCACTCACATGCTTGTTGTAAAACTCTTCGTCTGAATGCATCTATGGCTGCTCGACTGGTTGCATGTTTTCTTTAGTTGGACTGCAACCTGAAGATAAAAACATATTAGTTATAACAAAAATAAAAAGAGCACCATTTTATATTCCCAAAAAAGTACCTTGTCAACATGATTGAGTGATAGTTCCTTCAAAGATTGTCCAAATGCTTCAATATATGCAGCTATAGCCTCATCACTGCTTACAAAATGTTGAAAAAATAATCACATAATTCACAAAAAATCTCTGTATCGGGTGCAACTACACAGTAATCTAAAGGGTCGGTTCAGTAACTTTGAATTATGCACTTCTTGTTCCACCTCTTACAAGAAACATGTCGCCTTTCATCACTGTAATATATGCCTTCTTAGAGATGCGAGGTGGGATATGAGAAGGTAAGATGGACTATATTGTAAAGATGTATCTGTATGTGTGTGTAATGTATGTATTTTAGTAAATTACATATTTTCAAAAATAAAACCTACACACACAACACACACCCTGGCCGATGATGAAACTGGATCTTTTACCTAAAAGTTGGCTGTTATGATAAATAAGCCAACAAAAATGAAAGCAGGTTGTTATAACAGATAAACCCAGGAAAGCACATTGATGTTCCTTGTGTTTAACCTCTATTGAAAACCTGCATATTTTCACTTTAATGATACATGGTGGTATGGATCTGCACTAAACTGGAACCGTGCTGATGATTTTGCAAAAAAAAAATATTAAAAATGGAATAATCGTGTCGTTTTTGTTATGACAGTGGAACCAAAATATTAATTAACAACAGTGAAAGTGAAAGAAAATTAATAACTGAATGATATGCAAGCAAACCTGGCTCAATTCCCACATTCTTATGTGAAATACATTACTCATCAAAGTTAAAATAAATCAAGAATATACCACTCATCTTTGGGTTGTGAACGGATCCCTTTATTCAGGGTTATCCATAAACAATCAGAAAGCAATTACTTGACAATTACCAATAAGAAGGTACTACAAAAATACCTATTATCCATAGATCGATCCAAGCTGAGATGAGATAAACTTGTAAATCTAAAGAAGGATCTGTGAGTGATTAGATGTATGAGTCTATGTCCTTTACCAATAATAGCAATGTGTTATAATAAATAAATAAAATTTCTTGGCTATATTGGTCGTGAAATGCAAGTACGTTGCTGTTCTTGGTAAAAAGATTTAATTACATTGCTATTATATGCAAAGAAATGTAAGTACATTGCCATTACGAGTAAAAAAATATCTCTACACTGCTATTATAGGTATAAAACATAAGTATGTTGTCTATAGTGATAAAAAGAGTGAAGTACATTGGTATTCGTTGTTGCTTTTTTAATGAAATCTTAAAAGGGACTTACCTAACCACGTAGCTGCGGGGCCCACACCGACCTTCCAATCCATATAAAAACCGCTTATCAATAATCAGGATAAACATTTTCTGACAAAATGTTTTTAAATACTTGGAAAAACGAAAGCTCGTGTAGATGAGCCAAACGAAGGAGTACTTTTCCACTTTGAAGCTCCTAAAACCATCAAATACAAATTAATTATTATCATGATTCCTTTAAAATCAAGAAAAAGGCCCGTTTTTAATAATTATATACCTGTAAAGTTATTATGGCAGTGTTGTTTGACAAGCTATAGGATGCATCAATCATTGAAAAGGATGATACATTATTCTTTTTCCAATCATTTCCATCCTGCAACAGAATTTTCAATTTTATAGATAAATACAAGGCTATATATTTATTTAAAAAAAATCACCGAACCTGTTCTAAAAATGCCAGTAAGAGTGGAGAATAAACTTCTTGACCATAGGTGCTACGCCAGTTGGTGCCATTTCCTATGGGGTCAATTCTAATATAATATTTTCCTTGGATCTGTAAAAGAAACATTAATTAAGTAAAAAAATAAAAGACTCTGTATATTAATTAGAGTAAACTCATAAGATTACCATCAAGCCCTTGCAATCATTAAGGACACACACGGTGTCATTTAGCACCTCACCAAGACCTTTTTTATCATCGTATAGTAGCCTCCTACAAAAAGCGGAAAAAGATATATGAAATTAGGTTACTATAGAGTAGATTACATTTTAGGTCTCTGAGTATGGCTGATTTTTATGATTTTGGTCCCAAACATATCGTCATTTTCTTTGGAGTAAATTACATTTTTGATAGTTATTTTTTTGAAATTTTGGTATTTATTTTAGGTTCTTGCAACTTTTTTGTCCCTGTTCCAAGTAACATTACCATTTTGGGTCCCTGAGTAAAGCTAATTTTTGCATTTTTTGCTCAAAAATAAAGTCATTTTACTTGGAACATGGACCCAATACGTTATAAAAACCTCAAATAAGGATCAAAATTGCAAGAAAAAACTTTTAAGACGAACATTGAAAATATCAGCTATACTCGAGGACTAAAAATGTAATTTACTCTTTTATTTGGAAGAGGGATAAAAATGATTACAAAAACCTTAAATAAATACCAAAATGGCAGAAGAATATTTTTTCTAGACCAAAATTGAAAAAAAAATAGCTGTACCCACGTACCAAAAATGTTGTTTACTCTATTACATATGTACTTGAAGAACAATATAGTCCATCAAAACTCATTACAAGTATTATGCATTCTTGTAGAAGATTGGCCCAATTATAGTTTAAAAATTACAAATTTTTATTTAATGTTTAAATAAGCAAATACCTATGAAGCATTAGTTGAATTTGACCATCCACCAAACTCACACCACCTATTGCACGATCCACCAACACCAACAGTTCCATACTTTCATCTCTAACATAAGCTCCAAGATTTATCTAATGAAGTAAAAAACGAATTCAAAATGAGAGTATTGATTTAAATGAAATAATCCATTTGGTTATCGAAATGCATATGGGTTTTGCTTTAATCATGTATGGGTTGTCCATTTTAGGGTTTTAATTGGGTGGCTTAATGAGAGTGACCATTTCGCGCTGTTCAGGGGGCACATATTTTGAGAGTTCTGAATGTCTGATAAAGCCTCTGTGAGAATGTTTCATGAGTCGACTTTGGAAATTTACTGGAAAGAGAATAAGTATGTCACCAGATTAAGGAAAAAAGAAATCAAAAGTACACATATAAGTTGAAAAACAATAGATACCAGGCCTCATCAAGTAGTGCAAGTATCCCACCAGGTTTCTGTAATCAGAATTCAAAATATTAATCCAATGCTGATGTCCTTATGTTGGAATGCAGTTTTTACCTTTTCAATAAGATCCAGGACGTCTTTATTATCTATAAACTCTATGTAGCTCCAGTCAATTCCTTCTTTGGTATATTCCTCTTGCTCCATCTTGAATACATGTTGTATGGAAATACAAAAGAAAACAATAAAAACCCCAGTCATGTGTGGTACAATTATCAATGATCAGGTCATAAACACCAATAGTCAAACCTGATTGAACTGTTGTTGCAGCTTCTCATTAGTGTAATTGATACAAAACTCTTTATAACTATTGGCTTTAAAGCTCTGAAAACCATAGATGTTAAGAACCCCAATCAGATATGTTGAATTTGGATCTTGCCCAATAGACACATTAATTTTTTCCACCAACCTGGGTAAAGTTGTT
Organism: Cichorium intybus; assembly: GCA_023525715.1. NCBI lineage: Eukaryota > Viridiplantae > Streptophyta > Magnoliopsida > Asterales > Asteraceae > Cichorium > Cichorium intybus. Next base: position 23,093,897 of record CM042017.1, on the reverse strand, counting down.
GTTGGCTTAGATTACAAACAATAGCACCAGCCATTAAATTGAATGGAAAACCATTTACCTTTGGTAGTTATAATTCTGGCTAATTAGTTATTATAACACATAAAGAGCTTACAGTAGCCACCGCGTAGGAGTAAAAACGATTCACAATAAAATAAGAGTAATCGACATATATAATCACAATAAAAGATATGACACGATAAAATAAACTGAATTTTATAATAAAACTGAGTCAATCGTTCAATTATTCAATCCAACTTTCTGTCAAATATGGTTAGAAAGTAGTACCTGATTTAGATTTTCGAGTTACGACACAGTGCCTCCGTTAATGACCGAATTTGTCGGCCTTCCCATTCGGTTTTGAGTTGTTGTCTTTCCGAGTTGTTGTCTAACAATTCGTTGCTTTTCCTTCCTCCTGTCTTGCCGACTTCGTAAATTAGTGAGCCGCGAGTGCCGAATTCCCTTCCTTTCGTCTTTGATCTTCCCATCTTGGCTGCCTTTGTCTTGGTCAATCGGTTTTCATATGGGCATTACATCGAATACCCGGTGGGCAAATGATTGATAAAATAAATTTTAGTTAAGAATTCTTTTGCTAGCAATTTTTTGTCGATATTTAATGGGATAAAAGACGGGATTTGATTAACTTTGTATATGTTACCGAGTTTTTTCTGTAAATTGACATCAAAAGGAACCACAAGCCATGACATGGACTTAATGTGTTATTTCAATCCGTTTTCATCACGATCAAATGACATCAAAAGGAACCACAAGCCACGCCATGGACATCAGGGGAAGAAGAAGACAATCCATAATAGTATATAGAGTCGGTATAAGTACTAACTGGTTCAATTGCAACTTGTATCCCAACTCCAAGCTGTTGCAAGATGCGTTTATCAGAAAATGGAAGGTTGAAGTCGAGATCGAGCCATGGGAGTACCTGAGAAATCGTATCTTGTCGAAGGAAAGCCAATAAACTGAGTATGACAATCGCCACCATCTTCTGCGTCTTGTGCCACCCACCTCCGTCACCTGTCTCCATCACCCCTGTATCTATCCCACCATTCCCGGACACGTAAGCAGAAGCGATCCAGTCTCCAGCTAGGGTTTTGATGAAGACTGGTTGTGTGTTGTCGTTGATAAAGATCACTGTCGATTCCAAGATAGAGGAGAAGTGTTCGAGGAAGAGGTGGCAGTAGGGGAGAGAGCTGTCGATGCGAGGTGTCTGAAGATGGGGAAACGAAGGTGTCGCAAGGGTATAGGCAGAGAGAAAGCACCCCCTAAAAATCCCCAAATCCCCCACCCCATCCATTTCTTCTAGAAACCCATTCAAATTTGATATTAAGAGTAATGATAATATACGTCAACGTAAATATTGTTATAATTTTTTTTGAAATGTATTAACTGTTTCTTAGATAAGAAAACATAATTTTCATCATCATAAACATATTTAGAGAAATCTTCAATAAATTATTATTATTTTGAGTCAATTTATGAAAAAAATCCCAAAATTAAATTTATTTACAGAAAAAGACAATATTCCGGCTAATGTATTTAGTTTAACCATTTTTCTGGGTTAACAGGTTTTTTAAATTGAAAATCTCTAATAAAGTCTAATTATTTTGGATATGTTTATGAAAAAATTCTAATATTTTGTGTATAAAAATTCAATATTTGGATTTTTTCATAAACTGACCAAAAATAGTACTGGGACTTTACGTTAGTATTTGGATCTCTATATACAAGGGTATGTTAGTATTTTAGTAATAAGATTGATTATTTTATTAACTATTAAACCTATAATTACGGAAGCATGATCATTTTCACGGAAAGCTATACATTTTTTAATTAATTGTTGTGTATAAAGTCATAAATATAGTTAGGAGTCAATTCGTATTTTTCACTGAATTTGTTTAGAGTGGGGGAGTGGTTCCCTCCGAACCCTCACAATTAACACACCACATTAGCCATTTTTCTCTCATTTGACTTTCATTTATCATCATCTTTTAGTAGTTGAAACATATCTGTCCCAATTCTTAATATCACATCATATTTTTTATATTAAAATTAATTAATAAATTAAAAAAAGAAAATAGCATTTAGTTTAATATTTAAAATAATATTAAAATGTAATAAATAAAATAAAAAAGACAAATAACATGTAATTAAAAAAAGCAAACAATTACAAAATAAAATAAAAACAAAACATAAATATAGGAAATTAAAACTTAAATACGATAATTAAACCTAAATATGATAATTAAAACCTAAATACAATAAGTAAAATCTAAAAGTTAGCAGACCACCTAGGTGAATTTTTCATCACATTCCACGCTTTGATGTGCGTAAAGTCCCTGTTGTATGTCACCCGATGCTGTTGTAGGCTTGTTCAACGATCTCATCGTCGGTTGTCCCGTTTTGTCGGTTCGCCGATATGTGTAATTAAATTTGGTTAAATTTTGACAGTTTTAGTGACAAATCCTTCCATTTGCTGTGAAGGTAATGTTTAGACCGATAATGTTCTATGCTCAATATCGTGTGGAACAATTCTACCATACATTCTCAGAATTGACGGTTGCTTGCCACACTCGACTCCTCATTGGCGTCGACGAATGTGATTGCCAAAGCCACCTCTTTATTTGGAGTCCATCCCCAGAGATGATTTCTTAATCCAACTATTTTTTTAGAAAATTTTGTAGATAATTTTAAATTTTATATAGTTGAGAAAGAAATTTGTGATTTTTATAAGGGATAGAAAGAGGTGTTTATAGGGGTGCGGTAAAAATTTATTTAGATTTAAAGTTTTTTTTTTTAATATTATAGCATCATACGGGTTCCAGAACCCGCACCCCAACCCTACTGCTCCATCTTTCTCGAACATGCGCAAGGCGATATCATTTTCTGGTTGGCACTGGCGATGCCAGCGGCCCGGTTGCGAACCCCCTCTCCATCTATCGACCACTCCAGCCACCCTTAGGGTTTAATCATAGGTGTTAATCCAATCAATATTCTGAGTTATTATTCTCATTACTTTTACATTGAAAAATGGAGTGAATATCTTCTAATATCCATAGTAACAATCCATATTTATAGTTCCACATAGAATCAATAAAATCATTATCATTCAGTGTAGAATCTTATCAATATAGAAAATGCAACACATATATAAAGTTTCACATACAATACTGTAGTATATATATCTTTTCCTTATAGAATTTTCAACATATATATAAATCTACATATAGAATCAATAAACACATTCGGTATAGGCCCTTACAAATCAATATTACAATTCCAAAAATATTGCATATTTAATATAAAAATATAAACATATCATATTCTAAATCGAATTATTTCATTATAAAGTTATATATCTATATATTAATTTTGACACATAGATTCATTCTATAATTATATGCATATATCGTGTTCTAATTAGAAAATTATATTGTACTCAATAAAATGTTAATTATAGTTCAAGGTAACTAGTTTTATTCATTCAACCGAAGACGGGATCTTGACAATACGAAAAGATAAAAGATGGGTTACCTAAAACACATAATATAAACTAAATTCAAACTATGTAAACAATTTCCAGTGATTATCTACATACAGATCTTGAAGTTTTTTCATTTTCTCTTCACAAACCTATAACTCATCAAATTTCCCAATGAGTTTCTTATCTCTCTCATTTTCTTCTATAAGGTAAACAATTAAGAATTGCTAACTTCTCCATTTGAAACATCCCGCAGTTTGTTGATGATTTCATATCTTTGTTGTTATTCACTGATTAATTTTTCTCCAACTCAAAATTCATGGAATGGAATTTCCCTCAACAATGTTAGTGATTACTACTGCTGAAATTTCAATATTGTAGTTAGAAAGGGATAATCTGTTTGATCCCTTCTTTGGATCTATTGAGGTAGACGATAAAGACATTCTTGTATGTATAAAGCAACTATGAAATAATATATGGAGGGTTGTAGGGTGGTTTTAAAGGTTATGTATTTGTTATATGCTTTAAATATGTATTTATAATGGAAAAATCATATATCTATTATATTAGTACTGCTGAAATTTCAAATACATATGTGTATTTATAATGGAAAAATCATATATCTATTATATTAGTTGTATGGTGGTTTTAAAGGTTATGTATTTGTTATATGCTTTAAATAACATAACTGCTTCCCATTAATATTAGTTCAATTTATCTCATAATTACACATCTAGATCAACAAGTTAGTAGAGAAAATCTTGCCGCCGAAAATACTTTTATTCACTATTCTTTTTCATTACCCTAGTGTACATACAATCTTATATATGTATTATATCATCTATTCTTTTTTATATTATCAGTCAACTTTAGAAGAAGAAGAAGCAATAAAGCAACAACTTGTCTAGTCCATATTTGACGAAAACAAACTTCACTGGCAACAATCAACTTCTATGTCTTTTTATTCATTGAAGGCATACTTATATGTAAGGACATTCCCCACATGCTTCATAAAGTTCATTCTAAGTACAACGAGATGAAGAAGTTTCATGGCCAAATACTTAACTTTCTCTGCTCCAACAAGAAGCTTTATTATTTCTTATTTCTCTGTGAAGTATTGTAGAAAATACTATAGTGTACGCTTAAACTTGAAGAAATACTAACTTTTTTGCAAGCTAGGATTGATGAATGCAAAGCAATGTTGAAGAACTTGGAGGAATAAGCAAGAATCTAGTTTTGAAGGGTTTTCTTTTGTTTTTTTAATACTTTACTTAATCGTTTAAGACTTTATGTAAAAATATGATGTTGAATATATGAATAATCTTTTTTTGTTATATTTTCAGTTATTATTAGCCTAACGTTGATGGTATCATGTTTATGGAAAAAGTGATTTCTCAAAACTTATTTCTAATTATATTATCATGTAACTAAGTAAACAACATCTTCTTCAAAATAAGATCAGAATAATTACCGTGAGTATCTACGAAGTCATCATCAATTACCAACCAAATATTGAAGATGTATGTTTGTTGTGAAATATTTTTATGGTTTTCGTTTAAGTTTTGCTCTTGCTATTGGTTTTTCTATAGATTTGATGTCTATTCATATATTCAATTTTGTATTGTATTGATGATGCTACCTTCAATATTTAATCTTATTTTTGATAATTTATGAATTGTTCATGAAGATTTGAATACATGTCAATCGTGATTAACACTTAGATCTTCATAGATAACCAACAAAGAAGTTGGTTATCTCTATTACTAATTGATCATTTACCAGAAATTAATATGGTTCTTTTATAAAAATACTCTTCCACATATGCACACAATTAATTATATATTTAATAATTATCAATTAACCATGACCTTTAATCTTCCCAATATATTGGATGTAATTAGTTCTCCTGTTAGTGTTCTCATTTGAATGTAACTATATATATATATATATATATATATATATATATATATATATATATATATATATATATATATATATATATATATATATATATATATATATATATATATATATATATATATATATATATATATATAAAAGTTCAATTTAGAGACAAGAGCTAAAAAACATTTTTCCCAAAAAAAAATTCAATTTAAACACTACAAATGACAAAGTGCACATCCCGTTTAGTATAGTATAAGAGGATATGATAAACTTCTTTCTTTTCATAGATATGACCACTGATTCCGAACACTTTGTTTTCAAAAATCCCCTAAAAACATCTTGGAGACCTTACATTTTCATATGATATGACGTAAAATGTTTTGAGGTATGCCATTACAGACCTACTTTTCATTAAAGGCATTCTGAGGTGTACTATATCTAACATAAGATGTCATATGATCATATCATCATTTTGAACTGGTTTTTGTAGTCACCAGTTTTTCCTACACATGTCTTGCTTAAGAGTTAGACTTTTACAACTACTGATAGATATTATCTACAACTAAAAATTAAATTATCAAATCGAATTCATGAAGAAAGTTTTGCCATCCTCCTTCTTTACTGCATGATCTTCAAAGAACCAATCTCAGAATAATTACCCATGTCATGAAAGATGTCAACGTCCATTTTGAGTTTTTCTTCGTTAGCCTAGGATGCATGGTAATTTCATTTTTAATATAACACTTATTTGCTTGTAACTACATTTTCATCAATATCGTTATGATTTATGGTACAATATTTTGTAAATTTAGACGTTTCTAAGATGCATTCTACCTATGATCTTCATAGGCAGTGCCCCTGGTAAGGAACTACTAACACAAAATGATCATCGTTGTTGCCATCAACACAAATCACAAAACCCTGCCCCTAGCCTACAGTGTGGGCATGATACAGAGTATAGAATCGTGGTCATGATTTTTAATGAGGTTGAAGGAATGTCTTAGAGATGTTACGGATGTAGTGTATAGAATGGAAATTTTGTTGTCGAAATTTGATTATAACATTGCACTATAGGACTAGAAAAACTCAAAGACCGGAAATTTTGTTTTGGAAGACATCCAAAGTGTATAGAATGGCTGATTTCGATGAAAATTTGGCTAATATTTGAGATGGAATTCCAATGCAACTATATTGATAATATTGGTCATGATAAACGGGCAATGTCATGCTTCCCTAACATTTATTTCAATATAATGGCCCTCAATATCCCTGATGTGATGTACATGATATCGATAGATAAACAACATGTAGCGATAACGATGCTAATTGAGGGTATCATTTATAAGGTAGAATGCTAGTATTCTCAAAGCAGTAATGGAAAAGGTTAATATATTTAGATAGATATATAACTACTTTTTAGTATTGTTTGATAAAAATCTTAATATTTTTTGTATGGTGGACTTCATGCTGAACTCACCACTTACGGACTAATGATGCTTTTGATGGAGGATGCACAAATGCGTAACTTGGTAGGTGAACCCCATCACCAACTTCAACCTTGAAAATGATTTTTATCAATATACAAAACCATTCTTGTACATGTGGGAAGTGGCGACAGTGTGGTGTACCTTGTGGTCACACAATAGCGACAGTGCAACTCTTTCATATTTATTTCATGTATGTAGTGTATCGTGCTATATAGTGACCATTAGTGGTGTATCCTCTACCAAACTTATCTAAATAGGAACACAACGAACTATTCCGGAATATGATGCACATGTCTAGATCAATTGTCTGACATGTAGAATAATGTTGTCAAAACTCTAAAAACTTACCAATAACAGAGTATATTACGATATAAGAGCATTATATGCTTCTATTTCAGAAAAACCCCAGTGAACCAAATCACCAAACTTATCTAAATAGGAACACAACGTACTATTCCGGAATATGATGCACATGTCTAGATCAATTGTCTGACATGTAGAATAATGTTGTCAAAACTCTAAAAACTTACCAATAACAGAGTATATTACGATATAAGAGCATTATATGCTTCTATTTCAGAAAAACCCCAGTGAACCAAATCACCTACGAGTTAGGGGGTGATAGAAATTTTTTGGAAAGGGATGATGAAAATGAATAAGAAGTTAACTTTATATAGGACGTGTTTGACAAAACTAACTGGAAGCTAATAGCTGATAGCGGGTAGCTGGTAGCTTGAAGTTGGAAATTGGAGCTTTTAGTTTGTATATGATTGGTCGGCAAAAGTAGCTGGAAGCTTTTAAAATATTTAAATTACATAAAAGGACATTCGTTTAAAATAGTAACGCTTTGTTTAAGGGTATTCTAATAATTTGTGATATAATTGGTAGGAATAAACTCTACTTCAACTAGCGTTTAAAATATACGATCATGTAATATCCTTTTATTTCAAACCAAGAATTAGTCCTCATTTGGGTTAAGAGTTATAAAATTATTAAAACCTTTTATTTCAAACCAATATACGATCATGTAATATCCTTTTTTGGCATGGTATTTAAGGACTCGGAACATTCTCGTTTCACATAAATGCTTAATATAACTCTATGCTTAGGTGTTTAGACATGAGTTTTCTAAATATTGTAGTTACATAAATATTTATATATTTAGTTTTATTATGGAAACGTTTTATATTCGTTCTTAAGCCTGATTATTTTGATAATTGGAAGTAATAAAATCATATTAACAATCAGTTTTGCCAAACACCAAGAAGTTGAGTATTCATATTTTAAGTCACGCTGATCATTTGTTTAGCACATACAATTACAACCCCATAATTCTCAACTTTTAAAGAATAAACTATTGGATACCAATGAATGTCTAAAACAAAGTCCTCAAGAGTGGGTCAACAGAAGCATCAAGGCCAGCAATCTAAAGTTCAAAACCAAACAACAACTAATTATAACAATTAATCTTATTGTCAATCCTGCAATCCGCAAACAGTAAAGATGTAAGATACAATTCTAGTAATCGATGAATTATCATATTTAATTATTTATCGGCAAATTGGAAAAACCACCTTCTGTATCCATTCCAAATTAAATAACACCAAAACTGTAACATATAAAAACAAAGCAACCCCATCTGATAAAAATTGTTGACCTCTCGTATATACAACTTTTTTGTTTAAAACACTATTCATTGCATGAGATACTTTTACGACTACCGTCACAATCACAAAAACTGTGTATTGCAAATTTTGTGATGGGTATCCATCAACTTTACCTTGGGGGCCTAACTCATTATATTTATTTGGCTACCATAGAAACACTTGTCAATTATGTACATACATTATATATGTATGTATATGTATATATCGTTATCAAGTAGACAAAGGCAACAATGGAATAATCTGTTGATAAGTAGAGAGGTGACAAAAATCTAGATCACACCACATGGGCAACTTGAAGATTTGAACCCACATAAAAACCTTGAAAAGGTGTCTCATTTGGCCACATGAACATGGTCATGAAGATAGAAACCAACATTTTTGGGTCAACACCATGGTCCATGGTAGGGACGTATTGAGGTGGTGGTTTGGGGTGGTGTGGGTTGGGTGGGGTAGACCGTAGGTGTCGTTAGATTAGGAGAGATGACCGCAAATTTAATGGGTACGCGAAACCGGGGACACTCTTGAGTCATAATTAAGAAATGGGGTATATTAGAAGTTAATAGATGTATGAAATGTCTGGTTTGTCGAAACAGATTTTTATGAAGCTAATTTTAGAATTGGCTGTATTCTGATTAGTATTGAATTAGACTAGGCTTGAAGGTATCATTGAAAGCCACAAAAAGTCTCTCAATGCCAGACGGATGAAACATGGACATATCCTTAATGAAATCTTTTTTGTTTGTTAAATTTGAATAGCAAAATTTCTGAAGTCCAAAATCCAAATTGACATTAAACTTTTAATACAAGGTTTACAACTTAATATAAGGAAAATGTCTTTGGATACAAAAACATATATCGCTCATATTTTATAGTTGTTTTACTTTTGAATCAAAAACCAGATGTATTAATTTAAAATCTTAAAGCTAATATAAATAAATTCAATGTTCCGATATCAATAAGTATGTAAAATTTATACAATAAATATTTTCAATATACAACAATCGATTTTACATATATAAAAAATAGAAAATAATTATAAGTTTAGCAAGTACAATTTTAAAATAAAAAGCTAATGACTCATATGTAATAATAATAATAACAACAACAACAACAACAACAACAACAACAACAACAACAACAACAACAACAACAACAAATAATATAATTTATTATTTGGTTGTTTACTATATATATATATATATATATATATATATATATATATATATATATATATATATATATATATATATATATATATATATTGTTAGGTTCATATGAGACCATTAGATTTCGTAAGATTGGAAGATGCAATCCTAGCCACTCATTTTGGGTGTAAAAAAAAATTAAAAATACAAATAAAATGAAAAAAAACATATTTATTTATTATTTCCGTCATTTTTTATTAAAAAAATAAAAAATTAGCGTTTTTTTCATATTCTAGTAAAATATTACATTATTCTGTGTAATATTCTATTAGAATATTCAACATGCAGCAACATTCCACTGAAATTTTTTTTTTTATTTTTCCAAGTTTTTTTCGATTATTTTTTATTTTTATTTATTTTTTTAGATAGAATAAATAACTTAAATTAGTAGGAATTTTTTTAAAAAAATTATAATTATTTTAGCCTATTCTAATTTTTTATTTTTTGATTTTCAAAATGAGTGGCTAGGATTGCATCTCCCCGTCTCACAAAATTTGCATGGTCTCATTTGAACTTATATATATATATATATATATATATATATATATATATATATATATATATATATATATATATATATATATATATATATATATATATATATATATATATATATAGAGAGAGAGAGAGAGAGAGAGAGAGAGTGAGAGTGAGAGTGAGAGTGAGGAATTGCTTCAAATAAGAACTATTAAAATGAGAACTAAAATGAACTAATCTAAGCCACATATTAATTTATCATGGATGGTCGTCTACAACGCGTTCACATTGATTAACCTTATAATAGACAACCCTGTGATAAATTGCATCAAGGGCCGATATTAGTTCTTATAGTTCTCAATTTTTTAATGATTCTTATTTAAACTCTACCATCTCTCTCTCTGTCTCTCTCTCTCTCTCTCTATATATATATATATATATATATATATATATATATATATATATATATATATATATATATATATATATATATATATATATATATATATATATATATATATATATATATATATATATATAAGTTTGTGTAAGTGTGTTTTTCAAGAAAAAATATGACAAAATTCTTTTGCATATATAGGTTTCCCTGGGAAAAAGGCAACCAAGAAAAAAAGTATATAAAAGAAGTGGGATCATGATCATCTCGCATGACATTGATGTTGTCTTAAGGGGTGTTTGGAATTCTTATTTAACTCGATAATCGTTTTTTGATATAAGTGTTTATTGATTTTAATAATAACAAAAATAATTTTTAAAAATACTTCAATTGATTTATTTAGTAAAAAAATATTATATAACTTAAAATATGTTGGAATTGGTTTCTTTAAAAAAAAATAGCATTTTGTTCCAATAAAGCATAAAAAGATTTAATAAATAATGGTGGTATTACTTATGTGTTTTATCTTATTTGTTTATATTAAAAAAATGGTTTTAAAAATGACTTATTATTTTATTTATATTGGTTATAGAAGCGGGAAGCAGGTAGCTGGTAGCGGGAAGCTGTGACTTTTTGTTTGTATATAACTGTTCGGCAAAAGTAGCTGAAAGTTTTTAAAATATGTAAAATTACATAAAAGGACATCTGCGTAATTATTGGTTATAGTTTTAAGGGTATTCTAGTAATTAATTGTATAATTGGTAGAGCTTTTTGTTAAACGCTACTTCAACTAGCTTTTGAAATAGTAGCGTTTAGTTTAAAGTAAAAGTTTCAAGCTCGTATCACCGAACGAAGCTTTTGGTTTTTATTAGAGCTATTTCCTAAACGTTAGAAGCTAGAAGCTCTCAAACGCTCCCAAAAGCTCCGTGACAAACACACCAATTGTCATAGTAACTTTTGTTTTGTTGTATATAAAAGTTATATGTTTTTTAGATTAAACAAATATTTGATTTATCATAGAATCTAATAAAAAACTGGATTAACATTTAGATATCCTAAATTACATTTTGTTTAATAAATTTCAGAGAAATTTTTGGACCACCACAATAGTAGAGTAAAAACTCTGAAAAAGAGACGTGTAATTTACAAAATAATTAGAGTTATAATTTGAACAAATTGTAATAAAAACTATTATCCTTTTGAAATACTTTTGTTTTTGACTATTGAAAGATAATTTTTTATTTCACATTTAACTATTGAGACTTTTATTTTTATAAAAAAATTATTATATATTCAAATATTATAGAAACTATTATAGTTTAAAATTTCTTTGATTTAACCATCTCAAGAACTTGATTTTATGATTTAATTATTACAGTTAGGAGGTTTTCTAAAAAGCAATTTTAACGGGGAATTTTTTTTTTTTTGATCACTTTTTAGAATTTCGTTAACGGAAAATACAATAAGTATACTATTTTTTCTAAAAGAAACAAAGTTTCAAGTGTAAAACTAGAAAAAAGTTCTGAATGGTTAAATCAAATTCTAAACATCACTGACTTTTGAAATTTGGTCTTATAATTCCCGATATAAATTTACTTACTATTTAGATAAATAAAAAAAATTTGAACGGCAAAATGTAATTTTATTAAAAAACAAACTAGTAAGAAGCTACCAGAACTAGTCAAATACATCAGAAAAAAGCATAATAAACAACGAGAGAGCGAGAAATAAATTAACAAAAAAAACAGAAAAAACAATGAGAGAGCGAGAAATAAACTAACAAAACGTGTACTATATAATCTAAGGAAGGCATCCAAGTTGTATGGTCTTCTCAAGCTACTAGGCATAATATACGTCACGACAGAAGATTTCATGAGCACGGCCGAGCATGAGAGGTCTAGGGATCAACAATCAGGGAAGACCTCATACAGGCAAGAAAATATTCGCGGGGAGAGATCATCCGAGTATTCAACCGCCAAAAGTGTGTATCATATTGGAGTCAATCAAATGACAAGTGATACAATGACGCCACCGAGCTAGAGGTTCTCACACTACATGAAAAGGAGGAGAACCCGCCTTTCTGATATGCAACACCCCAAGTGAATGGGGAGAGTGGGGGGGGGGGGGGGGATTCTCACTCCATTAAGAATAGTAGGAGGAATCTTCTGCCAAGATTGCAGCATCCCAAGCAACTGGGGGAAGGGGACATGACAGACGTCAATACCAGAAATATGTAGAGCTCACACCAATCGAATAGGAGGAGAGCTACCCTGCCTGAGATGCAGCACCCCAGATGACTGGGGGAAGAGGAAATTAGTCAAATTTGTTGCATCTAATTACTTTTACACTGATGTACAGATCTTGATTAGTATTTGATTTGTTGATAGACTGTTGGTTGAGTGGTATCTAGGTTGTTAATCCCCGGTTAGGCAATTAGTCAAGTTGAAGGAAACGACTTTTTGAGGGATAATTAGTGTTATATAAGTCATATACCTATTTTGTTATGAGATCGATCATATTTATTTTTCTTAAAATTAATTGGTTGACAATTTAATGTCTTCGACTAGTCGCTGTGTAGTCCCTAACTATGCCGACTAGTTTGTAGTTCCCGATCAACCAACCTAGTACCATCCTAATGAATTTTACAATCTTCCCAAGACAACTTTTTTTATGATTACGTTAGTTAGAGTTATTTAAATTTTATGAGTCTTTCTTATACTTGTAAATTCGTAAGTAAATTATTGGTGTGCCGTAAGAACACATGCCAGATGTTTCATTCCTTTGGTGTACTATCTTTGTATCAGATTTATGGGTCTATAAAAGAATATTCTTAGATATAGAGTCAAAAAGATTTCTTTATACGGATGGTTGTTGAAAAACTTAAAATGACTTATGACAAAAGCCCTTTAAAAAGCGTATCAAAATATAAACATTGATCGTTGAATATTCTTTCAATATAATAAATTGACTAGTGGAACAATGTTAAATATGAGAAATTGAGAATGAACAAGTATACTGATATTTTAAACGATCCAATTTGTAGTTTTACTAATTAAACATTTAAACATATTTTTGAAAGTAGAAAATGGAAAACATATTATATTATTCTAAAGCAAATGATAGTTACTGTATTCAGATAATTTGAAATCGTATAATGTCGCTTTCACACAACATATGACAATGAACCTCCGAAAAAATAATTTAACAATTATAATTAATACTTGAAAAGCTATCACTCCACTGGTACTTATGTAGACATCCATTAGAAGAAGTCGTTAAGTTGCCCTATGAGCCTTGTATATGAGGGCATTTTAGACATTTCCCCTAAGGGCATGTAAAGAATGAAGGTACATATGGCACGTCAAGAATTATGGTACATAGGACAAAGCAATTGGCTCAAAAGCATGTATTTGAGGATTATGCCAAACAATACGGTTCATTGAGGGACTATGTACTAGAGTTTATGGAGCGCAACCCATATACTAATGTCAAAATAGATGTCTATAGTGAGCTCAATGCCAATTCGGAAACAAGGATCTTTAAGAGAATTTATGTCTTTTTGGGAGCATTAAAATTGGGTTTTAAGGCTAATGAGAAGGATTTCTTGGGGTTGAATGACACTTTCTTGAATGGTCCTTATCCAGGACAAATTTTGAAGGTTGTTTGAGTATATTCTAATAATGAGATATACCCTCTTGCATACACAATTGTTGAAGTTGAAAACGCACAATCATGGACATGGTATTTTTGAACAAATTGGTGAGAATCTGGATCTTGCAGCTGATTCAAACTTCACTTTCATATTTGATAGGCAAAAGGTACTAGATGTGTAATTTTTAGTATTTGTTTCTAGTATTTTTTTTATGAGACCACTAACGTTTTAAATAATTAGGGCATCATTCTTGCAATTGCCAAAGTGTTTCCTCAAGCCGAGCATAGGTATTGTTTGCGGCATATTCATAAAAATATAAAATTACAATTGAGGGATAATGAGCTTAAAGATTTTGTTTGGAAGTGTGAAACTACTACTACTACTATTAGGCATTTTGAGAAAGCCTTGGATGAAATGTAAAGTTTTAATGTCAAAGCTCATGATTTTAGTAATTACATCCTAGTTTGATAGTTAAATTCTTGTATCTAGCTTGTATGTGATTGTAGTATATAAATCAATAGGGAGGACACATACTAAAATCATGTTAAACAAGTTGTGTGAGGTTTTGAACTCTAAAATGCAATATGGTATGGATAAACCAATCATATGTTGTTTAGAGTTCATTCGAGAATATTGATGAAGAGAATTTGCAATGTTCAAAAGCTGATTGATAGATGTCATTGTCCACTTACCCCTACTACCACTAATTTAATGGGATTGATAAAACTCAAGTGACTGGTCAATAAGGTGATCAATATGTTGTGAATTTGAAAAAGAGAAATTGTAGTTGTAGGCATTGGGAAATTTTTGGCAGACTATGTTCACATGATGTAAGTGCAATATGCAACAAAATTAGACATGGAGCCAAGAATGTTTCTGAGTAGGAGAAATGGGTCTACCTATGCTACTGGCTCGTAACATAGGCAAAAGTCTATAAACACAAAGTTGAACCAATCAATGGGATAATGATTGACCAAAATCACCATGGGTTACATTCTTGACAACCCCCAAACATGTCACTTGTGTAAGTTACTTGAATTTTTATAGTTAGTTTTTCTTAGTTGTAAGAATTCATTCACACCGAAATATTTCTTTAAATTTACAGGTCGCTAGCCCCAAGAGGAAAAGGAATAGGATATATGATGAACTTGCTAGCCATAGGAATAAACTAGCACGGAAGTGGATGACTATCATATGTGGAAAGTGCCACAACAAAGGCCACAATTCACATACATGTGAAGAGAAATGTGGGATGACTAAGAAGTGACTAAGGCAAAGAAGCATGTTGCTTCAAAGAAGAAGAGAAAGGTCAACTAATGTGGAGTATTTGTGTTAGGTATTTTAGACATGTTGTAATGGAAAGACAATTACCTTCTTTTGTTGTTAATTTGGCTCTTGTTATTTAAGGTTATGGTTATGTATGTTGTAATAAACAAAATTTAGTTTAGGCAACTTATTTTGTATTGGGTCATGCATGTTGACCTTGAATCATTGTAAACTTAGGTTGACCATGAAACAATGTTAACAGTTGTAATATACAATAGCGCTTTTGGGTAACTTGTTTTCTTTGTAAAATTACTTGGTTCAAATCCATATGTAAGGTAAACAATACTTGATGCACAACCGGTGTCTAATGAGAAAAAATTACATTAAGTGAAAATGATACATTACATCTTACATTGCAAGGTTTCAAATACATAAAATACAAAAACCATAGTCGATTAACAATTAGTGCATCAACATGATTATTTACAAAAAAAATTTCATATGTCAACCAACCGTAAACCTTCAGACCTTCAAGTAACAAAATATATGAATCATTCCATCTAACTAAACCTTCAAGTAACAAATTAGAAAAAAACACAACTAACAATTTGATGATCTTCAAAATCCTTACTTGCATTCGAGATTCTTGAAGGGATTGTTGGAGTTTGTTCATAGACCTGAGTAATCCATGTATGACTACCAAGGATCGAGGGCAAATGGGTTGATCAACCCACCCAATACATCCGAATTTACTCTCGTATCGCACACAAGACCAAAATCGTCTTCCAGGGTTGAGATTAGACCATGACATGACCATTACTGCTCGGCTTCCACATGGGCATATATCACCATCTTTAACACCTTTGATTACACATTCACAGCTTCTTACTGATGGAGAGACGAGAGAATTTGAAGAAATGAGGAATGGGAGAAGCTGGTAAATGTATACATTAGAAACCCTTAGGGGAAATGTCTAAAATGACCTCATGTGCAGGGCACATGTGCAAACTTAACGACTCCTTCTAACGAATGTCTACATAAGGACTAGTGACGTGATAAATTTTGTCGATAGGAACCATTAGTGCAAAAAAAAGTTTCATAAAGACGTTTTTAGGGGAAAAAATTAAACCATGTGAAATTTAGTCTTAATGATTTATAGTTTCTATCAAGAGTTACTCACTAGTCATTTGGGGTCTTTTCTATCATAACATATCCCGATTTTTAAAAAAATCAAAAATAATCACTTTGTTCGTTAAAATAGTCACACGAATTGCAAGTTTACTATTCAAATATTACAGACACTTCCAAAAAATATTATATTTATATATATACCTATCATTAGGGATGTTTAGGCAGCAGTTTCAGTAGTCGATAGCACCCATAACCTACTTGGATTCATCCCACTCCAAGTCAACCTTAGTATAACACTAACTCTTTAATTGAAAGAATAAAACAAGTTTGGGAAGACATGAACACAAAAATAAATAAACTTATAGACAACATTATACTTTTACATTATATTTACAATGAAAACAAAAAAGTCATTGTAGCTTGCAATTTACAACTTTGATGGAAGAAAGGGAGACGTTCCCTTGGAAGGCGACTTGTTGAGGATCTCATCTCTTACAAACGTTATTGTGAGTTAGAGGAAAGCAGCCGCACTAGAGGAATTTGTCATATGTTGCTTCTATTATTGCAATCCACGTGAATGCAAATGTCGTTCATCTATCTTATGAAGGATATTGGAGGCAGAAGAAAGTAGACGTCGTACATTTGTTTCGAACATTAATGTGTTGTTGTTGCTTAATCCTTTTAGGGTTTTGACAAGATTACGAATTTGGCTATTCAACTTTTAGCTTGGGCCTTTATTTTGCAATTTACTCTTTAATTATATCAAAACTAGACAACAACTATATGTCCTTGCATAAAATTCAAGACTCATTCTCACAGGGAAATATATGTTGTATGTTAGAAAAGTGTGTTGTAAGCCAAAAAAAGTAACCTCGCGAATTGCACGATTTTTGCACTATGTAAGTGGTCGTTTTTTGATAAAAAAAATGATAGTTGGTCATATGGGTATGTATAATCTCCAAAAATAGTCATTTTAGCGAACATATCATATGTCAAAGTTACAAATATGATTCCTCAAACTAATCCAAAATGAATTGAACATATGAAAAAATATGTAACCAAATCCATCCTCCATGTTGTACTAAAAACTCTAACTAGTATGTGGCATGACTTGTAAATTTCCTAGTACTTATTTACCTTTAACCTATCGAAAAAAGTCCTTGCCAATGTCTTTTTAGTTTTTACTACTCAAAATATCAATCATTTTACAATATACATCTCCCTTGATGCAGGAATGGGTGATCTTAAATAAACATCCTAGTGTTAATGAGTTATGTAACGTAATTGAGACAGTTGAATGTCGGCATCTTTGTGTTGTATGAGTGTTTCTCCTACCTAATCGACGAGAGTGTGCAAACATGAGAAATCAATAAATGGCATGTTGCTATTGGAAGAGCAAATTGAGAGAGAATGTGAGTCAGGAATCGGTGAGACCGTTTTCCTTATTGAATTAGAGTAAACCATTTCAAAGAGATTGGAAATGGAAGTTGAATCTCAAATAGTTATTGAGATTAGTGTTATAGAAAGAGTGGATGGTACACTGAGAATATGGCTCGATGTGGACCATAGATATAGGTGTGTGTAAGTGATGATAGTGATTGGAGTATCACTTGAAGAGTGGGGTGAGATATCTTTGTATCGGCAAAGCTATGACAAGGAAGTGCTCTGAAAGAGTGAGTAATTTCCTACGTGGCAGTGATGATAGCCAATATGACTACAGGAATCATCTTGTGAGGATGATGATGGGTCTTACCTATATTATGAGTAAATGAGATGTAACAGTATGTACATGTTATATGAGCTGATGAGAGGATAATATCATTATCGTACGTGATGTAAGATTGCGGTGGTGAGATGGTTGTATAAGCCATGCCTAATCTAAGAGATTCCGAGGACGGAATCTTTTGAAGGGGGTAAGAACTTGTAATACCGTAATTTTAATTTATGGTAAAGTTAGTTTAACTTTTATATATAAACGAGATTAGATGAGTTAAAACACGAGTTAAGATGTTTAGAAACCCATCTATGAGAAGTAGGATGTTAAAAAGGGTAAAAGAGATAAACCGGGTCGAGTTAATGCCTTAGAAATTCATTGAAATGGAAACGAATCAAACCCGGGGCGGGTTTTAAAACCCGGGTCGTGTGATATTAAAAACCCGGACCGGGTTTCGGAAACCGGGTCGGGTTTTGTGCCGACCCCACTCATTTAAAATCGCGATTTTACCTCATTTGATCATTCTCTCTCGATCAAAAACGCACATAAAAACCTAGAAACGTTCCCTCTTTGTTCTTGGACCAAATTGGAAGGCCAAATCGCGTTGGATTGAAGTGATTTTCGATATTTAGCTTGTTGAAGGTAAGGTTTATGATTCTAGCCCTTTTGAAAGATTGATTTTGGTCAATTGGAGTTGGTTTCGAGTTGTGGTAAAGAACCAACCGTGAATGGTTGGAATTTGAACATATACACTTGTTTAGATGTGTTGAATGTTTCCAATTCCGAGTTTCAATGGTTATGACCAAGCTTTGAGCTTGAATGGTTGAAAAACAACATATTCACCTTTGTTTGGTGTAAATATGTTCATGTAGGTGTTAGGAGAACTTGAAGGATTATTGGAGCTTTTGTGATTCTAGCTTTAATCATATAAATCTTCAAACAGGTGAGTGATTTCTTCGGTTTGGGGTTTTTGAAACCCTAACTTTGATTTCGTGATTTCGTTATATATTGTTATATATGTTGATAGTAGATTGTTAGTGGATGCCTCTAGAGTTATTGGTGAGAGTATTGTGGAGTTTCTACGGTTGAATGAGTAGAACCGCGGAATTAGGGATTTCAGTAAATATTGAGTTGATATTTACCGTTTATACTCCTTTTTCCTCTTTTGATTTATACATCTTTGAGATAGATGTTATTGAGATGATTGTGTATGTTGGAGAGTTGACTTAGACTATGGTGTTATAACCAAGTCTAGCGAACAGGAGCCTGATACGCGAAATTTGGGATTTCCACATACTGAGCCAATATAAGGTGAGTAACTATAATTCATTCTTATGATTGAATTGTGAATTAACAGGTTGCTATTGATTTTTAATTGGTTGAGATAACCAAATTTACAAATTGAGAAATAAGAGTTATATCTTGTAGTATGTAATATATATGTTGTACATATATGTGTTTTATTTTGATATTGCGGTAGTTATAGTTAGAGAGGTTCTGTTATCTGTGGATAACAAGAGATGAGTTATAATCTATATTGAGTATAAAAGTAGACTACATGTTAGAATGAGTGAGTTAAAGAATCTTCGAATTTGATTACTATAATCATGATGGTTGTTCTAATTGAATATAAGAGTAGAGTATATGATGTAAAGGTTGAGTTAAAGAGCCTTTGAGTCAAATTGTTATAGTTTTGAGAATTGCATATTATGTATTGCAAATTGTGAAAATGAGTACTGTTGAGAATGCGATTGAGTTTACAAGCAGTACCAGTTACGATACTCATTGATGAGTTGATATATACTAATAATTAGCTGGCATTGTAAGCAAAAGTGTATTGTAGGTTTCAACTAAAAGAAGGAGGTGCTTACTTGCTAATGAGAATAGCAAGAGAGGAGAATGAGAATGTTCATGGAGAAACATATGTGGATTATATTGGAGATTACTCACTAAGCTTTATAAGCTTACACTTGAGTGTTTTGTTGTTTTGCAGGTATCTGTAGCTGTGATAGGGGAAGACATGTGATAAAGAATGATGGACAAGTTTAGAGCCTGTCCTTAGCTGAAGTAGATTAAAATTGTAACACTTGGTCATTATGTTTTGTAAGGATCTTTTTGTGTAACTATTGTGATGATAACATCTTGATCCTTGGTTTGAGTACAAATATACCCAATTAAATGGATAATTATATACAAAATTTGGGTGTACTTTGTATGAGAAACCGGGTGTTACAAGTTGGTATCAGAGCATGGTTTAAGTGAACTAGGTCTTTGAGTGTAGAGTCCTAGACTTGAACCGAGAAGAGAGAGAGCCCCTATCACATGCTTGGAAAAAGATACAGCTGCAGATGTTAGTGTATGAGTTAAGTATAAATATTCTGTTATATTATTATTTGTTGTTTTCTGTGTGTAAATACAGATATGGAGTCAGATGAAGGATGAGTTGAGAAATTGGTAAGATTCGGTTGGACCTACAGAGGATGATGAGATTAAATTTTGATTGATATGAGATATCAACTAATAAGAAGACGAGAACTTCTGTTGATAATGAGATGTCAACTGAATACGAGATGAGATACTAATTGAGATGAGATTCTGTTGATGGCAAATTTCCAGATGATGATGAGATGTTAAGATGAGATCCCGGTCGAGGCAAAATTTTAACTGATGATGAGAAAGAGTTTGAGCATAAATTGAGTATGAGCTAAGAGTTGAGATATGTGAGTGTAGCCGAGTACACTTAAGAGTTGAGAACCGAGGTATGCAAGGTTCAACTAATGAGGAGACGAGATTTTGTTGCTATGAGGTATGTAAGTAATTTTACTTAACATGTTAGCTGTAACGTGTCACACGTATTTAATTGTTAATAATACATGTAATAGAATATGTATGAAATATGTAGACACGTAAAAGATCAATTGAGATTACATGTCTTAGAGAATTGTGGTTATAAAGTGTAGTAATCGGCATCGAGATGAGAATCTCGTGTCCATTTGAGGTAATGTTTTTGATATTGTATATATATAGTGTTTGTTGTTTCACAGATGTGACGAGATTTCTATGTATGAGTACTTTGTGGTTGAGACCACATGTTTTGTGGGGCCACATAACTAGTATTTATGATTGATCAAAATAAATGGCTGAGATAGCCAAAAGAGTATGAGTTGAGAAAGACGGTGAGTGTGTAGTTGATTGCACACAATAACTGATTATGAGTTGACATACTGGGAATTGAACTGTGTGGTTTGGAGTTGTCACAGAATGAGATATTTGTGACAACGTTATCAGAGGACATTTGAGTAACCACATAAAGAGTACCTTGTGGTTATAATTGAGAGAACCTAGAGTGGTTCATCTAGGCCTTATTGGCTTAGAGATTGAGTTAGTTACTGAGTAAATATGTTCGAGACCACATAATTGTGGGACCATATATCGAGTAAATGTGGTTGAGACCACATATTTTGTGGGACCATATATCGAGTAAATGTGGTTGAGACCACATATTTTGTGGGACCATATATCGAGTAAATGTGGTTGAGACCACATATTTTGTGGGACCATATATCAAGTAGAGTGGTTGAGACCACATACTTTGTTGGGCCACATAATGAGTAAATGTAATTGAGACCACATATTACGTGGGGTTACATATTGAGTAGCTGAGGTTGAGGCCACATATTTCTGTGGAACCACAAGACGAGTATCTTGTGGTTAGAGCAGTGAGGATCTTTGTGACTCAAACGAAAGGAGGAGTGACGGTGAGTCTGTATGGCTTGAGACCGTGAGGGAGAATTCCTAGAGTAAAAGAAGGAGATGGATTGAAATCATAAAATGGTATGAGGTACCATGATTTGATCAGAGGACGATATGAGATACCGTAACACAGCGTTGAGTGTTGAGAACAGATAACGGCACGAGGTACCGTGAGAGAGTGTTGAGCAATGAGGTCGACGAACGGTACGAAGTACTATGAGATAGTGTTGATTAGTGAGTTTGGAGAACAGTACGGGGTACTGTAAGATACTATAAATGATGAGACCAAATGATGGTACGGGGTACCAAGAGTTGAGCCAGAGTGGTGCTATAATGTTGTGCTTGTGTGTAGACAGGCATGTACGTTATGATGATGCAGAGTAATGAGACATGTACTATCCTTGCGTATAGATAGATATGAATGTAGCAGTAATCTTGTGTGGCTTGAAACCTACGAGTTTAGAAGAGGACGAATCAGAGGCTGAGTAACAGTAAAGAGGTATTGTGAGATAATAATGACGAAGACATGACGAGAGTAAAATCCTTACTGATGGTGTGTCAGGAAGAATACATGCGGTTGTGATAAGAATTTATTTGATAATAAATCATCGAGTTTGATAGAGCTAATGATTTAGTGAAATGTGATGTGGACTGTCCACATAAGAGAGGATGTAATGACTGAGTACATCGAGAGAAACAACATGAGTTATGTTGTTAAACTGAGATGAAGTGGAGCTATTATTGGTAGAGAATTATAATGGTACATTTAGTGAAAACCTGATATATACGTTGAGGTAGAAGCAGAGATAGACGAGATTTTAGAGAATCATTGTACAGTTGAGGTGATGTAATAACTGAAAAGGGTCTTGTGTGACCAAAGTGTCGAGAGTTAAAGGTTAAGTCCAGAGGAGACGTGAGTGAAACTCGAGATAGTTTCTGATATTTTATTATTCTGGATTTATATCCTAGTGTTAATGAGTTATGTAACGTAATTGAGACAGTTGAATGTCGGCATCTTTGTGTTGTATGAGTGTTTCTCCTACCTAATCGACGAGAGTGTGCAAACATGAGAAATCAATAAATGGCATGTTGCTATTGGAAGAGCAAATTGAGAGAGAATGTGAGTCAGGAATCGGTGAGACCGTTTTCCTTATTGAATTAGAGTAAACCATTTCAAAGAGATTGGAAATGGAAGTTGAATCTCAAATAGTTATTGAGATTAGTGTTATAGAAAGAGTGGATGGTA
The DNA here is from genome assembly GCA_023525715.1 of Cichorium intybus. Classification (NCBI taxonomy): domain Eukaryota; kingdom Viridiplantae; phylum Streptophyta; class Magnoliopsida; order Asterales; family Asteraceae; genus Cichorium; species Cichorium intybus. The sequence continues at coordinate 23,070,510 of CM042017.1, read as the reverse complement.
CACTGAGAATATGGCTCGATGTGGACCATAGATATAGGTGTGTGTAAGTGATGATAGTGATTGGAGTATCACTTGAAGAGTGGGGTGAGATATCTTTGTATCGGCAAAGCTATGACAAGGAAGTGCTCTGAAAGAGTGAGTAATTTCCTACGTGGCAGTGATGATAGCCAATATGACTACAGGAATCATCTTGTGAGGATGATGATGGGTCTTACCTATATTATGAGTAAATGAGATGTAACAGTATGTACATGTTATATGAGCTGATGAGAGGATAATATCATTATCGTACGTGATGTAAGATTGCGGTGGTGAGATGGTTGTATAAGCCATGCCTAATCTAAGAGATTCCGAGGACGGAATCTTTTGAAGGGGGTAAGAACTTGTAATACCGTAATTTTAATTTATGGTATAGTTAGTTTAACTTTTATATATAAACGAGATTAGATGAGTTAAAACACGAGTTAAGATGTTTAGAAACCCATCTATGAGAAGTAGGATGTTAAAAAGGGTAAAAGAGATAAACCGGGTCGAGTTAATGCCTTAGAAATTCATTGAAATGGAAACGAATCAAACCCGGGGCGGGTTTTAAAACCCGGGTCGTGTGATATTAAAAACCCGGACCGGGTTTCGGAAACCGGGTCGGGTTTTGTGCCGACCCCACTCATTTAAAATCGCGATTTTACCTCATTTGATCATTCTCTCTCGATCAAAAACGCACATAAAAACCTAGAAACGTTCCCTCTTTGTTCTTGGACCAAATTGGAAGGCCAAATCGCGTTGGATTGAAGTGATTTTCGATATTTAGCTTGTTGAAGGTAAGGTTTATGATTCTAGCCCTTTTGAAAGATTGATTTTGGTCAATTGGAGTTGGTTTCGAGTTGTGGTAAAGAACCAACCGTGAATGGTTGGAATTTGAACATATACACTTGTTTAGATGTGTTGAATGTTTCCAATTCCGAGTTTCAATGGTTATGACCAAGCTTTGAGCTTGAAGGGTTGAAAAACAACATATTCACCTTTGTTTGGTGTAAATATTTTCATGTAGGTGTTAGGAGAACTTGAAGGATTATTGGAGCTTTTGTGATTCTAGCTTTAATCGTATAAATCTTCAAACAGGTGAGTGATTTCTTCGGTTTGGGGTTTTTGAAACCCTAACTTTGATTTCGTGATTTCGTTATATATTGTTATATATGTTGATAGTAGATTGTTAGTGGAAGCCTCTAGAGTTATTGGTGAGAGTATTGTGGAGTTTCTACGGTTGAATGAGTAGAACCGCGGAATTAGGGATTTCAGTAAATATTGAGTTGATATTTACCGTTTATACTCCTTTTTCCTCTTTTGATTTATACATCTTTGAGATAGATGTTATTGAGATGATTGTGTATGTTGGAGAGTTGACTTAGACTATGGTGTTATAACCAAGTCTAGCGAACAGGAGCCTGATACGCGAAATTTGGGATTTCCACATACTAAGCCAATATAAGGTGAGTAACTATAATTCATTCTTATGATTGAATTGTGAATTAACAGGTTGCTATTGATTTTTAATTGGTTGAGATAACCAAATTTACAAATTGAGAAATAAGAGTTATATCTTGTAGTATGTAATATATATGTTGTACATATATGTTTTTTATTTTGATATTGCGGTAGTTATAGTTAGAGAGGTTCTGTTATCTGTGGATAACAAGAGATGAGTTATAATCTATATTGAGTATAAAAGTAGACTACATGTTAGAATGAGTGAGTTAAAGAATCTTCAAATTTGATTACTATAATCATGATGGTTGTTCTAATTGAATATAAGAGTAGAGTATATGATGTAAAGGTTGAGTTAAAGAGCCTTTGAGTCAAATTGTTATAGTTTTGAGAATTGCATATTATGTATTGCAAATTGTGAAAATGAGTACTGTTGAGAATGCGATTGAGTTTACAAGCAGTACCAGTTACGGTACTCATTGATGAGTTGATATATACTAATAATTAGCTAGCATTGTAAGCAAAAGTGTATTGTAGGTTTCAACTAAAAGAAGGAGGTGCTTACTTGCTAATGAGAATAGCAAGAGAGGAGAATGAGAATGTTCATGGAGAAACATATGTGGATTATATTGGAGATTACTCACTAAGCTTTATAAGCTTACACTTGAGTGTTTTGTTGTTTTGCAGGTATCTGTAGCTGTGATAGGGGAAGACATGTGATAAAGAATGATGGACAAGTTTAGAGCCTGTCCTTAGCTGAAGTAGATTAAAATTGTAACACTTGGTCATTATGTTTTGTAAGGATCTTTTTGTGTAACTATTGTGATGATAACATCTTGATCCTTGGTTTGAGTACAAATATACCCAATTAAATGGATAATTATATACAAAATTTGGGTGTACTTTGTATGAGAAACCGGGTGTTACAAGTTGGTATCAGAGCATGGTTTAAGTGAACTAGGTCTTTGAGTGTAGAGTCCTAGACTTGAACCGAGAAGAGAGAGGGCCCCTATCACATGCTTGGAAAAAGATACGGCTGCAGATGTTAGTGTATGAGTTAAGTATAACTATTCTGTTATATTATTATTTGTTGTTTTCTGTGTGTAAATACAGATATGGAGTCAGATGAAGGATGAGTTGAGAAATTGGTAAGATTCGGTTGGACCTGCAGATGTTAGTGTATGAGTTAAGTATAACTATTCTGTTATATATATGGTTAAGTTCATATGAGACCATTAGATTTCGTGAGACCGAGAGACGCAATCTGTAACGCCGAAACTTATTTTATTATATAATTATAATAAAGGGCAAAATGGTCATTTTACCTCAAAAGGGTAATTTGGTCTTTTTGACAGAAAAGGATTTGTTTTGTAATAATATTTTGAGTTTGGACTTAAAATGTTATTAAAAACTGAAATTGTGTCATAATATTTGTGAATTGGGGCAAAAGTTTTAAATATGCAACTCTAGGGACCAAAGTGCAAATCTTGGAGGTATTTAAGCAAACACTTGTGCAGAAAATTTGGGAGTTACGGGAGCAATTTCTTGGCTGATTTTCTGCAGAAGATTGAAGTTCTTGAAAGTTTAGAACTTGCAATATTGGATTATAGCTTTCAAAGGGTAGAATTGGAAGATTTAGAGGTAAGTTTTCCAAGTTCTTATTTGTTTGAGTTTGGTGAGTTTTTGTTGAACTCAAAACTGAAATTACAGTGGAGATACATGAATAAATGTAAGTTATAGGTCCAATAAGCCATATTAGTAAGAGCTTAAATCAACAACTTGAAAGTATGTTGTTATATTGGATGAAATTGAAGATTTGGGGTTGTTAAAACTAAGAACCCTAATTCTTAATTTGGATGATTGAGTGTGTTTTGATGGTTAAAAACCTTGTAAATATGTAAGGTTTTAGCCTAGGAACAAACCCCAAGCGATTAAGAACAGAAATAAGCACTTAATGGACCAAATCTGCGAGCTACAGTGCATAAATCGCGACTGACCAGGAACCTGCACTGCAGCTAGGCGCAGTGCGCCCCAAAAGCCAGGCGGGGTGCGCCCAGGCGCAGTGCGCCCTCCCTTGGGCGGGGTGCGCCTCCGAGCAGAGGCCAGGCACGGGCTCAAAAACGCTAACTTTTGCTTGGCTTATCCGTTTTAGCTCAAATTTGGACCATAGGCTCGTTATGGTCTAAAAAGATTGGGAAAATTTTCATATTGAGTTTTCGACCCCTCGGGGGCACTGTAGACCGACCCGAATGCCTCGGTGAATAGTAAAATTCATATAAAGTTAGTAAACGGAAAGTTTATTAACTAGGCATTATATATTATTGAACTCTATTGTATTAGAGTTAATTGTAATGGTTATTAACCTATAATCATTTTGAAATAAATGGAATTATAGGTACGGGACAAAATTCTACGGGTTTCATTTCAAAGCAAGGAACGACGAACGCTAGCTGTAGCAAACCTTCAGGTGAGTAATCTCACTCGTATTTGATGTGATATATGATTGTTGAGCAGCTGCGTATTGAAAATAGTTTTGGGGACGAAAAATGACAAACGTTTGATTTGATATGACAATACCAGATAAGCCGTGAGTCTTTAATAGACAAGAACGGAGCTGTGAGTCAAACCTTTACTGACAATACCGGAACCAGCCGTGAGTCAATAAAAGGAAAAGACAATACCGGAATCAGCCGTGAGTCAATAAAAGGAAATGACAATACCGGAATCAGCCGTGAGTCAATAAATTGATATAGACAATACCGGATCCAGCCGTGAGTCTAGGCAACAGCGGGATACCCGTGAGCCATGTTTGATTTTGTATTGTATGATGTTATATATTTGACTTTGTATAGAGAATTATATTCTTGTATATGTGGTATTTGATTTGATTACTCATTGGGCTTTGTAGCTCACAGTTTATGTGATATGTCACTGCAGGTGAGCGTGATCCCGCGAAGGGAAAGGACAAAGTCCGTGACTGAGGACTTAGTATTTGAAGTGATAGCCCGGCTTAAAGATGTATAATATTATGTATTGTACTTCGTGATACTCTTGTACTCGTATTGTATTAACTAATACCCCTTACTTATGGTTTTATTTGTAAAATATTTGGTTTGAAAAATGAAAATTTTTGGGGTGTTTCTGTTAATAAGTTGGGTGTTACAAGTTGGTATCAGAGCCGTGGTTTAAGTGAACTAGGTGTCTTAGATTAGATTCCTGGACTTAAACCTTGAGAGAAGAACAGATAAATGGACTGTTAGATATATATAAGTTTGTTATTATATATGTAATCTAACGGTTTGCTGAAATTTTGAAGTATGAGAAATACACGAAGTAATCCTACTGGTGTGAATTCGCGTGGTGGAAGTGCACGAAGTGGACCAGCAAGAAGTGGACCAGCCCGTTCACGCGGTTCTGCCGGGCGAAGGGCACCAGCAAGGGAACCGGTGGGACAAAATCCACCTGATATCCGGGCAATAGTGGAAGAAGTGGTTAGACAAATGCTGCCAGCATTATCGAACAACCCTAACCCAAGTGGCAATCCCAACCCAAGTGTACATCCTGACCCTACCGAAGAGGCTGCAAAAAGTGTCCATGACAGGCAGCCGGAAAACGAAAGCCAGGGAGAAAGTCGTGCCCGGGCAGTGAAAGAAACACAAGGTGGAGAAGCATCTACCAAGAAAATTGGGTGTACTTATAAATCCTTCCTTGGTTGTAAACCAAAGGAATTTTCGGGGACGGATGATCCAGTCAAAGCCATGGAATGGATCATGCACATGGAGAAGGTGTTCCGAGTAAGTAAGTGTGCGGACGATGATAAAGTGGAATTTGCCACGAATCAACTTACAAGCGGTGCACTACATTGGTGGCAAACCTATTACAAATCACTGGATCTTGATTCATCTCAATCGATACCTTGGGAGCAATTCAAGACAAAGTTTAATGAAGAATACTGCTCGGAAGTGGCTATTCAAAAGTTGGAAGAAGAATTCCTACACCTGGAACAGGGGACCCGATCTGTCCAGGAATATACTCTTAGCTTTATGGAGAAAGCTAGATTTGCTGAACACCACATTTACACTGAAAAGAGAAAGATCGACAAGTATGTTCGGGGGTTGACAACCCGAATTAGAGAAATTGTGCAACCGTTGAAACTAACTACGTTCCGACAAGTAGTGGATCGAGCCACGGAAAGAGAAACAGAACTGAAGAGACAGGAAAACGAAAAGAAAGCTGTTGAAACGAAAAGAAAGGCGGAAGACCAAGGTTGGACGCCTCAGAAAAAGTCGCAACAATTCGGGTCCAAAGGAAAAAGCCAGAGGGACGAAGGAAAGTGGTGTGATAAGTGTAGAAAACGACACACAGGCAGTTGTCGCAGCGATACTGGGTTGCCTATCTGCCGAAATTGTGGAAAAACGGGTCATACTATACGAGAATGTTGGGCGGACCGTAAGTGTTTCCAATGCGGGGCTACGGATCATATTCGACTGAATTGTCCCCAACTGAAATCTGGTGTATACAGCGAAAGGCCTAGGGAGGATCAAGTGGGAAAGAAAGAAGAGCCAAAGAACAGGGGACGACCAGTGGCCTCGCGAGCTTTCCAGATGACCGTGGAGGAAGCCCGTGAGAAGACGGATGTGATTACAGGTATTTTTACTCTCAATTCCATACCTGTATATGTTATTTTTGATCCGGGGGCTACTCACTGTTTCGTATCGGAGTCTTTGTTGCCTCGCCTGAATGTACCGTTAACATCAATGGACGAAAGTCTTGAAGTAGTTATCGCGGACGGCCGATATGTTTGGGTATCTGAACATCTGGAAGGTTGTCAGCTTAAAATCTACGGGACCGTTTTCCCTATAGATTTGAAGCCGATGACTACCAATGAATTTGGTGTGATTGTGGGGATGGATTGGTTGGCAACGAACTATGCTAACATGGATTGCAGAAATAAAAGCCTCACAGTGATGTCACCAGATGGGAAATTGATGAAGATTCAGGGTGAACGACCTCGGTTACGAATGCCAGTTATCTCCTTTGCTCAAGCCCGAAGCTGTATCAGTAAAGGAGGGATGTCCTACTTGGCTTATGTATCGGTGGCTCAACCGATTAAGGTGGGGGTAGCGAATGTGAACGTGGTGAACGAGTTTCCAGACGTGTTCCCAGACGAGCTTCCAGGGTTGCCACCAGATCGACAGGTTGAGTTCACGATTGAACTAGTTCCTGGAGCTGCACCTGTTGCCCGAGCTCCATACCGTTTAGCGCCTTCAGAGATGGTGGAACTGCGAAAGCAACTGGAAGAATTGTTAGACAGAGGTTTTATCAGACCGAGTACATCACCTTGGGGAGCTCCTATCTTGTTTGTAAAGAAGAAAGATGGGTCAATGCGTATGTGTATTGACTATCGGGAATTAAACAAGATCACGGTGAAGAACAAGTACCCGCTACCCAGAATAGATGACTTGTTTGATCAGCTACAAGGCGCGTCCTACTTTTCCAAGATTGACTTGAGGTCGGGTTACCATCAACTGAAGATTCGAGAATCAGACATCCCGAAGACAGCCTTTCGTACGAGATACGGCCATTATGAGTTTTTGGTGATGCCTTTTGGGTTAACCAATGCTCCAGCCGTATTCATGGATCTTATGAACCGGGTGTGTCGACCGTTTCTTGATACCTCGGTGATCGTGTTTATTGATGACATCTTGGTGTATTCCCGAAGCCAGGCAGAACATGAGGTACACCTGCGACAGGTGTTAGAGCTGCTTCGTCAAGAAAAGCTATACGCGAAGTTTTCTAAGTGTGAGTTCTGGCTAAGGGAAGTTCAATTTCTTGGACATGTAATCAATGCCGAAGGAGTGAAAGTTGATCCAGCAAAAGTTGAGGCCGTAATGAAGTGGGAACCGCCTCGGAGTCCAACTGAAATACGGAGTTTTCTTGGTTTGGCAGGCTACTACAGAAGATTTGTCGAGAATTTCTCCACAATAGTTGCTCCGTTGACTAAGTTGACCAAGAAAGGTGAAAAGTTCACATGGGCCGAAAAGCAGCAAGAAGCATTCCAGAAGTTGAAACAATCTTTGTGTGAAGCACCAGTGTTAGCACTACCACAAAGTGGAGAAGAGTATGTGATTTACAGCGATGCTTCTAGAATTGGTCTTGGTTGTGTGTTAATGCAGAAAGGTCGGGTCATAGCCTATGCGTCCCGACAATTAAAAGATGCCGAGAAGAAGTATCCAGTTCATGATCTGGAATTAGCAGCAGTGGTTCTAGCATTGAAGCTGTGGAGGCATTATTTATATGGCGTAAAGTTTGTTATTTACACGGATCATAAGAGCCTGAAGTATCTCTTCGACCAGAAAGAGCTTAATATGAGACAGCAAAGGTGGATGGATCTACTGAAAGACTTTGATTGTGAAATTCAGTACCATCCTGGTAAGGCGAACGTGGTGGCGGATGCGTTAAGTCGAAAAGAAGCTCCGTTGAAAATTTCATCCGCATGTATGGGTATAGTAAGCAGACTACCAGAATTGATTCGTGTAGCACAGGAAGAAGCGTGTAAGCCGGAGAATGTAAAAAGCGAAAGAATAGTTGGATACTTGAAGCATCTGGAAGAAAATGCTCAAAAATTGAAGACCTTCAGAGGTCGTGTGTGGGTCCCAAAACAAGGAGAGGCGAGAAATTTGCTTCTGGAATATGCACACTACAGCAGATACGCAGTTCATCCAGGCAGTACTAAGTTGTACCGGACGTTAAAACCGATGTATTGGTGGCCTGGAATGAAGAGGGATATTGGAAGATTTGTGGAAAAATGTTTGACTTGTCTGCAAGTTAAGTCAAACCATCAGAAACCGTACGGGGAAATACAACCATTGCCGATTCCAGAGAAGAAATGGGACCATATTACCATGGATTTTGTGACAAAGTTGCCGCGGACACCGCGAGGTTATGATTCTATATGGGTAGTTGTAGATCGATTGACCAAATCGGCACAATTTATACCATATAAAGAAAATTATAGAGTAGATCAACTGGCAAAAATCTACATTGATGAGGTGATTTGTCGACATGGATTACCAGCATCGATTGTATCGGACCGAGACAGCAGATTTACTTCCCATTTTTGGCAAAGTCTTCAAAAGCGATTGGGTACAAAAGTGCTTATGAGTACCGCATATCATCCACAGACCGATGGACAGAGTGAAAGAACGATCCAAACTTTGGAAGATATGTTGAGGACTTGTGTCATAGACTTTGGTGGAAGCTGGGAAGATCATTTACCTTTGGTGGAATTTGCGTACAATAACAGCTATCATTCCAGCATTCAGATGGCTCCGTATGAAGCCTTGTATGGAGCACCGTGCCGTACTCCGACCTGCTGGACTGAAGTTGGGGAAAAGCCCTTGGCTGGACCCGAAATTGTAGCACAGACGGAAGAAAAGATCAAGCTGATACGCGAAAATTTGAAGGTAGCTCAGAATCGACAGAAGCAGTATGCAGATAGACGGGTGAAACCGATAGAGTTCCAAGTGGGAGATATGGTAATGCTCAAGGTATCCCCTTGGAAAGGCTTGATTCGTTTTGGGAAAAAAGGAAAGTTGAGTCCTCGCTTCATTGGACCTTTCCGTATATCCCAAAGAGTTGGAGCTGTGGCGTATAGACTGGAGTTACCTGATGAACTTCATGGTATACATGATGTATTCCATGTGTCCCATTTGAGGAAAACGTTGTTTGATAAGTCTCAACAAGTACCTCTTGCCGAAATTGAAGTGGATGAAAAGTTGAGATACCCGGAACAACCCGAACGGATACTAGACCGCAAGACAAGACAGCTGCGGAATAAGAAGATTAGCATGGTGAAAGTCCTTTGGCGCCATCACAAAGGTTCCGACATGACGTGGGAGACCGAAAGTGAAATGCGGGAGAAATACCCTCAACTATTTGTATGATTTCGGGGACGAAATCTTTTAAAGGAGGGGAGAATTTGTAACGCCGAAACTTATTTTATTATATAATTATAATAAAGGGCAAATGGTCATTTTACCTCAAAAGGGTAATTTGGTCTTTTTGACAGAAAAGGATTTGTTTTGTAATAATATTTTGAGTTTGGACTTAAAATGTTATTAAAAACTGAAATTGTGTCATAATATTTGTGAATTGGGGCAAAAGTTTTAAATATGCAACTCTAGGGACCAAAGTGCAAATCTTGGAGGTATTTAAGCAAACACTTGTGCAGAAAATTTGGGAGTTACGGGAGCAATTTCTTGGCTGATTTTCTGCAGAAGATTGAAGTTCTTGAAAGTTTAGAACTTGCAAGATTGGATTATAGCTTTCAAAGGGTAGAATTGGAAGATTTAGAGGTAAGTTTTCCAAGTTCTTATTTGTTTGAGTTTGGTGAGTTTTTGTTGAACTCAAAACTGAAATTACAGTGGAGATACATGAATAAATGTAAGTTATAGGTCCAATAAGCCATATTAGTAAGAGCTTAAATCAACAACTTGAAAGTATGTTGTTATATTGGATGAAATTGAAGATTTGGGGTTGTTAAAACTAAGAACCCTAATTCTTAATTTGGATGATTGAGTGTGTTTTGATGGTTAAAAACCTTGTAAATATGTAAGGTTTTAGCCTAGGAACAAACCCCAAGCGATTAAGAACAGAAATAAGCACTTAATGGACCAAATCTGCGAGCTACAGTGCATAAATCGCGACTGACCAGGAACCTGCACTGCAGCTAGGCGCAGTGCGCCCCAAAAGCCAGGCGGGGTGCGCCCAGGCGCAGTGCGCCCTCCCTTGGGCGGGGTGCGCCTCCGAGCAGAGGCCAGGCACGGGCTCAAAAACGCTAACTTTTGCTTGGCTTATCCGTTTTAGCTCAAATTTGGACCATAGGCTCGTTATGGTCTAAAAAGATTGGGAAAATTTTCATATTGAGTTTTCGACCCCTCGGGGGCACTGTAGACCGACCCGAATGCCTCGGTGAATAGTAAAATTCATATAAAGTTAGTAAACGGAAAGTTTATTAACTAGGCATTATATATTATTGAACTCTATTGTATTAGAGTTAATTGTAATGGTTATTAACCTATAATCATTTTGAAATAAATGGAATTATAGGTACGGGACAAAATTCTACGGGTTTCATTTCAAAGCAAGGAACGACGAACGCTAGCTGTAGCAAACCTTCAGGTGAGTAATCTCACTCGTATTTGATGTGATATATGATTGTTGAGCAGCTGCGTATTGAAAATAGTTTTGGGGACGAAAAATGACAAACGTTTGATTTGATATGACAATACCAGATAAGCCGTGAGTCTTTAATAGACAAGAACGGAGCTGTGAGTCAAACCTTTACTGACAATACCGGAACCAGCCGTGAGTCAATAAAAGGAAAAGACAATACCGGAATCAGCCGTGAGTCAATAAAAGGAAATGACAATACCGGAATCAGCCGTGAGTCAATAAATTGATATAGACAATACCGGATCCAGCCGTGAGTCTAGGCAACAGCGGGATACCCGTGAGCCATGTTTGATTTTGTATTGTATGATGTTATATATTTGACTTTGTATAGAGAATTATATTATTGTACATGTGGTATTTGATTTGATTACTCATTGGGCTTTATAGCTCACAGTTTATGTGATATGTCACTGCAGGTGAGCGTGATCCCGCGAAGGGAAAGGACAAAGTCCGTGACTGAGGACTTGGTATTTGAAGTGATAGCCCGGCTTAAAGATGTATAATATTATGTATTGTACTTCGTGATACTCTTGTACTCGTATTGTATTAACTAATACCCCTTACTTATGGTTTTATTTGTAAAATATTTGGTTTGAAAAATGAAAATTTTTGGGGTGTTTCTGTTAATAAGTCGGGTGTTACACAATCCTAGCCACTTATTTTGGGTATAAAACAAAAAAAAATTAAAAAATGCAAAATAAATGAAAAAAATTGAAAAAAATATATTTATTAATTATTTTCGTCATTTTTTTATTCAAAAAAATAAAAATAAATAAAAAAGTAACGTTTTTTTCATATTCTAATAGAATATTACACTACTATGTGTAATATTCTATTAGAATATTACACAATAGAATATTACAGATTCGGCAACATTCCACTGGAATATTTTTTGATTTTTCTAGGTTTTTTTGATTTTTTTTAAAATTTTAATTTTTTTAGGTAGAATAAATAGAGAAAATTAGTAGATTTTTTTTAAATTCTCATTATTTTAGCCTATCTTAATTTTTTATTTTTTGATCTAAAAATTGAGTGGCTAGGATTGTGTCTCCCCTTCTCACAAAATTTACATGGTCTCATTTGAACTTATATATATATATAGTAGTTGTAAGTCCCGTGTATTACACGGGATGATACAAAAAAATTGTTAAACAAGAAGATCTAAACATTAATAAATTAAAACAATTATTTGTATAAACAGAAAAATTCCTTTGGTAAGATTTAGTTTTAGCACGTTGCTATTCAGTCAGAGACAAAAATCCGGAAAAAAAAAATCATAATGATAGTCCGAATTAAAAAAAATGCTATTGACTAAATACATAGACTACCCAAACATAAAGATCATTTGTGTAATTTATTCTATTTAAAATTAAATTAATTTTGAAACTGTAACAAAATATTAATTTTGGCTTTTAAAAGACTTGTTTTTTATTAACCTCATTAACTTTGAATTTTAAAAGACTTGTTTCTTTGTAGCATTATTTCAAGTTTTATTATGATGTCTTTGTGTCCAACAAAAAATTAAAAATTATGGTTGCAGACTTACAATTCATGAGTACTTCATTAAGTACTGGAAAAAGAATAAAAAAGACGGTAATTAAAATAAAGTAAATTTTAATAGTTTACTTATTTATATTTAAAATATGAAAGTTTTCATTTATAATAATTATAATGATTTGGTCTCGAAGTATATAAACGAATCTCTTAAAACGTTATTATCATCAATAATTCTGGGATTCATTTTTTTCTAATAATTTAAAGTTAAGCGATCTTTAATTTTAAAATTAGATATGTTACATCCCTTATAAAAATGACATTTTCTTTAAATAATCAAATAAAACTGAATAAGTATATCGATACATTAATAATTGATTATTTAAGATTTGATAATCTTATAATCAATTTGAAAGCTAACATGAAAAATACCATGTATTTAGAAATTATAAAAAACGCTAATATCAAAACCATCATGCGTTTGGAAATTAATGCAACACGTTATTTTTTTTTCTTTTTTCCTTTTGATAAACCAAAAAAAAAAATTATTCTTGAAAATGGATGGTTGTATATCCATAAATAATTAGCATAGGGTCTCAACCTAAGTCTAATAGGACACAATTACAACACAAGAAAAAATATATAGATCGGAGTATATAAACAGTAAACCATTACGACCTATGATTAATCAATTATTTGACAAATAAATAATAAATTATAACAACACAAGCAAAAAGTCAATTACAATGTGACTAATTGGATGTTCTTCCGACTTGTGTCGAGTGCATTAAAGGTTGTACATATCACTATTTTAAGTACCAATGCCCAACATATATAAATATTACATCTTCAACGTTGATCCATGATTCATAAAAATAGACATGAAAATAGAATGAGTTCCTTAGTCTCCGAGGATCCGATTGAGATGATAAAATATGTAGCACTGGAATCAGAATGATGAGATGCTGTATAGAAGATATTCAAAAGACAAAGCTGCAGAACTTGGGATAAGAGCAGTCCAACACAAAAATATTTGTCACACATTTCATCGAACAACTAATGGGCATATTCAAAAGAACCAATTTTCACATACATATCGGTTAGATAGGCTTACATGCAGGTTGGATATGACATTTCGATTGTTGTCAAGCATGAGGCGATGTAGACCCAGGCTTTGAGAGAGGCAACCATGGTTATTTCACTTTCAGATTCCCTGATATATTTAAAATTTAAAGATTGCATAACATTAAGGTATTGAGATTTCAGAATGGAAAACAAACAGTAATAAAGGTTTACAGGAATACCGTAAATTTCATAGTTTTACCTTCCATTAGACAACTAAATTTCATAGGACAAATCGGGAATAAATTCAAGCAGCAATCGAGCAAACTTTTTTGCAGAAATCAATTGCATAACAAGTAAATCACATAATACGGGATTATATCAGGAAAAATCGAGCAGATTTCTTAGCTTCTTCAGATGGAGATCGATGGTAATCGGGATGCGCCGGAAAGAATGCGGGCTACAATCGCCGGAGATGCCAGCCGCCGGAGAAGAAGATCGATGGGAGATACCAGCTGCTGGAGAAGAAGGTTGCGATGAGGAAAGTGTGGGTTCTATAGCCCTAATAATCCAATCCTTTAATGTTCTTCGAATTCCAATACCCATTGATTTGCCCGGTTATCAGGGATTGATGTGAATAACATTAGTCGGCAGTTACCTATCAAACGTGATTGGGGGATAAAGGCGTGTTCGTGGGTGATTTTGAGAAGAGATACAATTTGAGAAGAGAGAAAAGTGGAAACGGACGGAGAAAAACCAGCAACATTTGAATTGGAATTTAACCCATCATTACGGAGCTTAAGAAACCGTCGAACAAAACTTTTTTTCAAATAAAATCAAAATTCTATAAAAATGACATGTGTCAAAATGGCTGTGGAGATGACATGCGGCATGAGATACTTATTTATTAATATATATATATATATATATACTTATTTATTAATATATATATATATATATATATATATATATATATATATATATATATATATATATATATATATATATATAATTGAGGGGTAGTGATGGTATACCATTTCCTATAATTTAAGGGGTGAGGGGTTAGTGAGGGAAAGTGAGGTGGCGCCTACGTGGCACTCAAACCCGTTGGGCTGAGTGGTAATGGCTCACTTTGGTCTAATAGCAAAATTCTGAATATATCATAACTTTTATATTTAGTTGTAGAAACTTTATGAAATGTAGATTGATATTTTGTGAAATGAGAGTATTTTTAAAAACATTGATACCTACAAAGATGTATTTTGACAATGCTCGTGTTTTCTTAAACGTTGTATATATGGAACTACTTTTAGATAAACCAACACTTTTTCACATCTGAATTCTTGATGCGATCGAAACAAGGCACGTCAGTGGAGCTTGAAAAGTTTACTTGGATAAAACCACTGGTCCGTAAACATGTCTTTCACATAGCATGCTAATGTCGATGGTGTGTGGCTTTGTCATGCAAACAATCGATATTTTATGTTGGATAAACTTTATATTTCAATATGGAAGTAGTAAGCAATGATATTTTCAATATGAAGCAATGTACTGATTACGATTGTATTTGGCAGCACCGTTATACTCTATATTAGCATGTTTAACCTATTAATAGTTGAGAACTATTCTAATCTCCATAGTCGGTTGTAATTATAGGAATGCTTTTGAATTATGACTAATGTGAAATATTAATGACCTCTATGGAGATGAATGCATCTTAGAGAATAGATATTTTCATATGTATTCATTGTTTATGAACATTGGAATGACCCACCTCAATATGCCACTTCATGGATCAGCTTCATTGAGTGAATCTCAAAAATGGTTTCAGTCTTAATGTTTACCTGAGATGTATGGATGATTCTAAGTGATTGTAGTACTACATCTTAAAATATGTTAGATGTTGTGTTAAAACATGATAGTTATAAACCTTACCATTAAGCATTGCCATGAATCTTACGAGCAATACATATAGTCAACTATGGGATTCATTTATCTAATAGTTATATTTTGATATCAGGTAGGCCTCTGGATGAATTTAATAGATCCAATCGTATGGCCACATCTAGGTGATTCTGATTGATATTATCTATTCACAAATCAAGAAAGCAGTTTTGAACTTATATAAGAATGGTTTAATCTATTGTCCATGTCCAAAGACATTAGAACAAAGGGATCTCTATTGTCCCTTGCATATGTGGGAGTCTGTTGGAAGTAATGTCCAATGAGAAAAACTAATTGTATTGTTGTTCATATGTAAATTTATAGGGTTACACACTAAAGGGCATCAAAGGAAAGAAATAATAATAATAATTAAAGAGTATAAATTTATTATTTACCAACTTAAAATAATAATGAAATTATAGTTGTTTATTATTTATTGGTCAAATACTAAATACGTAAATAAATTATTTATTTAGTATTAATTAGATAAAAGATGTTAATTAATTTGGGAGTTAATTACTGGATTTCAGCTTTTATAGTTAGTTGGCAAGTATGAGTTTGGAAATGTACACCAACTATATATAAAATGCGGTTTTTAGTGGTAATTATTAGTATCAAAATATAAATAACTAAAACCTTGATTTCTCCCCTTACTTGTATGAGGCGTTGATGATGGTTGTCGAGTCTAACAAATAAATACCCTAATTTTAACCCAAAAGTGCATATAATAACAATAGGGTTCGATCTATAGAGAGTGGCTCAATTTATATATCATATGCGATCAATTCATAAAAGTTGATTTTGAAGCGAGTAATTAACATGTGTGTGTGTGTGGAGGGGGGGGGGGGGTTGTGTTTGTTTAAAATCCTAAAATTAGCAATGTTTTCAAATGAAGTAAACAAATAAAATATTAGTGAAATTTTGATGAACTAAATTCAATGATGGTGAAATAGTTAACATTGGGATTTCAATCACATGAACATTTGGTTAGTTTATCATCATGGTTTAATGTGAAAGTTCTTGACATTTTCCAACTTAGTTATAGTAATTCAAAAGCTTGAATCACCTTGATTTTTCTTAAAGTGTATGGAAATAAGAAAACCTCTTAACAAACCTTCTTAATAGAAAACCACAAATCAAGTAAGCACTTAACTCATGTAATCTCTATCAGCATTAAGTTTCAAAAATCAACTAGGCTAAAGGAATCCATAAGCATGAAATTCTACTTTAGAGGATACACTATTACAACTCAAAAAATAGATTCATAAATACCTACTTGAGTTAGTTGTCACTAGTTTGTTTTAGAAATCAATTAAGGAATTTATAAAACAAATAACATCAAACATTCAAACATTCATATTCATAAACATGACTAAGAACACAAGAATGTTTTGAGATATTCAAACTAAAATTACATTAATGGAAGAGCAGCTAGAACTAGTAAACCATTCAAAACAACCAAATGTTCTTAGGTCTCACCTATTATCAACCAAAAGGAAACTAGCCAAGCATGACTAGATTAGCAAACGTAAATAATATAAAATTGTACCAACATTCAAGAGATGCAAAATGATGAATCAAGTGTGTCCAATACTCCAAAGAAAACCCTAGAATGCTCCAAGAACTCTCCCTCAATCTCTAGTGTTTCATTGTCAAAATTAGATTTAGAAACTCCTCAAAATAGCAGCCCTAAGAGAAAAAGACCAAAATCTCCTTTTCTATTTTGCATGGGTCGCAAAAATGATGACCAAAGTCCAACGCGAGTCATGTGGATGTTGCCGGGTCACGAATTTGGGTTTGCATAAGTCCTTTTTAGCCAAAAGGGGTGTTGTATTCTTTCCTCAATTGTTCAACTCGGATCTTTGACTTCTTGCTTGGCTTTTCTAAGCCCAAAACCTTTACTTTAGCTCAAAATCTTCTCAAAATCTACTTCCTTTCGTAGCCCAAATAATTCTTCATGGCCCAAAAATCCTTCCAACTTCAAATCATCAAAGCATCAAAATGACTTGCATCACTCCCGACAAATCCCGCTCCACCTTAGACTTCTAAGTATCTATAGTAAACAAAAAGACTAGAAAGTACTTTATTAACGATAAAACAACAAAATATAAAATATGCATGACACTTAAGCTAAAAAATGATTAAAACATGCTAAATAAATTAATAAAATACGTTAATAAAAACGAAGTATAAGTTGTCCTCTCTCCCCCTTCTTTCTTTCTTGTGTCGGATTCAAGGACAATGACATGAAGAAGCGTGGTTTTGATCTTGTTGACAGTCTAGTAGTTATTAATTCCCACTATATGTGGATCAACTATAGAAATTTCCTACTTTGGTAACTGTTTTCCAATATTTAAGGACCACGTCATCATTAAGGTAGTTTAGTATAATAACATGTTTGTTTTGTTGACCCATTCTGTTTTAATTTGATCCATGGTTCTTAGGGATTAAAATTTTGTAATACTAAATCCTAGTGCTTTGATTATTAAAATGTTTTTAATCACAAGCCCCTAACAATGTTATGACCAGCTTGTGTGTTCGTGTGATAAGTCTGATTGAAAGATTAAAAGTATTCCAACAAAATAGAAGTTTGGATATTTTGGTCATTCTAGATTTTCCTTATATTTATAATGATTTTACATTATAAAACAATGATTATAAAAATATTTATAATTTTTTTTTAGGAAATATGATATTTTGGAAGCTTATAAAAGGTATATATAATTTTTATAATTTTTTTTAAGAAATATGATATTTTGGAAGCTTATAAAATGTATATATATGGTATTTAGAAATTAGGTTGGAGAAAATATGATATCTTAAAAGCTTAAAATTGACACATGATATATTTATAAATTAGTTCGAACAAATATGATATATTGATATTTATTTAGGAGATATATAAAATGTTAAATAGTTTTTGGGCATAGAAACACAAACGATGTATTTAATACATGTTTGTGTATTTAAGAATATTAGATAATTGCCAGTGATCCCCAGCCTAGCTGGGTGTGAGGCATAGGGTTATATACCCATGTGGGGGAGGTTCCGGGTTCGATCCCGGTTTCAAGCCCCTGTGGGGATTTTCTCAGGTGTTGGTGGAGATCGTTTCTTTGAAGCGTCAAACAATTGTGGACGGTTGCAAACCCGTCACAAAGAACGATTCTCTCGCCTTTCCAAAAAAAAATATTAGATAATTATTACCTAATGATTCAAAACAATATATTAGTAACATAGTAATAATAAATTAAAACAAACGTCAATATAAAACTTTCATGGATTATTGAGCGAATTATATTTTGTCAAACATGCTTCTGTTTTGAGAGCGATGGTTAGTGAAATGTTGTCTTTTTTATTCCTTATAATTAAGAATTTAAATATAAATAAAATTGTTTCCCTAATCATGGGTCATTATTGATGTTGACTTCCTAAAATTTATGAAACATAAAAAATAGTGGACGATTAATGTTAGGTGATTGTTTTATCAAATATAACTTAGTTTGGTTTGTAGAAAGGGATGGAACTAGAAATGTGGAGCAAAAGTGACATCAATTTTTTTATGTTATATAAAAGATTTAAAAAAAATTAAAAAGTACGATTGCATTAAATATAATAAACTAGGCGTATTCCCACGCGTTGCGCAGAAGTAAATTAATATAGTAAAAATATATTGACCAATCAAATATAAACATAAACATTTTAGATTTAATCAAAATATGTAAAACAAAAAATAAATCGAACATATGACATATGTATCAATGATAATTTTCATCCAAACATCGAACAAAAAAACATAACACCTTTTTTGGAGTTAATTATTATAGATGATCCAACATTAAAAATATATAAAAATATATTTACATAAATTGTCTCCGAATTTAAAATAAATATAAAATAAAACATACCAATAATAACATAAATAAGAGTTAAAGTAATTATTGTATGTTGTCAAGTCGTATTTTCCTCCATCTTATTTTCCAAACTCTACCAAAATAAGCTACCCATCCTATGCGAACTATATATATCTTTATATTAAGTTATTAACTAATGTGTCATAAGTAACAATTAAGTACCATAAGTTCAAAAACTTTTGGTTGTAGTGGTTAATTAGTTGAAATGTGAAGAGATTGTGTATTAAAATAAATTAATGGTGTTTGTAATAGTAGGAAGTTGAAGTGTTGAAAGTTTCAAACATATATTATATATTTATAAAAAAATATATCTTCATATAAATATATAGATTGTTAATTGATTTATAACTACCTGTGAAAATTTTCAATAATTATAAAAAAATAAATTATATATTTTTTAGTTAGGTTTAGATTTCAATTTAGGTTTTATATTTTACAGATTGAAGCCTTTTAACTATTTTGAAAAAAAAAACATTTGATCATTGTCTAAGTTTAGTTTATATTTTGATTTTGGTTTTGCATTTAGACCATTGTTCGATCAACAAATTCAATGTATTATATTGTCAATTAAAAAGTTTAACTTTGGTTTTGTATTTAACACCATACATTAATTAACAACTTAAGTATAGTATATTAATAATTCCAAAATTCGATCATCAAGATGATATATCTTATATTTAATAAATAACTTAATGTTGGAAGTTGAATAGTTAAGAGTTTCAAGTCGATATGATGAAAGTAAAATGTTCTAATATTTAATAAATAACTTAAATGTTGGAAGTTGAATAGTTAAGAGTTTTAAGTCGATATGATAAAAGTAAAATGCTCTAATAAATGTAAAAATTATTATAAATCATTCATCGTAATCAATATTTAGTGATATAAAATCTAGATTTAAAATATATATGAAAAAATGAGCTAGTCTTTAAAAATCGATAATTAAAATTATAGAAATATAACCAAGTCTAACATGTATTAAGTGCTTAGAACATTTGAAGCGTTTTCTGAAAATGATAATTTATTATTTTAATATTTTAATAATTCAATTTCATACATTAATTATTTGTATGTCAAACTTCTATGTATTCGGGAATTGTAAGTCTTGAGTTGAATACATTATGACTTGTTACTCAACCAACAATATAATCATTTTTTTAAGTTAATTGTATATAGACAATCCAATACTAAAAATATAACACATTAACATGAACTATATTAGAATCTAATACAAAAATAAAACGTACTAAAAATAATACATATATTATCTTTGAGGAATGTATTATTGTAGATCGTTTCTTCGTAAAACTTGTAGGTAAAATAAATATAATTAAGCCTTGTCAAATAACGCTAATATGAAAAAATATTATATGAACCAAATGACCACTAAATACTTTATCAAACAACATAAGCCCACTTATTCAAACAATATACAACCATTTTTGTGAATATGGATTAGAAAACGTTACAATGAATAATCAATCTATTATATATCTTCCTACCGTTATGTTGCGGTAGAACCAATATGCATTTTGTTTCTTGTCTTGCAACTTGTAATTTGCTTTAGCTTCTTCACATGTGTCCTTCCCAATACAATATAAACATATGTACCTTCGAAATATGTGTTCTCAACCATGCCGTTTTTCTCATGCCTTGCGACTTGTAATTTGTTATAGTTTCTTCATGTTTCTCTTTCGTAATACAATATAAACATATTCAACTTCAAAGTGTGTGTTTTCTCAAATCATATTTTCTTCCATCATATTCTTCATGCTAGAATCTATATTTTCTTCCATCAAATTTTTGATGCTAGAATCTAATTTATATGTGAATTATGTATAACTCTTATATTAATTAGGTGTGATAACTAACAATAAATTATCATAGGTTAAAAAAACTCTTGAGTTGTGGAAACATGAAAAGACATAAAAAGTTAGAAAATCAATGGAAATATCAAAAGTCATAGGAGTTTCAAATGCATGTGGTGCTTTGAAATATGCCTCTATTATAAGATATATAGATTAGTGTAGAGATAAGAGAAGATATTTCATTATAGGGTACCAGAATTTGCGTTTTTCAACATTACAAATCAGTGTATCGTCTGTATTAGTCGTTCTAATATTCAATCAAATCAACAACTTATTTCAATAATTTCATAAACCTTAAAAAATACATACTTACGTGTTTCATTCTAAGGTTTGCGGAGAGCTTGAAATCGATTTCAAGAGAGATCTTTCTTGTAATTTCGAGTATCACAAAATCAAAGACAGCAACATGTTAATTTGCACTTTGCAACAATGCAACTTTCGTTCTTTTTGTTGATTGAATATCCGAACAAATGGAATGAGACAGTACACAAGTAGCGACTTGCGTTTTTCTTTGTCGTGAATTCATGAAATCATCAACTTAATTTACGTTATCTAGTTACCTAATTTTCTGGAAAATTGGACTTAATAAATATGGGATATTAATTTACCATTGCTAATAAATTAGACTTGGGCTAATTCTAAGGAATTTTTGAGGTGTGGCCCGTGCCACTTGGGCACTTCATTAGTTCTGCCCCTGTTTGCAGATTTAAGATTTGGATTTGTTCAACAATTCATTATTTAATCTTTAGTTATATATACAAACTAAAGAAAATTTTATATATATATATATATATATATATATATATATATATATATATATATATATATATATATATATATATATATATATATATATATATATATATATATATATATAGTGACATGTTCAATATAGAACCAAATTATACTGGCTAACCATAAAACCACGTAAAAATTGTCATTGTTCACTTATGAACATATGTTCATCTATGAACATGTAAATTACATATGGTCATAAATAAACATTGACAATTTTCACGTGATTCTGTGGTTAGCTAATATAATTTGGTTCTATGTGGAAACTATCTACATATATTGTAACACCCGGTTTCTCATACGAAGTACACCCAAAAATTTTCGAACAATTATACATCAAATGGATACTTATACTCAAACCACGGAAACAAGATGTTTATCCACATATATAATTACACAAGAGGTCCTTACAATTTGACCAGGCATTACAAATAAATCTAATTCAACTAAAGGACAGGCTCTAAACTTGTCCGTCTTTCTTATCACATGTCTTCCCCTATCACTGCTACAGATACTTGCAAAACAACATACAACTCAAGTGTAAGCTTATAAAGCTTAGTGAGTAATCTCAATCACACTCCACAAATCTCTCTCAGTATACTTTCTAATCATTCTCCTTTGCTAATCTCATTAGCAAATATTCACCTTCTCTTAACTCTGAAACCTGCAAACATATTAGCTTTACAAACACCATCTAATTATTAGTGTCATCAACTCAATAATAAGTATCACAACTGATACTACTCAGGAACTCAATCACACACACTTGCATATACTCATTTCATAATCAATTATACTCAATTATAACAACCATCATGGTTGTAGCAATCAAACTCAAAGACTCTTTAACTCACCCACTCTAGCATATACTCAGTTCTTATACTCAAATATAGACTGTAACTCGTCTCTTGTTATCCACAGATAACAGAACCACTCTAACTCTAAGTTACCGCAATATCAACATAACACACATATAGGTACAATATATATACAACAAGGTGTAACTCTTACTCAAGTATTCGAAAGTACTCACCTGATATCGGCTTAGTATATGGAACCCCCAATTTACGCGTACCGTGCTCCTGTTCGCTAGACTTGGTTATATCACCATAGTCTAAATCAAGTCTCCAACACCCACAATCATCTCAATAACATCAATATCAAATATGTATAAATCAAAAGAGGAAAAAGGAGTATAAACGGTAAATATCAACTCTATATTTACCGAAACCCCCAAATCTGCGGCTCTACTCATTCAACCGTAGGAACTCGACAATAATCACACCAATAGCTCAAAAGACATCCACTAACAATCTATTAACAACGTATTTAACAAATTATAGCTAAATCACGAAAATTGAAGCAAGGGTTTCAAAACCCCCAAAACCGAGATATACTCACCTCGACGAATTCGGAAGCAAGAACACGATCACATGGTTAGATCTGCGTCCCTCTATGCATCCCCATGAATCTCCAGGCCTAATTTGACCCAAAATCGCCATATGGAGCTCTCAAAATCGAAAAAGAATAGTTTTCTTCGAAATGGGGTTTTGCTGCGTATTTATATGTCTGCAGGCGTAACCCGACCCGGGTTACAGAACCCGACCCGGGTTACAGAACCCGACCCGGGTTCCTTTTACGACTTTTATTTTCGTTCGTTCAGTAGGTACAACACGACCCGGGTTAATGAACACGACCCGGGTTGGCTCTTTTTGGCATTTTTCAAACTCAAACTTCTCCCAAAATGTCCTCTAACCACACTAACACATATAACAACTTAACTAATCTTAATTATACCAAGATTAGTACATAAGAGGGAGTCTAACCTCTTCTCACTCATCAACAACTCAAAACTCGAAGGCAATCAAAATGATTGCCACGCCTTTTATGCTAAGCAAACTCATAGCTAGAATCATACCTACTATAAGGTAATAACTCTACTTACTTTAATAATCATCTCAAAATAAAAATGAGTCTTATATATATATATATATATATATATATATATATATATATATATATATATATATATATATATATATATATATATATATATATATATATATATATATATATATATATATATATATATATATATATTAGAGCATTTAAAAAAACTTTGAGAAATCAAATTTTGTATGCATATAACCTTTTTTTTGTTTTTTTGAAACAAAATATTATCAAATATCATAAAAATCCGTGTTTTGTATATTTAATGAAAAAACCCAAAAAGTGAAAGTGTTTTTTTCTTATGCATATGCTTATCCATTGCAAAAAATGATTTTTTTTATTTTTCTTTATTTTTTTTAATCGAATATAAACAAAAAATTAAGAGTATTTTTTGAAAAATATTGTGTATAAAAATTCTTAGGTTAGTTTAAAAAAATTAAATTTTGGGTATCGTTTTATATATAATAATTAATTATATGAAAAATTTATACTAATAGTCGTATTGAAAATTTAATATAGACAAAACTTTATAAATGGTCCCTGTGGTTTCAGAAAAAATCAACTTTAGTCCCTAACTTTCGAAAACCTCAAGGATAGTCCCTGTGGTTTGAAAACTTTTCATATATGGTCCCTTCGTCAAATTTTGGCTGTTAAGTACATAACGGACAAGGGTAAAATGGTCTATTCTATAACAAGGACCATTTATGAAGATTACTCTTTTATTTTCTTTTCCTTTTTTCTTTTTAATACATTATTTAAGAAGTTTTTATTGAAATAAAAAAACCCACCCCTGCTACCATCCACCACTCATTGCCACCATCATCTACCACCAGCACTACCGACTGCCACTACTAACTGCCACCTTAAATTTCATATTCAAACACACACATACACACACTTTCTCTCGCAGCCAGCTCAAACCTAATCCACTTCCATGAATTCCCAACCCTTCCCTTTATTTCTTGTAACGACCGTTTTCCAAAAAAAAAAAAAAAATGATGAATAGTAACTCCGGCGTGAATAGTGCTCCGACGTGAATAGTAACTACGGTGTGAATAGTAACCGAGAGATGACGTAAGCGCTTACCTCGTGATGACATCGACGATGATGTCGTGATGACGTCGTGAATAGTGTCGCTGATGTCGTGATGACGTCGTGATGACGTCGTGAATAGTGTTTTTGAGCCCTATAAATATAGGCCCAACCTCTTCATTTCAAACCACAACAAACACCAAACAACCTTACGATATCAAGGAGTGTTCTGGTGAGGAAAATAGGTCGGGAGGAGTTAGGAGCGAGCGGTAGCTGGTAACGAGGTGCTCGGGAAGTGTTGGAAGAGCGGAACGGGAAACGTGCCAAGGCTTTGCGAAAACGCCAACCTTAAGTGAGTAATCACTATCGTATTTCTCTAGTAGTTTATAAGTGTTAAACTATAATATGTAGAGGTTATACCATTCGTAATTCCAAAAATAATACCGAGTGATTTACTTACGAGGATGGTGTCTAGGCCGATTACTTGGGATCTGGTTGTTGGATTTTCCGAAAGGCTAAAATGCTGAAAGGATCCTGCCACCCCAACTAATCTTCTACCTGGCTATCCTTTACTTGATAAATCACGAGGTATCATGTTGGAATTATGGAAGGGTCTAGTGAAGCAACTATGGTATAGTTAAGGAGTAAAGAGTGATAAATGTCTTACGGTGTTAACAGTTAAAGAGGGAATACGAAGCAGAGATAAACGCTGTAGTCGACTATAATCAGGTGAGTTTCTCACTACATTGTGTAGACGTTATATGTGCTTTACTTTAGTTTTGTGTGCTTATAAGATGTTCGTGGATAGTACCAAGCTGTGTGTATTTTATTGATATTATATCTTCCTGTTATAGTTGTAAGGGTTGGTGTATGGTGTGTGGTTAGTACTAGACGTGTCTAGGTCTAGTATGTAGATAATACGGGGTCGACGAACTGAGCAGTATAGGGTGGCTCGACGTACTGAGTAATATAGAGATACGAGCAAAATACACTAAGCAGATACGTATGACTCGACGTACATGGTATGCGCGGCTCTAAGTGTTGAGCAGGGGAAATAGATTTACTGAGCGGATACGTATAGGAGGATATAATCCAATATACTGAGTAGAGCAGATTATGTGACGTGTGGTGGTATTTTTCCTGTTAAGGGTAAAGTATGTGTAGCTGATATGCTGTGTAGTTTGTTGGAACTCACTAAGCCGTGTGCTTATCCTTTCCCTTTTAAATTACCATTTCAGGTTGTACAGGTGGAAATGACGGCCAGGCATGACGAGTACACACTGATGCTGCTTAATTGGGGATTCATACGGTGAATTGATGTTTAAAATGATTTCTAAATATCTTCAAAATGTTAATTATTGAATAAATTGATATTTATTTAAATGAAGATGTTTTATTAAAAACCGGGTGTTACAAGTTGGTATCAGAGCCAAGGCTTGAGTGAATCAGACTCACTTGATGAGTTTTGATCTCAAGCGTGAGACTTAAAAGTTTTCTTTGGAAATATTTTTACAAGAAATTATAAGTTGTTTTTCAAGTAAGGGGTTAAATGAATGTTGTTGCAAAGACGCAGTGTGTACCGTCAGCCGACGTCAGTGGGGAAAAGGTTAAGTGCTTAGTCTTTGTTGCTATTTCTGTAATATATGTGTGCTTAAATACCATTAAAGTGTAGGCAGTAGGAACTAAATAGTCCTAGAATTTTTGAGTTGGCCAAGTTGCATGTTCCTTGATAAGTGATAGACATAAGGTAAATCCTTTTATGTGAAAAAATTTTCTACGACTATGTTCGTAAAACAACCTGGGGTATAGGTGGTAAAATTATCATGAGAAGTGAATTGGGGACTTTTGGACAAGTTCTGAAACGAACGAGGGTAGGTGTGGAAGATAGTAGTAGAGCTCCTACTATTGAAAGCACAGGATCCGCGTTCGAATCGGGAGTTGGCCGTAAGGAATCCACTACACTGAGGGTATAACTAATTGGTGTATATGCTGGTAAACTGTATTTGTCCATTCTATTTGTTGGCAATCATAGAGTTTATTGGGATCAATTAGGACGCTGGAGATTGAGAATCTAGTGACGTTTCATTTCTTAATAATTAAGTAATGAACAGTTGATGTGACTATAGTAGATGAGTTGTGCAAAAGTGACACGTTAAGTCTCTTCGTTATTAAGAAAAGCACAGATAGTGGATGATAAAAAGAAGATGTTGATTGCTAGAATAGTCGATTTTGATTGACTATAAATAAACGTAATGTTATTTAGAGAAGAGCATAAGTCGCAAATTTTATTTCCAGATATGGAGATATATGTGAGGCTTCCAGGTCATCTACAGTTGCTGGTTAACAAGTTCTATATACGAAGTGTGTCAGATGACTGTAGTACGATAATGATGAAGGCTGAGGAGGTATGTGAGCGTATCAGCAGAAATTGGGATCCAGTAACTGGATGGCATAATTTGGAAGAAGACATACGTGAACTAAAGCAGTATATAGATGTGAAAAATATACGTACAGATATACGTGTACATGCTAGAAACATAAGGTTTTATACGTGGTGTCGTATGTTTGCAGAATTAGAGTTTTATCCATTCCCGTACAAGAAAAGTACATGTATACGGGATGGACATATAATAACAACACGTGAGAGTGCAGATGACATAGTGGTGTGGCGTAAGGGTATTCATGTATGTAGTGCATACTATGAACGGATGTATCATAATAGGCTAGATGTGGCCTATCAGTGTATCATGTACTTAAAATCTGTTAGTATATGAAAATAATGAGTTGAGAAAATATTGCTAACTGACCAAGATAACTATCTTGTTAGCATATGTGTGTTGGGTAATAGACTAAGTAAATACCTCTTAAGTAGGTAACTCGTAGGCAAGTAACCGTGGATAAACTGTGTCGGTAGCTGGTTGAATATTTAGTTGATATTAGCTGTACGGACGAATACGCGAGTATTAAGTTGTGATAACCATGGATATGGTATCCTATGGTAGGTGGAGATGTTGTAGTTGTATGTGGAGGCTGAGCTGATATGAGGATTCTTGGTGTCATGTGGTTGGTTGCAGAGCTGTGCAGTCGTATGTGTGTTAACCGTTAAGCCTTTAGAGCGAAAAGCTGTTTATTCTGTGGGGCCACTTATACTTGTAGTTGGGACCACTAATTAGGTGGGGCTACTAGTATTGTGGTTGGGACCACTTATGCTATGGGACTACTTGTACTTGTGGTTGAGACCACTTATTCCGTGGGGCCACTGGTAACTTGTAGTTGTGACCATTTATTCTGGGGGTTAATAGTACTTGTGGTTGTGACCACTTATTTAGTGGGGCCACATTTGGTAAGACCACATATGTGTTGTGGATCTTATGAGCAGTAATTGTGGTGGGACCACATACAAGTGTTGTGATGGCTTTATTGGCTGGCAGTTCTAACACACATACAGTTGGGTGTTTGGTGAATAGCTGAGCTGTTGAGGTTGTGAATAGCAGGGGTTGTGATATGATGTGGTGAACATGTGATTATGATTATACGATGCATAACAAGTACCTTGCATCCATGATGTCAGTATTGTGAGTATATGAGATTACATAACGAGTACTTATTAGTCTCAATAGATTGGCCTAGTTGATTAGAGGTGGTTAATGTAACAGTATTGTAATACCCTTTGGGGTTTACTAATACAACCGTATTGTGTTGAAATAGAGAATGATTGAGTGGAAGAATAAGTGTATGTCAACGTTGGAGATTCCGAGGACGGAATCTTATAAAGGGGGGGAGAACTTGTAACGACCGTTTTCCAAAAAAAAAAAAAAAAAAAAAGATGAATAGTAACTCCGGCGTGAATAGTAACTCCGGCGTGAATAGTGATATTGCTCATTAGAGATTTGTTGTAGATAACAATAAAGACTGATGATGCCACTGATAGAAACAATGCGCCAATAACCCCAATTGGACCCTGTAAATTCTCTCATATTTTCCCTTTCATCAGAAAAAAGGAACTAATTCAATTGGTCCAATCTTCACTGGTATATAGCATAATCGATACGATTGCAACAATATGTGAATAAAATAGTAAAATTCAAATCACCTCGACTGAAGTCAAAATCCGTCTGTAATCTAAACTATGAGCCCTTGAATCTTCAAAATAATTCAAAAAACGGAGGAATCGCCTTCATCATCGTCGGAGACACGATGCGCAAGACACGATGCCGCCTTCATAGGTGAGGATGAAAGACGTGCAAGGCATGCCTGATTCTCATTGATTTAGAGTGCGATGGAGGTGAAATTGCTATGAATCATCTCCGTCGTTCCACCTGTGACGATAACCGGTCCTTTCTCCTTATTGCTCTCTCACTCGATTTCTGAAAAGCCTAAGGTTTCCGGTTGAAGAAAAAACGATCGTAAGTGATGACAGTGGAGAAATCAACGGCGATAGTGATCGTTGAATCATCAGAATCGGAGGCGGTGTTGGACACGTTGAATCATCAAAACCGCCAATCAATTTCTTTTACCAAATATGAACAGAGAAGAATGTGAAGCTGGGTTTGTGGAGTTTAATTGTAAGAGAGAGAAAGAGAGTCGTAGGTGGAAGGGATGAGGGGTGGGTTGGGTTTTGTTATTTTAATACAAAATATTTAAAGAAATGTATTAAAAATAAATAAGAAAAAAAATAAAACAATAATGTTCATAAATGGTCCCTGGTATGGGAAAGATCATTTTGCCCTTATCTGTTACCTACTTAACGGTCAAAAGTTGACGGAGGGACCATATATGAAAAGTTTTCAAACTACAGGGACTATCCTTGAGGTTTTTGAAAGTTAGAGACTAAAGTTGATTTTTTTCTGAAACCACAGGGACCATTTATGAAGTTTTGTCTTTAATATATAATAAAGCAATTTATATCTATTTAAGGATTTTTTTATTTTTAAAATTATAAAATAAAAAATGTTAAATATACTAATTGTCATTTAATGATTTTTTTTATTATACTAAACCCATCTCGCCTCTCGCTGTCATCTTCCTTTCTCTATCCGCCGACTACAAAACCTCGCCGACCACAACACCTCGTCGTTTCTTGTACCAAATTGTTTAAAATAGTTATATAAAAAATTAATATAGAATGGTAATTAGAATATTATTATATCTATTTAATAAATTATTTATATTTACAAATCTCTTTCATTCTCGATCTTTCAACTTTTGGCCACCTCTCACCGCCGGCCAATGTTGTCTCACTGTCGGCGAATGCTATCTCACCGTCGACCACTGTATTCTCATCGTCAAATTGTTGTCTTTTCTTGGTTTTAAGTGGTCGGAGGCTGAATTATTTAAAACTGAGAAAAATAAAAACATAATAAGAAAAGACAGATTATTTAAAAAACAAACTAACATAAACAAGATATGGAAAAATGTAACCGAAAACGAAAAATAAAAGAAAAACGAAAAAACATTTAAAGATACGATAATTAATTAATTAAAAATTTTATACTTTTGTTTGATTTATTTTACAAAAGAAAAAAATAAAAAGCTACTTACTTTCTTTATTTCCTGCTTTCATTTTGTTACAACTCTCCTGTTGGGGGTTAGTGGTCTATTCTCCTTCTGGTCTTGATATTGTCAAATTCAGTTGGCCCGGTCTCTGTTGGGCAGATGTTCTAGTCTTCAAGGTTGGGGCTGGAGTTATTCTGATCAGATTTGGGTGTTGCTTGGTGATAATGTGATTATGGTTGTTTCAAACTCAAGCTCTTGTATTCCCTTTGTCACATTCTGGTTTCATGTATCCGATTCACTCGGTTTCAATAATTTTTCGTTGGTTTCTATGTTACTCATATTTACGTTTGTCTATAACTCTATTTGGGATGAGCACCGTTTGAAGCCCTGAGTACAGTTTCGTTGGGGGACATTTGGATACGTTGCTCTATACAGATTCAATGGTTTTAATATGAAGATTCGAGATAGTTAACTTTTGAAGGCTAGAGATTTTATCTTCCTTGGTGCTGTCTCCAATGTATACACATTCCTGGGTGAATTTGTCTCTTCCCTGCTTTGGGTTTGTTCGAGGCCTCTCCTACCTAAAGTTCTTGTCACTGTTTTGAATATCTTCATGTTCTAGATCTCTTTTAGTGTTGCGGTTAAAATCTCTTCCGGTGTTCTTTGAACCTGGTTCAAGTTGGGGTTGTTGGTTCTCCTCCTCTGCATAGTTCGTCTCTTTTAGATTTCGGTAGTGGTTCCTGAGATGTTTAATTTGTTGTTTTTCTCTAGTTCCTTTTGAGTCTGCTAGCACCCCTATCGCTGCTTTCTTTTTTGTACTTGCTCTTTTTAATAAAAGTTCCCGTTCAAAAAAACTTATTTCTCCACTATATGAGAGCTTTTTCAATATGTTTTATATTAATTGTTAGTATTTGTTGTCTAGTTACAATTGGTTTAAAACATATTGGACCTATATTATAATTGAAAAAACTCATTGTAAGAGCTTGCTAATTAACAAGTTTAATGAAAAGCTTTGTTTTGGAAAAACTCTCACTATATAACTTTTTCATTTTTTAAAAACTTTTAAGTTGAAAAAACTATTGAAAAAGCTTCGGTTTTGGATGCTCTTAGACAGTTTGACTTACCAAAAAGGTAATGATTAAGGGGTAAGATAAGTAAAAAGTGGGATACGAATAATAGCACCAATAATTTATAATTACATGACATATATCATTTACGATTATTATATGATTACATAAGTTAAAATTTTACGAGAAAAACTGATAATTCAACAGCTATAAAGTAATTTTAACACTTAATACAAAACGCTATTCAGACAACCACGTCAATGAAGTCTCTTGTAATCGTGTCACATGTAACAACTAAAATCTTATAAATTGTATTTGTGGGTCCCATATATCTGATTTACTTTTTTGTTTGATATAATTTAAGAATAAGGTTATGATATCAACATCTTTATATTAAATAAAACAATCAAATCTTTCAGATTTCACAGAACAAATCCATGTCATGTTTGGTTTCAGAAACAGCAAACACAATATCAACTTGTGATCAGGCTTGGTTGGCTTTTTGATTTCTTGAATCTTTGATACAGTAAGCATGCCAGCTTAATTCATACTGTACAACTCATTAATGCAGAAAGTATAACACCTTAATGCAGTAGCCCAGATCAAGATCTGGTCTTTGACTCACCAACATAAACTCAAGAATCCAAGAATTTCAAGAAACAACAAGAACCATGAACTGAAATCATTTAAAAAAAAAAAGAAATTTACAAAATTTAATATATAGAAAAAACACCATGAATCGCTAAACAGAATCATAAAGATCATTCGCATCTTATTAAAATACTAACCTATATATTGTAAATCTATTATGTACACATGTAAAATCATACCATTTTTTTTACATGTGATGATCTTCTGACTTGAGATTTCCATCAACCTGTTTTGTACATGCAACATCAAAAAACAAAAGGTTAAAACAGACATTTTTTATTTTATCGACTTAATGGGGACAGAACTTATATATAAATGTTTCTTTTTTTACTCATCATTTATTTAGACAACACGTTTATACCTGTAAATTCTCGGTTTTTTGAACAAGACCATCCAATTTTCTTTCAAACTCTTCGATTTCAACTTGAAGATCTTTCTGCTTATGTAAAAACAAGTTTCCATCAAATCCTTCACCTTCAAGATTCTGCATTCTTCCATTTACCCTCCAATTTTCTTTCATATTTTCAATCTGGTCCTTCATTTTCTCCAACTGTTTCGACTTTCGACTCATTTCCTCCAAAAAAGCAACTACTTTTTCTTCAAAACGATCACCGAAATCCCTTAAATCTTCTTTCACTTTCACAATTATACCTTCAAGAACCCGTTTTTCTACCCGTAATTTATCAGCTTCCATCACAGCTTTCATGGCTGCTTTTTCATTCACTTCAAAAGCACAATCCATTTTTTGTGACAACCTTTTAAGTTCTTCTTGAAGCCTAGCAGCCAAATTAACATTTTGCAACCTCATTTTTCTCAAATTTTCCTCTGCCCGAATCGCCCTTTTCTCTTGTTCAATTTTCACACGTGTCACATCTTCAAGATCCACCTCAAACCTGTGTTCTTGATTCTCTATCTCTTCTTCAAGATTCTTGACATGGGTTTCAAGATCTTTTATGGTTTTTGATTTTGATTTGATTTCGTTTTCCAAGCTCTCGATTTGTGATTCGTGTTCGTTTACGGTTGTGTAAGGTGAACACTCGTATTGCATTTTCAATTGTTCTTCAAGTTGACTTCTTTCAAGTTTATAATTTATTTCATGGTTTTCTTGTTTCAAGATTTCATAATCGAGTGCAATTTGCTCCATTTGGATTTCGAGTTCATCTTTGTCTCTTTTATATAACTCGATTTCACCATAAAGATCGATAATCTTTTGCTCTAGCAAATACGTTTCTTTAACACCACTATGTTCTTTAACAATCTCCTCCAACGCCCTTTGCTCATCATCATCATTCGAACCTATCGACTTTGACTTTGACTTTGACTTTGACATTTCCAAAGCAAGAGCCAGTTCGGTGTTTAATTCTTGCGATTTTTGAAGTTGTATCCGGAGATTGGAGTTGGAGTTCTTTTCACGGTTTAGTTCTTGTTGTAGTTCATCAAGAAGGTCCCACGGATCATCTTTGACTTTGGCTTTGACTTTGACTTTGACTTCTTCTGTGCGATTCTGATAGGCATTGCGTTCTTCTTTAAGGGAAGCTACTTCGCGTGAAAGTTCGTTGCCCTTTTTGATCTCTTTCATGATTTGTTTACGAAGTGTTTGCAATTCTAGCTCGGAAAGGTCAACTTGTCTAGTCAATGTTACAACTTCGGCTTTGAGCTTTTGAATAATGGCATCTGAAGAACCTTCTTCTGAAGTTTCTCCTAATGTACTTGTTGAAGAATCATCTGTACTTAATTTGGGATTTGAACCGTTTAACCAATCCCATTGCAATGATTTATCTTCTTTAATTGAGGGTGCACGAGTTGGTTTTGTGTTTTTAGGTTTGTATTCGTGTGGGGAGTCGAGTGTTGAACTGCTATCAGATCTTGAAAACATGATATTGGATCCATTGGATGCCACGTCATCCTGTAAAAATATGCCACATTTTTTGTTATGCTAGTAAATGGTGTCATTTAGAAAATGGTTAAATGCAAGAAATAGCAACGTACGTTCATTGATTTGTTTATTGTAGCATCCTACTTTCATTTCTTCTTAACTTTAGCAATGCCATTCAAAACAAAGCAATTTCCAATTTTCAAAGTATAATGTCTTAATAAGAAAAATATTGATAATACAATGCTATAAATTCAGTAGGTTTTTCAAAGTAAAGTGCCTTAATAAGAAACAAATTGAAAGTACAATGTTGTAATAGAAAGAAACGGAAGTAGGATGACACAGATAAATGGAAGCGTGCTCTCTTTTGCAAATTATTTTCATTAATTTTCTTATCATAGCATTCTACTTTCATGTCTTCTAATTATAGCATTGTACTATGAAAAATCCACTCAATTATAGAAATGTCATTCATATACAAAGCAATTTTCATTGCTTATAAGGGGAAACTTTTTCAAAGTATAATGCCTTGATAAGAAAAAATTTGAAAGAACAATGCTCAAAACTAGGTGGATTTTTCAAAGTAAAATGCCTTAATAGGAACAAATCTGGAAGTACAATTCTGCAATACAAAGAAATGAAAGTAGGATGCTAAAATACACAAATAAATGAAAGTATGTTGCTATTTCTTGCATTTAGCTAGATGAAATCGGAACTTACTTCAGTAGGATTTCTTCTAATGCTTCCTTCTAAATTACCGTTGCTAAAGTGTCTCATCAAGCTTCGATCATGGTGGCTTGCATTCTCACTTCCATCAATTTCCCTATAAATTTGTACAAGTGTATATATAATCTTTAAATAAGTTTCTTACAACAACAGGAAACTAAAACATTTCAAAACCCATTTTACCTATCAAAAGATCCCTGTACCCTTTCAACTGATACCTAATTTGGAAAAAAAAAATTATACAATAATCAAAGATGAACAAACAAATCCACTTAAATAAAAACGTGCACAAGAAAAAAGGGACTAACATGCAATATAGCTGCAAAATTTGCATTTTTTAAAGGAAGAGATAAAGAAGAAATCTTTGTAGCCTCAACATAACTTGCAAAATCAATCGAAACCTCTCCAACCCCACCAAATCTTGAAGAATCCTATAAAAATCCCACCAAAACTTTTATCTTTTTATTACGTTTCTTGATTTGGAAATATATAGAAATAGCCTCGGGATAAATTTAAAGAATCTTGTACCTTTGCCACAATAAAGTAATAGATTTTTTCATGAATCTTTCCGGTTCTTTGATCTTGGGAGAATTTAACCGTTTCATAAAGCGGTTTTTCCCAATAACAATTTCCATCTTGGACTTTGGATTTCTCTAATCTTGATGTTGGTTTTCCAACATCGGCAGGAACCACGGATATCATCAATGCATCTCCTTCTAATTGTGTCAACTAAATATACATAACAAATAAATACATTAAGCATTTCGAAGCAAAAAAGATGCAAAAATATCTTAATTTTACAAAAAAGGTTATTCTTTCAGCAACCCCTGAGCTGACACAGTTATGTACGCCCATCACATGTTGCCTAAATGTCACATATTGAGATGTAAAAGTACACAAATATAATGAAGTTGTTGGTCTTTGAGGTTTTTAATGGTCTTTATAGCATTGAGGGCATACGTCACGGTGTATAGTACCGTATAAAATATTCCTTACCGCTTTCATCTCAAAACTTTATTACTTAATTCACTGATTTTGGCGCGAAGACGTTATTAAATTCTTAAAATTTTCGATTAAACCCAATTCAAACACACGGATGTTATCGGTATATGGTAAATCAATATCGTTCCTTTACAAACATGTATGTGTATACAGCAGAAAATACTGAAATAAGTGTCCAAATTTTGATTTTGTAGTTATACACTTGCAAATTTGCTATTTCTTTCAAGAAGCACAAGGCTTCACAACAAAAATACATTGAAAGTTTCTGTCTTTGTCCATTTAACAAACACATTACATGCAATAATGTGACGAATCTTTGTAACTTAAAACACAGATAATCATGCATGCAATTATCAAACAGATTATGGTTCTGATTAAGAAATAGTTTACCTGAGTTGCATGAAACTGTAACTTGAATACACCTTTGAACTTGTTCTTATCGCTCCTCCATCTCGCCGACTTGAACATTTTATGTCTCTCTTTATATAAACATCAAATGCTCAAATGCACATTATCAGACTCAAATTCCAGGCTAATCTTAGCTAATTCAGCACAATTCCATACCTAAATTGAAGTTTGGGTCTCGGAACACACAGGTTGAGGTTTAGACGGAGTAGAATTGGATGAACTCGTGAAAAAGCGACCTCTTTTAGAGTCTGCGAATGTTACCTTCGTTCGAAATAACAAAAACCCAAGTAGAATTCTTGAAATTTCAAGTTCAGAAAACATGTAAGAAACAAACAAACATAAATTTTACACAGTGATTAGTCAAACGCCGACCATAGAAAACGCGAACCTCAGTAAAAGATGTGGGCTTTTGTTTCAAAGAAGCGTATCTACAATGAAGAGGTCGTGAATGATTCAGAAATGAGATTGGCTACTCACCAGACACCAGCAAGATCCAACAACGAATCTTTCTCTGTTTCTGCCTCTGAATAAAACAAATGTTGTAGGTATATTTGGGTATCTACTACTGTCCGTGCAACGGGAAAAGAAATCGTGAACCCCTTTTCCCTTTTGACTGAAGAATTTTCATAGGGAATAATGAGTTATCATTAGCAGCCTTTTTTTAAGATTAACCGTAAAAAGAATTAGGATTATTCAATAAAAGAATCTTCCGAATGTTGGACAAGGAGAAATAACTCAACTTTTAGGTTTTGATTGAATGACAATGAATGCTTGGAATGAGACATTGGTATTTATTTTGTATTAATTTTATATCGTACTAAAAGTATTTTTATGACAAAAAGGTAGATATTTTATTTAATTTTGGCTTACTGGCTTCAAACAAAAAAAAAGTTATTTCGAAATTTGGATAATACGTCTGTTGTTGTCTGATAAGTAAATGTGAAATTCAGAGAAATGTTTCGTTTTTTATTTTTTTTACTTAAATGTAGCAATCAGGGAAAAACGTATAAATGGGAGGTGAAGACGTTGCCATGGTACAAAAGGTGAAACTGTTAACTATATGAGTCTAATCTGAACCGAGGAAGACCCTGTAGCCAAGCAGATCAACAGACCAAAGACCATCAGGAAACGAGGCGTGTTAGTGCGGTTGATGGGTACTCTATAGTCGTATCAGTGTCTTCGTCCGAAGTTGGTTCTTCACTTTGGAATAGAGACCTCACATAGGTCAAATGTGGAGAGTAGAGATGTTGATATACAACAGAAACTACTTCGGCCAAAGTGTCTCATTGGCACAAGTTCACAGGTCTATTACTGTTAGAGAGTTGTTCTGCACAGTAAGGTTTATGACATGTCACTTCAGTTGGTCTACTATAGAATGTAGAGTGCTAGGAAGCTTTGCCATCATCCTAGAAGATCTCCTTGCCCGGTATGTATACGATATCGGTTTGTAAGAATGAGAATGTCAAGAGCTTAAGCCAATAGAGAGAGTGTGTGCAGTAAATATTGTATAGATTATTTAGCATTCAAACTTAGAAGTAACTATTTTAAATCCTTAAATCCTACAGTGGACGTGGCTCGATCAATCTAGATCGAGTGAACCACTTAAATCCTTATGTTTTCTGTTTTGGATTGTGTGTTTCTTCTTGTTGTTCTCATTAGTCTTGATTAAATCGTGTAGTAAGTACACCATCGATGTCCTTAATCCTAACAAACTGGTATCAGAGTTATAGTTGAAGAAGATAAGATTAAGATCGTTAGGTTTGAAGGTCACAATTTTAGCTTCTGGAGAATGCAGATAGAATATTACCTGCAGCAAAAGAAGCTACATTTGCGTCTGATTTGTGAGAAACCTGAAAATATGAAGCAGGAGGAATGGGATCTGTTAGATTGACAGGTCTTTGGAATTGTTCGGTTGTCATTGGCAAAGAACGTTGCTTACAACATCATCAACGAGAAGACAATGCTCGGCTTGATCAAGGTGTTATTTAACATGTACGATAAGCCCTTATGTGCTAACAAGGTGATCTTGATCAGGAAGTTGGTCAACACGAAGATGAAGGAAGGTGGGTCTGTGACAGACCACATTAATGAGCTCAATTAAATCATATCGAGATTGATATTGGCTTTGAAGACGAAGTTCAGGCATTGTTGTTATCTTTGCTTCTAGAGAGCTGGTATGGTATGGTGACTGCGATCGACAATGTATCGGGTACACAGAAGCTCACATTCGAGGCATTCACAATTTGATCGATGAGGACATTCGTAGAAGGAATGCAGGGGAGTGCTCAACAATCTGCTGAGCACAGAAGAACAAGGAATAAGGGTCAACCAAGATGGTGGTTGTGGTAATGGAAAAAGTAAATTAAGGAGTAGAGAAAGTTCCAGAAGCAGGAAGGATATTGTTTGTTTGAACTGCAAAGAAAGTGGTTACTTCAAAAACCAGTGCCCAAAGCCCTCTTCATGCAATGCGAGGAAGGAGGTAAATGTGGCAGAATATTGTGATGATCCACTTATCTGTTGTGTAGAGAGTTTAGTGGAGTCCTGGATAATGGACTCTGGTGCCTCGTTCCATGCGAGCCAGTGTAGAGACGTAATGCAGAACTTCAGGAATTACAATGGAAAGGTTTGCTTGTGGATGATCAGGGTCTGGATATCACTAGTTAGGGGGATGTTGTCCTCTAGACGAGCTTAGGGATGAAATAGACTTTGAAGAATGTCAAGTTTATTCTGAACCTTAAGCGGATGCTGATATCCGTAGGACAGTTGGATGATGAGGGGCACCACATCAAATTTAGCAATCACCAGTAGAAGGTGACGAAGAGGAACATAGTTGTTGCCAAGGGCCAGAAGTGAGGAACCTTGTATATGGTTGAGACCTTTGCGGGCGAGGCAAATGCTATGGTCGAAGAAACGAAGACTTATACTATGTGGCACCAAAAGCTTGGTCACATGAGTGAGAAGGGGATGAAGATGTTGACATCTAAAGGGAAGATTCTTGATGTGACGTATATCACTCTGGAATTTTGTGAGCCTTGTATTCTCGGCAAACAGAAGAATGTCACATTTACTAAGGTGGGACAAGTTCCAAAACAGTAGAAGTTAGAACTTGTTCATTCAGATGTGTTTGGCCCAACTTTAGTTTCATCAGTAGGAGGTTCCAGGTACTACGTCACTTTCATTGGCAATATATCTAGGAAAGTGTGAGTTTATTTCCTAAAGAATAAATTTGAGGTCTTTACCACCTTCAAGAAGTGGAAGGATGCAGTAGAGGTTGAGACCAACCTTAAAGGAAAATCCCTAAAGTTAGATAATGGGGGCGAATACAGTGGCCGACAGTTCGTTGATTACGGCGCTGAGCATGGGATCCAGATGTTGAAGATGGTCGAAAGACACCTCAACAGAATGGAGTGGTTTATATGGATGAACAAAACATTGAATGAAAGGGCGAAGAGCATGAGATTACATGCAGGGTTGCCAAAAATGTTATAGGACGATGTCGTTAACACAGCAGCCTACCTAATCAATAGAGGACCCTTAGTCCCCATAGGGTTTAAGATTCCAGAAGAGGGGTGACGAGATCGTGGAATATCCCTCAGTCATTTGAGAATCTTCGATTGTGTCTCATATGTCAAAGTTAAAGACAGTGAGAAGAATAAGCTAGAGGCGAAGGCGAAAAAGTGTTTCCTTATAAGGTATGGCTTGGATGACATCGGGTACTGTTTCTAGGACAGCCAAAATAGTAGGTTTTTCAGAAATAGGTATGTGAAATTCAATGAAGGTGCTCTGTACAAGGATGTATTTGCAGATTCTTTAGACCAAAGCAGAAAATCTGGATCGAAGAGAGTTCAAATAGAGGTTGATATTCCTGAAGATGATCTTACAGTACGCTTCGGTACCGCAGAAGAAGGCGAAGTAACCAAAAGTACGCTTCGGTACTGTTTCTAGGACAGCCAAAATAGTAGGTTTTTCAGAAATAGGTATGTGACATTCAATGAAGGTGCTCTGTACAAGGATGTATTTGCAGATTCTTTAGACCAAAGCAGAAAATCTGGATCGAAGAGAGTTCAAATAGAGGTTGATATTCCTGAAGATGATCTTACAGTACGCTTCGGTACCGCAGAAGAAGGCGAAGTAACCGAAAGTAGTGGGAGCGTAGAGACATCTGGAGACTCCAGTTTAAGTGGGAGTGAATCGAGGGGCAAATTAACCTTGGACTGTGATTCCTCGGATGAAGAGGATGAAGGATCAAGTGTTGCAACAAGAAGTATCCTTCGTCAGGCTACTCAGGAGAGAAGACCTCCGGTTCGGTGCCTAAAATTAACTTATTTGGTGCTGACCAAAACCGGAGAGCTAGAGACTTATCCAAAGGCCTTAAGGATGAAGGAATCCATACAGTAGAAGAAAGCTATGGAGGATGAATTGCGCTCTCTTGTCAAGTTACCAGCAAAGAAGAAAGTAATGACCAGTAGATGGATATTCAGGGTCAAGGACGAAGCTGATGGAAGCAATAGATACAAGGCTAGATTGGTGGTGAAGGGTTTCTAACAGAAGGAGGGAATTGACTACAATGAAATCGTCTCTTCGGTTGTGAAGATGACCACAATAAGAACAATCTTCAGCATCGTGGCATTCAAAGATCTTTATCTTGAACAACTTGATATGAAGACCGTGTTCTTACATGGAGACCTTGATAAAGATATCTATATGGCACAACCAGAAGGTTTTCAAGTTGCTGGAAAATAAAACTTGCTGTGCAAGTTGAAGAAAATCCTATATAGATAGAACAAGATCTAAAACAGTGGTACTTGAAGTTTGATAGCTTCATGAGAAGGTTACAGCTGAAGTGTGAGTGTTCACTGTTGTTACCAAAAGAAGTTCCAGACCTCATTCACCTTTCTACTTCTTTATGTTAATGATATGTTGGTGGTGGGGTCCGACATAGAAGAAAACAACAAGCTGAAAAGTTGACGGCTAAAGAGTTCAAGATGAAGGACTTAGACGCAACTAAGCATATATTGGGAATGAGCATCATGAAAGATAGAGCTTTAGGAGTTCTAAAACTTTCTCAAGAGAAGTATATCCACAAAGTTTTAGAGTGGTTTAGTATGTCTGATGTGAAGCCCAGGAGTACACCCCTTACGAGTCATATGTGACTCTCAAAGAAGCAATCCCCAAAGACCAAAGTAGACAAGGCAGTAATGGCTAAGATCC
Source organism: Cichorium intybus (assembly GCA_023525715.1). NCBI lineage: Eukaryota > Viridiplantae > Streptophyta > Magnoliopsida > Asterales > Asteraceae > Cichorium > Cichorium intybus. Next base: position 23,029,304 of record CM042017.1, on the reverse strand, counting down.
CCTATGTGTTTGCAGTAGGTAGCTTGATGTATGGTATGCACCAAACCATAAATTGTGCATACAATGGGATTAGTCAATAAATTTATGTCTAATATGGGAAAGGATCATTGGGAAGGAGTCAAGTGGCTACTTCGCTACTTGAAGTGAACCTCATACGCAACCTTAAGTTTCAAAAGGCAGAAGGTTGTCCTGGAAGGTTATGCCGATGCAGACTTGGGGGATTGTGTGGATTCAGGAAAGAGCACTACCGGTTATGTTTTCACAATCGGAGGAACCGCAATAAGTTAGATGTCAAGGCTACAGAACAGTGTTGCTCTTTCAACCATCGAGGCCGAGTATATGGCTCTGGCAGAAGCTAGTAAGGAGCTTGTTTGGTTGAAGAAATCCTATCAAAGTTGGGCTTGAATCAAGAGGATTGTGTGTTGTATTGTGATAACCAAAATGTCATACACCTTGGGAAGAATCTGATGTTTTACAGCAGGACGAAACACATCAAAATAAGGTATCATTTCATTCGAGAGTTGATCACAAGTGGTACCCTTATATTGAAGAAAAATCCTTGGATCAAAATAAAGTATCCTTTTAGTCAAAAGATGTTGAATTACCTAATAATCATTTTTTATATATAACGAGATTTACAATGAAAGTAATTATAATCCAATTGAATATGAGATAAATGAAACGGTATGATGTATACTTCATAGTTTATTGGAAACCAATCTACGAACCATATGAAATGAGTTAAATAGTGCTACAAGCCCATTAAATCCCTACTTTAATCATGATAATCTTCATACATATATTACACAAGTTGAAGTTGCGAATTTCAATTTAACGAATGAGGATGATCACTCTAATGCTTCTGTTTTATGGTAGAATCAATTGCAAGTGGGGGTGTCGACTAGTATGATTCTTATGGGTTTTTAATTTCTTTTGAATACTGATACCAGGTTTTTCTATGATTTCAACTACCGATGAAGATTAACAGCAAGTTATCGAGGGCTTGTTGTCCAATTTTAAGCTATAATAGCTGCCAAAATGGGTAGAATGTTGTTGGATTAGTGCATGATTCTGATGTAACTCCAAGTTATCATCTCGGGTTTACTCCTAACGGTTCCTTTCTAGTTCAGGCAGAGAAAGAAGTCGACGGGGTGATGAACATATCAATAATAAACATTTCAATTATGGTGGCTCTAAATGTAAGAAATATGGGTCTTTTGATTCTTTTTATACTCAACAAAAACCCAAAGGGTTCTTTATGATCGAGGAATCGTATGCTACAATTGGTATGGGTCCCTGTTATAGGATATAACATGAAAAGGTGTGAATATGACATGAGAGAACTCATAAATGGATTTAGAGGTACGCAAGTTATTAAATGATTTTCCTTATGATTATATACGTAATTAGCTATTTTTTGTTAAGCACATACAATTAACTTCTTAGGAAACCAAAGGACGAAGAAGAATAAAATGGAGCTTTCGACTATCGATTCTTTTTTGGTAATGTGTATTTTGATTATGCATTTTCTAATGATATAGGTAACTCAGCTGTTATTCAATGTGTTGGGACCGATGTAAATTTATAAGGAATCAATTTGTTTGCCATGATAACTTTGTAGTTATTGAAGGGAATGGATTTCTCATGATTTGTCTTTGTTGGTGGTAACATTGTTTTTTCCTTAAGATACGGTTAAAAATAAATATTCCTGAAGTTCTCTTTTATCTCTAGTTCGATCTATTACCGTAGACATTGTAATGTTAGGATATTTCAATGAAGTCTGCAACTCTATGAAGTGAATAGGTTTATTTTTGTCAAGTGTCGGCCATTTTTTCAATAATTTTATTATTGGTGCAAAGCTTGTGGATGTTCCTCTTAGGAGTACTCCTTCACCTGGTCAAATATATACGGTTCTAAGATGATCATGTTTGACCATTTTCCTAGCGGAAATTTTGATGTATTCCTTCATATCATAAGGTTGGTCTTAGACAAAAAAAGGTCTAATCTTTGGTTGGTTCTTTGTTGTGAATCTTCTATTGATGTTGGTCCTATCTTGTCTTGTTTATTTCATTATTGATTTTGAATTTATGGCTTTAATGAGGTGGTTCATGATTCTTAGCATTGATTTACAAGATTGATGGATAACCACATGGTTACTTTTAAGAAAAAAACTTCAAAATATTAAAAGTAACATGAAATATTGGTATAGCGAATGTAAAAAGATTAAAGAATAGAAGAAAAGGATATTCAAAAGCTTATTAAAGACATAGACAAGAGGATTGATAAAACCATTATGATATAGCCAACTTCATGTTACAAATTAACTCTTTAAAAAAATTGGACCTAATGGTCCAGCGGCACAGGAGTATACCCAGCCTCCTTGAGGTCTCAGGTTCAAATCCCACTAGGGGATTATGTGGTTTAGGTGTAGAATAGGTGTAATGTAACATTTGCCGTTTCCAAAAAATATAGAAAGACTTGAATGCACAATTATAGATCAAAAGGAGAAAATTAATTGCAATATTGAAGGAGATAAAAAATTCAAATATTTATGTGGAATAATCAATTAACAAAAAAGGTACATCGAAATTCTTGGTGTTATGGTTGACGAAGAGTGAGGGTTAGATCCATCTAGAGTGACGTTCGAATATTACTCATATATTACTCGTATTTTCCTTCTAAGTATCAGTCTTTCAAGACTTAGCATCCCACTCATGAGTCAAAATTCTTTAAAAAGGTTACTTGTCATCAACTTTCTTTTATTGAGACATCATTTTCTCACGAGGAGATAAAGAAAGTTGCATGGGATGTGGGGTGGATAAGGCGTCGAGTCTCGACGGGTTCACGGTTGCCTATTTTAAAGTATTTCTGGAATATTGTCGAGCATGACATTGTCAACTTGGTTATATACTTTCAAGAATCTAGTGTTATCCGAAATGGGTGCAAACCTTCCTTCATTTCTAAAGTTAAAGACCTAATATTCTGTAAAAATTATAAACCATTAGTCTTGTAGGTTTCCAATATAAACGGTTGGCTAACCGGCTATCCGAGTTCATAAATGATATAGTTAGCACTGAGAAATCAATGTTTATTAAATGATGACAAATATTGGATGAGCCTCCAATGCTCAATGAGATTGTCGGGTGGGTGGTATAGATGCATAAATTTTTTTATGGTTTAGGGTAGTGATCTGTACACAACACTTTTTATCCATACATAACAATTCATGCATTAAAGGTGTTGTACATTATGCAAGAAAAATGTTAAATTGTTATATATGGAGAAAAATTGTTGTGTACAGATCACTCCCCTTTTTAAAATCGACTTTGAAAAATCTTACGATTTGTTATATTGGGAATACTTAGATGGGGTATTTAAGATGGTATCAAATGAAGTGGATTGATAAGGATGAATATTAATTTTTCCATGACATCAATTATGGTAAATGGTTCGTTGACGAATGAGTGTAAGATTGAACATGGTTTACGTCAAGGTGATCTGCTCCCCCCCCCCCTCTTATTCATTATGGAAATGGAGGGCATTCATGTTGCAATCAATGAAGCTGTCTAGAATAACTCTTTCTATAGGGTAAATATTGAAAACATGATGTGGAAGGTTTCTTATTTCTTTTATGGTGACAATGCCATTTTTCTTTATGACCAGTTATGGAAAACGCGAGAGTTTTGGTTTTGCTCCTTAGATGTTTTTTCTTGGCATCCGAGTTGAAAGATAACATATTAAAATGGTAAGATGAGCGGGATCAGGGTCAATTTTGGAGAGGTGGAAAATTATGTGAGAATCATTGGGTGCTCTACAAATCACCTTACGTTTATCTATCTCGTCTTTCTGTTAGGACAAATATGATTAGAGTCGAAGATTGGAAGACTCTTGGATAAATTCACTAAGAAACACTCCATTTTGTTGGGGAATATGTGAAATCTGAATTGATTCAGGAAACGTGTGTAACACTTTTCTTGTTTGATAATTCGACCCTAATGTCTTGGGTTCACGAACTCCAAACTTAGGATATTTCCTGAATGAACAATTTCAATCTTAGGCACAAGAATGAAATCCGAAGGTAGAAGATGAAGGGAAAAAAGTCGTTTTCGTTCTCTGTGTATCAGGAGCGTATGAAAGACGTTATTCAAACTTAGGGCAGGTTTTAGGGCAGTTCACAGGTTATAAAATTGACAAAATATACATTGCACTTCATAGAATTACTAAATAACCCAATAGTACAAAATGTCAATTTCGTTTAGGTTTCGGGGCGTTGCCCCTTGGACCCTGCAAAGGGGGCGCAACCCCCTTTGAACCCCTGCTCAAGGGGGCAAGCCCCCTTAAAACCCACGTTAAGTCTGCGTACCGACGACATTTAGTTGATACAAGTGTGCACTTCCTCACCTCCTAACTTGTATCAAAAACTAAAATTGTCACCCTTGATACACTTATTAAGTCCATTACACCAAATGTAGTTGGTGACACTAAAATCACCAACACATTTGGAAGGAGAAGACGTTATCTATTCACCCTTTTATAGTCGGTCTTGGGTAGCTTTTTATAAACTTTCAAGATGGTGTTACATTTAGTGGAAGCTTTACGAAGTTGTTTTTAGGAGGAGACTTGGGGAGAGAAAATTGGCTTAAGTAAGTTGAAAGAAAGTGATGGCTAGTAAAAAAGAGATGGTTGTCTTGGAGTGGCAAGCTTGTTTTTCGTTTAATTGGGCACTTTTCTTCAAATAGAGATGAATATTCCTTGAAGCTGATAAGGATCTATGGGTTCGTGCTGTTAAATCTCTTTATGGAGAAGATGGTGAATTAGGTCAAACTAAGAATGGGGTTCTTCAAAATGGCCCTTGGTCTAAAATGGTTTGTGCTTTTATACAACTTCGAAGTAGATGTGGTGAATAAGTTCATATTGTAATCTTAAACTGGAAAATGGTCATCGAGCTAAGTTTTGGGATGATGTTTGATGGGAAGATATCACGTTAAAGCAAAAATTCCATGGAGTTTACAACCTTGATCAGGAACAAAAAGTTTGTCTTGTTAAAGATAGGATTCAAACTGAATATTGACCATGTCTTTTGTGTAGAATGTCGAGAGAAGGGGTTTGACGAAAATTAGTGGACCAAAATTCAGATTTTGTTGGAGTCGTTTGTTTTTCGGACTAAAGAGATGTATCGGTGAAGAATTTAAATCCTACGGGATTTATTCCGTTTCTTTAGCGAGGACTTTTTTAGATAATGGCACATCGACGGTGTGTAATTTTCCTACACGATGAATAACTTTACAGAGGTGATTGTTTTTGGCTTGGATATTGTGTTTAAATCCATTTCGAATACCTCCTCCAATAATATACTTTTACAAACACACCGTACAATAACAATGTTATCATAGCGGGCACTAGACATTGTCCAATTTTTATTAAAATTGGAGAAGGTGAATAAAAACAGACAAATTTGTGACATATATCATTAGATAATCATTGATTCGCAAAAGAGAATTTGTAAAAGTACATTCTTGCACAATGCATTTTTCCAATTTTTGTTCTATTTCTTGCGTAATAGAGATATTTTCTCGCCAAAAGAATAAAATTCACTGTTTTTAAAGTTTATTACAGTAGGTAATTTCATAAAAACAGTTTGTTTTGCATAACTTCGTTTACGAAATCGATATATATATTTTTAGACATGTATTCAAAAGCATGATATTTTCTCTATTTTTACAACTTTCGTTTTAATATCTTTTTGATTAATTCTAGAAAATAAAATATAATATAAATTGATCATTCTTTATGTTAGTAAAAAGAAATGTGGAGACACAAAAGGTCAGTGGTATATTTGTCATCTTGGGAAAGGTTAACGTCACTTATGGCGACGAATGAGGACACGAGAGGAATGTGGTGACAAAATAGAGACAAACCAAACGGTCGGTCTCTTTTGTGCAATAAACACGTGGACGTGGTCACATAATTTTTCTTTCAATTATCAGTTTTATTTATGATTTCTTCGATTACTCGAAAATAATCAACATCAACACTTATTTTTCGTTAAAATATACGGGGAGCAGTACAAATGTCATTATGTTTTTTCAATTTTGTTCAATACTGATTAGTCGATTGCGACATTTTTTATTGCCATATTATGCTAAAATTGAGCATTGACATGATATGAAACCGAGGCATGAAAGTCCACATGTTATGATGTTAGTGTTTTCCGATCTCATGCTATTTTCTTTTTCAAATCGAATATCAATTTATCAAATTTAACCTTTTTATATTTTCTATTTTTAGTTTTTATATGTTAGTTTCATAAAATATGATTTTTATCTTTGACTTTATATAATTTAATTTTATATAATTGTGTTTTCCCAATCATTTTATATTAGATATTTTGTCAACTATAAGTTAAATTTTTTAAATAATCTCATTGCCGAACCATTTAGTTGAATATATTTTATGCAATGAATTTACTTTTTGTTTAATTTGTTATTTTTAATTAATTATTTATATTTAGACTAAACAATTTATGGGTGGTGTAAGTCCTAAATTTCACAACTAAATTTTCATTTTTAGAATAAAGTTTAGATATCAAAATCATCTCGAACGTTGTAAATACCATTTTAAATATCATAAATCTCATTTGTTCGATACAAAGAAAACAACGTTCCAAGATTCATGGTAATAAAATCCAAAGTGATAAACGCATGACACCAGAAGTCTGAAATCATGATTATGTCTATGCAAGTACAGTCAGGTCGTGCCCTCCTTTTTATTTGAAGAAGTACATGAATAACGTTTAATTTGAAAGGATAAGCACACAACTTAATGTGTTTCCCAAAATATCATACATTCCATCACATAACAAGCATAACACATAATGGCTCTCAGACTAACTCTGATTGCTAGCATACCACATAATTCTACACTAGAGCGACTTAGCATCGTACTACCTTGACAAAATGCGTCACAGTCCTACCCCCAACGAGACTTGGCACAGTCCTACCTTAACAGGTTTCGACTCTGTCCCACCCAACAACATACTAAAACAGAATGTTGCATAGCCCTACCCAAAAGGGACATGGCACTGTCCTACCCAAGCATCATACCCTAACGGGACATGGCACAACCCTACCTAAGGGGACACGACACTGTCCTACCAAGCAACAAACCCTAACGGGACGAGGCATAACCCTATGCTAACGGGACACGACACTGTCCTACCCTCACAATGTACCCTAACGGGATTCCATTAATCTAAGCACACAATCCTACCCTAACGGGTCTCAGGCAACCTATGCATGCAACCTTAAACACAGTATATCGAGGAGACTTACCTGAACCACGAAGTTGAACCTCACACGTAACCCGATCCTTCAATAATCAACAACAGGAATTCCCTAAATCACCACTAGGCATAACTTAGTAACCCAAAACAATGGTCAATTCTTTAGTCCACATCTTAAATCCATCAACATTTGACCAAAAATCAAATTGGTTAAAAAGTGAACATTCAATGATCAAAGGTCAACGCCCGAGCATCGCGTCATGACCATAACTCTTCACGCCGCAAAGAGGCACTATCCAAAAAATGGGGTTTCACCAGAGGTCACACAGCGAACCCTTGGTGGTTACACACGATCTTTGGGCAGTCCAAATCCTTATTTTAAGTCCTTAATCCATTAAGCTAGAGGCTAATACTTTCCAGAAACCATCCATTAAGGTTCCTGATGAATAAAAATGTAAACTTTATTGACATGCATTTCCAATACATGTCCAACCCCAACCCTAGGTCCAGGGCCAACCCAATAGGGGCAAGCTGGGCAACGACCTAGGACCCTGTCAAATTTCCGGGCCCCAACTTCTGCTCTTTCAACATATGTTATATATTAAGCTACTCAAGAAAGACATAAAATTATATGTAGCTCGCTTAGTTATATACAATGCTTGGCCTTTTCCCAAAGGATTTAGGTTCAAGTTCAGGTAGTGACATTTTTCTTATTTCACACTTTAGGTTTTTAAGAGCCTCATTTTTTACTTTTTCATGGGGCCTCAAATAGGCTTAAACTGGCCCCGCCTAGGTCAAAATGAAGCTCAAAACATCAAGAATCCTTTGCATACATAATATACCACAAATACTATAATATAATCCTAACTACTAGATCTAGCCATAAAACACATCAAGTTTGAAACTTTATCACTTACATAGGTCCAAAACATGGAGGAGATGCTAGATCTAGATTGGAGCTTGCTTCCTTGCACCACCACCTTCTTTGTTCTTCTTCAAACAACCTTCTAAAGACAAGAAATGTGGCTATGCTTAATAATGGAGGCTAGAGTTTCATTCTAAGGTTTGCAGAGAGTGGAGGCTGATGAAAGAGGAGGGATATGGGAGTTAGTGACCTTCAATAGGGCCCAAGTTCTGAGAATTAGGGTTTTTGCATTTCGGCGCGTCGCGCCACGAAGCGTAGTCGGCCGCGCCGCGATCAGCTTTGCTCCGCGTATCTTTTAAGACCCTTATTTGCATCGTGTAAGCCATTCTATGTGCCGCGAAGGACGAAAAATCCTATCATTACCTAACACTTGATTTCTTAAAACTTTAAATTCATACTTGACAAACGGGCTTTATAGTTGGTCTTTGTATCTTAAAATAGTCTTTATGACATTATTTAGACACTACAATTGCTTTTCTCATAGACTAATGTCTAGACACATAAGCTGAGTTGATTTGATAGTCATGAATGTCCTGTCATCTACTTAATGACACGTGATAACCATCAATTGCTAAATAATTCCACAGATGACAATTACATACACAAGCAAGTAATTGATGTTTAATTTCAAATATTTAAATAGCAACCAAGAACTTATTTACTCATTGGTCATGGTGGGTTTGAGAAGGTTTATTATGGTGTCATGAAGATTGGGTTAACTAATTTTGTTGTTGTTATCAAGCGATTGCATTCTAATTTGTGTCAAGAAGCCTCCAAAATTTGGGTTGAAGTTAAATTGCCTTTTGGGAGGCAATCTAACTTTGTATCTTTGCTGGGAGGGATGTCTCGTTGATTTTGAGGGCATTGTGCGAAAAATAAAAATGGACCTAAATATAAATTTATATATATATATATATATATATATATATATATATATATATATATATATATATATATATATATATATATATAAGTAAAATTCAGTAATACTACGAAGAGTAAAAAGATCCCCTAAATTTTTAGCGGCAGACTTTGCAACTGAGTGTAAGGGATCAGCGACAGATTAGTGACATATGGCAAGGTATATTGACGAATTATGATGAATTGCAAGGGATTAGTGATGAATTAGCTATTAGCGACATATTGCAAGGGATTAGCAACGACTTTGCGACTGTGCGTAAGGGATTAACGAAGGATTAGTGACATATTGCTAGGTATATCGACGAATTATGACGAATTGCAAGGGATGATGAATTAGCTACTAGATGGATCAAAATTTTGTGCTATTGTTGAAAGATACTCCAACTCTGGCTTTTCTTAGAATTGGATGAAAAGACCGACTTCCTCATTGGAGATTTCTGAACGGGGCAGATCCAAAACTTGGTGCACTTGATTACTATTCGCCTAAACCGAGACACAATCATATTTTCAATTGCCCCTGACAGTGAATTCCTTGTCGAGATTATTGGGATATTCGTTGAAAAAAAATCACCTCTCATGGAGTTTCACATTTAACCAGGTTAAAGACCGTTCCAAAAGGTGTTGTGCTTCATATGGAGGGTCGTTATAAAGAGAATTTTGGTTGCTGATACACGTGGTGAAAGAGGTATATATTGTGCTAAACTCATCTTCATTTAGATTTTGTCAAAGTGAATTAGAGACTATGGATCATGTTTGTGACTTTGATACTGAGACTAAGCAGTGGATGTTTAAATGGTGCAATATTTCATTTCAATCATTTTATGATGCGGTGGAATTCTGGAATTTTGCTGCCTATAGGGAAACTGCCCAAGAAAGTGTAATCATATTATACTGATTTGCTACTGTTATTGTGGTGCATATGGAAAGCTAGGAATAACATGAAGTTCAACAATTTCTCCTCCTTCCCGTCTGCGATTGCAAATGATGTAATCTCTCTATGATATACATGGATAAAACATAAAGGTAAACAAAAACATATAATTAAGCTGGACTGACTAGGGATGCTCCCATTTTATTTGTATGTAAATCTTGGGTACACTTTTTTGCCCTCGTCTAGTTCTTGCTAGCCAGTTGCCTTTGTTCACATATATTTTGCCGTTAAAAAAAACTAGATGAATCTTCAATAGATTTTTTTTAAAATTATCACTATTATCAAAAGCTAAGATAGAGCTATTAGCATTGAACCGTATAATTTATTTTACGTTTTCCATCGGTCAATTATCATTTACTATGTCATTTACTATGTGCTTATATATTACTATTATTATTTTGCTTTTTTATTTTATTTAAGATTTAAATCTTTGGGGTAATTTTATATATGTCCTAAATAAATACAACAATATCATATTTACCCTATCTAAACTTTATATATCATATATTCCCTAAATTAGTTTCCAAAATATCATATATACCCAATTTCCATTTTCTAATATTTTTAAACATTTTAAAAATATGTTTTGTAATTTCAATTCATTATAAATATTAAATAACTATAAGATTACAGAATACCCCTCTTCTATATTGTGAGATACCAACAACGCATTCATCTTCAACATGTCCACCACGTCGCCGGAATATATAATATGCCTAGGTTGTCGCCGTAAATGATTCCTAAATTTGTCGCCGTCCGTCATCTATTACCGTCGTCCGCTGTTCATTATCGTCGTGTCCGCCATCTATTGCAGCTGTCTGCCGTTAGTTAACAACAATTATATTTTGAAAATGTTTAAAAATATTAGAAAATGGAAACTGGGTATATATATGATATTTTGGAAATTAATTTAGGATGTATATGATATTTAGAGTTTATGTAGGGTAAATATGATATTATTGTGTTTATTTAGGGTATATATGAAATTACCCCTAAATCTTTATTATTCCTTCAATAATTAATTTATTCTATTAAATATTTAATAATATTTGATTTATCAAATATTACATTAATAGCAATTTAAAAAATAGTCGGTTTACAACTAGTTGGTTTAAAATGCGACACATGTGCTTAAGAAACGACAAATTGTAGGAAAAGGTTTACGTTCAAACGTCACATATCTCAACCTTGAAAAACATTAGACTACACGGAAATGAGGGATCCCATGCCGTCGGTATCCCTGCTGGCACTCGATGCCGGCGGCATCGACCATACCGATTTATCGGCATAGCTCAGCGGCGAAGCTGGGCGGTATCCGGACGTAGCTGAAATGTTTGGCGGCATAGTTGAATAAAAAAAAATTAATTCCTTTTTAAAATGAATGTAAACGGCTATATCCCAAAAACAAAAAAAAAAAAAAAATTGTCTTTATAACTCACCCACAACAACGGCTAGTTTGTTTAAAAATTAAAAAAAAATTATTTTCACCCTATAAATACACATACAACCATTCACAAAACATACATCAAACCCATATCAAAAACATCAAAATTTTCTCTGTTTTTTACTCTCAAAATCATGTCAGATGACTGGATCGTACCCGTTGGTATGGCGATACTGCACGGGATGGAACAGGTTATCGACATACTAGAAGAACAACAGGAGGAGGAGTATGTCGTTCAAAGTGCAAATCCGCGTACGCGAGTCAGGATATTTAGAGACCGAGCCGCAGCCCACACCCTTCTCATGCGTCATTATTTTGACGAAGATTATGTTTACCCACGGTACAATTTTCGCCGACGGTTTCGGATGGAGCGGCATTTATTTCTACGTATTCTGACCGATGTCAACAATATGTCCGTCTATTTCCGACAACGACCCTGTAAGACCCGTTCTACCGAGGCGCGGCCCGGATGGATCCGCGGCGCGGCTCGGGAAGGATCTGGATACGCGAGTGACTTTGTATGCACGGCGCGGCTAGGTAAAATCTGCGATGCGGTGCGCCGCAGTCATGAAAAACCCTAATTCGAGTTTAAACGCCTATATAAAGGGACCTAGCCCTAGGGTTCGTGTTTTTTGGGAATTTATGGAGTAGAGGCGACGGGTTTTGGTAGAGACTCTTCGGGTTCGAGACTTTGGAGGTTTTTGGAGATTAGAAGAGGGAGATGCAACGCGAGAGAAGGCTTGCGACGGATCGTGGGCATCACTCCGCTTTTCAGAAGTAAGGTAAGAAGATTTACCTTTCTGACTTTCCTTTTTATCTCGTCATGGGGTATTACCCATTGGTTTGTAGCCTTAGATGACTTGTAACACTTAGGGTTTGGACCAAGGACATGCATAGACTTGCATGTCCATAAGGAAGTGACCTTAGGGTAGTTTCTGATCCCAAGAAGGGTTTAGAAAGGAACCCTAGCCGATTGATGTACTGTTAAGCGCTAATAACATTTTGGAATGTTACGAGCCGCGACGCGGACTGGCTATGTCAGCGGCGCGGCCTCGGCTGAACCCCCGTAATTATGCGATGGTAGCCGCGGCGCGTAGGGTGAGGAGCCACGCCGCGGCGAGCGACTGTTTGACCCAAAGGTTTGGTTTTGACCCTGGTTTGGTGGCAAACATTGGGTCTGACCTTTAGGCAAGTCTATAAGAGTTTGGCCAGTACTTAATATGTTGTATATGTGGGATTTAGGTGATCGGACGAGCCTAGTTTGGGAGATTAGCGATTATTAGGACGGTTGTGATTCAGGTGAGTATCCTCACCTTACTATATGATGTTGCATGTTAGGCATCTTGTGTGTTATTTACGGTTATATGATTTGCTCTATATCTGCGGTTATTTGTTGTTGGGCTCAGTACTGATGCGTGTCCCCTCGTAGCTGTTGTATGGCGAGTTGGACTATTGCCTTGTCCCATAGCTGTTGTATGATGGGCTGGGCCATAACCGGGAACCCATAGCTGTTGTATGATGGGTAGAACCTTCCCGTGTCCATAGCTGTTGTATGATGGACGCCCATAGCTGTTGTATGGCGGGTAGGGTCGGGTCGTTCTCGAGGACGGGTTGTTTAATGTGTGGGCATGTATGGTAATTTGTAGGACTCACTAAGCTTTATGCTTACCCGTTGATTTTAAAACATTTTCAGGTACTTCAGTTGATAAAGGGGTGAGCTCGGCGTGACGGCGGCGCATCGCACATTTATGATTTGCAGTTATATTATTAACTAAGATTTATATAATTATGGGACGTATACACTCTGATAATAGTTTTGATGAACACCGCTTAAGAATGTTAATAAGATTATCTATGTTTTACTTACATTTTTAAAGAAAAATTTTGATTGAAAATTGGGGCGTTACAGACCCGATGCTGCCGGTTCGAAAGGTTTTACCGCTATACAAAAAGTTGCAGTTGCCGTACGTCAACTTGCTTACGGTGGTATGTCGGGCTCATGGGATGAATATTTCCAAATGTCCGAAAGGACCGCACGTGAAATCCTCGAGGAGTTTTATAGGTGTGTCGTTGCTATATACGGTCCACGGTACTTGCGCAAGCCTACATTCAACGACGTGCAGACCATTTACGCTCATCACGCACATCTTCATGGCTTTACCGGCATGCTTGGGAGTTTGGATTGTATGCATTGGGAATGAGGTGGTTACCCCACTGCATGGCACAGGCAATATACGCGGGGTGATAAAAGCCACCCGACCGTGATACTCGAAGCTGCCGCATCACAGGATCTTTGGATTTGGCATGCGCACTTTGGTTCCCTGGGTTCCAACAATGATATCAACATTTATCAAATGTCACCGTTATTCGACAATGTTTGCAACGTATCGGCTCCTTATTTACCGTTTCAAGTCAACGGAACCACATACAAGTACAGATATTACCTAGTTGATGGTATATACCTCGAGCATGCCGTTCTTGTCAAGCCTTTGTCTCGTTGATCCAAAGCGCGTAAAATATAAAGTCGCACAAGAAAGGGCTAGGAAGGATATCGAGAGAGCATTTGGAGCGCTCAAGAAGCGGTGGCACATAATAGCAAAGTTGGGACGACCACGTGATAAAGACAAACTCGCATCTATTATGTATACGTGTATTATTTTACACAACATGATTTTAGAGGACAATGGACGGGCTATATGCAAGTATGTGGAAAACGAGCAAGTCGCAGCTTCAACCAGTCATCCGCCAATAGTTCCTGGTTCTCCGGAGTACGTCGCAATAAGACGGGAGCTACGCGATGTCGCCAAACACCACGAGCTACGTGCCGATTTGGTGGAACATATATATCGCGTTAATCATGTGGATCTTAACGTGCCTCTAGTGAACGATACGGAGGATTTTTCCGATTGACGACGTTGTTTTAATGTTTTTAATTTTTGGTAACGTTTTTAATTTTAATGTAACGTTTTTAATTTTAGGTAACCTTTTTAATTTTAATGTAACGTTTTTAATTTTAATGTAACGTTTTAATTTTATTTTTATGTAATTTTTATTTTTATTGATTGAATTTAAAAAAAAAACAAAAAAAAACTCATAGACATCTCATAGGCATCCATTCTAAGTTAGAGGTATAGAAAATCCATTTCGTAGGCATCCTACGTGGATCCTACGTGGCAGGCGATGACGATGGTTTCATAGGCAACCATTCCCTCCAGCCTTATAGATGAAGACGATTTAAAATCTTTCAACGCTATTTTTTTTTGAAATAATTTAAATATTGGAAAAGATTTTCAGTAATTGATGAAAGTTAATAAAATATTTAAAGTGACAAAAGTGATCAGTCATAGTAAATGGATACTCTAATCATGCATAAAAAACTGACTACATGGGACACATCGGAAATATATCGATAAACTTAATTTCTTTTTATACAAATATTATGGCTTTCTTTGATTAAACATTTTTCTTTATATTTTAATATAACAACTAGTGGGTCCCCGTGCTCCGCACGGGTTCGGAATCGCTGGAGCATGGGTTCAGAATTGCTGGAGCACGGATCCGGAATCTTGCCAAACCTTACCAATCAAACACATAACAGATTTTAATCTTGCCAAATCCAAATCTTTTGACATAGTCAAAATCCCACAATCCAAACACCACCTTGCTGAGTTGACTCGTTGAGTTTGAATAGTAACCCAAAGTAACATAGAAAGGGTGTCTTCTTATATGAATACTTTTCGACTTTTATCTAACTAAAAACCAAACCGCATACCTTTTCTATCAAGAAAACGATCTGTATGCCACCTTTTAGCTTGTATTTCAGGAAGCAATGTACGCATCACCACCTTCATTTTCTCATAAGCGACTTGTAAATGATCCCATTTAG
Organism: Cichorium intybus; assembly: GCA_023525715.1. Classification (NCBI taxonomy): domain Eukaryota; kingdom Viridiplantae; phylum Streptophyta; class Magnoliopsida; order Asterales; family Asteraceae; genus Cichorium; species Cichorium intybus. The sequence goes on along the minus strand of CM042017.1, from coordinate 23,013,915 downwards.
ACACATTTTCTTCCATATTTGAAGCATATGCCGCCACCAGCCACCCTCTCAATGCATCCTCACCAGTTGCATTATCCTCCAACACCATATCTGTCCATCTTTGTCCGCAACTCGATAAAAATTTCTCATTTGGAAACATTTCTTTCAGCTCCTTTAATCTCGAGGGCTTAATCGTCTTATGCAAATCGCCACCCACTTTAACATTTCCCGCATCTTTTATGACCCGCCCGGGAAACAAAAGATCTTCTTTGTACCTCAAGTCTGCAGGGCTCGACACCTTTCCTGTCTAAAATCATAGATTTTAGAGTAAACTAAAAATTTGATCCTTGTGCTTTATTCAAAATTGCGTATTTCATCCCTAAATAAACTTTTCACTCAGACAGTACCTATGGTATTTTTTTTGTTACATTTTGGTCCCTAACCAATATAAAATGACAAACTTACCCTTATCTGGTTTGTTTGACTTTTTCATTATTTGTTTATGATGGTTTGAGTAAATTACATTTTTGGTCCCTGAATATATAGCTGACTCTTGCAATTTTGGTACAAAAAAGTTCTCTTACAATTTTGGTACTTGGTTGAGGTTCTTGTAATGTTTTGGTACCTGTTCCAAGTAAAATGAGTAATTTGGTCCCTAAATATATCTGATTTTTGAAATTTTGGTCCCAAAATTATAGTATTTTACTTGGAACACGGACGCAAAGCTTTACAAAAAGCTCAAATAATGACCAAATTTAAAAGAGAAAATTTTTTTTGGACCAAAACTGAAAAAAAAAACAGCTATACTCACAGACACAAAAATGTAATTTACACTTATTGGTTTATTGTTAAATTAAGGGAACCCAGCCACTTACCCTCCCCTCCCTAAATTTTAGAGTAAATTACCTTTTTGAATTCTCCGTCAGATTCTCCAACACCCGAGGAAAAAAAATAAAAAATAAATAAAAAACAGTAGATTTGTAAATTGCAACTTTGCAAGTATATTTCCATTATAGGTAGGAAATAATATACATTACCTTTGATATGATTAGGTGCTGAATGATGACCTGGCGAAGTGTCATGAAGTTGCGATGTAAGACTGCATGATAAAGGATTCCAATGTATGATTGCATAAAGTAGAGACCAAAAACCTGCATAAGAAAATTAAATTAAAATATAAATTATTAAATTAATATAAAGTTAGCTAGTAACCTTATAAACCAAACTATTAGCTCTATATTCAGAATTCTTATTCTTTTCATATTTAATCAACTTCACAGACACCTTTCCTCCAATCTGTGTAAAATACTGGATAGTAAATACGTACCTTGCAGTCAACCCAAACCCGAAATAAACAATTTATTATATATTAACAAATATAATTCTTTTCTTTTTTTGAATTATTTTTAATGGGAAAAAAGGTACTCACTTCACAACATCTGATCCAATGCTTTCGTACACATGTGCATAAGCCAATTCAAAAGGAAGTTGAAGGCAAATAATACTCAAAATAATAATTGCATCATTTCTAAATCGCATCATTCTACCAAACCATTATTCTCTTTGAAACTTTTCATGTTCTTTTCCTTTATTGCCCCTACATGTTCTAACTGATCCTACTGATGAATGGAAAGAACTTCATTCTGTATCCATGTATTTATATCCAGATTATGATCCAGCTGAATAACTAAGTTGCCACCTATTTAATCCCAAAAGATTAGAATATACACAATTAAATACACATATTTATATAATATATAATATATAATATATAATATATAAATTACCTAGCTAAAAGGCTAGAGTTTCTCCGTTTCCAGAATTGGAAAAATAAGACTGCCCATGAAGTTATGCATATGAAGAAAAAGGGAAGCGCCAATAACTGCAAGGATCTGAAAAGAAAAAAGAAAATAGTTAGAGGTTTAGGTTTTTTTTATTGACTTAATCTGGACATAAAGACTTATTACACTAAATGATGAATTCAAGAAAGAAAGTTACATACCCAAAATCAACTAATTGCAAGATAAGTCCAAACACAACGGGAAAAAACAACCACTTTGTGTACATTCCAAGAAAAGCAAAATATGTTGCAATCTATGAAATAAGTAATCAATATCAACATCAATAAAATAAGAAATTGATATTAAATGTTAATTATTAAGGTTGTCTGAGTCGTTACTAACAACCGAGAAGCTTCTCCATTCTCCGTGTATGAATAACTGGCGCGATGGTATCGAGATCGCCATCTCTGATTAACAGTCCAGTGACATCTGCTTCCTTTGGAGGGCAAAGTTTTAACTTTTCACCGGGCTAACTAATGGCTTCTGCACCCTGAAAGTTGTTAAATAAAAAAAATGAAATTTCTTGAAGATATATAAAAAGGAATTAAGGAAATAGAACCAGAGCAATTATTAAGACCTTCCATAACGGCCAGAATGCGTGTCTTGTTCTTCATTTTGTTTGGCTAAATGAGCCTTTTTAAATTGAAATTGACAGGTACCTGGTTGACTTTTTAAATTGAAGTTGACAAGTTCCTGCACAGATAATTACACATTTACTGGACCAAAATTGCAAAAAGAAATATTTTCATATCAAGATCGTAAAAGATGATAAACTCAGGGACCAAAATTGTTATTCACTAAAAGTTAATAACTGAAAAATAGGAGACTTTTACAAATTTGGTCCCAGTGGCATACCTTTTTTTCAGTTATGGTCCAAGGGGAAAATGGTCATTTCAAAGTAATTAACAACCAAGTAGTTATATTAACGATCAACGAACCAAAAGAAATATAAAACCTTGTAATGAGGACCAAAATTGCAAAACATGAACATTTTTGTGTCAAGATCGTAAAAAATGATGAACTCAGGGACCAAATTTGTTATTTACTAAAAGTTAACACATGATGGGAGAAATAAATGTACTTTGTGATCACTTTTCAGAAAGAAAACTTACACTGTTGCCCAATCAACATGAAAACGAAGTACATTTTCGACTACTTTTGTCACAAGAGAATGATTTCCTGCCAAAACTTCTAGTGGCAATGTTCTAAAATCATTATTAATAGCTTCAATTTTGTTGACAACTGTTTGTATTTTTGGCTTGTTTTTGTCCAAAACAACTTTCGCTTCTCAAAAGATGAAGGGACGATTATACCCTTTGGAAGCAAAGCCTCAAGCACCTGCAACATTCGCACAAATCAAAATATGAAGGGACGATTATACCCTTTGGAAGCAAAGCCTCTAGAACCTGCAAGATTCGCACAAATGCAACTCAAAATAGAGAAAAGAGAAGGGGTAAGAAGGTAATTTTAGTTGGGAGTTTTAACGGTTACGATGGATAATTGGACACCTCATTCATATGCCAATAATTGTAAAATAAAATGAGTTTACATCTCACAATTTCAAATAGTCATACCGTTAAGCATGCCTGAAGAAAACAAAAGGCTTAGATATAATTATATAAACCAATATATATAAATAATTCAACAGGAGAAATGGAAAAGGGCAATTGATGAAGAAACAGAGTATATTATCAAAAATAACATCTTGGATTTAGTCGAGTTACCAAGGAATCATGATAAATAAACTAATTAACACATAAGTGGATAACCACAAAACAAATAAAACAGTCGCAAAGCTTGAAGTCTTGAATATAACAAAAAACAAATAAAACAGTCACAGAAATTGAAGTCTTGAACAGAAAACTTAAACTTACAAAGTTATGGTGAAACTGGAAATCGATTATCCGGGTGAGAAATCGAGTAACAACAAAGAATTCACAATGGATTTCATGCTTCCAAGAGGAAGAAAGTGAAATATTTAGGAGTAAATGCGTAACTGTTTCTAAAATCTCAAAACTTGTTTGTTCGATTGTGAGTTTTGGCTAGCGACAAACAGAAATACAAAGAGAGAGATTCTAAACTGAGGTCTGAAAAGTCGTTTACCTATATAAATCGATGATATCGGTTGCTTCCTTGAAACTTTGACTTGTGCAAATCAATGATCGTTGGGGAGAAACCAACGAACGCCGGGAAGACGCCGCCGATAAAAGAGACCAGAGCACCCACATGCAAAAGAGAAAGCCATCCGGAGACGGGGCGGCTGGAATCTGGCGGTAACAACCGCCAACCGACGGTGACAATAGCCAACGATTCCCGCCGGCGTCTATCCCGAATGGCTAAAGATTCCGATGAAGTGTTCATTTCCTTCGCCGGTAATCGCTCGCCAGAGTTAAACCATTTCATCATCATCTTCCTTACAATCCCACTCAGTTTGATTCTGCGTTTTTCAATCCACTATTTGATTTCGACCCACAAAAGCCCCAAATAAAATAACCTAAAGGAAATTTCAAAATACCTGAAATACATCGTCGGAAACCACAGGATCGCCGGGAAAACGCCCCACAGCAGCGAAATCGCTGCATCGTCTCTCTCACCGGTCGATCTGTCTCGCTCTCTCCCGTCGATGTGCTCTCTGTCTCCAACCTTGTTCGGTTAACCCACAAAAGGGATACGCAATCCAGATAAAAAAGATAAAGATATCAGAAATCATTCTGTAGATCCCAGTCGGCACAAATACGCTAAATCCAGGAAGAATCAATTGGGGAGGATGCGTGAGAGTGGAGAGGAAGTAAGGAAGCGGTGGACTAAATCCCAAAAAACGGTGAAGGTTGTAGATCCGAATCAAGCAAAACGGATCCACATAATCCGAAAGAAGATCCGCGTGTAACGTTCCGGAAAAAAACGTACACCACAAACATGAAAATTACGCCAATTGATTAATAGATAAATGCTAGGGGCTACAGAAAACAAGAGTTGGGAGGAGACGATGTTTATATTATTGGATAAAAGACATGTCTATGAATAACTATTACTCATATAACAAGCCTAACCAAATATCATGATCGGTAAATCCCTAACAACATAAAAGACCAAATCAGCTAATTAAAATCCCTTAATAATAGGAAGTTAGTAAAACAAGTTAACGGACAAATGATAGTTTATTAACCAAAAAAATGAATCCCGAAACACAAAAAACTCAAAAAGTACTAGTAATAATACTGAACATGTGCTTACATGATTACCAAAAAACAATGGATGTCAACATCCACTGATTATGACCTCGTCCCTATGGGCCACAGCCTGGTGGTGCACCCCCAACACGCACCATGAACCAAATTAGACACATGGTGGTGTGGACCACTGGCATAGGAAGTTAGGGTTCAGTGAGTCTGCTCAAACACATAGGTGGCTTTCACTGTTTCACCACATATACCTTCCAATATCTGTAGCGTGCCTTTGGTAGGGACGTTTGCAATTGGCATCTCATATCGAATACCTATCAAGTATCCAACATATTGAGTTAGACGAGTGATTAAATCATTTTGTTGGCTGAACTATCCACATATGTGACAATATTGACTAATTTTGTTTAGACTAGTCGATTTAAATTTCGATTTACCTTTATTGGAAAAACTCTAAGTGGGATTTATCATTGTTAGGAAGTGCGTATTGTCGGGCTCTGATGACACTCGCGTAGGGTGCTGTCTAGTTTGTGGTCGCGAATCAGGTGAGTATTCTCACTATATTATGGGTGATGTTACATGCGTAGATAATATTTATTACTTTATGTAATAATGTGATTATTTGTGCTTTACCTGTTTACCGACGAAAGACAACGACTGCCGGACTATGGGCCGACAGTGCCGGCTTGAGAGCCGATGACGATGTTTGCCGGTGAAAGCCGATGCCGATGATTGCCGGCGAAAGCCGATAAGGATGTTTACCGGCGAAAGCCAATGACGATGATTGCCGGCGAAAGCCGATGACGATGTTTGCCGACGAAAGTCGATGACGATGTTTATGTGATGGATCGTGTGGTATTTTTGGGGAACTCACTAAGCTTTGTGCTTACCCTTTTACCCTAACTGTTTTTCAGGTAAATTCTGGCTTGAGCTTGGAGCACGGCGCGACTGTACCGCAACCGAGGATTTCAATGACTAAGTCTTCCGCTGGACAATTTTTGTAAATGTTTTGATAAATATATTTTATATGTTTAAATACTAAGTTTTAAATTGAAGGGTTTTATGTGGCAACTATTTATTGTATTTAAGTTGTTTTAAAAGGAAAATTTTATTACGAAATTTGGGACGTTACATGATTGGTGGTGGTATCCTTTTTCCTTGGCACTTCAATTACTGCTGATACCGTAGTTTAACCCATGAAGAGATTGAATCACCTTTTTCCAGATAGACGCTTCTTCCATTCTGAATCTCCACCACCATTTCCTGAGTAGAGCCATGTTTAACGCCCTTAGACTTCCTAATTAAGTTCAGCCTCCCCCCTTCTCCTTACAATTCAAAGTTTGCTTCCAGGAGATCCATGAAATCTTGTTATTATTGGTATAACCACCCCAAAATAATTTTATTGGAATTGTTTCCAAAGAATTGATGACCGTCTCGGTGGGGGGGGGGGGGTTTGAACATCGAAAACATGTAATTACCGAGACTGCGTAGAACAGACTTGCACAAAATAACCCTTTCACTGAAAGAAATATTTCTCACCTTCAATGTAGATAAACGATTTTGAAATTTGTCAATGAGAGCCTGCCACATTCTAATTCCGCTCGTCGATACACCAATGAGACCCCAAGATACATGAAGGGGAAGCAACCAGTATCGCAATTAAGTCATGAAGCCATATTGTTAATATTTGGTTCTTCGACCCCAATTTCCATCACCTTGTCTAGATTAATTTTTAGACGTGGTGCAAGAAAGCAGCATCTAAGATTATGAATTAGATTTGAAGTGTAGTCCTTGGACCAATCACCCATGAAGATGGCATTGTCATCGTATTGGAAGACAGAAACAACCGAACCTTGGTTAGGGAGATACACGCCTTAATTTGAAGATACCTTTCTCAACTGCTATCATCATAGCACATCTAAGACCCTCAGCAACAATGATAAATAAGAAAGAGGATAGGGTGTCGCCTTGGCGAACACCCTTCTCTGGCGGAAACTCCTAGGTAGGATTTACGTTGACTAGGATCGAGATGTTAGTCAATTTCAATCATATTATATGATAACTTGAAGAGATGTTAAACGAAGTAGGAGATCTAGCCAGGAATGAAATAATCAAGAGTCTGACATATGTTCAATACTACCAATAAAATTCTAGCTTACAGTTGCTTTAGGCTTGTTATGACTCAAGGCAAGGGTGAGTGAAAAATAAAGGGTCAATCTAGTTAGACCCTCTTTAAATGTAAAGTGACCCTCTCATCATTACCTATATATATTTCTATAAATAAATGCTATCATTAGTTAATTATTATGTTTTTTAGGTAATGATATCAATATTTTTTATTTTTATAATCTAATTATAATAAATAATAATTAGGTAATCATAAAAAAAGTTTATATTATTTTTATATAAATGCATGTAAAACTTAATAAAATAGTATATAAAATTTAAAGTTTAATATAGAAATTACATAAAATTTTAAATTTTAATACGTAAAATATTTTAAAGTTAATGCAAAGAATACATTTTTCATTTTCATAATAATACTTTTAATAATAATAACTAAATAATCATAAAATCACTACAAAATATACTACTAATAGCGGCGTCAAATGTCGCCGGTAAAAGGAGCCGCTAAAAAAACGTCGTTATTGCTCAAAAATTGTCGACAATACATTTTGCCGTTAATGTGGGAATGTCGCACATATTGATGTCGCCGCTAATGTTTGTCCCATCTTCGGTGATGATGTGTCATCGACATTACTTGTCGTCGGTAATAAGTTCAACTTGTCGCCGCTAATAAATAATAATTTATAGTTTAATACAGAAAGTAACGTAAAATTTAAAAAAAAAATATTTTTCATCTTAATAATCTGAATTATACTAGTAATAGCGGCGTTAAATGTCGTCGATAAAACATACAATGTCGCCAGTAAAGATATTAGCGGCGACTTGTCGTCATTAAAAAGTCGCCCCGTCGTTATCGGACATTTCAGGCTGAGCATCTATTTCTCGTATGCGCTAAAAAAACGTCGTTATTGCTCATAAGTCGTCGGTAATACATGTCGCCGCTAATGTTTGTTCCTTTTTCGGTGATGACGTGTCACCGGCTGTAAATAAAATAATTAGAATATTACACAAGTAAAGCACATTCAAAATTTTAATACCATTACTTGCGTAAAGCACACTAAAAGATAATAAAAGAGTCTAATATAACAAATAATAAAATTTAGACGTAATAGATAATAAAAGAATTTAAAAGAACATAAGTTAAAATACGACACAACAAGTAAACGTAGGACAAAATCATTTCGTCATTGGTCCGTCGAAAAAAAGTGGCCGTCGGTGTTCCGTCGTAAAAAGTTTCGGCAAAAAAAAATTAATTTAAAATCCCTATATATATATATATATATATATATATATATATATATATATATATATATATATATAATCATTTGATGTTGACTAATGACTTGTACGAAAAAATAAGCAATATTCTACCGAAAAAGTAATTATGATGGAGTCATTTAATTGAAAAGAGGGTCTAAATATTAGCACCCAAAATAAATTCTCTCTTGTATATCTACCCCGGATAAATTGTTATATAACTGGATTACCAAAATACAAAAAGAAAAAAAAAAAAAAAAAAAGACCCAACAAGACAACTATATAAAAACAAACTAAAACGTGTAATACTAGTAAAATTGATTCGGTTTAGTGGCATAGCCGGCCAAAACTACAAAGTCTACAGGCATGCAAAGCTGGCGAACCCAGCCGGCCACTCTCAAACCATATTTTTATAATAATTTTCTATATTATATATATAAATATCAAAACCTGGGTAATTTCTCATCATATTAATCTCCTAATATAATCTTGATCATATCATCATTTCTCCCTTCAAAATTGTCGAAATATTCTTTTCCATATGTGTTTTGTGTGTTCATGAAATCTAGACATCAATGACCTTAGAACACAAAAGCAAGAAAGTGTTTTTTCTGCGAACCGATGGCTTAGCCAAACTCAACTAGCTAGCTAGATTTGCCTGAAAAAGAGAGCATTTACCATCGAGCCACTGGTTTCACCCTCTAGAACGCATTTAGGATTGAACCATTGGTTTGAGATGAGGCAGGCAGGGGCATATTCAGGGATTTTATCGGGAGGAGGGATATCAGGGCGAACTGGGCCCCATTTGTTGCCATTAGCAAGAATCAAGAAGATCATGAAGAAGTCAAGTGTGGATGTGAAGATGATTTCAGGAGAGGCGCCACTTGTATTCTCAAAAGCTTGTGAGCTTTTCATTGAGGAATTGACCAAGAGATCTTGGAACATGACCATTCAAGGCAAGAGAAGAACCCTACACAAAGAAGATGTGGCTTCTGCGGTGGCCACAACTGATGTCTTTGATTTTCTTATCGATCTGGTTCATCCTAATGCTTCTGGTGATGTCGAGTTGGATGAAGAGCATGTTGAACAGAAACAATAGTGACCTTTCCATTCGGTTTGACTTTTCAGGAGCTTACGTCTTACTTTAATTAAGATAAATTAAAGCGCGTAAGTTAATTGATATATATGCTTCTAGAAATGTTGAGTGAGTAACTATTACGTAAATGGAAGGGTGGTATAAGTTGCATCCCCATTGTTTCTGTTTCGTGTAAATGAAATATGTCAATATGATTAAATTGAAATGGTGCAAGTGACTTGAACCCTCTCGAGTCATTCTTACAATAATTAGTTTTTGAATGAATTCATTTTAATTTTCAAAATACCAACACTAAATCTATGAAAAGGCTAAGGAATATATAACATGTTCGATCGTATCAACAAAAACAAGCGAACATATAACTTTTTTTTTTTCAAAATGTCTACATAGTCATATACCATAATACCAACTCAAATATCTCGATACTACATTATCATATACCATAATTAATATCAACTTGTCAAGAAAAATTGTGTCAAGGTGAAAAACAAAAATTAAAAACCGGATTTTCCCCAAATCTATACTCATTTTGATGAATCTTAACCGCATGTGACGATGAGTGGCCTTTCCTTGTTACCTTATCACCATTGTTATCATCATTGCACGCATTTGACCCACCCTTTGCACAAGCGGCCGCCTTCTTTTCCATTCGCCGCTTCACAATGTATTCTTCGGGGATAAACACGTCCATTTTTGCTCAACAAGCTTGATAAAATTGGATATGTTGGTGAATTTTAATTATCAAAATAAGTTTTCTTTGCTTGGTGTAAGTGTTTAAAAAGGGAAAGCTGTCGTGGGAATCTATGGGTGCGGTATAAACCCCATAGTTTATGAATCAAAACAAGCAGCTGGTTGCTTTGTGTCTGCATTTCAACTTCATTGGGTTCCTGAATCTTGTTTTTGAATCTTTTGTGTTACTCCATGTTCAATGCACTTGTTAATTCTTTTTTTTTTTTTTTTTTGGAATCTGTAGTGTTTAACATATGTAATGTAAAGAGACTAATTAATTGTTTACTATTCAAGATTGAAGGTGGAAAAATAGGAGTATCGGAAGGGTTGGGTAACACATCAAAACGATTTACATATTGATGTGGCCAGGCCATGTTGACCCGAAACCTGTTAATTGATTTTTTCTTTTCGTAATTAATTAGTTTTTTTCTAATATAATTACAGAAACAATATTATTACGACAATAATAAAATATTGAGTAAAACGATTTAGGATAATATTGTATAAGTTGAACATACATTTTGATCGATTTTTGACCGCTTAAAAAGAATTATAATTCGATTCAACTCATAAGTAATTGGTTGAAATTTTCATCTTTATACAAAAAATAAACTTGTATCCAAATAAAAATGAACTTATATCCAAATCGAGTTGAATTTTCGCTTAATTAATCGAGATTTACTTAAGATCAACTTAGATGTTGAATTCACATCTGTGCATGATTTATTTATTTTCTAATAATAATAACAATATTTTGTTTATAATTAAACAAAATTTTAAAAATGATTATTGTAGTTTACAAAAATGATTACTTTAAACCATCTCTATCCCACCTCTATTTTTTATTCTATTTTTGAAGTAAAAAATGATGTAAAAAGTGGGTCATCTCCAACCTACATCTATTTTTCATACAATTTTTACTTTAAAATGTCTATTTTAGAATATTTTTTTCCTTCATTTACAAAAATTGTCAAAATATCTCATTGTATTTATTATACATAAACTTTTATATGAAATCGATGTATAAATATTGAACTTTAATAATTATAGCTAATTAATATCATTTAATATATAACATGATTGTAAATATTTATTATTGTATTTAAATTAAATTAGAAATGTATAGAAATAAAAGTTAAAGGATTAAAAATGACAAGTGAAACATTAACTCTATTTTTTGTATAAATGAATAATATTACTCTATATTTGGAGTAATACTAGTCATAAACTAGGGGTGAGCGTGGTACCGGACCGAACCCGAATTTCCCGAGTACCGATTTTAACCAAATCTGACTCCCAAGTACCGAACCGAGGTAGTAAGTGCTTGGTACCGGTACCGATACGGGTATGGTAGTGGTACTTGGTACTAGTACCGAACCGAGTGAAGAATCAAATAGTTTGGCTTTTTTGTAGCTTGTGATGGAATCAACAAGACGTTTTGTTTTGTTTTTAAACCAAGCCGTTTTAAAACCAAGCCACTGTGAATTCATAATTGCTCATTTGATAAAATTTGATGCAAAATGCAAACAGAAAAGAGGTTTTGTTTTGTTTTTAAACCAAACCGTTTGAAAAAGTGGAGGTTATTATGACATTTTGTTTTGTCTTTAAACCAAACTACATATATTCATAACAAAACTACATATATATACCGAAATCAAAGTTTACGCTTATTCTACTTATTCCTCTAAACTACCAACACTATAAAAAACTTATTCCGCTAAATAACAAATGCTAAACAGGTATCTTGTTAATAAAAATAGCTATGATCACAAATTTGAAAAATAACAATTATATTCAAAAACTTAAGGTTACTCATTCTAATAACTTCAAAACCATCCCGCTTTTTTTAGATCCCCTTCACGTTCCGGGTCGGTACCGGGTTTTTCCCACTCCAATTGGTACCGTTTTCCCGAAATACTGAATACCGAATTTTAAGTTTTACGGGTACCGAGTACCGGACCGAATGTACCTAAACGGTACCGGTACCAGGTCGGGTCGGGAAAAACGGGAACCTTGCTCACCCCTATCATAAACCCAAAAACAGAGTGGATTATAGAGGTGAGTTAGAGGAAAATAGAGTAAACTCATTTATAGAGTTGGGTTGAAGATTCCCTTAGTCCTTTAACTTTTTTTTCTTGACCTGGATGGTCTCTATGATTTCAAAACCTCGCGTAGTTGGTCGATGACTCATGTAAACATATTAACTATTGAACTTTATTAGAGTGATACCCCTGACTCCACTGAAATTTCCTAAGGGCATGTTTGGTTTGTGAGATTTTCTATAGAATTTGATGGAATTGGAAGTACATCAAATTTTTGGAGATATGTCGTAATGTCCTTTTTGTACCTAGATAATGACGACCTCGAGAGAGCAGGCAACCAATAGATTAGGTGGGCTAATTCATGAATTGAATCAAATGGTTTTATTTTATCAGGCTCTTGAATTCCTACGTTTCGTTTAAGTTTTGGTTGAGGGAATTGGAAACCACTTCCATTAAAATAAGGGAACTGAATTCCTTGGGTTGGTGGAAGGAATTGAAATGCAATGAATGAGTGAATTTGCAAGATTACCGTTATACCCTTTCTATTACCTTTCAAGTTGAAGCCCTCTACCACCACTCACCACCACCACCACTGTCACCCACCACCACCCACTGACATCACCACCAACCACCACCGCCGCCGCCACCACTCATCATTGTCACCCGCCACCGCCGCCGCCGCCACTGTCCACAACCACCACTACTTATCACTAGCAATAAGTTATAAAACAAAGCAAAATTATGCAAAAAAAAAAAAAACAATAATGGAAAATTTGTTATATACATAGATTCAAATTCCACTTCCTGCCAACCAAACAGAATATGGAATTGGATTCCAATTCTATTTTATAATAAAACAAACAGAATATGTAATTAGATTCCAACTCCTGATAGATTCCAATTCATTGACAAATTCTAATTCCTTTAAAAACTTTCGGCAAACCAAACGCCACCTAAGAGATTTTTGACAACATTTTCAATTAATGACAGATTTGAAACAATCAGAATCCATGAAAATTGCATTGCCGAATCAATAATGGATAGAAATTCCAACTTCAAAGTGAGGAAATTATAGAATTTAAAGGGCTTAACCACAAATTTCTGTTAATCAACATTTTAATGATTATAGGTTTATGATCAAAGATCTGATAAGGATGGAACATGCCAGATGTAAAATAGAGACATAGAGGGCTTACAAAACCACTTTTCAGCAGCATTTTTGTTAACCAAAAACAACATATCTTTTAAAGATACATCCACCATACTATTGGCATACCTCTAAAGCTTTCGATTTAGAAGATAAGGAAAACATTGTAGCAAGCTTTAACAACCCTACAACAGCAATACAAAGAGATAAGGGAGTTGGTGATGAAGAAAAAACAAAAGGCACTCATTGGTCGCCTTTTTCTCTGTAACTCTTATTGGTCGTAAAAACGCAAAAGATATGGAGTTTGACGAGAGGCGATAAATATTAGGATGAATGAGAAGAAGGGAAGTGTGTTGAAGAAGAACGTAGGAAGAATGGAGAGAGGCGGTGGGCAATCATGTTTTATGGGGTAAGATAGGGCGAGGTGGGTGGGGGTTATTTATTTTCTTTTTTTCTTTAAAATTTGTTAAATTTTTATAAAATAAAATTAAAAGGAAATAAAAGTCATTTTATATGGTTTAGGGATCAACCATGTAAAAAATTGAAACTGCAAGGAATATCCTCATCAAAGAAAATGAGGAACTCAACCTTTGACTTGTTATAGAACACATGAATCGTTTGTGTAATTTTATCTTATAATAATATTATTATCAATATTGATAGTTATAATTAGAATAAGCATAAAAATATACGAAACTATTTGAAAACATTATTCATGAATTATTAGACGCTCATTTATTTTCTAAAACGAATTACTGAAATTATACATTCATCAATAATCTATCGGTAATTAACAACATATCATCCAATCCTAAAGCCAAACCCCCAAAAAATAGTTCTCAAAACACTAATAGGCCGGTAGGATCAAATCTTAAGGAAACATCTCAATGGAAAAATCACAATATTTTTTTATAAATAGCTAAACAAATGAAAGTATACAATACACATGCTACTACTCTCAATCTTCAAGTCAATCTCAAAGTACAACTTACAATGACAATTATAATTAGGGTTTGTGTATGGTAACATAGTATTTGCATTACACTACCTTCATGTACAATAGCTCAGTCTGCACAACACATTTTCAACAAGCATAATAGCTCAATGTCCCGAGATTTGTTTTCCTATTTCAAATATCGCTATGTAAGTTGTAAACCATCAAACAAGTACCACATAAGGGGTAGCAAGTCTCATGCGTATGTGATGCTTATCTAGAAAGCAATCACCACCAAACACAAATATATCAAAGTGGATATCTATGAATTTCACATCAAGTTTCAACCCATCCTAGGTGCATGGATGCACAATTTAATGATCAAGTTCATTTCAAATTTACCCAAGTACTCCTTATTTGACTGTAAAGCTATTTCAAAAAGAGTTTTCATGAACGCACAAATTACATATAGTATGCAGAACACAAATATCATATATAAGTAGAAATTTGAAGTGAACAAAAATATGTTAAGGACATGTACTCTTCGGTATAAACTCACATTAAGTGGTTGAACAAGCTCATTTTACTTCTAAGGTTTTTGGAGTATTTAGTGTTCATATAAGGTTAAGAATAGTTAGGTTAGTTATAAATATAATATGCATTAAGTCCCTAATCAAGTTCTTAATCTCAAATATAAAATTTTTGTTCTCAAATCATCCCTAAGGTCATAGGAAGGCATATGAGAATATTAGACTATATTTGGATTTCATTAGTAAAGGTATAAAAGTTTTAGTGTTTCTCACACTTAATGGTTTGGTTGAGTCACGCATAAGGGGGATTCTGACTAGACTTGACCATTTCAAGTCACCTTTTCTGACGGCCAAATACATTTTTCATTGATTCCAAACCTCACGGTCAAGTCCAAATCATTCCTAGCTTCATTCTAACCACTTCCAAAGCCTTGGCATGATCAAATATTATTCAAAACATGTTAAAAACTCTTGTAACATCTTGTTTCATCATCAAATCCATTATTCATAAGCTAGATATAAGATCATGAGAATTAAAGTTCAAGATCTTAACATGAGTTTATGTGATCCACATCAATGCTTATTTAACAGAATTGCATTTAGATCTCTATATTTTAGTTTCATATGATGATTCCAAACTAGTTTTGTGTCATATATTGATATTCTAAGCCATCAAATCCACTCACACATAAAATAAGCTCAAAATCATCCAAAGAACTCAAGATTTCTATATTAACTAGAAATCCCAACCTATGACCAAAGTGAAGTAACTAAACATACTTATTTGCATTAGAAATAACCATTTATGATTATAGACTACATTTCTAATCTAGATTAAGAATTAAATCATGATATAGAGTTTCAAAATATTACTTTATCGATCTAAAGTTCATAAACCCCTAAAATCACAAATGGAGTTGAAATTAAGTATTGCAAGAAAAGAAGTGTAGATTGATAAACGAATAATTGAAACTAACCTTTAACTCATTTCAAATATCTAGACCAACAAGGATTTCATATTTATGGAAATTCTTAAACCCTAAGTGGGTTCTAGAAGAAAAACAAGTGGGGAGTATACTTATTAAGGCTCCAATGAGTTTATTCTAGGTCTTCCTCTTTAAAAACACTTCAAACTCTCTTATAAGTATCGCTATAGCTCACAATTGCCAAGCTTAACCCTCCACAAGCTCTCTATAGATTGATATGTCCTAGGTGGATTTTGAGAAGGCTTATGGCTCGTTAAGTTTGGGTTATCTTGAGAAAGTTACGTACTTTTTAAGATTTGGTCTGGTTTGGTGTGGTTGGGTGCAACTTGTCTTCATTCTTCTCAGTCTTCTATTTTGCTTAATGGTAGCTCTACTTTCGAGTTGTAACTTAAGAGAGGGTTCTGAGAAAGGGATAATTTGTCTATGTTTTTGTTTATTATAGCCATAGAGGACCATCATGTGGGCATGGATGATGCGGTTATTCATGGGTTGTTCAGAGGTGTTGGTATTAGGACTGTAGGTTAGTGTCTTTCTCACCTTATTTATGCCGACAACATGTTTTATATGGGAGAGTGAGATGAGGAAAATGTCAACAATTTGTTTAGAATTCTTTGTTTTTTAATGACCTCAAGTTTGAATATTTTTTTTGGAATCGGCGGTTGGTGCAACGGAAGCCACGCCTCCATGTTTCGGAAGACGTCCCAGGTTCGAGACATCCCTAACGGGGCAGTTCGAAACCTATAGGAATTCCAGGGAAAATTTCACCACACACGGGGCTTAATGTGCAGGGTTTACGCGGTCGGTAAGACTCGAACACGCCACCTCCACACCCCATGTGGGTTATCAAACCCAACGCCTCAACCAGCTAGGCTGGATATCACTGGCCTCAAGTTTGAATATTAATCTTCAAATTTTGAATGTTTTAAGAGTAAGGGTGGACTCGGTTGAGATTCATCACTTGGCTTCTATTACTGAACATTTATTCCTTTTATGTATATTGGCCTCCTGTTGGAGACTAATATACTCAGGTTAAATGTTGGAGAATGGTGATTGGTAGATTTACACGGCATGGATCTAAATGGAAAGTTACAATGCTTTCATTTGGCGATTGACTGTCTTACTTTATTGAAGTCAATGGTAGGAAGTTTAGGCATATATTTTATATCTATGTTTAAACTTTCATCTTTTGTCTAGGGTGGCGAGTTGCATGAAAAGAATATGAATTGGGTTACATGGGATGTGGCTTTATCTTCTAGAGATAATGGGGAGGGGATTTGGATTAGGAAGTTTATACGTTTATGCTTTGATTTATAAATGAAAGTGGACATTTCTTAACGATTTTGATTTGCACTGGTGAAGCTAATTAAAGTGTCATGGCAAGGAAGGTAGGTTCAGTTCGATTGGGAAGATGCAGGATCATGGTAGAGGTGGTATAGTATAACTGGTTCGATCAATGATATTGATGACAATTGTACTATTCTTCATTCTTACTTGGAAAAAGGGTGGGTATGGAGAAACAACTAGGTTTTAGAAAGATATTTTGATTGGAAATAGTATGCTTATGAGTTGTTTTTATTACGGATATGGATCATCCGGATCCATTGGGTCAACATACGTCTAGATAATTCCATTGTTTGTATAGTCAAACTGTATAGTCAATTAGATAAGATTAATTCCTATGTATTCTCCTGTAAATGTGGACCTACCTAACTATGTACTCAGCCTATATAAGGCATACACGATATTGAATAAAGAAAGCATTCAGCAAATCAATTTCTCTTTATATGGTATCAGAGCAAAATTAGCTCCCCAGAGCCTAATCGATCCAAACCCTAAATCCTTCCCTCCATTCATTTGTCTCCACTATGTCTTCTATAATCGAAGTTACTGCTCACACCCACTTCCCTATCAAACTCACATCCACTAATTTCCCTGTATGGCGTAAACAAGTTATGGCTACTCTAATCGGCTTAGGTCTCGACAATTTTGTTGATGGATCTGCAGAAGCCCCGTCAAAAGTTCTACCAACTGATGCTACCAAACCCAATCCGGCTTATCGACCATGGTACCGCCAAGACCAGATACTACTTGGCGCCTTGCTTGGAAGCTGCTCAGACACAATTCAACCGATTGTTTCTTCAGCGGAAACCTCTCGTCAAGCCTTCAAGCGGTTGACTGAAAGTTATGCGAGTGTCTCACGATCTCGCATTATCTCACTCAAATCCAGACTTGCCAACAATCCCCGAGGGTCTCGTCCAGTTTCTGAATTCCTTCAGGAGATGAAAACGATTGCCGATGAATTAGCCTTAGCTCAAAGCCCCGTAGAAGAAGAAGACCTAATTGTTCACATATTGGGTCAACTCGGTGACGATTACACCCACATCTCTGCTGCACTCAAGGTTCGTGACACCACAATTACATTCCCTGATCTCGTTGATAAACTTGTGGATCATGAAAGAACTCTCAAGGAAACTCAACAAGCACCTATCATAGCCACTGTCAACAATACGCAAAAACAACCAAATCGATATGCTTCTGGCTCAAGCAATGACAACCGATCTTTCAATAAGTTCAATAACTCAGGAGCACGATCCAATCGTTTTCAAGGTACATCCAATGGTAACAACGGTAACAACTTTTCTCAACGTGGTGCTAATCGAAACTCAACTTACTGTCAATTTTGCAATATTCCTGGTCATACTACTAAAGACTGCAGAAAACTCTCCCGGTTTCTCAAAGAAAACAACATTACTCTTTCTATGACATCGACTCCTCCAACAGTCAACACCTCTTCAGCGGTCAACACCTCCGCAGCACCTTGGATGTTCGACAGTGGCGCCTCTCACCATGTTGCTTCCAATCCGGCATCGTTTCACACCCTCTCAGAATATGGGGGGCCGGATGAAATTGTCCTAGGAAACGGTAACAGTCTTCCAATATCTCATACTGGTCACACCACCATTTCTACTAAAATTCGTCCATTGAATCTGCAAAATGTTTTATTTGTTCCTAAATTACGCAACAACCTTGTTTCTGTGGCAAAACTTTGCAAAGCTAACCAAGTTTCTGTCGAATTCTTTCCCTTTTCTTTTGTGGTTAAGGATCTACGCACGGGGGCGTGCCTAATGCAGGGAGTGAACGTCAATGATATATATTATGCAGCCATTAGTTCTCTACGGAATCTTCCTCAAATAAACTCAACTAGCGCATCATCCGGATCCATTCTCTCTTGGCATCACAAGCTTGGTCATCCATCTACCAAAGTCTTGAAGCTACTTCTCAACAATTTAAACTTAGATTTCAATAAACTGTCTACTAGTTCTTTTCATTGTGATGCATGTTCAATCAATAAAAGTCATAAGCTACCTTTTGGTGGTAATTCGTTTAATGTCTCTAAACCACTTGAACTTGTCTATTCTGATGTTTGGGGACCGGTCCAAGCATCTAATGATGGTTATGTCTATTATGTTATTTTTGTCGATTATTACTCCAAGTATACGTGGCTGTTTCCGATGAAAAGAAAATCAGATGTATCGGCTCTATTTCCCCAGTTTAAATCTTTGGTTGAGAAGTTCCACAATACTCCTCTCATCTCCTTATTCACGGACAATGGTGGTGAATATGTGGCTCTTACTTCATATCTTCAAGAACATGGTATTTCTCATTTCACTACCCCACCGCATACTCCCGAACAAAATGGGGTAGCGGAACGACGTCACCGTCACATAGTTGAAACGGGACTTTCTCTTTTGCATCATGCACAACTACCACTTACATTTTGGACTCATGCCTTTCAAACAGCCGTTTATTTAATAAATCGCTTACCCACCTCCATACTTGACAACAAATCACCATATCAACAACTATACAATGTTCAGCCAAGTTACACCAAATTAAAGCCTTTTGGTTGTTTGTGCTTCCCCTGGCTACGTCCTTATGCAGCTACCAAGCTTCACCCTCGTTCAACCAAGTGTATTTTTCTTGGTTATTCTATCTCCAAGTCGGCCTACAAATGCTACGACCTTGTCTCTCACAAGTTATATCACTCACGCCATGTTGTATTTACAGAACATATTTTCACTTTTACCACCATGACCTCCGCTTCTGCATCTCTCCCAACCACAGATGATTTTCTGCGCACCAAAAACTCCTCTATTGTCCCTCCGGTCTCTAATCGCTCCTTACAAGCCACGCCTACAACCATTCCTATTAATCCACCCTCCTCGACTGATGCTTCCCCAGCCATTGCGGTTAACACCTCTCCTCCATCTCCTACAACGGAAGTTAGCTCTTCCGCCACATTACCTTCTCCACCCGTCGCTCCTTCACCCGAGCACTCCACTCCCTTCCCACCTCCACGACACCGCAAACCCAACCCCAAATACTATAATTCTAATCTTATTAATTCCACCACCCTTCATCCTATCCCAGCTGCCGTAGAACCCACCACTCACACTCAAGCTCTCAAAGATTCAAAATGGCGCCATGCCATGGATGCCGAGTTCAATGCTCTTCTGCACAACCAAACTTGGGAGCTTGTTCCTGCTTCCCCTCACACCCCCATTGGCTGCAAGTGGGTGTTTCGCGTTAAACGTAAACCCGACGGCTCTATTGATAAATACAAGGCCCGCTTGGTGGCCAAAGGCTTTCTTCAACAGTATGGCAAGGACTATTTTGACACTTTTAGTCCAGTCACAAAACCTGTTACTATTAGAACGGTTCTCTCCATTGCCTTATCAAACAATTGGCCACTTCACCAACTTGATGTCAATAATGCTTTCCTCCAAGGTACTCTTCATGAAGAAGTTTTTATGACTCAACCTCCTGGTTACACTCACCCTCAGTTTCCTCATCATATTTGCAAGTTAAAAAAACACATCTACGGCCTCAAACAAGCTCCACGAGCCTGGTACAATGAACTTACTAGCTTTCTTCTTCAGTTTGGGTTCAAGAAATCCTTCGCCGATGCCTCCCTATTCATCTACAACTGCAAAAACATTATCTGCTATTTTCTTGTCTATGTTGACGATATCGTTCTTACAGGAAATGATTCCACCTTTCTGACCAGTTTTATCACGGCCTTAAGCAAAAAATTTTCTTTAAAAGACCTTGGTACGCTTCATCATTTTCTTGGTGTTGAAGTCATTCATACCAACTCTGGCATTTTCCTTTCTCAACATCGCCACATTCATGACATTCTCACCCAATTTCACATGGATGGGGCCAAGGATGTTACTACTCCTCTGAGCACTTCCGACCCCCTGCTTGCCATTGATTCTACACCCACTGTCGATGCCACTCCTTATCGCAAACTGGTTGGGTCTCTACAATATTTAGCCTTTACCCGTCCCGATATCTCCTTTGCCATAAACAAACTATCTCAATTTATGCATACTCCGCGTCAATCACATTGGCAAGCTCTCAAACGCCTTCTCCGGTATCTCAAAGGTACCATTCACTATGGTCTTTTTCTAAATCGCAACTCTCCTCTCACACTCACGGCCTTTTCTGATTCCGACTAGGGCGGGGTCCACGATGCTGGTCGGTCTACTACATCCTACATGATATATCTTGGGTCTAATATTGTCTCCTGGCGGTCTACTAGGCAAAAGTCGGTGTCACGCTCATCCACTGAAGCGGAATACAAGGCCTTAGCCAATGCCTATGCTGAACTCATCTGGCTCAAAAATCTGCTGCAAGAACTTGGGATACCTGTCAAAACTCCACCCACTCTCTTCTGTGATAACACTGGCGCGACTTATGTCTGTGCAAATCCGGTCTACCACTCACGCATGAAGCATGTTGCACTTGACTACCACTTCGTTCGAGAACAGGTCTCTAGTTTCCTTCTTCGTGTTCTTCACATCAACTCTCAAGATCAACTAGCGGACATGCTCACCAAGCCACTATCTCGAGCTCCCTTCTTGCGCAATAGGTCCAAGATTGGTGTATCCGATGGATCCTCCATCTTGCGGGGGCGTATTACGGATATGGATCATCCGGATCCATTGGGTCAACATACGTCTAGATAATTCCATTGTTTGTATAGTCAAACTGTATAGTCAATTAGATAAGATTAATTCCTATGTATTCTCCTGTAAATGTGGACCTACCTAACTATGTACTCAGCCTATATAAGGCATACACGATATTGAATAAAGCAAGCATTCAGCAAATCAATTTCTCTTTATAGTTTTCCTAGACTGTTTATGCTTGAACTTGATAAAGATTTCTACATTAAAGATAAATGGAATACTCAAGGGTTGAAGTGGAGCTGGCGTGGGTGTGTGAGGGACACGGGTTCAATTCTCATAATTGATGGCCGTTTTAGATATATTTATTTTCTAAAGATGATGAAAATTGGGTATGGTATATGACCCTTCCGAGTGCTTCTCAGTTAGTTCCACCAGAAACCATATTGATGATCTTTACTTGCCTAGTGATATTACTTCTACTCGATGGAACATGTTTGTTCCTATAATGGTTAATATTTTCATACGGATAATTTTCCTTAATCGAGTCCCTACTAGAGCCAAGTTGCAGATCAGATGAATTGATTTGGATTCGACTTTGTGCCAGTGTTGTCGAGATCAGATAGAAGTTGTTGATCACTTATTCTTTTGGTGTGACTTAGCCAACCAAGTTTGGAACTAAGTTAGCTATTGGACGGATTTGTCCTTACCGGATTTTAGCTCATTTCAGATATGCTTCATTGGGTGGATTCTCAATCTTTCACTCATTTGATACGCGCGACGTTAGAGGCGGTTTTCCATGACCACTATTTGGGTACTTTGGATTTATCATAATGCACTTGTATTTGGTACTAATAAGTATCGCATGGAGCAGACTTTTGAAAACATTAGGCGAAAGGGTATACACGCGTTATAGCCTCCGACATCGGCTATAACGCCGCCAAACCCATGTGAACACCACCCCCACGACGCCGTGATGCGCCATAGGTGATAGCGCGCGATGGTGACCACACCTGTTAACGGGTGTTTTGCCCGTTGAATTCGACCGTTGAGCTAGTTTGAAAAATAAAAAAAAATAAATTTTTTCTATAAATACTCATCTACTCCTTATTTTTTTCACACCTCTATTTTACAAAATATTCTCTAAAAAAATGGATGCTCTTCCAACGAATATCGACTTTGAATTCTCTTCCGATGAAGAAATGTCCGGCTCCGATGACAAAACGCCGGTTTTCAACGATGAAATGCCGGGTTTCCGATTCTTCCTCTTCGGACGACGACATGTTTATTCCACATTTTATTGAAGTTGCTACGTGTGTGTTGACGGCGTTGGTAGAACCCCCGGCGCCGGTCCGACCAAGGCTTACAAGAAAACAAAAAAATAAAAATCGTAAAGCCGCACACGAGCGTCTAATGGCCGATTACTTCAACGACGATTGTTTGTACGACGATATCACTTTTCGTAACCGTTATCGCTTGACGAAGAATTTATTCATTCGTATAGCTACCGATTTGAATGCTCATTATCCGTGCTTTCAATTGAGGTACGATGCTCGGAAGAGGCGGGGTTTACGACATATCAAAAGATGACGGCCGCACTTCGACAATTGGCATACGGCGTAGCGGCGGACTCGTTGGACGAGTATTTGAAGATGTCGGCGAGAGTAGCCCGAGAAAGTACGTATAACTTTTGTGAAGCCGTGATACAACTTTATGGTCCCGTTTACTTACGCATACCAACAAAAAGTGATGTAGAGCAATTATACGCATTTCATTACGAGAAGCATGGTTTTAGAGGAATGCTTGGAAGTATCGATTGCACTCACCTTCAATGGGAACGATGTCCAAACGCATGACGAGGCCTTTTCACACGCAGTGACCACGGACACCCAACGATCATGCTAGAGGCCTTTGTGTCTTGATCTTTGGTTTTGGCATGCATACTTCGGTATGCCGGGGTCTAACAATGACATAAACGTTCTTAATTCATCACCGATATTCAACAAATATTTGCTCGGCAAAGCACCCGAGTGTCCTTTCGTTGTGAATGGACACAACTACAAGTATGGTTACTATCTTGCCGATGGGATATATCCGTGATACTCAACGATGGTCAAAGCGTATCAACATCCAATTGAGGAGGACAGAAAATATTTTACGAAGCGACAAGAGTCGGCACGGAAGGACGTAGAAAGGGGTTTTGGAGCTATAAGAGAGAAATGACACGTTCTAAAATACCCGGCTCGAGCATGGGATGATGACAAAATAAGGAAGGTGATGTACGCGGTGCTCATTCTACATAACATGATGATAGAAGAGAAGGGACGTAATATTTGTACGTATAATCCGAACGATGTTCTTCACCCGACTGCAACAATTCAGATGGGCTCGGATGCATATTACAACAAAATGTTAGAGCTTTATAATGAAGACACGTATCATAGGCTTCGACAAGATTTGACCGACGATCTTTGGGCAGACGCAGGCGGTGCAGATGACTTCAATGAACCCCCCATTCAACGACGTCGATGATATTTATTAGATTTTTGTGGTTTGTTTTTATTTAACGAATTTCTTTTTTTATTTAGTGTTGCTTTTAAATTTTTAGGATTTTGTAATTTGTTTTTTATTAAATGAAATGGTAGTTTTATTGTGAAAAAAAATCAATTAGCTATATTATTTTTGTATTTTCGGTTACAAAAAAAAAACTATAACACCACTTGCTATAACACCACCACACCCCCACTTTTGGTGTTAAAGGTGGTGGTGACGTGGCATCACTTTTTGGTGTTAACGTCATTGCTATAACATGGGTACTCCCCATGGCCTTATAGCGTTCTCCGTTAATTGGTTTTGTTATAGAAAATTTAAAACTATATCAAATTGGGTTTGGTGGTTGTAAAATCCAATTATGCCTTCTATTTTGTGATTGCTTTCTTTTGCTAATGTCTAGCTTAGTTTATTAATAAAATTCATTCGTTCAAATAAACAACCCAATATTGGTTTCGCCTAGGGGTGGAAATCGGTTCGGTTTACAGTTTTTTTGATTAGAAATTTTTTTGGTTCAGACCATAAACCAAACCAAACCGAATTTAGGTGATTGTAGACCAAACCGAAAACCAAATTCGAATTCGGTTGAGACATATAACCGATTTTTTTTCAAAAAAAAAATAATAATACATTTTTACAATGGCAAAAACGTAAATAATTAAATATTATAAAATATACTTATTTAATAAAAATCAGTTTTCCGGTTCGATTTGGTCTGAACCATAGGAAACCAAAACCAGACCATAAACAATATATCATATTCGGTTTGGTCCGAGACCAAACCAAAAACCGAATTTGAATTCGGTTTGGTCTGAAATCGGTTTCAGCTTGGTTTGATTTTCAGTTTTTTCGGTTATAAACCAAATAACTTCCACCCCTAGTTTCGTCGGACTTCCTTCCTATTTAGTTGTCATTTCATTTTGTTATTTATTAATTGTTAGTTAAATTTGTTATGTAATTCACATTAAAATAAATCACAATCCAATATCCATTTGTACTTTGGAAGAGAATGGCCGAAAAGATTTGCTTAAAGACAACATTGCAAAATTTTAAAGACTCAAAAAATCAACGAGTTCCAATTTAATAAACAGTATATAGATATATCTTATATTAATTT
Source organism: Cichorium intybus (assembly GCA_023525715.1). Classification (NCBI taxonomy): domain Eukaryota; kingdom Viridiplantae; phylum Streptophyta; class Magnoliopsida; order Asterales; family Asteraceae; genus Cichorium; species Cichorium intybus. The sequence continues at coordinate 22,988,426 of CM042017.1, read as the reverse complement.
TCATGTTTGGATTTTTCTATATGTAATAATTTTTAAACCAAAATAAACAAGATTTATATGGTTTTGTTATAATTCTTGGTTTTTGTCCCCTAATAAATCAACATTGTTGACTGTTGTCGTTCATTTTTACCGGTTATCTTGATAATTAATAATCAAAATAAATAAAAACTTTATCAAATACTCAAAATTGATACCTTAATCGACCATTTATTTATGGATTGAAACTTTTGGCCTCCTTGTGGGAGCACAAGGTATGGTTGAGGGACAACCGGCGGAACCACAAACCGCGCCGGAAGTGCCAATGGTTAGCACCCACCGAACCACGGGCTAATTGGAAAATTTAAACAACGCATCACATGCCATTGTTATCCGCCAGTATATTAAAAAAAATTTAATATGTGTGTGATTAACTTTTATATTTGTAGTACTTTAATATCTAATAAAATCAAGCTAGAACTATAACAAAACATTACGAAAAAAAATCTGTCGTTAGTAACGAATCTTCCACAAAAATTAATTTTGGAATTCTAAACATATCCATGGAATAGCAACGAAGGCTGTGTTTGATAGCATCTGAATCATTCAGATCTGAACCATTAAGAGGTCTAAACTCATTTAGAGGCTCTTACTCATTCAGACTTGTCCCTAACCCTTAATGGTTCAGAGGCCATTAAGAGGCTCTTACTCATTCAGATGTGATAAATTTACGAATCAAACGCTCTTATTCATTCAGAGCCTCTTAATCATTCAGATTAAGAGGCTATCAAACACAGCCGAAGTGACGGATTATGGTTGTGGCTATCGCCTATCGATCACAAAATTTTACTAAATTACAAACGAATTCGCGACCAAATATAATATTATCTTGGATTTATCGCTATTCACTATTCAGTAACTAATATTTTTTTTTTTAAATCACATGGTCTATTTTTAGTCTCTCGCTAAAATTAGCCATCCAAAATTTATTTTACTTTAAAGTAAGTAGAAAATTTTATTATTATTATTATATTAATATGATGCATCTTATTTATTATTATTATTATTATTATTTCTAAAACTAACAAGAAAAATAACAATAATAAAGATAAAGATAAAAAATTATTTTTACTATATTACAAAATCAAGGATGGATTAGCTACTCACCAAAATTAGTTTCTTAGATTTTTGCTTGGTTTAATTGTCTTTTCATGTTAGTGATCAATTGCATCATTCCTACATTTAAAACTTATGTTTTTATGCAGAATGTAACATCAAATTTATTTTTCTGTCTGATGTACACTCAAAATTTTTCTTAAAATATTTAATGAAATTCATATTGATGTATAATTGTACAGGCGGATAAAACAAGAAGTCATCATCAATATCATGCTTCAACCAATTTTACGATCTGAATCGGATGCTACGTCACCCAATCCTGCAACCACACCAACAACTATGAGCTAGTAATGTTAATTATAAAAATCATGCATCCCTATTAATATAGTGATAAAAGTATATAACAATACACAACCTATCACGTCACATATTTATTTTCTTCAGAAAAATATATAGCATAATTGTAAATCATCACAACACCACCACAAGGCCACACCAAATCTCGATACAACTCTGTACAACCACAAATATGTCCCCTCCTCGACCCCCACGGTCTCGAGCCTCAAAGGCTCACCATAACACCCTCAATGTAACTAGTACCCGGCCACAGAGGCCTACATAGCAAAAGTAAGTGAGATCACTCGACCACATAGGCCTTCAAAATAATAAATGAGACCAACCACAAATTCGTCCCCTCCTCCACCCTCACGATCTTGAGTCGCAAAGACTCACCGTAACGCCCCCAATATACCCCATCCACAAGGGCTTAATAAAGTTATTATATCAACATGTCCACTGAAGGGAAAACATTGTTTACTCAATATATGGTATCACAATGTCAAATCGGTATGTGCCCCACTTAAGAAATTGTATAGGCTTAATAACACCACTATACTGGTCATAATTATCTATGACTTCGTCCCGACCAAAAATGCTCACACACTTGAGCTACTAATTCATACACATCATGTAACACCACGATACTTTTATTAAGTATTTATACGTGAATCATAGTATAATTATGATTTAATAAGGTGTTATAAGTATTGGTTTTGTTAGAAAACCTTGTTGGTAAGATAATTGTAGTAAAAAGGCTAAAAAGGGCAATTTGGTCATTATATCGTAAAAAAGGTAAATTGGTCATTTGACCATGTAAAGGACTAAATATGTAAAATATTGTTTGCTTGTGGCAAAAATATAAGAAATGAAAGTTTTATGTCATAAAACTTGATAAAAGAGCCAAAAGTTCAAGAAATGGAACTTAAGGACTAAATTTGTAAACTTTGGAAGTATAAATAGAGAGGTTGACTCTCTTCTTTGACTGGCCATTTGTGCAGCAACGGGAAGGGTTTTTGAGAGCAAAAACCTGGAAATCTTTGAAGCTTGAAGCAAGGAATTGGAATCATAGCTTGGAATTGGTGATTCCTAAGTTAAACAAGGTTAGTAATTTGATTTTCTAGCCAAGTTCTTGAGGTATTATTGATGGGTTTGATAGAAACTGAAATCTGCAAATTTCAGTTATGTTATGTGGTTGAAAATATCTTAAAACTTCCAATAAGTCATGCTAAAAGGACTTAATTCAAGATTTTGGAAGTAGATTGCTATTTGTGATGAATTTGAAGTTTTGGGGGTTTTGGAACTAACAACCCTAATTCTTCATATGATTGATTGAGTGGGTTTTGAGGGTTGAAAACTTTGTATTAATAGAAGGTTTTAGCCAAGGAACAAACCCCAAACGATTAAGAACAGAAATAAGGACTTAATGGGCCAAAACTGCGTGCTACAGTGCACAAATCGCGACTGATCAGGAGACTGCCCAGGCGCCAGGCGCAGTGCGCCCAGGACTAGGGCGGGGTGCGCCCAGGCGCAGTGCGCCCAGCCCCTGGCGCGGTGCGCCCTCCTGGCAGGGGATCAGAAATGCTAACTTTTGTTTGGCTTGTCCGTTTTACTCCAAACTTGAATCATAAGTCCCTAATGGTTTGAAAAGTATGGGAAAATTTTTATATTGAGTTTTCGACTCCTCGGGGGCACTGTAGATCGATACGAATGCCTCGGTGGATAGTAAAAACTCATGAAAAGATGATAAATGGAAAGTTTATCATCTAGGGATGGTTTATAGTTGCATAACATTGGACTCTTATGTATTAGAGTCAATTGGAATGATTATTAACCTATTATCATTTGGTATATAAATGAATATATAGGTATGGGACAAAATGGTTGTGGTGCACGCAAAGGCAAGAAACAACCGGGATTTAAATGCAGCTAGCATCCAGGTGAGTAATCTCACTGATATCATATATGATATATGATGATTGAACTGTTACAGGTTGAAACAGCTTCGAGAGACGAAAATGACGAGTGTAAAGACATATGAAAATGACAATACCAGATAAGCCATGAGTCATTGCGATGACAAGAACGGAGCTGTGAGTCAATAAACAGATAAACCGTGATACGACAATACCAGATAAGCCGTGAGTCATTGCGATGACAAGAACGGAGCTGTGAGTCAGTAATGTGACAATACCAAATAAGCCGTGAGTCTACAATAGACAAGAACGGAGCTGTGAGTCCACTTTAATAAGGCAATACCGGATAAGCCGTGAGTCATTGCGATGACAAGAACGGAGCCGTGAGTCTAGGCAATAGCGGGTAAACCCGTGAGCCATAATTGATTTTGAAATAAGATGTTCATAGATGGTGCGGCCACTTGTGGCTATGATACTAGATGTTATATCCAAATGGTGCGGCCTTTATGGCTATGATATCGGATGATATATCCAGACGGTGCGGCCTATATGACTATGATATTATTATATAGAAATGGTGCGGCCTTATGGCTATGATTCCGGGTCGTTGAACCCAAACTGGTGCGGCCTTTGGGCTATGATTTATATGCTGGAATTGCTTTGGTGCGGCTTGTATAGCCATGACAGATGATGCGACTTATATAGTCATGAGATATGGTATAGTCAAATATGACTAAGAAAGATGAGACAGAAATGGTACAGAATTGATTTGATTGGTATGCAAATAACAGACTGGATATGATAAAGTGTACAATTATCTGATGTGATTTGAAAATCACATGATATCACGTTTCAGCCGGTAAGGCTATGCAGTGGGATGTGAAATCCTAAGATATACATGATCAGCCGGTAAGGCTAGTAGTCTGGGTCCGATATCCAGACAGATATACACATTTGGCCAGAAAAGGCTATAAAATGGGATTTGATATTGACAGATGAAATGATAGATATATGTATCATATATAAAGAATTATATATGGATGTATTTATTGTACACATTATTTGCAGATACGATTACTCACTGAGCTTTGTAGCTCATACCGTTTGTTAAATGTCCCTGCAGGTTGGCATAACCCTGATAAGGGTAAGGATAAAGTCCGTGACTTAAGAAGTGGACTTGTAGATGCTATCAGTAGCAGCCCGGCTTCAAAGGAGACTATGGTATTTTATACTCTCCTTGATACAATTGTACCCGTTTTAATAAAATATACCCCTCTGGTTATGGTTTTATGTATTGAAACTTGTGTTTTAAATGAAAAATTTTCAGGGGTGTTTTTGTTTTAAAAGTCGGGTGTTACAAGTTGGTATCAGAGCCGTGGTTTAAGTGAACTAGGTGTCTATAGAGTAGATTCCTGGACTTAAACCTTAAGATATTAGACATGATGTATAGTTAGGTGTATACATGTTGTTATTATACATATATAACCTAACTGGTGCTGACTTCTAACGTATAAGAAGTATGAGCAGCGAATCTTCTTGGAAGACATTTACGGCGCGAAGCTCTAAGAAATGGACCAGCCCTTTCTCAAGACTCCGTTGTATGAGGAGCAAAAAGGGGACGAATAGCAGAAAATCCACATGACGAGCAATATTAGCTGATGTGGTCAGAAAAAGAAATCGGTTGCTCACCCTGATTGATATTCAAGGTGAAAGAATAGTAGTTGACACTACAAGAAAAGCAGAAAACGATTGGTGTATACTTCAGAAGAAGTTAAAACGAATTAGGTCTAACCTTAAAGGGAAGGGACCAGAACGAAAAGATGATGTGGTATAAGAAGTGCAGGAAAAGCACTCAGAACATTTTATAGTTGATACTCTATCGTTGACATGCTGAAATTGCAGAAAATGGGAGCATATTGCTCGAGTTTGTTGTGTGGGACGGAAGTGGTTCCAGCGTAGAACTATAGATCACTTCCTTATGAAATACTCACATGCTAAATGTGGAGTAACGGGTGATGAACCCAGGAAAGAAAGAAGAAATGAATGGTTAAAAGGGACCAGTGGTACCTTGAGCATTCCAGCAGATTGTGGAAGAAGCTCGTGAGGAGACTGATATGATTTCCGATATAATTGTTCTGAATATAACTCGTGTATGTTATATTTGATCCATGAAGCTACGCTTTGGATCAGTGACACTGGTGTCTTGTATGAATAATTCATCAACGATTATGAATGAAATGTTGAAAGTAGCTATAGCATATAGCAAATATGTTCTAGATATTGAACACCTGAAAGGTAGTTTGCCTAGGATTTACGGGACCATTTTCCCTATTAATCTGAAGCCGATAACTACCAGTGAATTTGAAGTAATTTTGAGTATAAATTAGTTAGCAATGAATTATGCTAACATGAATTGTAGAAACAAGAACATTATGGTTCTTAAAACAGAAATGAAACGGATGAAAATCCATGGTAAATGACCGTTGTTGAGAATACCGGTTATTTTCTTTGCTTAAACTCGGAAAAGAGTTAGTAAAAGAATGATGTTGTAGTTGGCATACGTGGTATTGGCCAAGTTAAATAAAACAGTGATAGTAGTGTACTACTTTAAATAAATTCTCAGATGTTTCTTTTGAAAAGAACTTCCAAGATTTCTGCCAGATTGGCGAGAAGAGTTTATGACTAAACTGATTTTGGGAGCCATTTTTGGTATACGGGCTCTGTGTTGATTTGCATCTGTAGAAATGGCAGAGTTGGAAAATAATTAGAAGAAAATTTTGTATTAGGGTCTCTTATGACCGTATGTGTCATCGTATGGAGCCCTATCTTGTTTGAAAAGAAGAAAGACAAGTTGATGCATATGTGCATTGACTACTGAGAATCTGATATTCTCGAGACCATATCGAAAATGAGGTACATTTGTACCAGATATTGGAGTTAATTCACTGAGATAAGTGATATGTAAAATTCTCCAAGTATGAAAATTTAGTAAAAAGAAGTTTTATATTCTTTGGGCATATTAATAATGCCAGAGATGATAAAGCAGATTCAGTGGAAATGATGTTGTGATTAAACAGAAACCGCCTTAGAATTTGACTGAAATTAGTAATTTCCTTGGATTGGCGGATCATTATACGAGAGTTATAGTAAACTACTCCTTGATTGTTGTACAGTTGACTAAGGTTGACTAAGAAAAAGTGAAAAGTCTGAGTGGTAGAAAGACCACAAATATCTTTTAAAGGTTTGAAATAAACCTTGTGTGAAACTCTGACGTTAGCATTGATGCTAAGCGGAGAAGATAAATTGGATTATAGAAATGTATCCAAATTTGACTGTAAATGCATGATATTGCAGTAGCAATTGTGATTTTGGCATTGAAGCTTTGAAAACACTACTTATATGGTGTAAAGCTTATTGTTTATAAGGATCATAAGAGTTTGAAACACTTAATTGATCAAAAAGAAGCTAAACATGAGATAACAAAGATAGATGGGTTACTTAAAGATTTCGGTTATGAAATCTTGTACCATCTCGGAAAGGCGGATGTGATTATAGATGTCCTGAATTGAAAAGAGTAACCTTGAAGGTTACATCCACATGTATGAATGTGGCGAATTGATTACCTGAGTTGATTCGGGTAGCACAGAAAGATGTGTGCAAGTCTGAAAATATGAAAAGTGTTTGACTTGTGTGTAACTACAGTCAAATCATTGGAAGCATACAGAAAATTTAACCGTTGTGGGTCCCAAAGAAGAAATGGGACGAAAATATTATAGACTTTATAATAAAGTCTTTGCAAGAACCGCATGGGTATGACACCATATGGGTAATTGCAGGTTGATTGATGAAATCGGTGTAGATTTATACTGACTAAGGAAGAAATTAAGATCGAAAAGTAGCGAAAAGCTATATAGATAAAGTAAATTGTCGACGTGAGTTATCGGTACGGATTGTATCAGGCCGAGATAATAGAATTATTCGTTGATTTTGGCATAAATCCCAAGAATAATTAGTTCAAAAGTACTAGTAAGTACTGTATATGATTTGCAGATTGATAGACGAGGCGAGAAAATGATGCAGACTCTAGAAGACATGCTTGAAATTGCATAACAGACCTTGGCGGAAGACAAGAAGATTGTCCATTTCGGGTGGAATCTGTAGATAATAACAGTTTTCGTACCAGTTTTCTGATGACCCGTATAATGCATAGTATGAAGTATCGTGTTACACGCCGATTTACTAGACTGAAGTTGGGGAGAAGCCGTTGGCTGGACCCGAGATTTGTACCTCAAACAGAACAAAAAAGATTAGGCAAATTCGAGAAAACTTGGAAATAGACAAAAGTAGTATACGGATTGTCGAGTAAGACCGTTGAAATTCCAAATAGGGAAAGATGACAGTGTTCAAAGTATCCCCTTAGAATGACTAAATTGTTTTGGGAAGAAAGGAAAGTTAAGTCCTAAATTATTAGAACTTTCCATATGTTCCAAGGAGTAAGAATTTTAGTGTACCGATCGAAGTTTCGTGTTGAACTTCAAGATATTCATAATGTTTTCCATGAGTCACATTTCTGGAGAACATTGATTGATGAATTCCAACGCATACCTCGTGTTGAAATTTAGGTAGATGAGAAGTTCAGGTACCCGGGACAACCCAAGAAGGTGTTTGACCGGAAGATAAGATAACTGCGAGATAAGAAGACTAGTATGGTTAAAGTGCTTTGGCAATACCATAAATGTTTCCATATGATATGGGAAACCAAAATTTGTAACGAGATAAAATTACCCTCACTTGTTTGTATGATTTCTGGGACGAAATCTTTTGAAGGAGGGGAGAATTTGTAACACCACGATACTTTTATTAAGTATTTATACGTGAATCATAGTATAATTATGATTTAATATGGTGTTATAAGTATTGGTTTTGTTAGAAAACCTTGTTGGTAAGATAATTGTAGTAAAAAGGCTAAAAAGGGCAATTTGGTCATTATACCGTAAAAAGGGTAAATTGGTCATTTGACCATGTAAAGGACCAAATATGTAAAATATTGTTTGCTTGTGGCAAAAATATAAGAAATGAAAGTTTTATGTCATAAAACTTGATAAAAGAGCCAAAAGTTCAAGAAATGGAACTTAGGGACTAAATTTGTAAACTTTGGAAGTATAAATAGAGAGGTTGACTCTCTTCTTTGACTGGCCATTTGTGCAGCAACGGGAAGGGTTTTTGAGAGCAAAAACCTGGAAATCTTTGAAGCTTGAAGCAAGGAATTGAAAACATAGCTTGGAATTGGTGATTCCTAAGTTAAACAAGGTTAGTAATTTGATTTTCTAGCCAAGTTCTTGAGGTATTCTTGATGAGTTTGATAGAAACTGAAATCTGCAAATTTCAGTTATGTTATGTGGTTGAAAATAGCTTAAAACTTCCAATAAGTCATGCTAAAAGGACTTAATTCAAGATTTTGGAAGTAGATTGCTATTTGTGATGAATTTGAAGTTTTGGGGTTTTTGGAACTAAGAACCCTAATTCTTCAAATGATTGATTGAGTGGGTTTTGAGGGTTGAAAACTTTGTATTAATAGAAGGTTTTAGCCAAGGAACAAACCCCAAACGATTAAGAACAGAAATAAGAACTTAATGGGCCAAAACTGCGTGCTACAGTGCACAAATCGCGACTGATCAGGAGACTGCCCAGGCGCCAGGCGCAGTGCGCCCAGGACCAGGGCGGGGTGCGCCCAGCCCCTGGCGCGGTGCGCCCTCCTGGCAGGGGATCAAAAATGCTAACTTTTGTTTGGCTTGTCCGTTTTACTCCAAACTTGAACCATAAGTCCCTAATGGTTTGAAAAGTATGGGAAAATTTTTATATTGAGTTTTCGACTCCTTGGGGGCACTGTAGATCGATACGAATGCCTCGATGAATAGTAAAAACTCATGAAAATATGATAAATGGAAAGTTTATCATCTAGGGATGGTTTATAGTTGCATAACATTGGACTCTTATGTATTAGAGTCAATTGGAATGATTATTAACCTATTATCATTTGGTATATAAATGAATATATAGGTATGAGACAAAATGGTTGTGGTGCACGCAAAGGCAAGAAACAACCGGGATTTAAATGCAGCTAGCATCCAGGTGAGTAATCTCACTGATATCATATATGATATATGATGATTGAACTGTTACTGGTTGAAACAGCTTCGAGGGACAAAAATGACGAGTGTAAGGACATATGAAAATGACAATACCAGATAAGCCGTGAGTCATTGCGATGACAAGAACGGAGCTGTGAGTCAATAAACAGATAAACCGTGATACGACAATACCAGATAAGCCGTGAGTCATTGCGATGACAACAACGGAGCTGTGAGTCAGTAATGCGACAATACCAGATAAGCCGTGAGTCTACAATAGACAATAACGGAGCTGTGAGTCCACTTTAATATGGCAATACCGGATAAGCCGTGAGTCATTGCGATGACAAGAACGGAGCCGTGAGTCTAGGCAATAGCGGGTAAACCCGTGAGCCATAATTGATTTTGAAATAAGCTGTTCATAGATGGTGCGGCCACTTGTGGCTATGATACTGGATGTTATATCCAAACGGTGCGGCCTTTATGGCTATGATATCGGATGCTATATCCAGACGGTGCGGCCTATATGGCTATGATATTATTATATAGAAATGGTGCGGCCTTATGGCTATGATTCCGGGTCGTTGAACCCAAACTAGTGCGGCCTTTGGGCTATGATTTATATGCTGGAATTGCTTTGGTGCGGCTTGTATAGCCATGACAGATGATGCGACTTATATAGTCATGAGATATGGTATAGTCAAATATGACTAAGAAAGATGGGACAGAAATGGTACATAATTGATTTGATTGGTATGCAAATAACAGACTGATATGATAAAGTGTACAATTATCTGATGTGATTTGAAAATCACATGATATCACGTTTCAGCCGGTAAGGCTATGCAGTGGGATGTGAAATCCTAAGATATACATGATCAGCCGGTAAGGCTAGTAGTCTGGGTCCGATATCCAGACAGATATACACATTTGGCCAGAAAAGGCTATAAAATGGGATTTGATATTGACAGATGAAATGATAGATATATGTATTATATATAAAGAATTATATATGGATGTATTTATTGTACACGTTATTTGCAGATACGATTACTCACTGAGCTTTGTAGCTCATACCGTTTGTTAAATGTCCCTGCAGGTTGGCATAACCCTGATAAGGGTAAGGATAAAGTCTGTGACTTAAGAAGTGGACTTGTAGATGCTATCAGTAGCAGCCCGGCTTCAAAGGAGACTATGGTATTTTATACTCTCCTTGATACACTTGTACCCGTTTTAATAAAATATACCCCTCTGGTTATGGTTTTATGTATTGAAACTTGTGTTTTAAATGAAAAATTTTCAGGGGTGTTTTTGTTTTAAAAGCCGGGTGTTACACATCAATCATTCCAACGCTTTTGAAAACTCGATCACATGATTAATTTACTAAAATAATACTTACTTCCTAAAATCACGGAAGAATGATCATCTTCTGCAAATCTCATTTATTACCTCTTGATCTCCATGATTTCCAGCTCAAAGCTTCATTTAAATCACCTCTCTCGTATCTTAGATTCGAGTATGTATGTATGTAAAGGAATAGCTAAACTAGAAAGATATGTATACAGCTCGTCCTACGCACCACGTAGGCACAGCTTCAAGAATAAAGACGTGGTCTCCTACGCGCCACGTAGCTTACCCTAAGCGCCGTGTAGGCCGTTTTTCTAAAACTGGGTATTACAAGTCTCTCCCTCTTCACATAATTTTGTCCCCGGAATCCACTCAGGCGCAGTCTCTTCCCTTCAAAAGTAGATGCCCAACTTCTTCAATAACATGTGCTTCAGATTCAAAAATATACATTATATAAAGTGTAATCAGCTTCTTTCCTCTAGCAACAACTAAGTTCCCCCTTTTCACCTTTTACCGGTGATCACTAAATGTAACATGGTAACCCCCATCGTCAAGCTGCCCTGCTAATATTAACATCATATTCAAGTATGGAAACTTGACATTCTTCAAAGGACAAATCATACCCAAAGTCGTCTTGAGGACCACAACCCCAACACCCTTAATATTGGATTAGGTGTCTAAGTCATGACTTATAATTTGTATTTATCTTATTAATAGAAGCAAAGTCCATTTGGGTTGCCCTCATAGCTAGAGGTTTGGTAGACAGTTCAGTAGAGAGAAAGATTGATTTATTAAATGTTTAATAAATCAATAGAAATAAAATAAATAGTTTATTAATATATTAAAGTGATAATATATTAATTAGAAACTATATTAATTAATTAGAAATTAATCTAGAAATAATTGGATTTGATTTAGTGATTAATTTAATTAATTAAAGGTGCAGGGACTGGTTTTGTAATTACTCAATAGTTGAGTGATAATTGGCCAGGGTATGCCAAAGGTGTCAAGATTAAGAGTGGGCACACTCTTAATTTCGAAACCCTAATTAGGGTTTTAAGAGGCTTGGTCCAAGTGGAAAAAGGCTTTTCCAAATTACGGCTCCTATAGGGTTTTGACTGTCACCACCTGGAGGCTATAAATAGAGCTCCCTGGGAGCCCTAAAACCTGCGCCAACTATACTCTGTCTCTCTGGAATTCTGTTCTCCTCCTCTTGCTCTTGGGTGTGATCTCATTTGAGTCAGGACACTTGTGCTGCTGGCTTCAAGATTAAAACTAAAGGTTAGTTTTCTTAATTATTTCCTTTAGAAATTATTGTTGGCCTTTAGGTTTTTGTTATATGTTCAATGATAGAAAAACATAGATCCTTTTCTAGGTTGCATGTGAACTTAGGATTTTTAGTTCATAGATTGCAGAAAACCTTACACTTAATATATAGGCTCTTGTTGTCTGCTAATCTAACATTCCCTCTGTACTGCTAGAAATTCTGCATTACATCTCTAAAATGACTAACATGGAACGACGCACCAAAATCAATGATCCAAGATTCTGTTAAGTTTTCGACCCAACAAATTAGCGTATCAACTTCAAAATATAATGTTATATTCACTTCATTCTTGTCTTTATCTACTCAAGTATTTGTCATTGCTTTCTGAAATGACCATTCTATTTTCAATTCCAATAGGTAAAATCCTTCATGTTCTTTGATTGACCTCTCTTTCTCGACTTCGATCTTATTCTATCACCGGCCCCTTTATTAGACCTTCTTCCTCTAACTTCGATACTTAGGAGACTACTAGAAGATTCACTGGCACTCCATCTATACACATCCTTACCAAGGATTAAATTGCAAATACATTTGAATGTCAACTTAGCAATTCTAGCTGAACTGCTAACTGTTGTTACTATATCAGACTAACTATCAGGCAAAGATGATAATAGTATCAGTGCTTCGAACTCATCCCCAAATCCAATATCAACCAAAATAAATCTTGAAATGATTGAATTGGATCATTAACATGATTAGTAACTGAGTCACCCTCCTTCATCTTTAACTTACTAGCTGCCAAATCAGAAAAAACCTTATTTGATGTTGAAGGATTTTCGTACAGATTAGATAATGCCATGATCAAACCATAAGTAGTCTTCACACTGAAAATATTGTAAGTGTAACGTCCCAGTTTTTAGAGTAAATAAAAAAATTAGAAAAGCAATTTCAATAATAGAACATCATTTTATTTAAAACTTTCAAATCATAAAAGAAGCCGCACCAGTGTGTACTCGTCATGCCTTGCCATCACCCATACCTGAAGTACCTGAAACAATGGTTTTAAAAGGAAATGTTAATCACAAAGCTTAGTGAATTCCAATACATACACAACATATCAGTCATAAATACTCTACCCCTATAAAAAAGAATGAAACACAAACATCATAGTAAACACTAGTCTACTCCACCATGCATATTGAATCGTGCTGCTTCGCTCAACACTTCAAGCCACGCGTACTCTGTTCATCGAGCCATGCGTATCCACTTAGTGCGTCTTGTCGGGCATCCCCACTCTGTACCACGTTGCTCATCGCGTTGAGCCACCCTACATTGCTCAGGACATCAAGCCACCCTATATTGCTTAGTATGTCGAGCCACCCTATATTGCTTAGTTTTTTTTAACAGAAAACTAATCCTACTCCTAATCTTTACCTGTATTCTCCACCCTATTTTGCTTAGTACGTCGAGTCACCCTATATTGTTCAGTATGCCGAGCCACCCTATATTTCTCAATACATACATCCACCCTATATTCACACACTAGACTTAGAGTTGCCTAGTACTAACCACACATATCCTATAATCATACACGAGCTAAAGTAAAGGACATACAACATCCACACAATGTAGTGAGAAACTTACCTAATACGAAGCAGTAGACCGATACAACGAGCAAGATAGCAAATCAAGATTGCTCTTCCTTGAGATGACCTACAATCACATATGTGTCACTAACTCAGAACAAGATTTGTATCTCACTATACACATACGTATACTTGTTATACGCTTTTTGTCTTTATATCATACTTCATTCTAGAACCCAATAACCCCCTTTGACCCATTTTACAAATATAATAATTATTACATGTGTGTATATTTAGCTTTCCATAATTTTTAAGGACCCATCCATACCACGCTTGGTTATGCTTATAGCTTATTCATCATTTTAGACCTTAACATCATGCTGAAATTCTTGACCATGTTGAAAATTTTGCAACTTTCAACCTAGTAATGGTCATCTTTAAGCTCTGAGAAAACAACTGGACTCTAAGACAAAACTACAAGGCCTGACCTCATGCCATTTGCATTTTTCTATAATATTTAATGAATTTCACAAAGGGGCTTATCTAATCAGTCAGCTATCAGAGCCATACCATAGAGAAATAATAGTCGCTCTCAATGGGTTAATAACTGGGTTCTACATTTTGGTATGGGCAAACTAGATATCTAGGCCGAACTAAGGCTACTGACCTCACCCCTAAATTATTTTTGTACGGTTTATAGTGATTTTTTCAAGTTAGGCCACCTAATCTATCAGGGTTCAGGACCAGTCTGTAAGATTACTATTTTCACCTAACCTATCCCTTTTGGGGGCAGAAACTACTCTCCCGGACCTTTCAATAGATATAAGATTCAATCCATTTGGGTTTACTCTTGATTTTATTTGATTTTTTAAAACTCAGGACAGAAAGTTGTCAAGTGAAAGTGTAATTAAGTTTTAAGCATTCTTGTGTCTTAATCATTAGGCCCATGAAGGTACTTTCAAGCATCAATATCAAGTGGCTAAAAGACTGCACTTTGCTGAGGTTTAACCACCTAAAACCATCACTTAATGGATTAAGACCCAACTCCAAAACAAAGGTTCAAATCTAGGGTTTTATATCATTATTTTATGCATCAAACCATGACTTTGATCCAATAATTCAAGCATTCTAGTAACACCAACCCGTGTCCAGCCATAACCATGGCTTGGTTGGCCTTCAACCACCACCAATGTGGCGGTTTACGGTGGTGATTAGTGGTGGAGAAGAAGAGAAAGTGCAAAACATGAAACTTACTTTGAAAATTGTTATATTTCTTCTTTATTCTTCTTCGTCACAGCTTGTAGCATGTACGATCACAACCTTCACTCTCTTCTCCTCGGTTTGGAATTTTCACAGCAGCAAAGAGTTCCCGGGTCACCTCATTTTCTCGGCTTCACGATCTCACTGCTCACATAGATAGATTTTAGGGTTTGATGTGTGAAAATAGTACTATATCATTATAAAAAAAATTTGAAATTTTTTTTTGCATCATTGCAAAACGTAATGATGCAATTTTTCTGTTTTTATTTTGGATCATTATTTC
Source organism: Cichorium intybus (assembly GCA_023525715.1). Classification (NCBI taxonomy): domain Eukaryota; kingdom Viridiplantae; phylum Streptophyta; class Magnoliopsida; order Asterales; family Asteraceae; genus Cichorium; species Cichorium intybus. The sequence continues at coordinate 22,973,205 of CM042017.1, read as the reverse complement.
ATTATAAAAAAAAATAATGATCGAAAAGTTTTTTTTTTAATCTTTTTTTTCTCCCATATAGTACTATGATCCATTTTATTATTTATATTTTTTTATATTTTTTTCAATTTTTTTAAGGTGTCCTCGCAAGTCCTCACTTTAAGAAGAGTCCTCACCTGATCCTGATTCTATATATATATATATATATATATATATATATATATATATATATATATATATATATATATATAGATTGAGAAGGGTTGGACATGTTTTTGGGCTGGAATTATTAAGAATCAAAGGCCTAAGGCCGATGCTTAAATCTCTTGTTGCTGTCGTCATTCAAATGAGAAGAACACATGCATCTGTTGCCAATTGGCAACGTAGGTCCCTTAGGTGAAAGGTTTTCTGCAAACCATGAACTAAATAACCTAAGTTCACATGCAACCTATGAAGATCTATATTTTTTATTATTGAACATATAACAAAACCTAGAGGTCAATAAAAAGAAACTAAAGATCAAAACAGAAAGACCAACCTTAATTTCTTGGAAGCTGAGAAGCAAAAATATCCTGCCTCAAATGAAAGTCACACCAAAGCTGAGAGGAGAGAGGATCGAAAATTCCAGAGAGAGTCTTGAAAGTGGCGAATTGAATATGGTGCCCAAGGACCCCTATATATAGTTTTTCAGATGACCAGTTGATAAGCTTTAAGGATAAACCTTTTTGAATTCAAATAAGATAAACATTTTATCTTATAATTCAAACTCCTATTTATCCTCTATAATATTAATTTCGAAATTTCTATATACCATATATAGAAATCGAAATCCACTGGTCACTCCCACTGTCACTTACTCAACTATTGAATAATTACAATTTTAGTCCCTACACCTTTAATTAATTAATTAATCACTGAATTAAATCCAATTAATTCCTAATTAATTAATATAGTTTCTAATTAATATATTATGACTTTAATATATTAATAAACCATATATTTAATTCCTGTTGATTTATTAATCCCATAATAAATCAACATTTCTCTCTATCGAATTTTCTACCAAACCTCCAGCTATGAGGGCAACCCAAATGGAATGTGCTACTATTAATTAGGTAAATATTAATTATTAGTCATGGCTTAGACACCTAATCCAACATTAGGTTAGGTCAATTAATTTCTTTTAACCCAAATCCAACTTATCCAACATAACAAGTTTTAAATAATGACATAACCCACCATCCAAACATCTAATTTAATTCCTATTATTATTATTGTTGTTGTTGTTGTTGTTGTTGTTATTATTATTATTATTATTATTATTATTATTATTAGTCTTAATAATTGGGATTTCGTTCTTTAAATCGCTTTCTACTTAAAATTCATTATCTTTACTTGTAAAATAGTTAATTAAATTATTTAACGCTAAATGTAACGCTACATTAAAAATGGGGCATTACAATAAGCTACATTTTCCCAAGGATAATCTCACTACACTAAGTGCCTATCGATCTAACAAGTCTCATTCCACCTACTTCGTCTCTTAAGGTTTCTCACAGGATAAAGGTTCGTGTAATTTCTTCTAGTAGAGACAATCTTCGATTTTCATTCTTCATAAACCAAAATTGTGACTATCGAATTTGTTGATTTTAATTTTCTCATCTTCAGTCATAACTTTGATACTAGTCTATTGGTATAATACAACTTCTATAAGACAAGGAAATATACTAAGAATTCTGCTAACAAATAACTGTAAAATCTAGAACACAAAAGTTTAACGTGGTTCACATGATCAGTCTGATCGGTTAATCTACACGAAAGAGAGAGAGAAGATTTTAGTATTACCAAGAACATACAAATCATACAAGGCTAAAATTGTACTTGTAATTTGATTCATTTACACTAAGATTAGACTAACTTGAGCTACCAACAGAGAATATCATTTCTATATGGAGTCTGCTCTAAGTCGACTGCACTCTCAACCTCACAATAATTGTTCTTGGAATTTTAGCTCACAAGAGAATTATGCCATGTATCTGTGTTATTTGTGCTGTGTTTTTGTGTCTCTAATATTTTACAATCTATAGTCCCCGACTAGGCTGATTAATCCCTAGTCCTCAATCGACCGACAAACTAGCGCCTAACACCTTTTACAACATTGGTAATTTTAAAGTAAGTGACTCTTGCATTCTATAAACATACTAGCCTTACACGAGTTAAATCTTTGACGTCCTGTTTCATGCCTAAACTTGAAGTTGTGGATGGATTGGATTATCTCCAACTAGATTTTGTGACGCCTAGACAATTAAGGGTCAATTTAAGGACAATGTTTAACATAATCTGGTTCTATATCCAAGGTTGATTATCACTACATCCTTTATAAGACAATCCTCCAACACTATTTCCATATATCCAAAATGCCAACTATGTGAATCTATATATGTGTTTAATGTGCTACATGATCTTTGATTCAAATAGCAATTTCTATGACAAACTGGAAAGCCCATGAAAGACCCACAAAACGATACTAATTAGATGAAACTTTAGCAACTTACATGTATAAGCATCTAATTTGGTGTATAATATTTACTTGTATAATTTGAAGTTAAAAACTAGAAAATCAACTTTTTCTTTAATGTTTTTCTTTTTAAACCATATTGTTTCTTTATATTATCTCAATCAAATTCGTACTATTTTGTATATAGTTTAAATATCTAAATGAAGTGTACTGCTTTCATAAATTCCTTCCTAATTATTCTCAAATTCAATACAACGTTGTCCACCAATAACGTCGTTGAACTCGAAATTCCATAGTCGAACATTTTATTTAGGAAAAAGTTGCATTTAAACACTAAATTAACTCCTTGAAAAGATGGAAGCTTCCCCACCCTACGTTTTTACCTTTTCCAAATTACTTATTCACTTTTATGTTATAACAGAATATTTTTAGATTCAGATTTGAAAAACAAATAAAGAAGAAAGAGCGGAAAGGTGTGAAAAGAAATGGCATTCACCGGGACTTTAGAAAAATGCAAGGTTTGTGAGAAAACGGTTTATTTTATTGAAATGATAGCTGCTGATGGAATCACGTATCATAAAACCTGCTTCAAATGCAGCCAATGCAACGGCAAGCTTACGGTAATTTTTTTGTTTTTTTCTTAATTCTTGATTGACATATTTGGTTTTTAATTGATCTGATCTCACGTTCTGTTAAACGGGATTGACAAAAAAAAAAAAAAAAAAAAGATGCTTCATATTATTAACAATGGATAATGGTACAGTAACCTATCGAACTTTTCATTTTGCATATATTTGGTCCATTAACTTTTTTTCTTGCTGTCTATGAGCTTAACAGCCGAGTTTAATTGGTCACCCGAGGGTTAGTGTAGCAAAAGAATTTGAAAATGCATCTAAATGGTTCCTGAATTTATTCAGATTTTTCCCCTATTGCCCAGTTTTCGAAATCTTAAGCCCCCAAGGAGCAAGAAAAAAAACCTAAGGGACCGAATATACGCAAAATGAAAAGTTTGATGGGATACCGTAGCATTATCCATATTGACAACGAAAATAACAAAAACTCTATATGGAATTCATCATCATGTTCAATCTTGAATTTATTATTCCACTTTTATTTGTTGGTAAAACTTTCATTAACCATTCATCAACCCAAAATTATTTATTATAAATTTGAGCAAAAGACAATGTTGTGCAAAACCACTCATTTGTTATATCAAAACCCCGACATGAATCATCTAACATGGTCCACTCATTTATCATATATTCATATTGTTGTGTGTTTTATACTAATGTATCTAAAGTTATGGTATGCATTAATTGATAAATGAATTATATCATGCATTTGTGTGTGTGTATATATATGTATACATGTAATGAAATTGTTGTGTTTATTAGATAAGCACCTATTCCTCATTGGAAGGAGTCCTATTTTGCAAACCTCATTTTGAGCAAAAGTTTAAGGAGAGAGGAGGTCTCCCTAAGGTCACACGTAAGTTCCATTTCTATTTGTTTTCATATAATAAATCTTTTTCTTTAGTTTTCTATATTTGTTTTCATATAATAAATATTTTTCTTTAGTTTTTTTATTTTCTAACTTAATTATTATTATCATGAATGATGATGACCAGCTGCGAATAAACCAAGTGATACGGTACGTAATATGATAATAATTTTTCTATCTTTTTATTTGATTATGGAAAGGTGCACAAACGACCTTATATCCGACTTTAGCTTAGGCCCGACCCGAGTCCAGTTAAGCCACACAAAAAACAACATAAATGTAAACAAAATTCGTTACGATAACTTTTGATAAAAAGGCAAATTATGAAAAAAAAAAAAACACTACGTTTTTGCTTTTTTTTGTTTAATTATTAAATTTTATTTGTTTTAATAAAACCACAATTTTTTGGAAAAAGTTTCAACTCAGCCATTAATTCATTATGACCTGAAGAAGTCGGTAACAATGACTTCAATGAAACTTTTTATCAAAAAATTGTGATTTTTCCGAATCTTAAAAATTGGTGGTTAAACCAAATATTTTTGCAAAATATAGTGATTTTTTCGTATATAGACGTAGATAATGTTTACGCTTTAATTTATATAACTACAGAAAAAAAACACTATATTTCATTACTTTTCCTGGTTAAACCATCAAATTTTCATTTGTTTGAATAAACCACCAATTTTTAGAAAAAGTTTTAGATCAACCATTATGACCGGAAGTGATAATGGTTTCAATGAAACTTTTTACCAAATATTAATGGTTTTTTCTAAATCTTTTAAAAATTGATAGTTAAACCGAATTTTTTTCAAAATATAGTGTTTCTTTTTTTGTAATTAACTCTGGTTAAAACATTTAAAACGAAAACAATACCTAGCCGGTTAGGCCATCAGGCCCAACTTTGCAGCATGTGGACCGAGCTTAACCCGGAATAAACTTTGCTATAATATTTAGACCGGCCCTTCGAAGACGAGGACCGAATACCGGTAGACAATTACCAAACTTTGAGCATTTTTTTAAACTAAATGAAATAAATTTTTGTTATTTAACTGATCTAATTTATTTGCTTACAGGGAAGAGCCCCAAGCAAATTAGCTGCCTTGTTTTCTGGAACCCAAGAAAAATGTGCAGTTTGTAAGAAAACTGTGTATCCACTTGAAAAGGTTTTGTGCCACTTTGTTAGACTAATTAACTTTTTCATAACGTATTAACAACCATTTCTTTAAAATGTTAATTTTTATAACACATTTACGATTGTCACACATTACTTGATACGCTATTTTAGGTATATGAATATGAAATATGTTTATTTTCTTTAGGTAACTGTGGAAGGTGAGTTTTACCATAAAGCATGTTTCCGATGTAGTCGAGGAGGTTGTTTTCTTACACCATCTAATTATGCGGCTTTAGACGGAAATCTATTCTGTAAACCACATTTTTGTCAGCTTTTTAAAGAAAAAGGAAGTTATTCTCACCTTAAAGAAGCCGTAAATGGGAGTAAAGCTGCTACAACATCAACAGAAGAGGGAACCGAGGAAGAAGGGGCTGTGGAAGAGGGAGCACCAGAAAAAGAATAAGAGGAAAACAAGAAGAAAATGAATTATATTAGGAATAAATTAAACTATAAATCCAAAAAAAAAAAAAAAAAGAATTACAAAGATTTAAAGTTCAAACTATAACTTATTTCTATTGGGTGTGAGGTTTATTTGGTGAGATGTAAGAAATTACTAATTGTATATATCATTTTAGTATACTCATAAATTTTCGAATTCTGTAAGATTGTGTCGTGGAAAGATTGGGCATGTCATGTTCATGTTTTGTTGATAGAATATTACTATATTAGATTATTAACATTATTATTAAATAGACTAGCAACGTGTAACGATCGTCTCAGCATAGCATAGTCCATGAGTTGTTTAGGATTTCAGTTAAGGCAAAATCCATATAGAGACATGGAACATATTTAATTTGTAACTACATAATGACCATATGGTAAGTAGAGCTAAATAGTAGACTTAAAGCCAAATGTATGCTATTTTTCAAATAAAATGATGGCTTCATGAAAAAAGAGTTGAAATTACAATTTTGCAATAGACAGATAAATCAAAGTCTGTTGCTATTTAAATACGAAAACCATAACCAGTACCTACATCCAACTCTATAACTCTAAAATAAAACCATAACCAAAATCTAAATCTAAAACCAATAAAACTTAGCAATAATCTTATTTGTCGTGAGCATTTCCTCATTTTGAATGATTTTCAAGTAGATGTGATATATCTTTCTCCAAATGATGTATTAGAATATTTATCATTTTAGTTTAATATCAACAATTTTCTGGGATAAACGATACCATTCCTAGACTATACATTAAGTATAAAAAAGTATGAACAAACAGAGCAAGTTGCTGCAATGACCAAATTGAAAAGATTACACAATGACAGAAACCAAAAGAGTGTTGGGATTCAACAAAACAAGCTAAGCACTTCTAGAAAATCAATAAATACGACTTCTATAAAACGCTTAAATAAAACAAGAATTCTACCAATGAAACATTGTAAAATTGGAACACAGTATTTAATGTGGTTCACGCAATCAGTTTGATCCGCTAATCCACGGGCGAACGAGAGATAGAATATTTTAGTATCACCAAGAACGTACAAATCATACAAGGCTAAAATTACACTTGTAGTTGGTGTTCTTTTGTTTTGTTCTGTTTTTGTGATATTATTCTTCTACATTACACTTTTATACATATACAAAAAGTGTCATCAATCAAGGAAAGATTTGATTTGTGCCAGCAAGAATAAGAGACCATAGTGCACCCTTTTGGCCATAGAGGGCCTTCACCATTATTTCTTTACCTAACAGTCTCCCATTTGAAGGCTTGACCAACTTAGTATTTTCTTTGCCATCCAACTCTTGCAACAGTCTTAAACTCTCTCTCTTTCTATCTATCTATCTATCTATCTATCTATCTATCTATCTATCTATCTATCTATCTATCTATCTATCTATCTATTGAAGCCATACAAAGCTTCAACTTCTCAGTGGTAACCACTTGGGTGAACATATATATTGGATTCTTCGTTCCAAGGATTTTCTTCGGATTCAAAGCTCCATCATTTATTAATTATCGAATGAAATGGTACCTTATCTGAATGTGTTACCCTCTACTAGTAAACATTGGATTCTTTGTCAGGTGAACTGCACTCTGGTTGTCACCATATAAGCTCTTTGATTGCTTTTGCAATAGCCATATACTATACTTATGTGCTTGATAGAGCAACACTCTTCTATAACTTGGACATCCAACTTGTAAGAACCCGCGAAAAAGTCAAAAAGGGTAAAACCGTCTTTTGTCGTATTGTACGACTAATATGTGTAATAATATGTATTTGTAAAATAATAAAGTGAGAAATAAAAGTTTACATGAAATTTGGAGTTTTGACGCGTGAATAGTGAAAAATGGCCAAAAAGGGCAAATTGGTCATTTGACATGAAAATGACCAAAAATGTCAATAAATTGTAAAGTTAGAAATTAATGGAACTTTGGTTGCAAGCTATGGTCTTAGGACCATCTTTGTATAAAAGTTAGAAACCAAAGGACCAAAAATGTAAATACTTTACAAGTTAATTATATAACTCTAAAATAGAGTTATTTCTTCATTATGTGAGAAAGTCTCCAGAGAATTCCAGAGAGCACGAGAAGCAGCGGGAAGGAGCGAAGAAGAAGAAGAGAATAAGAAGTTTGGCCAAGGGAATCAAGCAAAGGATTGGAATTGGTGATTCCAAAGCTAGAGAAGGTAAAATTCCATCTTCTTTAACCTAGGTTTTGGGTTTATGCTTGAAATGGTTCTTTGGATGGAATTGAAACTGTAATTGCAGTTAGAAATCATGTGGGTTAAGTAACTAATGCTCCCAATAAGCTATTAGTTAAGAACTTAACTTAAAAACATGAAAGTAGAATGCTATTCTTGAGAATTTTCAAGTTTAGCCAAGAACTTTAATTTCTGCAATTGAGCTATTGAGGTGTTTTCAATAGCTTAAAATGTGGTATTAGTCAAGTGTTTTAGTCCTAGAACAAACCCCATACGATTAAGCATTGAAATAAGTGCTTAATGGGTGAAAACTGCGTGCTACAGTGCACAAATCACGACTGAACAGGCTACTGCCCAGGCGCCAGGCGCAGTGCGCCCAGGACCAGGGCGGGGTGCGCCCAGGCGCAGTGCGCCCCTAGCCAGGCGCAGTGCGCCTTCAGTCAGGGGCCAGACAGCGACCAAAAATGTTAAAATTTTCAAATAACTCAAACGCTAGAAACCATAGCTAGACATGTCCGATTGACCTGAAATTTTAGACATAACCCTAACATGGTATAAGAACATGTCAGGAATGGTCAAATCCGTAATTCGACCTTGCGGAAAAGTTACTGTAGCGGCAGAGGCTAAAAACACTATTCATGCCCATGATTTTTAGAATTTGAGCTAGACTTGTCCAATGAACTCCAAATTTGAAACACAAGTCTAATGTAGTCTAAGATTTCATGGAAAAGAGTCGGAACTGAAATACGACCCTCGGGGGTACTGTAGCAGTATACGCGTATTTCGGAGAAAACCGTAAAATGAGTTATAAATGGTTATACATTTATTATAACCTAGAGCTATGTTATATGAGACCTTAGCCTTATAGAATTAATTATATTGAGTATTTATATATACTATTTGTATAGGTGGTGCTTCAAACGTTGTTGAGCACGGGAAGGGAAAAGCCGTACGCGAAGCTTAGTAAACCGTAGTAGAACCAAGGTGAGTTTTATGAGGATTTCTATAGTACATAGTAAAATGTTATTTTCAGAAAAGTATGATTTCCAATGTTTATAAATACTAAAGTTTGGAAAATGGTTTTGAATGAAGCTCTATACAAGGGCTTAGTGTTTTAAGTAGATTTTTAAAGTATGATTTGCAAAGTATTTTGAAAGAAGTTCCTTATAGGAACTAAGATGTCAAAAGCAGTTTTGAAAGTATTTTTGGTAAAGAGTTATAAAATGTTTGAGTAAGAGTTGTTTACAAATTGTGTCCCATTTTGACCAATTTGAGATAAAATGAAGTAAGAATTAAAGAAAGAAAGAAGTATGAGCCAGTTGTCCGGACTAGGATCACCCACATAATTGGGAGATCAGAAGACACTACTGGGATGGTACCTCCCGTCGCGAAGTAGTTGTCTAGCTTAGTATACCCTTGTGCTTGAATTCGTTCCAAGTCACAAAGGGGAGACAGAATGAGCAAACCGAGTGGGCAGATCTGTTCTGTCCCGCGAGGGGAGCTAGTTGAATGAATTAATTAACTTAATTCATAAGTTTCAGTTGGTCACGAGAAATGAGAAAGAAAAGCAGTTTTAAGAAAGAAAGTCTTTTTAAAGTTTGAAAGTAAAGAAGAAAAAGTTATTTTGAGATTTATGAAATAAATCAGTTTTTAGCAATGTACTTTTGATATTTCAAGTTTTGAATAGGAAAAGTTTTGGGTCTAAACCCATATTACTCACGAGACTTTATGTCTCACGTATACTATGTTTTTGAAATGCTATGTACTTAGGTGAAGGGAACGAGAGTTGCAGTTGGGACCGTTATTATACACTGTAAGTTTAAATTATGGTTATCTGTATTGAGTCTGTAATACCCCTCGAGTCTAAGTTTGTAAAATAAAACGAAAATTTAAGTGGCTATTTTATAGTCACAAGTTGTAAAATATGTTTGTAAACTGTATTTTTATTTTAAATATGGATTGAGAAAAGGGGTGTTACACAACTGATTGTTTTACCTCCGATTGTGAACACATAACCTGTTGTGCTTTTTCCCGAATTTGCACATCTACCCAAATCTGCATCGACAAACCCTTCTAAGACCACCCCCATTTCTGCTAAAACATATAGGGTAACCTCAATTGTTCCTTTCAAGTAGCATAACAACCACTTTACTCTCTCCCAATACTCTCTTCCTCAATTTGACATGAACCTACTCACAACTCCTACTGCAAGAGAAATATCTGGTCTGGTGCATACCATTACATACATCAAGCTACCATCTGCAGATGTGTAAGGAACTTTAGCCATATGTTCTTTGTCTTCTTTTGTATTTGGGGATTGCTTCTTTAAGGGTCTCAACTGACTACCCAAAGGTGTACTTCTGGTCTTGGCATCTGCCATGCTAAACTTTTCTAAAACCTTCTTAATGTACTTAGTTTGCGAAAGTTTTAATGTATCGGTAACTCCCTATTTCTGGTTATGCTCATACCCAATATCTGCTTAGTATCCCCTAATTCCTTCATGCCAAACTTTCTGAACAATTGCTTCTTAAGTTTCTTGCATGTTGGATCCAACGATCAACATGCCATCAATTTATAATAATAGGATGATGTATGAAGAGCGGAATCTCTTCAAGTAGCAACATTGATCCATCTCACATTTGTAATACCTACTCCTTTGCATGAAGCTATTTCAAGTACCATTACCCCTAGGCTTGCTTCAATCCATACAAACTTTTCTTCAACTTGCACACTAGACTTTCCTTACCAACTGTGGTAAAACTTTTCGTTGTACCATGTAGATGTATTTTTTCAGGTTGTCATGAAGAAAATTTGTTTTTACATCAAACTGCTTTAGATGGAGATCTTTAGAGGCTATAATTCCCAAGACCATTTTGATTGTAGTCATCTTCACAACTGGGGAGAAGATATCATTATTATCAACCCCTATTTTCTGTTGGAACCCCTTGACCAATAATCTTCCCTTGTATCTTTTACTGCCATGAATCGTATCATTAACCCGGAACACCCACTTGTCCTGCAGTGCTTTCTTCTCGACTAGGAGCTTGACCAAGGACTAAGTATGGTTCTTGTCAAATGAGCTCAAATTGTCTTCCATAACCTTCTTCTACTGTATGGAATCTTTCATCCTCAAGGCCTCTAGACAAGACTCAAGTTCACCATTCTCGGTCAACAGCAAGTAATTAGCTGAAAGATAATACCTGACCGGAGGTCTTCGTACAGTAGTAGATCTATGAACAGTATGAGTTACGGTATTTGCATCATCTACAACATCATCCTTAGAACTACTATCCTCTGTGCTCCCACTATCTCCATATATATCAGAGCTCCTACTACTTCCTGAACTTTCATCTATCTTTGGTGTACTGACAGGTTTCACAATGTCATCTTTAGAGATCTATTCAAAGTTCAAACTCGACTTGACTTTTTGTTTTCTCAGGTTGCTTCTTTTTTCCCGAGCTCTCTGTAACTTCATCCTTGTATAGGGACATTATCGTTGAACACCACATCTCGACTTCTGATTTTATTTTCGTTATCCCAAAAATGGTACCCCATGTCATCTAACCTATAGCCTATAAAGGTGTATTTTCTTGACTTAGCTTCAAGCTTGTCTCTTTCAGAGTCTTTAACTTTGACATACGAGGAAAAACTGAAAACCTTCAAGTGTTTGAGTGCAATCTCACCACATTTCCATTCCTCTTTTGGAATTCTAAACCCTATTAGGACTGAGGGTCCATTATTGATTAAATACGCTAATATATTGACCGAATCAACCCAAAACATTTTGGGCAAACCTGCATGCAGTCTCATGCTCTTAGCACTCTCGTTCAATGTATGATTCATCCTCTCAGCTACTCCATATGGTTGAGGTGTCTCTAGAACCATCTTTTGCATTTGGATTCCCTGCTTAGCACAGTAATCAACAAATTCTTTGCTACTATATTCGCCCAAGTTATCAAATTTGAAACACTTGATCTTCAAGTTGGTTTGTTCTCCATTTGTTGAATTTGCTGAAAACCTCAGACTTATGCTTCAAGAAATAAACTCAAATCTTTTGTGTGCAATCGTCAATGAACGTGATAAAGTATCGGGATACTCTCACTGGAGAAACTGAAATGGGACTATAAACATTTAAATGAACTAACTCCAACTTCTCGGACTTGGGCGGTGACCTATCTTTGTGAAAGTAACCTTCTTCTATTTACCAAGAACACATGGCTCACAAAAACCAACTTTTACAGTCTTTAGATATGGTATTATTTCTTTAGAGACTAACATTGTATTCCTTTCTCACTCATATGCCCAATTATTTGGTGTCATAAAGTGGATGCCATAACTGTTGGAAATAGTGTCTAAGGTTATTAATTGTTGGTGATATTTCTAATAATAGCAGGGTCCTTTTGAAAAGTGTATGATTGTAAGTAAGGCTATTATATATTTTGAAAGATTCTATATTTTTAAGGATAGTCTATATTGTGTTTGGAATACTTATAATTTTAAGTAATATTATAGCATTCAGAAAGGTCATATGTTTTCAAAAATGACCAATATGGTATTTGAAGCTTATGTTTCTAAAACCCATATAGCTCACAATACAATTTTGTCTTACATATTTTTTATAAGTCCATGTATCTCAGGTTCAAAAGCAAAGAACTAAAAGTAATGGGTCATAGAAGTGGATTTTATTATAAGATTCAGAAGTAGGATCTAGCTTTTGGTATGAATTTTAGCTTCTCTATGGCTGTTTGATATGAAGTTACAACCTGAAAGTTTTGTAATTATTTAGAACAGAAGTTTTTATTGAACAAAATTATTGTAATTTATGACAATAAGTCATAAACTTATTTAAAACCATAGTTTTAAAAATAAAGATTATGGTGTTACATTCCTCTTCGCCTCTATCAGTAGATCAAGCTTCTCAAATCTATTCATCACCATCTTCCGTCACATCTATGTATTATCTATCAAAAGGATTGTTAAAGTTAACAACACATGGATCAAAATCGATAGCAAATAACCAAAATTGCAAAAGTTCCATTTTTGGATAAAACCTGGCAAAAAACACATACCATATGATCAAAATCGATAGCAAAGAACAAAGCTTTATTCTACTTACTTTGGAAAATACTTTGTCAAAGATGCTTGATTTTGTCCATGAAGAATGTCCATGTAACAGTAATCCCATGAAAATTATACTTAATCGTGATTCAAATTAATGAGTGATTCAATGAAAAAATACCAGTCATAACAATAACTTAAAGGGTAAAGACGAAAACTTGAAAGTTTGGCAACATGCTAAAGAACTCACTCTAACTCAAGCATACTACTCCAAAAAGTTTTGTATGCGAGATTTTAAGGTGTGATAATTTCTTCATATTTTCTATACCAATGAGTGCCCAAAATTGCAAACTTGAACTCAACACCTAAATTACATAGAGTTTAGGGTTTAAGAGTAAAATCATAACACGACGACACAAAAAGAATAATAAATATATTACCTAAGTGCATTCTATTGTATCTTCTCTTCAATAAGTACATGAATGGTCACCATTATCATCTCAACCTGCATAAAATTCAAGGTACAACAATTATAAATTTTGCAAATACAGTTGAATTAAAAACTCAATATGGACTACCGGTTCATACTGATGCGATTTGATATTAACCAAATCTTGAAACCCATTGAAGGGCTTCAAAACGTCGTCATTTCTTGTAAAATCGAGAGAACAAAAACTTCAAATAAAAAGCTTTCGTGTACACTAAACCTAAACTCTAGACTGATCTTGGATGGTCTTTGCCTCAACAATGATGTTAGCTAGGGTTCCCGAAAATAAGGAAGACGGAAATGTTTTGATTGAAAAAGAATGTGTGTGTGGATAATGTGATCTTCAGCGTACTTTTCTAGACCCCATGCCACGACACTATTGTAGTAACATTTGATAAATGTTAAAATTGATAGTGAACCAAAGTATAACAAAAATATTCATACTATAGGGACTAAACGGATCATTGTATCATAATAATAGGGCTTTAATTTAAACTCTACTTCTGACTAAAATCTTGAAGTTCGCCTCTTTCTGTTTCCAAGTTGTTGTCTGTTTGCTAACCATAATTTGTTTGTCGTTGCTTTATGTGTTTTATTACACATTCTTTAACAATCCCATAACTTTTCAAGCTATGTGAATTCCCCAAAAAGACCCTCAAAAGTCGCCATCTTTATCCCAAATCTTCTTCCTTTTCTCCCTTTGCCGCCTTCCATTTTGATTTCGAACGCTGGGAGATTTCAGTTACTTGTTTAAACTGATCAAGGAACGAAAAGGGGTTTATTGGAGAAGAAAATGAGCACAGGAGTAAGCACGTTTGTGATAAGATGGATTAATTTTCTTACTATGGTATGTCTGTCGAATTTCCCATCAATTTTCTTTAAGAAAATCGGAACTTTTGCTTTGCATGCATTCTAGGTGTTTGTCGAAATGCTCGATTTAGATTTTGATAGTTTCGTTAACATTTCTTCCCTTTGTTTTTTAGCTTCTTGATTCTTTTGGTTCAAGCTTTTTGATAAATATTCAACGTTGCTTTTACTTTACTATTAAAGCTCGATTAATTATGATATTGTAGCAATATACAAAACCAATAGTTTTTCATTTTGTAGTTGGTATCTGTGGGTGTTGTCGGTTTTGGCGTGTGGATTAGCATTCATCATGATGGTTGTCGGAAATCTCTCACACTTCCAGTTTTGGGCCTTGGCGTTTTAATATTCTTGATGTAAGATAAATGATGTTTAAAAATTTGTACAAAAGTTCATAGCATACTTGGAAAAATGGAAGAAAAAAAACAAATTTGTAAAAAGTTAGGACTTGATGGGGGAAAGTCTTGTTCCCAAACTTTCTTTATTAAGTAACAAAAAAATATAGCTTACCAGATTAAGTCATGTTTCTATTTCAGATCAATTATAGGGTTTCTTGGCGCACTAAAGAACAACTCTATCTTACTATGGATGGTATATTCGTAATTTATGATTCTTTTACAATCTTTACTATTACTGATACTGAAAGTTTATATATAATATATCATGCAGTATTTGATCATGCTTTGCTTGATTTTGTTGGGAATTATTATTTTTACCGTATTAGCGTAAGTATATTTCACATTTATCAATGGAATTCAAGAAAATCTTTACAATCTAGCATTCATTATACATACCAAATAAATCACATATTCTTTTGTCTTTTTTCCTAGTTTTATCATAACTAACAATGGCACGGGTCATAATGTTGCGGGTTTGAGGTAAAATCTAAACCGTGATCTTTTTCCAATCTTTGTATCACCTTTTTGGTTTCTAAATTGTAATCCAATATCTTCTTTTTGTGGTCAGATTTAAGGAGTATCGACTTCAAGATTACAATATATGGTTTCTAAAAGAAGTAAGCAACAATTGTGAGTGTATATTGTAGCACAAAATCTTGAAAATTAACTTGCTTTTTTGTTTCTTGATTTGGGGTTTAGTTGAACAACACACATAATTGGAAGCACCTTCAAAGTTGTCTTGTGAAAGCCGATGATTGTAGTAACTTATCAAAAAGATACAAGGTTTGTTTTTTGTAATTGGTTCTACTTTTTGGATTTGTTTCAAGAAAGTGACAATAATTTTGGTTTCTTGCAGACTTTAAAACAATACAAATTGGCAAAATTAACTCCCATTGAAGCCGGTTGTTGCAGACCACCATCTCAGTATGTTTCTTTAAAAGAAACAACCCTTATTTTGAATAAAAAGGATGCATGTTGACTAGTCAAAATATTGTTTAGGTGTGGGTATCCTGCAGTGAATGCTTCTTACTATGACTTAAGTTTCCATCCCGTGAGCTCCAATAAAGATTGCAAACTTTACAAGAACCGAAAATCAATCAAATGCTACAATTGCGATTCCTGCAAGTAACATTCAAAAATTTTCACATATTTACATTATTTTCATTCTCTTATTATTTTCATTTGGATAATCTTGTGGCGGATTTTTAGGGCGGGGGTAGCAGAGTACATGAAAAATGAATGGCGCGTGGTTGCTATCTTTAATGTTGTGTTGTTTGTTGTCTTGGTAAGTCCCTATTCCAATTTTTTTAAAGAATGTCAAATTCTTGAAACTAATGAAACTTGAATTTTGTTTTAATGTTGGTTTTTTTTATTGTTAGTTTGTGATTTATTTTGTGGGATGTTGTGCGAGACGAAATGCTTCAAGTAGCCAGGAGAAATCTTGAAAGATTGTTGCTCTTTTGGTTGAATGATTCCACTAAAAGTTGACCGAAAGTTGTGTTGACTCTTGATTCTTTGTTCTAATGTAATCGAAACCGAAAGTAATGTAAAAAAATTCAAGAAGTTTAGAAACGATTTGTTCATTCATGACTTTTGGTTGATATTTTGGCATTTGTTGAATATTTGTTTTGTATGTTGTCGAGTGTATTATATAGAATGGAATGAGTAATGTAATGGAAAGGGTCTTCATAGTTGAATTTTGTTGCGGTATTGGTCCTGAACATGTAAAATGAAATTTCCACTCTTTTCTAATGTATTTTATCTTTTTGTAAATTTTTATTATATATGTTGATGTTAATTTTTTGTTATAATGATCTGGTTTTTAAGTTTGAACCCATGGTATTGTAGATTTGTGTTCATCAAAATATATTGTGTTTAAAAAAATCAAAATGTATTGTTTCAAAATGGGTTGTGGTGACCGGCAACAATGGTGGAGTGGATGCCGACAAAAAGAGGGGAGAAGAAGGGTGTCGAGTTGGGGTGGGTTTTTGGTCAGATTTATTATTATATATAGTAGTCAATAGTCGTAATATCATTTCACATGTTTGATTTCACATGTTTAACCAAAACTGCAAAAAGTTGGACTAAAATTGTATTGAGAAATTATATTTCTTCCTACCTTTTATTCCTACCTATATTGTAACACCCCTTTCTCAAACCATAATTTAATATAGTTTATATTACAAAACATTTTACAAAACGTGACATGAAAAGTCACCTAATTTTCTTTTTATAAACTTTATTCTGAAAGGGTATTACAGACTTAATACAGAAAACCATAATTTAAACTCACTGTATACACACTAGTCCCACTTCAGCTCCTGCTCATCTCACCTAAGTACATAGAACAAGTAAACTACTAGAACTTATTTCATAATAAATCTCAAATCTCTTTTCTTTTCTATCTTCAAAA
The DNA here is from genome assembly GCA_023525715.1 of Cichorium intybus. Classification (NCBI taxonomy): domain Eukaryota; kingdom Viridiplantae; phylum Streptophyta; class Magnoliopsida; order Asterales; family Asteraceae; genus Cichorium; species Cichorium intybus. The sequence goes on along the minus strand of CM042017.1, from coordinate 22,956,167 downwards.
CTCAAAAATACTTTCTTTCTCAAAAATTACTTTCTTTTATCAAAACTGTATTCTTTCTCAAAACTACTTTCTTTTATCAAAATTGTATTCTTTCTTAAAAAAAACTGCTTTCCTTCTATAACTGCTTTCTTTCTCGTTTTCTAGTGACCAACTGAAACTCATGAATTAATTTAGTTTAATTCATTCTACTAGCTCACCTCGCGAGACAGAACAGATCCGTCCGCTAGGTTATGCTCATTCTGTCTCCCCTTTGTGACTTGGAACGGATTCAAGCACAAGGGTTTACTAAGCTAGACAACTACTTCGCGACGGGAGGTACCATCCCAGTAGTGTCTTCTGATCTCCCGATTATGTGGGTGATCCTAGTCCGGACAACTAACTCTTACTACTTTCTTTGCTTTGGTTCTTATCTTTTTACTTTCTTCATTTTATCTCAAATTGGTCAAATATGGACACAATTTCAAAACAAACTCAAACTTTAACTCTTTGACTCATACTCTTGAAAAATCACTTTAAAACTAACTTCAAAATCTTTAGCTCTCATATGGAGCTTCTTTCAAAACTTTACAAACTATACTTCTTTTAAAAAAAACTGACTTCTTTAAAACTTCTTTAAAATCTCTTTTAAACACTTAGCTCTTGGAGCTACTTTCAAAACTGTTTCCAAACTTTAGTATCTAAAAACATTTGGAAATCTCATACTTTTCTGAAAATATCATTTTGCTATGTACTAGAAAAATCCTCATAAAACTCACCTTGACATAGCTATAAATCACTAGGCTTCTCGCACACCTTTCCCTTTTCCGTGCTCAACAATGTTTGAAGCACCACCTATACAATTATCACGTATATATACTTATTAATTTTATAATACAACTGACTCTACAGTTCTAAGGTCTCATACGACTCAACTTCAGGTTATACTAAATAGATAACCATTAATAAACTCATTTTATAATTTTCTCCGAAATACGCGTATTTTGCTACAGTACCCTCGAGGGGTCGTATTTTAGTTCCGACACTTTTCCATGAAATCTTAGGCCATATTAGACTTGTGTTTCAAATTTGGAGTTCATTGGACAAGTCTAGCTCAAATTCCAAAAATCAAGTTTTGACATAAACTTGAAGTTTAGCCACTGCCGCTACAGTGACTTTTCCGCAAGGTCGGATTACGGATTTGACCATTCCCGATATGTTTTCATACCATTCTAAGGCTATGGTAAAAATTTCAGACCAAACGGACATGCCTAGCTATGGTTTCTGACCTTTATGGTTTTTAACATTTTTGGTCCCTGTCTGGAGACGCACTGCGCCAGGTACAGGGTGCACTGCGCCTGGGCGCACCCCGCCTAGGTCCTGGGCGCACTGCGCCTAGCGCCTGGGCAGGCTCCTGATCAGTCGCGATTTGGCACTGTAGCACATAGTTTTGACATTTTAAGTCCTTAATCTAGTTCTTAATCATATGGGGTTTGTTCCCCGACTAAAACCCTCCATTATAACAAGATTTTAATCCATTAAAATCGATTAAATCAATCCAATGCAGGAATTAAAGTTCTTGATCAAAATTGCAAACTTTCAAAAATAACAATCTACTTCCATGTTCTTGAGTTATATGCTTAACTAATGACTTATTGAAAGCATAAGCCACTTAAACCACATGATTCTTAACTGAAATTTCAGTTTCAATTCCACTCAAGAACCAATTCAAGCATACACCCAAAACCTAGGTTAGAACAAAGGAAATCTTACCTTGTTTACTTTGGAATCACCAATTCCAAGGCTTTTCCTTGATTCCCTCGTAAGAATTCTCAAGTTCTTGATCTTCCCGTGTTCCTCTCGTGGTCTCTTTCTCTCGCTTTCTCTGGAAAATTCCACAGCTTTCTGGAAATGAGAGTTAGATACTCTCACATTTATATATTTAATTTATATTAGATATTTACACTTTAGGCCCTCTCTTCTTTCTTTTTGTTCAAAACTAGTCCCAAGGTTCAAATCTTTGCAAACCAAGTTTTAATATTTACTAACTTAGCTCCTTACTGAAATTTCTTAACAAAATGGTCATTTTCATGTCAAATGACCAATTTGCCCTTTTTGTCCAAATTTCACTATTCACGCGATAAAACTCCAAATTTCACATAAACTTTTATTTCTTTTACTCTTATTTCACAATTAACATATCATTTTACATAATGGTCTTATAATATGCCAAAAGACCATTTTACCCTTTTACAACTTTTGCGGGTTCTTACATATATTCCTACTCATATTAAATTATAACATTTGTCATAATTTAACATAGGTAGGAATGTGAGTAGGAACAAAAGGTAGGAAGCAATACAATTGCTCAATTGTATTTGACCATTTCTATTATTTATAATATATAATTCATAACACGACAATTATTGTGGTCAGGTCTAAATGTTGAATAAACACTTCGTGATTTTTTTTTAAGACATTAAAGACCTTTGTGACTTGGGGTTTTTTTAGGACATTAAAGACCTTTGTCATTTGTGACTTGGGAAAATGATACCAAAATCATTTTGGTTAGTGTTAAAAAAGTCATTCCTCGTTTTCATAGGGCATTAAAGCCTATCCAAACATTTATAAACTGATAACATATATTTAGTTCTCCGTAAGTACTTTAGAATGTTATTTACGTCATAAGTAATTTATAATGTTATTTATTATAATACAGTGTTCCTCACCCAACTTCTAATGAAAACGACTTGTCATACTTGAAACATATGAGACGTCTGAGCATCCATGGCTAGCCTCATTTGGTTTTGCATTTATACATCTTTAGTCATGTAGTGGACTCACAATAATATCATATTACTCATCGGTCAGAGAAATCCATCTCTCTCACTGATGAGCACTCTACATGATATAGGAATGCGCTGTCTCACATTGAGACTCTACAATTGATTGTATTTGCTCAACATGTTGTTTGCTAGTCCTATGAAGGCGCTGCAATTTTCGGTTCCCAAAACTTCTTCATGTTCTACGGTGCTCCCACTTCTTATTGTAATATGAGATTTTTCCTAGGAAAATCAATACTCCGATCAACAAAAGCTTTGTTCGCCATGGGATTGTAGAAATAGTAACTCATCGTTTCTTTTAGGTACCTCACGAAAATGCACTTGTTGGTCCGAGATTTGAGTTTTTTTGAGGTTTCACTTCGTACGTGAACCTCACAACCTAAGATTCGAGTATGCACACAGAAGAATCTAAAGCATATTCCAATAAAGGGCATTGGAAGTGTTGCTATACACATCATAGATTGAACCATGTCAAGCAAGATACAATTCATTTGCTCAGACACTCATTAAGCGTGACACAATCCTATTCTTCGGGAGATGAAAAGCAACCTAATCAGTGTTTCAAAAAAGTATAACAAATCCCTTGAATTAGATTGTGAGTTATTTGTGTTGAGAAATTGTATTTCTTCCTACCTTTTATTCCTACTCATATTCCTACCCATGTTAAATTATGACATATGGCTTAAAATGTTATTAATTTTATTAAATGTGATACTTGTCACACTTTCATATGAATAGAAAGATGGGTAGGAACAAAAGGTATGAATAAATACAATTTCTCATTTGTGTTTCAAAAAAGTATAACAAATCCCTTACAAATCCGTTGAATTAGATTGTGAGTTATTTGTGTTTCAAAAAAATATAACAAATCCCTTGGATTAGATCGTGAGTTATGTGAATATAGTATGTTAGAGATGATATGTAGCTAGAAGTTTGGATACACGTTTAATAAGAATGGCATTTATAACACTTAGTCCTAACAACAATGGCTTTTGTGTCATTTTTCCAAATCAAAGAGGGTTTTAATACCCTAAAAAAGCATGAATGACTTGTAAAATCTAGTCCTAACCACAATGGCTTTTGTGTCATTTTTCTAGATGAAGGACTTTAATTCCCTTTAAAAAAAATCAAAAATAGCTTTTTCAACATTTAACCCTAACCACAATTGCTTTTGTGTTAGAAACATTCTCATAAGACGAACAAATAAGATGTTTTTCATTTAATACTAAACATCAGCCCACGCCCCACAGTCTACAGTAATAAAAAGCTGACTTACAAAAATAAAACCAAAATTTCATTCATATAGTTAAACAAACATAACCAAATATGAATCATGTTTTTCAATAAAAAGTTAAACAAGAAGCAACTAACATAAAAAACAACTCTAATGCTTAGAACGAGAATAATGATTGTCATTAGGGTTCCTTTTTCCACTAAAAACCGCCATAGCTTTCCTTACAGGTGGTTGCAAAGGTGCCTTCTTATCCGTATGATGAGTAAACATTTCATTCGTAGCAAAAATATCATCCACCTACACATAAAACACAAATATAAGCTTCAATCCATATAAACTTTCCACAAGGGTAGAATAGTAATTTCACCTCTTTGTTCTTCTTTTTGTTCTTGGGGTGTAGAAACTTTTGTGGAAGTTGATCCTCACGTAAAATAGGGTTCTTGGTAATCGCATCCCTTCCCCCTTGTGGTAGGGGCAGTGAAAACTGCATATATATATATATATATATATGAACATAAAAATGAAACCAATAACTCATAATAGCAACCTACTTTACTCTTTTTACCCATAATAGCAACGTACTTGTATTTTTTTACTTGTATTGGTAGAAAAACGTAAGCAGATTGATATTACTTATATTACAAAGACACAAACTTTTTGTTTAGCGTATTTTAACCTTCATTTACACACAAGGGTAAAACGGTCATTTTCTCTAACCTTTGTTCCGCGCACAGATATCCGTGGCCTACGAGCTGCAATAATCGCTCCATTTTCTCCAACAGTAACCGCTACTTTCCGTAAAGTGCCTCCATTCCCGCAACTTGGACAAAAAATCCTACCAATCTCCATTGTCACCTTAAAACACGCATGGCATTTCAATATCCACCTACAAACACAACACAGTACAAACTGTCAGTGTCACTGTCACAACCACAGTCTATCAATCATTGTCATTGTCACTGTCAGTTTAAAACAAGGAAAAAGGACAAAAACCTGTGTAACTCGCGTATTTGCATGCCACCTGGCGCGACTAACCGTAACCCCATTTGTAAAATTACATTTTGCATTGCAAAGTCACCGGTAACACACGCGACAGTTGACTCAGAAAGCGATCTTAGCATCCAACTTTGCTCACTGCTGACATCATCAACATACGATGCGTCACCACTTTCATTAGTCTCACTTGTCATATCCACATGTTCCCAACTTTCATCCACAGTTTCAGTCTCTTCTTTTTCTTCTTCTTCTTGATCTTCTTCAAGCTTCATTTGATTTAAAGCTGTTGAAAGATTTTCATCGGTCGTCTTTCTTTCTTCTGTATCATCATCATCAACATGATGTTCTTCATTTTGAAGGTTCTTTTCAGATGATGAGTCATACATTTCACGTCTGGCTTTCCTCCTTAAAAACCGCCTGTGAGTGCTTCGACTCACAGCAGGAAGCCAATCATCACCATCATCATTGGATTGCCCCTGAGATGCATCGATACCATCTGCCACCATTTTTTTTCCTTCAAGAACAACATCATTCTTTTTAGGTAAATACTTTCGGTTCTCATTATATTGCGGTTCAGACCCGTTTACTGATTTGGAATCTTCATTGATTTGATCTTTGTCTCCAGGAATAACATTGACATTCATGTTTAGATCTTTGAGAGGGAGGATTTTTGACTCGGGTCCTGATCCATCTCCAACTGCATGTTCTAAAGCTTCCCATTGAGCTAAGTTTGGAACATTGGATCCCCATCCTGGTAGTTCTTTCTCAGGAAGCCTCTTTACATTAACTGTACGGATAGGTGGAGGGCTATCTCGGAGATGGGTGGTTCCATGGATTTGTGACTCCAAAGTATGAGTTAAAGCGATAAGTTTAAGATCAACATCTGAGAGTGTTTGTAGATCTCCGGTTGCCCTAGCAAAACTGATTACTGCAAAACCGTACACAGAAAGCAAGTTTCAGAAACGTGAAACCAGAATTGCAATGATCATACGTCTTGTATTTTGTTTGAACTAATTACGTATCAAATCGTAATCTCAAATCGTTAATAAATTAAATCAATCTAGTAAAAACAATTATAAATTAACAATTGTGCTTTCACGGATGGTGTAGTTGGTTGAAAAAGTGTTAACGCGGACCTTTTTTAAGTGATTCAGGGGAAGGTTCCATGGTGTCGACGGTGAACGGTAGGAAATTGAGGCGGTGCCGAGAAGTGGGGTCTCGTACTTCCTGGATAACATCGGAGACGGAGACAAACTTATCAGCGGAGTTGTGAAGCTGCTCTCCTCCTTGAATAATGGCGTTTGCATCCACAACGGCGACGGCAATGCCTTTAGTGGACTTGCAGCTGCCAACAAAAGCCGCCGCGGCGGTTTGCGATGGATCATGGTGGTGATTATTAGGGTTTGGCGGTGTAGGGTTTTGCTTTACGATGTTGCTCCACGGAGTAGATTTTGGCACCTCCATTGTTTTGCTGGTCTGCGACTAAAAGAGTTCCTTGGCTGCAAGAAGTATAGCAAAACCCTAGCTATGATTTTGTTATTTTATTTTGGTTAAGGTCACATACGTCTTTAATTCATCTTAGCTTTTAATAGATCTTTAAGAAAATTTAATTTATTATCATGATTGATGATCCGTAAAAATATTTTTTTATATTTTATTTTTGTTTACATATGGTTATTGGATTTCTTTTCTGTCTTCTTTTTGTTATCTTATTATATTAAGCTTTTAAGTTTATTCCATAAAAAATCTTATATCTTCTCGTGATTTTTTTCTAAACCTAAAATTTTATTTTTTTTCAAAAAAGACCTAAAATTAGAAGAAAATTTTTTAATTCAGCCCATTTATGGTTTTACAGGTCATCTAAACTTTTTTTTCGTGTGAAACCTGAATTTTTCCTTTTCCGGAAAAATATCAAAATTGTATTGGTTATTGTAATCTTGATGGATAGATGACTTAAGATGTTTGGTATGTGATTTGTATGATGTATATGCGTCCACATACCAATCATCCCAAGTCATTGATAGTGGCGGACCTACAATATAGTCGGGTGGCACATGCTACCATTAAATCTTCCCATCAAATATATATCTAATGTTAATATGTTGTTAATCCGTAAGCAATCCGTTGGTAATTGTTTTAGCAATGGATTTACCATAAAACAATGTCTATAAACATTGTTAAAGTGTCGATGGAGTTACATATCTGTTAATGAACAACCTTGAAAGATTTTGTGCAAGCCCTCGATTTTTTTTATTCCTCCCTAGTCATCAACCAATTTTCTTAGTAATGAGTTTGTATGCATGGTTTCCGTTACTAAGAAAATGGTGATGACTTAAGATGCTTTGTATGTGGACGCACACATACCAAGCATCCTAAGTCATCGACCCATTTTCTTATTAATGAAGTTGTATGTATGGCTGCCGTTAGGGGAATAGGTCGGTAGCTTAGACTATGAATAAGATTTGCATGGATTTGCGATATGCATGAGTTCCAAAAATTAATATATCTACACCACTTAAACCCATATTGCACCTACACACATTTGGGGCAAGAATTGCATTTGAAACACATTCTGATAATATGGCAAAATCATCGATGTTTACATATATTGTTTCTATAAAGAACTCAAGTACTTAGGCCTTTCGGTGTAGGCTCTCACGAGGTCTCACTTTTTCCTTGCCACATCAGTGTCTAGTCAGCACCCCTCACTCCCCCTTCACCTTTGGAAATGGTTACCTCTCACTTCCCATTGCTTTTGGTACAATCAACTAAGCTTAGTGTACAACACACGCAACCAAAGAAATGAATAAGTCGTGCGACGTTGTGTGCTCGTTCGGGGAGAAAAGTGAGAGGTGCTCTCACTAGGGGGTGGTGTTCATCGTGCGAGCTCTCATGCCACATAGGACGTCGCACTCGCCTTTCTCTTCCACACCGGAAGGCCTTATCATATTCATATTATCACCAATTCTGCAATTGGAGTATGTTTACCGGTACACGTTGATTGTAAGTGGAGCACGAATAACCAATAGCGTCTGAGATTCACTAGATGCAATCAAGGTAAACAATTCGTTAAATGGAGCATTGAAGTTTGACCAGACAATTTGTGGTCTTATAGTCGTAATTTAGTCAACTTGTTTGCATATAACATATTGAATTATCCTAATTTGCAATTTGATATTTGTGAATAAGTAACACAAATCATCCCTTAGAGATTATAGTGCATTATTATTAGGGGTAATATATTTTATTTTCCATAATAGCAACCTGCTTATAATTTTTTTTACTTACAAAACATTAAGCCAACGAAAATTCAAGGTTTTATCTTTAGCTTCATTATGACTCATTATATAGATAACAAAGTTATATGCAATAAAATAGTAGTAAGCAATACCTTTCCTTTTAAAGTGTTACAAATGTCAAGGGATAACACTTGTCTAACTCTCCATGACCTTGAAGAATATAAGCTTCCAATACTTCCATTTTGATTTCATTTCATACCAAAAACTAAATAAATATGGAGACACAGGTAACATGATATTAAAGGGTTCAAGCTATCATTTTATGTGATTTAAGGTGATTTATGAAGGGAACTGAAAAACAAGGTTGACACAATTCATATCTAAGGTATAATTATCATTCTTGAATGTTATATAGTGATAATGATTATGTTCTAATAGTTGATATAAACCCTAGATTTGTTATATGAAGTTTATGATGCAATTAGTTGATTTTAACTATTAAATGGAATAAATGCATGTATGATTTGTAAAGTCCTTGACCAGGTATGACGTTAAATAATTTACGTTTGGAAATTAAAATGTGAAAATGGGAAAAGGCATGTCAGCACCGCTAACATCTTAGTTAGCGACGCTAACATCTGAAGGGTGGATAAGCTCATGAAGCCAGCTGGAATTTGTAGTGGGTTTGCACGATGCCATGTTCGCGACACTAACATGCAAGTTAGCGCTGCTAACTTGTCTGAAGAGGCTTTTAAGCCCATAAACGTGTTTTGGGCCATACTTAAGGTTGCTAACCCTAATGTAGCCGTCATTCCTCACCTTAGACCCCTGGAAAACCCTATAATTCTCTCTCAAAGCTTCTTTTGGTATTTTGGATCTCAATATTGAAGTTTTGAAGGTTTTGGAGGAAGAGAAAGGAGATAAGGAGCTAGGAAGGCTTGGGTGAAGCTTGGAATCTGATTTCTCATCTTGTTGGACCCTTGTAAGTGTGTTAAACCTGTGTCTCCTTGAGTTTTTAAGTTGATATTGAAGTTATGAGACTCTTATTAGCTCTATGAGACCATGATGGCTTCTTTAATGGATTAAATGGGTGGATTTAGGGTTAAAGGGATGATTATGTTATTCTTTTGCTCCTATATCCTTGGTATAAACCCTAGCCTAGTCTCAACACCATTTTGGTTTAAGTTTAAGCATGTTAATCACCTTTTTGGGTGTAGATCTTCACAATGAGCTTGTTTAGCTAAGATTGGTTGATAAAGTTTATATTTTTATGAGTCAAATGGACTGTTAAGATCATTCCTGGAAAGTTAGAGCTTATAACTTAATGCATTAAGCACTTTAGACAAAGAAGTAGTAGGCAGAAGGATTAGCGCCGCTAATCTCTAGCAGGGTAGTTTTGGTTGACTTTTGTTGAACAGTTGACTTGGACTTTTGGGCAGTTGACTTTTAATTTAGATTTTGGAAATAACCCTTGGTTTAATGTCTAATTAGGGGTTATTGGATAGAAATGTTAATTGATGAATTGTCTTGATAATTAGGAAGTTTGGGGAGGACTTTTACCGACTTTCCTTTTTAATTACTTGTTGCTACGGATCAGGTGAGTCTTCTCATTTTCTTGTTATGATGAATATGATGATATCAGATTAAGCAAGACCAGGAAGAAACCCGTGAGCCAACGGAATTGGACAAGAGCGGGAAGAAACCCGTGAGTCATGGAATTGGACAAGACCGGGAAGAAACCCGTGAGTCATGGAATTGGACAAGACCAGGAAGAAACCCGTGAGTCAAGGAATGTAATGTTAAAAGACAAGATCGGGACGAAACCCGTGAGTCAATGGATGAAATGTTAATGTAATTTTAAATGATATGGAAACCTGGAAAACTCATTAAGCAATATGCTTACGGTTTTATGTTTAAATGTTTCAAGTACATCGGGAGATCGTAGGAAGGGTCCGACTTGACTACATGACGCCTATATTTACACTTAGCCTTTCGCTGTTATTGTTATCTTTTTATGTTTGAACAATATGTTTGATGGAACCACTGTTTTGGGAGTTTTTATTTATATATGAAGCTTGGTAACTTGTTTTAAAAGAAAAAATTTTGGATTTGAAATTATGGGACGTTACATGATTGTTCTTTTTTGACATACGTAGGATTATTTAGGAATAATCATTTTATAGGAATGGTTCCAAAACCTCCAATTATTATGAATGATCAATCTAAGTTGAATTGGGTGTTTTCATGAAGCTTATGATGAAAACTAAGCACAATAAACGAAAGTATTGAACTATAATACTCTTATAATTGAAAAATGTTAATGTCACTTACTAATTATAAAATGAGTCTTATGGTAAAGTTATTTGTCAGTGGAATAAACTATTGGAACAAGCCATTATCTTGTTATGAGAAAGATTTGGAAAATTACAAGTATCAATAGATTGAGAAAATGACATTGAAAGTCATAACTATTGAATTGGAAGGAGCATGGAAGGTTTATGCTTGAACTTATATCCGAATGAATTATGTATGAATTTATCACATGATTGAGACTAAGATATTGTATTTAATACCAATTAGGCAATTATTAGGATTAAAGGAAGTGATTGATGAATATCAAAATCAAGTCAAGGGCAAGGGCAAGTTTGTAGTTAGTTGCACTAACTACCATGGTGAGTATATGTGCAATTTTTATCATGGGATACATTGCTAAGAAAGTTATATTTTTTTGAATCAAGTTTTATTCTTTTGCATAATCTATAGGAGTGTTGAAAGTATGCAAAATATATATTGTTATGGCTTATTAATATTTTCGAGTAAGCAACATGTTTATTGTTTCGATTCATTCTTTGAATTATTGTCATGAGTTTAAGAATATTTTCAAGAATGATATATGTTTATTAATTTGTTTTTTCTTTGCTAGAAGTTTCTAAATATTTCGATCAACATACGACTAAAATTTGTTAAACATATTTTAAATCATATTATCAAACAACTAGCCTATGTAATAACAATAATTCATTATTATTCTAAATTGCTAAAAGAATAGTAAACCATGCACGACTATGTGTATAATTTATGAGGTTAGATCGATTATTTTATTTTGGAGATAAAAAATATAAGGAATAAAATTTAGATTACTTGAGTTTATCTTATAGAATGATAGATTCATTTATTTATGGAATTTGATGGAATCTTATGTGAATCCATTCTATTGATTTTTAATCCAAGCATGATTTGAATGGAATTTCTTTTTCCTATTCCTTCAAATTTTATTGAAATCCATAAACTAAACACACTCTTAAGACTTTTTAAAATTATCTGGTTTCAAATCTCAAGGTTATGGTACTAATTCTTTAGATGATCACGTCAAAGGAAAATCATGGTCATTGCTACGTTTGACGCATTACAACTAGTTGATAACTAGCTTATTTTTCGAGTTTTTTTAGGTTGTCAAGTTTAGCACACTAAAAAAATACCTTATAAACTAATTTTTTAAAAAGTCAATTAAACTACTGTTTAATGAGCTTATTGATATGTTTTTCAAATTTCCAAATACACCCTTAATAATTATAGGAAACTCATTTTTCTTCATATACCCATTTATGACATATTAATTTCTGAGTTAGCTTATCAACTATTTTTACCAAACACTAGTTTTTATTAGCTAGCTTATAAGCTACCAGGTATGGAGGTGGAATCAGTGGTGTAATGGCCGAAGGTTAAAAACAAATTCGTCATTCATAGAATTTTAGACATTAGGAGGAGACAAGGTATTTACAAATCTCTCATTCACTGTCATTTCCAATTCCGCCCTTATTCTCCGACCAAATGTAAAATTTCCCAGAATTTAAAATGCAAATACTAAAAAATCTCGTAATTCAATCAGGGCCTCTATATTGCATCACTAGATAAACAACTAAAGTTAGGTAATACCAAGGATTTAAGGTACGTTTGGTACGGAGAAATGGAATTGAAGCGGAGAATGGAAATGGAGATAAACTGGAGAAAGAGAATTGATTCCACTGTTTAGTATCACAGAGAATTCACCTGAGAAATATGTTTGAGAATCAATGTTCTTGCGGTGATATTGGCAGTAGCGATAATGGTGGGTGGTGGTGGATGATGGGTGGCGGCGGTGGTGATGGGTGGTGGCGGTGGCGGTAGTGAGTGATAGTGGTGGTGGTGGGTGACAGTGGTGGGTGGTGGATAATGATGGTGGTGATGGTGGGGTGAGTGGTAGTGAGGGTAAAGGTTGAAGTGGAGGAGGTGGGCAATAGTGGTGGTGCTGGCGATGGATGGTGCTAGCGGTAGAGGTGGTGGCGATAGAGGTGGTGGGTAACAATGGTGGTGGTGGCGGTGAATGATGGTGGTGGCGGTGGAGGTGATGGTAATGGGTGATGGTGGTGGTGGCGGTGGAGATGGTGGTGGTAGAGTTGGTGGTGGTTGGTGATGGTGGCAGTGAGTTACAATCGTGGGTGATGGTAGTGGTGGGTAAGGGTGTAAGTGGTGGAGGCTGCTGCGAGTAGTGGTGGTGGTGGTGGTGATGGGTGGTGGCGGCGGTGGAGGTGGTGGCGATGGAGGTGGTGGTGGTGGGTGATGGTGGTGGTGGTAGTTGTGGGTAACATTGTAGGTGAGGTGATGGTGGTGGTGGTGATGGGTGGTGGTGGAGGTAGCTGTGGAGGTGGCGACGATAGAGGTGGTGGGTGTTGGCGGCGGTGATGGTGGATGGTAGGCTCAGGAAAGAGAATAATATTTCTCACCATTTCTCTACTAAAAGTAGAGAATTAAAAGTAGGGAAAAGAAATCAAATTATTTATCTATTCCTTATTTTCAGGATTAAACAAACAAGAGAAATTGAATCAATTTTATTTCTCTGATTTCATTTCTCTGTACCAAACATGCCTTTATAAAAATCATGTGCTGCTTTACGAAATTCTCTAGACTCGCGAAACAATATTTTATAAGTTTAACAATATTTGCTGTACGATTATTTACTAATAACATATTATTGATAATAAGAACAATAACAATATAAATAACTTGTTAAACACCATTCCGTGAGATATATACATTCATAAAATAATCCATAACTTAAAAAATACTTCATTTGCATTTTTGGTTGTGGAAACTATTTTGTTATTGACAAACAAGTAAAGACATAAAGAGAAGCTTGTAAAACTTGTTTAAAAAATTTCAAGAAATATCTATACATTCGTGATATAACTCTACAACTAAAAAAATCAATTAGATAACAGGATTACTAAAAAAACAGAGTTATTAGTTGGTCTAAAATCAAAAGTAGCATATAAAACTTGTTAAACTCCATTTCATGAAATATACATACATTCACGAAATAACTCAACAAATAAAAAATTGCAATCATTTGCAGGTTTTGGTTGTCTAAAATTAAATTGTCAGGTTATTGATAAACATGTAAAATATTGAAAGCAAATTTCTTATAAAACTTCTTGAAAGTTACTTATCAAAATATCTATGCATTCACGAAGTAACTCTATTATTTTGTTAGATCAATATGATATGATGGTGATGCAATTTCTATTTTTAGGTACGACAGAACATATGTTGAAAATATGACATTTTCAATGTTTGGGTAAGAAAAATCATTCCAGTGTTTAAAAGACACATTCCGACGTTATGATATAAAGAATCCACTGTTTGGTATTATCTTGTGAATTTATGAAGAAAAAAGTTCTCGAAACGATAAGTCAATAATATTAAAACTTTAGACGAGTTGTCTTAAAGTATTTAAGGAATTTTATGAATTTCTCAAAACATAAACAAAATCAATCTAAAAAAAACTACTTCATCAATTTATTATGTTTCTTGTCCCTCCATTATAGCATCCTAGTTAGTGACTATTAAATATACATGGTTCAAACATTCTCATATCAAAAATATTATCAGTGCTTAATTAACCATTTATTCTCACGTGACAGACCTTGAAATGTTCGACTTGGACCTTCAAGGGTTGCAAATAAACAATTTTTCTTATTTTCTTTTACATAATTAATAGTTATTTTATCATGAAAACGGAAAGCATACTATTTTATGATAGTGCATTTCCATTTGAAATGAGTGGTTATAGTGATTATCTTTACTGTAATTATACGATTCTTGCTACATCAATACCACATCAAACATCTTTAATTATAGCACATAAAAAATCTTTAATTTAATATATTTTGAGAGGCTTCTAGAAGAAGGGATTGAATTTTTAATTTTAATATATTTTGAGAAGCTTCTAGAAAGGATGGTGATGTGGTAATCTGGAACCGCAAAATCAATCACGATTTGGTTTTTGGTACCGCATATTTACATATAACTCCCTTATATATGTATTTTGGTTCACTATACATCCTTTACTTTATCATATAAAAAATCACGAAATAAATAAGCAACCCGACTAAAATGGTGAAAACCCACTGTCGACTTGCATACAACAAACTCAAAAGATAGTTTTTTCGATTCATATTAAGCATGAAAACACGTAGGCAATGACATAGCTAAGGAAATAGTAGGTAGAGTTGTCCAACTCTTTCGTTTAACAAAGATTAAATATAAAATTATAAATAAAAAGCTTTCGTTTGATATCAATTTGTTACATTTGGTAGCTTGACTACTATGCTTATATAAAATTGGCCAAACCTTAGAGTTCTAATATTTACATTGTTGAAGGAAAAAAATGATGAACTAACTACCGTCTTGTAGAACTTTGATATAATCAAGATAAAATTGTATGTCAAAACGACATATCTATACCGTTTTTCTTTGTTATATGCTGCTCCAAAACTAACTCTGATTACAACATTCTAAATTCCCTCCAACGATGTTCTACCGCAAATCCTTCATACCATCTTCATTTTCGCAACTTCCATCTTCCTTTCATATTCATTCTTCATCGTTTAACATTTAAATACATGCAACATAGATGACCTAACTACCATCTTGTATAACTTTCACTATGGAAAAGAAAGAGAAAATTTATGCAAGGTGACAGTTAGGCTGTCTATGTTGTAAAAATGATAAATCACATCATCCGAGTGGCTTACGTCAACTCGCCTCAAGGTTCACGTGAGAGGTCAATCGTGGAACACTAGCGATATTCTGGATGTGCTAAGTTTTGAATATAAATGTTGTACGAATCTTAATGTTGGTCGGAGAAGAAGGAGTATGATAATGAAGATGAAAGTTAGGGAAATGATGATGTTTTTATGGATATGCGGTAAAATATATTGGACATAATTTCGAAGACGGTAATAAGAGATGCTTTAGGAGTGGCGTCGATCATAAGGAAGTTAAAAATAGAAGATTACAATGGTATGAACATATTCAAAGGTGATTACCAACGATTCCAATCAAGCAGGTCGAGACAATAGGGATAGTTGATACGAGAAGGAAAGGACGCCCTGAAATGAAACGAGAAGATATTGTGACGTTACATTGTTAGTGTATTAGGGTTTGGGCTTGGCCCAATGTCTATTAGGGTTTAGGTGTATTAGGGTTTGTGTATTTATATCATGTGTTTTGGTGTTATGAAATGAACGAGACATCAAACGTTAACATGGTATCAGAGCACGACTCATTGAGTTAGTCAGCGACGCCTCTAACCTTTTGCAGTACCACAACGGATCTCTTCTCACCGGAGATATCTCCGTCAATTTCATCTGGTACGTCAACTTCAAGACGTCGCAGAAAGCCATTGTCTCTGATTTCATCACTTCACTCTCCGCAAAACCCACCATCTTTTTCTCTTACTCTCATCGCTCCTCCTCTCCATCAGTCGTCACCGGAGGAAGGCAGCCAACCGGTGGGGGATTGCTTCATCATGCGATCCTCTCCATCTGTGCTTTTGGAATTTTCCCCATGCAGCCTCACGTGGGATAGCACTTTTCTAGCATGGTAATTTTCTTTTCTTAAACTGCCCATGCTTTACTGTCATCAAATAGCATGCGTGGAATCTACTTTTTTGGGAATCTTAAACTGCCCATGCTTTACTGTCATCAAATAGCATGTGCAACAAGCATGGGTCACGCATTCTTGCACCTTCTCACGTGTTCACCAAAACTCTTTGAATCATCTCAAGATTTCGAAGCAGCACCAGAACTCAAATTCTCTTTCTCTCCAACCTCCTCTTTTCCCTTTCCTGCAACCTCTTTCGGTCTTTCTCCTGCTCGTGATCATATCGGGTGCCGTTGCTGCTGCTCACAAGGCTGGACACCCACATCCAGGTCCGGTTCGCACCCCTTGTCTTCAACCTCTGTTGGTTTGGGCTTCGGGACACTTGCTTTCTCCAAGATCACAGCCCCTGAGTTATTTTTTTCTTTTCCAGCTGTAATGTCTTATTCTTGTTTTGTTTCGTTTTTTTGTTGTTTTTCAGTTTCATCGTCCCTCCGATAAAACTGCGGGGGGATGTTAGTGTATTAGGGTTTGGGCTTGGCCCAATGTCTATTAGGGTTTAGGTGTATTAGGGTTTGTGTATTTATATCATGTGTTTTGGTGTTATGAAATGAACGAGACATCAAACGTTAACATACATATGAAAGAGTTTGTCCTTTCCGACAACATGACCTCAAACAAGGAGGTGTAAAGCTTTAATTAGGAAAATATAATAGCCTAGCTCCATATACATCCTAATTATTGAGTGTGCCTTTGATTCAACATTTAGTTGCTAGTTGTTTGCACTTTTCCCTTTTAATCCTTTCTCTTTTCCCCCTTTTTATTACGTCTGGTTGTTTTTAGGTTATTGTCTATATCAAACTTCAATAATGTTATCGATATTAACTTTAAATTATGTTTTAATTTATTGTTTGTATTAGCTTACATTCATCATGTTTTGCCTATTGTGGGTTTATATTTTACTTATGTCAGAGGTTATCAATGAAAACTTTCGATCTATCAAGTTAAAACAATACTGCCAAATTTTACTTCTACCCCCTTTTCTTTAATGTTGTGCGTTCTCACAATCATGAAAAAATGGCATGACTTGTCAAAAACCATTAACAAAATAATATAGATAAATCTTAAATTCCCATGAAATTTGTAACATCCCTAAACTTATAAAAAATTGGATGTTTGGTTAAGTAGATAAAATACGTTTGAATGCCAAAAGATTGCTAGAAAGGATTAGAATTTGCAAATTAACAAAATAAGGGCAACTTGTTATCACCATCAAGATGGAACCTAAGGATTAAATTTTTAAAAAAATTCATGTTTGAAAAAGTTGTGTATACGTTTATTATTAGAAAATTTATAAGCTAGAATTTTAATTATGTAAGTAATAACAAATTATGCTTGAGAATATTCTATGTGTCATAAAGTGGGACAATGATATTGATAATCATTATCGGAAGTGATATTTCCACTTAAGAAATTAATTCATCCACATTAAATATATGTTTTATTGACTTGCACGATAGCTACAAGTATATTGTACATGATGTGGATGATTCAAATTTTCAAGTGGAAATATCACTGGGTGGAGATTTATTATTAACAACTAGGTTAACACTTTTATTGAATCAGAGGAACGAAGGCACGCATGTTGGTGATACCATACCACATATCGATGGCTAGGTTGCATTGTCGTAGGTCATCGTGAAGACAGGAAGAATGAAAGATAGGATTAGTGTTTCGCGGAAAAGGAAGAAGATATACGAAAAATTATTAGGATCGCTCTAATAGCATGATAAATCTTATTTTTCTATGAAATTATATTAGCATTACTGAAACGTATATATACAAAATACATGGTGATCAAATTTACAAAATAGAATGGGTCTGGCCAGTGGGCTACACTATACAAACATATACACATTTATACAATTTAACTTTTATTATTGAAGTTCTAAAGAATGTAGATAAAACAACCATCTAATATGGTAATTTTAAAAAACTAACAGCTAAATAAATGTCTTTCCTTCTTAGGATTAGGGGTTCAATTTCCACTTGATAAACAAATGATTTAGGAGAAAATTTTAAGTGTAATGTTAAATTTAAGGTTAAAAAAAACAACTAAGGACTTGACATGGAAAATACTTTAAACATAAAGAGGCTAATTGATCAAACTCTCATTCAAAATATCTCGATCAAAATATCCTTTGCTTTCACACGGAATAAATATTCAAACCTTCAGATCATTCAACGCTAAAATCTCCACCGTCCAATGACCGCCTTCTTTCCGACCGCTACCCTCGCCACGTCACCACAGCCTGAAAACGGCCACGCATCTAGTCCAATTTCCACAATCCACACACAAAAATAATAAACACGAAAACGAACCAAACGACTCGTTTTTAACCTTTTCAGGATTCCCACCGCCATCACCAGTACGGGTTGTGTATATAAACAGAAACCCCCATGTCGTGTTCATCAGCTCGTGTGTTTAATAATCTTATTACCCACAAAATTCTAGTCTTTAATCCGCGAACCCTTCCAAATTCTCTCAAAATTTCGTCTGTTTCTTCGATCTCTCATCCAATAGCTTCAAAAAGGTCGTGGTTTTCTACCAGATTCTGCAGTAACAAAAGAACCCCAGTCTCAGCTTTCAGTTCAATGGCCACTCAATCCAAGCAATCAGTTTACGACTTCACCGTTAAGGTTTGATTCCTTCATTTCTATGGTTTTGAAGCGGTTTTGATTGATTAAAGATTTATATTACATCGTGGGTGTAAAAGTTCAATCGCGATCTCTTTATATGCTTAATTTTGTCTTGATTTTTGGGGTTTTGAAATTATCTTTATTGATTTAAGATTTGCATTACGATTTGGGGTTTTGTGGGGGAGTACGTTTAGATATAAAAATTTGATCTTGATCTTAAAAGATTGTTTCTTGAATCAATTCTACTAAAAGTGAACATATTCATTGATGATTGTATAAAGTATAAAGAAATAATCCATTTTAACTTGGCTTCAAATTGATCTTTGGTGTACAAAGCAAATAAAGCAAAAATTTTGAATAATTCAGAAAGATTGAATAATTCGTTTTAACTTTTTTATTTTTAATTTGACATTTTTGGTTCCTTTTCTTTCAGAACGCAAAGGGGCAAGAAGTGGATCTTAGCACTTACAGGGGAAAAGTCTTGTTGATTGTTAATGTCGCATCACAATGGTAAGCTATTAGATATAGTAATACAAAGTAATTTTTATTAATATCTTGTTAACGAGCTCACATTTTATACCCTTTTTGTGTTGCAGTGGTTTAACGAATTCTAATTACCCTGAGTTGACTACCTTGTACCAGAAGTACAAAGACCAAGGTTCGTTTTTCTTAATCTCATTTGTTTTTTCTTATCATGATTTCTTGCAACTCAAGCAACTTAAATCTTTACAGGTTTTGAGATTCTTGCATTTCCATGCAATCAGTTTAATGGACAAGAGCCAGGAAGTAATGAAGAAATCCAAGATTTTGTTTGCACTCGCTTCAAAGCCGAGTATCCTGTCTTTGGCAAGGTTGGTAGCCATTTCAGACAGAACAAGTTGTACTGTGTGTGTCATGCAGTCTAGTGTGTGTCATGCAACAGACTGGGACTAATCTCATCGAGACAAAAATTGCAGCTTTTTGTCCTACCACAAAAGTGGAATAATGTGGGACTAAGACTCCCACATCGGTCCACCTTTTGGGTTGAGACAAAAAGTTACAAAAAATATCAGTCCTGATTCATGTCAAACACAGTATAACATGTCATGCCTTCTACTATCCCGTCTTGTCATGTCCTGTATATTGTCTTGTACTGTCATGTCATATCATGTCATGTCATGTCATATCATGTCATGTCATGTCATGTGTAACAAAAGTTAATTAAAATGTTTGATTCATGTAGGTCGATGTGAATGGCAAAACCGCGGAACCTTTGTACAACTTCTTGAGGTCAAGCAAAGGAGGCCTTCTTGGTGACAGTATCAAGTGGAACTTTACAAAGTTTTTAGTTGACAAAGAAGGGAAGGTTGTTGATCGCTATGCACCCACCACAGCTCCTTTAAGCATCGAGGTAACACTTGTTTTATAATGTAACATTTTCTAAAATTTGATACTTTGAATGTTTATTTGATGGTTTTTGTTTGTTTTTTGGCTATTGCAGAAGGATATAAAGAAGCTTCTTGGTGTTGCTTAAGTGCGTTATGATGTGGGCTTTTGCCATTTCGTAATAAATAAGCATTTTGTTGTCGTTAATGCTTTGAACATTTTCATATGATGTAATTTTAACTTTGGACGTCTTCGTGGGTTGTGATATATAAACAAAGTTTTTCAATATTGAAATGATATTCTACATGTATTAATCATGAGTCTTCATTTTGTGCTTTGACGATTTTTTTTGTTATTATAAATCTTGATATAATTAAAACAAGCGATCGTTTTCGATTGTCGTTAGAGCTAGAAGTTGATCATGGTGTGGCTTGAAGTTAATAGGTTCGATTTGTGTATGCCCGAATGGGAGGATAAACGTATAACTAAGACAACCGACTCTAATTTATTTTCAAAGCAAACCATACAGCAATGTTATGAAGGGACGTGAAACAATATTTTATGTAAAACTTCAATCAACAATTAGAGGTGAGAAAAACTAATACGGTACGAAATAAGCGGGTTTGCGTAAATAATTTTAACCCGTTTAATTAAATAAGTTGACATGATACGACACGACATAGTTATTGAACGGGTAATGTTAGGCTTGAGGTTTCAACTCGAAATGATTCAAACATTACCCGTTTATTTAAATGCAAGCTCTTTTAATTTTAGGATAAATTCAACAAGCCAAAACTAAAACCAAGTATAGAAGAAAAACTTTGGGTTGAGTCATTTTGTGAGGTAAAAGCAACTTTGTCACCTTAGTTTAGGCTTAGTTTTTAGTTTTTCATTCTCTAATATATATTCATAGTTTTATTCGGTCACTCTCCTCGTGACCTCGTTCATTTACATCTCCAACTCTTACTTTTTACACATTGCTTTCTAAACTTGCAATGAAGTTTTCGTTTCCGTTTCTCAACATCTACTCTTTCAAGTTTTTCACTTTTTTATTTCTGTCTTGTAACACCACGACACTTTTGTTAAGTATTAAAATGTTAATCATAGTGTATTTATGATTTAACATGGTGTTTTAAGTATTAGAAAGTAATACTAGAAGAAAAGGGTAAATTGGTCATTTTACCATAAAAGGGTAAATTGGTCATTTTACCATAAAAGGGTAAATTGGTCATTTTACCATAAAAGGGTAATTTGGTCATTTGACCATGGGAAGGACCAATTATGTAAAATATTGTTTGCTTGTGACAAAAGCATAAGAAAAGAAAGTTTATTATGATAAAACTTGATATTAGTGCCAAAAGTTCAAGAAATGGAACTTAGGGACTAAATTTGTAAACTTTGGAAGTATAAATAGAGAGGTTGACTCTTCTTTGACTGGCCATTTGTGCAGCAACGGGAGGAGCATTGAAGGTGCGATTTCTGCAGAAATCATTGAATTGAAGCAAGAACTTGGATCAATTGTTGGAAGGTGGTGATTTCCAAGCAATTAAGGTAAGTAGATTGCCCTTTTAGTCAAGTTCTTGAAGAAGTCCTTAATGGGTTTTATAGAAACTGAAATTTGTAAATTTCAGTTATGATTATGTGGTTTAAATGGTTTAATACTTTCATTAAGTCATGCTAAAAGGACTTAATCCAAGATTTTGGAAGT
Source organism: Cichorium intybus (assembly GCA_023525715.1). Taxonomy (NCBI): domain Eukaryota; kingdom Viridiplantae; phylum Streptophyta; class Magnoliopsida; order Asterales; family Asteraceae; genus Cichorium; species Cichorium intybus. The sequence goes on along the minus strand of CM042017.1, from coordinate 22,934,186 downwards.
AGATTGCTATTTGTGATTAATTTGAAGTTTTGGGGTTTTTGGAACTAAGAACCCTAATTCTTCATATGATTGATTGAGTGGGTTTTGAGGGTTAAAAACCTTGTATTAATAGAAGGTTTTAGCCTAGGAATAAACCCCAAACGATTAAGAACAGTATTAAGGACTTAAATGTCAAAACTGCGTGCTACAGTGCACAAATCGCGACTGATCAGGAGACTGCCCAGGCGCAGGGCGCAGTGCGCCCAGGTTCAGGGCAGGGTGCGCCCAGGCGCAGTGCGCCCAATACCTGGCGCAGTGCGCCCACCAGACAGGGGGTTCAGAATCGCTAACTTTTGTTTGGCTTGTCCGATTTACCTCAAACTTGGACCATAAGTCCATGATGGTCTGAAAAGTCCTGGAAAAATATTAAATCGAGTTTTCGACTCCTCAGGGGCACTGTAGATCGATATGAATGCCCCGGTGAATAGTAAAACTTGTGAAAAGATGATAAATGGAAAGTTTATCATCTAGGGATGGTTTATGGTTGTGATGCACGCAAAGGCAAGAAACAACCGGGATTTAAATGCAGCTAGCATCCAGGTGAGTAATCTCACTGATATCATATATGATATATGATGATTGAACTGTTACAGGTTGAAACAGCTTCGATGGACGAAAATGACGAGTGTAAAGACATATGAAAATGACAATACCAGATAAGCCGTGAGTCTGATATAGACAAGAACGGAGCTGTGAGTCAATAAACAGATAAACCGTGATACGACAATACCAGATAAGCCGTGAGTCTATGATAGACAAGAACGGAGCTGTGAGTCAGTAATGCGACAATACCAGATAAGCCGTGAGTCTACAATAGACAAGAACGGAGCTGTGAGTCAACCTTTAAAAAGGCAATACCGGATAAGCCGTGAGTCATTGCGATGACAAGAACGGAGCCGTGAGTCTAGACAAAAGCGGGACAAACTCGTGAGCCATAACTGATTATGATATTGGATGCTATACCCAAACTGGTGCGGCCTTCGGGCTATGATTTATATGCTGGAATTGCTTTGGTGCGGCTTGTATAGCCATGACAGATGATGTGACTTATATAGTCATGAGATATAGTATAGTCAAATATGACTAAGAAAGATGGGACAGAAATGGTACAGAATTGATTTGATTGGTATGCAAATAACAGACTGGATATGATAAAGTGTACAATTATCTGATGTGATTTGAAAATCACATGATATCACGTTTCAGCCGGTAAGGCTATGCAGTGGGATGTGAAATCCTAAGATATATATGATCAGCCAGTAAGGCTAGTAGTCTGGGTCCGATATTCAGACAGAGATACACATTTGGCCGGAAAAGGCTATAAAATGGAATTTTGATAAAGAAAGATGAGATAATAGATATATGTATCATATATAATGAATTATATATGGACGTATTTATTGTACACATTATTTGCAGATATGATTACTCACTGAGCTTTATAGCTCACGTTATTTGTTAATGTCCGTGCAGGTTAGTATGTTCCTGATAGGGGAAAAGATAGAGTCCGTGACTAAGCAGTGGGACTCATAGATGTTGTTGTAGCAGCCCGGCTTTAAAGGAGATTATGGTATTTTATACTCTCCTTGATACACTTGTACCCGTTTTTAATAAAATATACCCCTTATGTTATGGTTTTATGTAATGAAACCTTCGTTTTAAATGAAAAATTTTTAGGGGTGTTTTTGTTACAAAAGTCGGGTGTTACATGTCTCTCCAACTTATAGTCATTTAACTTGTATATAGTATTTCAACATGATACGACATAATACATTTACAATGTCTAGCCTCTAAACATGCTAACCCGATACAAACTCGACAAAAAAAACAAGTTGACATTACATGACATGCTTTATAAATAGGTCGAGTTAGGATCAAAGTCCCTCAACCCGTTTAATGTTTTGACTCAACGTGAACCCGACACGACACATTTAACAGGTTTATCAACAACAAAAAACCACGATATATTTGAATTTTTCAAAAAGCATTTCAAACTCTAAAAAAATTGCAACAGGAGAAAAGTATCAAAATACACAATCTGATTATACGTTAATAATGTTTGTTGTAGTTTTGTTGTGATTTGTTGTTTTAAAATTTGTTGCTGTACACCGACACAATATAATATAATATATAATATAGGATTTCCATCGTACAAGAAAAATGGAGAATTAATACAATTTATTAGACTTAAAACACGAGTTTCAACGGGTATGCTTTTAATATTGCCAATCACATTTAAAATATTGATTAAAGAATACAATCGGTATCAAACTAAAGAAAATAGCGTTAGTTTTATATGATACTAGGTTTGAAACCCGTGTGTTACACGGTTGACAAATAAAAAAACTTATATACAATGAAAAACATTTTATTTTAAAAGTATGTTGCTATTAATGGAATTTCTTTTTGCAAAGTTCAAAGTTAAAATTGATATTTCTTTTCCAAAAAAATGTCATATAAATGACCTTTAATGTAAAAGAACTATTAATTTTTCAGATCATATAAAAAGATTTCAAAAAATGTATTTTTTTTTCAAAGTACGATGCTATTAATGATTTTTTTTTTCAAAAAATGTATTTTCGATTTATGCACAAAAGCTCAAAAGAAGTATTCTTTTAAAGTTGTGTCCTATACTTATGTAATGCTAACCTCACTTGAGCACCCGTTCGACATAGTCTCTAACGATGACTACTTAATAACCATAAGTGAGGGAAACCCAAAACCAAAAATAAATGTGATACATGATTTCTATTGAAAATTATAAATATCATATACATTAAAGCATTACACCATCAAACACTTGTGTAAATAAAAGCTTAAAAATTTCGGGATTCTAGAATTTCAAAGCTTCAATCATATAGCAAAATATGACCAATTTTATTGGCAAGATTGACGAAGAAGAAATAGACTTGCTGGTGTTGGGACTTGATTTCGACTCCACCACTCTCATTGCAACCAAGCCACATTTCCCAAGGGTGTAAAAGGCAAATAAAGTGGAAGCAAGAACTCATGAGTTTGGTTAAAAAGAAGAGTCCCCTTGATGCAATTAAACTAATACATATATTTTTGTAATTGTAAATTATCCTTTTTAAATAACCAGCGGCAATTGAGGAGGTTGCCTTGACACACCGACCTCATTTAGTGGTCTTTTTGATCCCATTACATTAATAAAATATGTTTTTTTAATTAAGAAAAATATCATTTTTAACCCAATCGGTGTTGGCCTAATACACCAAACCCAATCCGCCCCTGCATACAATTAGAATAATTTACAATTATACAATCAAAAGAAAGAAAAAGGGAAAGTTATACAACATTAAAAAAATGAAGAAAACAAAAAAGGAACCGTACCAGGACTCCAGGAGTTCAGAAAAGTATAAAGTCTCTCTAAAGAACTTCATCAAACAATTGACAGGAAAATGTATGTCAGTGGACTTCAGTAATAGCTCATTACAAATAACCTAAAAATATTAACACATTACTAAAAATGCAAAAAGTAAAAAAGCAAAGCATGTTTTACATGTATTATCATGCACCAACCTGAACTTCAAGAAACAGAAACTGTGCCGAATTCAAAAAATCAACTGCACATTCCTTGGATTCAAAAATCGAACACGAAAATTGTTAATAGTAGCAAAATTAGAGAAAGTAATTACCAAATCGAAAAAACTTTGCAAGTGAATATCTAGAGAGGGAGAAGATGGATGCAAATAGTCAAAATAAATGGCAGTTATAAACCATACAAAATCAAAACCCCATATATATACAAACAGAAACAAAAGAGTATACCATACTCTCTTGGGAAAGACGGATTTGCCCATTGAGGTTTAACTTTTTACAAATTTGCATAATTCAATACTAAAATCGATATTGCAATGATATTGGACCATAATTGTTCAAGGTTCATGTAATCAACCAAAAAAATTAAAGTTCAAGTAACCAACTGTAAGTTCCACCGCATTTATGTCGTGTGCGAGATGATGATCAAACTCAAACGAAGATTAATTAATTACATTCGACTTCGCATCAGACATTCAAACTTGTTACTCATTTATATTTTGACCTAGCATCATACACGATATTCTTTATTTTTTCTCCCAATAGAAACTTGCATTACATTCATACAAAAGAAATGACATTAGTGATCACGCTAATACCAGATTATACCATTTCAAAGTAAAATAGTAGATTGCCTCCAAGTCTTGCACCCAATGGTTAGCTTTAACGCACAAACAATGAAACTGCCACTTTAAAATTCTTACAACAATCCCCAAAATATTGACCATTTAAATGATTTAATCAACAAACATCATGGAATTAAATAAAAATTCTTACAATTGCAAACCACACATACAAACACATATACACACAGTTATGAACAATATCATCCTACTTTCATTTTTTATTGTAAGGCCTAAATGCATAACATACATACTAATTGGTAAAGGGTTACCAATTAGTCTAAACTTTGTTGGAATAAACCACATGCTCACTTGAGCCTGCAGATACCTAAAACACATATTGTTCACATCAAGCCATAGAAATAGTGAATTAAAATTTGCCAAACAATCAGCATAAAAAATAGTCGAACTTATTATTATGCAAATGACTTTCAAAATAAGTGCACGTGTTGAAGCTGCTACCTATAATTCCGCGGTGAGATGTCAACTACAAAGTTTTCTTATCGAATTAAAAACATATATTTTCATATAAGCTACGATTGATTAGGGAAAATGGATATAAAACACATAATTATACCATATCCAAGCCATCTCAACCCCTGGCTCATAGCAAGGATTGCCAAAACAACATAGAATTGCAAAAAGAAGCTACAAATCGCACCTTCGGGAGAAAAAGAATTACAAAAAACATAAAATTGTTGAAAAGTTATGTACAAAGGGTTATCATAAAGTTTGTGTCTACACACATAACAGGAACTAAAACAAAATAAATAAAAATAAAGATTAAAAAACTCACCTCAATCATTGACAGAATCATACAACCGACACTTCAACAAACCATGCCCGTATCCCCAATTGACCATTTAAGAACCTGCAAGTAATAAACAATCGACTATTTCTGCAAGAATTTTAATTTTAGTCAAGTGTTGTATGACCATTTTACCCTATCTATCCGGATTAAGTGCCGTCCCATTATCAATTAAGTCAAAAAGAAAAATCCCCTTAATCCCGTAAGTTATATAGGCATTTGGGATTTTAGAAGTTAAGATCATCTATTTGTCGATAATTATTGTTACTATTTTTCATGCCATGTAGATTGCAATTTTCATGGACAAAGAAAGATATAAGCATTTTAACAGTTTGAAACCAACACAGGGTTGAATTAATAAAACATTACCTCAAGAGATGCATTATAATTTTCAATAATCTGATTAAATCTCAAAAGCAAGAATTGATGTGCTTCCACTTCTTTTGCCCTGTTTTTCAAAGGAATCCTAGCAAGACGACCATCATTTCATGTTGCTTCCATAGCCAACTCCTGCAACTCTATAATTTATTCAATTGTTAAAAACATATTTTCTTAATTAAAATTTTAATGTTTGGGACCTTGAGGAGAGGTGCAACATAGAACACGAGCAAGTGCTCTAAGTGATTGTGGGATTCCCCTCCCTTCGAAGACTTGACTTCCCTGTACCATAAAGCCATTTCCCGATGAGCCTAGGGCATTATCGTCTTTCAGGGCTGGTGTTGTGTGTCTTTCTAGAAGAGGAGGGCTAAGGGGTTAGGGTTCCACCTAGTGGATCGACAGAACCCAATAATCCTTTACTTATCTTCATTACCTGTAAAGCCAAATTCAAGCCAGATGTTAAAACAAAGAATCGATTGCACCCATTACATGTTTGTGTGATATACATCCTCTACAATCGATTTCTACAGAGAGAAAGAGAGAGAGAAGCGGCGAAACATCTTGAAAGACAAACCTGGATTGCGAGAGAGGAGGTCTGAGGGGTTAGGGTTCCGACTATGCCTTTTTTATACAGATGTAATTCGTTTGAATGGTACAGATTACCTTCATTATTGGCTAATTTTTAGGAATAATGAAGCTGGTTTTTAGGAATGTAGTTGGAAACCCTGAGCGGGGAAAATAGAAATTGGGGCTCCATAATAATGACACGTGGAAAAAACGTGTTTAGAAAATGCCATGTGGCATGTAGAGGCTTTGTTTATTATAGTAGATAGATGTTTAATAAACAATTCATTTTGGTTCAGATAAGAAAGTAGAGGTAGTCTATTTTATATTGATAAATAGTTGTTTGATTAAAATTTGAAACATTTTATTTACATGATACTCTTGTGTCATTGTTGTTTGATCACTTTTACTATAATGTCATATTTAATTTTTATATTAATAAGGTGAAAAAAATTCTATAAACAAATAGTTCCACCAAAGTAAAAATATTGTTCAAGTAAAAAAAATTAGCATAGTAAAAGAAACATTATACACAATTTAATTAGTAAAAATTTCTCTAACCATTTAGTTGATACTTGTTTATTAGTAAAGATTAATTAAATTAAAGTATGCTTAACTGAAAAATATATAATTGAACAATAAGAAAACTACTCGTACAACGAAAGGGTAGATTGCTAGACACTAGTCAAAAGGATGTTATATTATTTCATTCTCATGAAAATTATTGCAAATGAAATTGTGTTGTTTAATGATCATGGTGCCATCACCATGGACATAAACACAACAAAGTCAGATTTTACTGATTTCAATAAGTTTTATGTCGATGAAATATAGAAATTCATAGCTTCAAGTAAAGTTCATTCCACCAAAACTCATCCCACCATACAACAATACAGAGTCCTACATAAGTAGGACAACAACACACTTTTAAGCTTAAGTATTACGACAAACACACTTCTCACCCATTATCCAGACATATGGGAACGACAAGACGAAACCAAACAATAACACAATGATTTAAGTGATTCACTCTGATTTAATATGATCGAGCTATGTCTATTGGAAAACTAGAGATATTTTATATATTGATGCAAATGATATAAAAAGTATTTATTGCACTCCACAATATGTTCAACTCATTCACTTAACATGCATACAAAGGTTACAATCATGAAGAGGTATTTATAATGGGCACGAAGGTCTAAAAGGAATGATGACAAATCTTCTACATCATGCATTCTACATTAGTCTGGCTGATGTCACGGGTTATGGGTCACATAGGTCAGAACACCTCTCTACTCCTGGATGCCGACCCTGTCAAACATTATATTCTAAGCTGCTGAAGTTGCTTCTCCTACACCTCTGATCGTCACCTTGAATGAAGCCGCCTTTTGTATCGAGAAACTGTCCAAACTGTTGATCCGTCCAGAGAGAAACATCTACTGACACCTGATCCTTCTAGACTCCGGATTCATCTGGACTTACCAAACTTTCTGAGGAGTTGATCCATCTGAATTGCAAGACTTGCTTCAGACAGCTAATCTCCTTCGATAACTCCAATTAGGCTTCATACCTTAATAATCTCCCATTGGAGGCTAATCAGATTTGGACTCTTTTGACTGATGATTTATGTAAGCATAGCTCCTCTCTCTAGATATCTCATTCCTTCTACAATAGAGGAAGACCAGTTGAAGCCATACACAAGTTCAACTTTCCTACTGAGACCACCTTGGTGAACATGTCTACAATATTCTTTGCACCAAGGAATTTCTCTAAGACAAGCATACTTTTCGGATATCAGCTCCCGAATGAAATGGTACCTTATTTTGATGTGTTTCGTCCTGTTATGGAACACCAAATTCTTTTCCAAGTGCAATGCACTCTGGTTATCACAATGCAACACACAATCTTCCTGATCTAAGCCAAACTTTAATAGGAAATTCTTTAACCAAACAAGCTCCTTAGTGGCTTCTATCAGAGCCATATACTCGGCTCGATGGTAAAAGAGCAACAACCTTCTATAGTATTTACATCCAACTAGTTACGGTTCTTTCAACTGTTAATATATAACCAATAGTGTTTTTTCCTAAATCCATACAACCTCCTAGATCGACATTGGTAAATTTAAATTCTTCAAGGAATACCTTCTACCTTTATAAACTTAAGGCGACGTTCGATGTGCCTTTCAACTATCAAACCAGCCACTTGAATCCTTTTCACCGCTCATTCCCCAAAGTAGACATAAATCAACTTACTACTCCCACTACATAAGCAATGTCTAGTCTAATGCACACCATTATGTACATCAAGCTACATATTGCAGATGCATAGGGGATCATGGCTATTTTTGCATTGTATTCTTTTGTTTTAGGGATTGCTTCATTGAGAGTTTCACATGACTCCCAAACGGTGTATTTCTGGCATTAGCAATTATCTCAAACCACGCATACCGGACTCCCAAACCACGCGTACCAGACTCCTGTTCACTAGACTTGGTCGTATCAATACAGTCTAAGTCAATTCTCCAACATCCACAATTATCTCAACAAAATCTAACTCAAAAGATGTAGTAATTAAAAGAGGAAAAAGGAGTATAAATGGTAAATATCAACTCTATATTTATCGAAACCCCCAAATCCGCGGTTCTACTCATTCAATCGTAGGAACTCGACAATAATCACACCAATAGCTCAAAAGACATCCACTAACAATCTACTAACAACATATTTAACAAATTATAGCTAAATCACAAAAATTGAAGCTAAGGTTTCAAAACCCCCAAAACGAAGAAATCACTCACCTCGACGAATTAGGAATTAAGAACGCGTTTACCGGGTTAGATTCACATCACTCTATGTTTCCCCACGGATCTTTAGGTGTAATTTGACCCAAAATCGCCTCTTTAAGCTCTGAAAATCGCTAAATATCATTTTTGGTTTGAAATGAAGAAAATAAGATTTTGCTGCACTTTTAAATGGGTCTGCAGGCGTAACCCGACCTGGGTTACAGAAACCGACCCGGGTTCCTTTTACGACTTTTATTTTCGTTCGTTCAGTAGGTACAATACGACATGGGTTAAAGAACACGACCCGGGTTGGCTCTTTTTGGCATTTTTCAAACTCAAACTTCTCCCAAAATGTCCTCTAACCACACTAACACATATAACAACTTAACTAATCTTAATTATACCAAGATTAGTAGATAAGAGGGATTCCAACCTCTTCTCACTCATCAACAACTCCAAACTCGAAGGCAATCAAAAGGATCGCCACACCTTTTACGCTAAGCAAACTCATAGCTAGAATCATACCTACTATAATGTAATAACTCTAGTTACCTTAATAATCATCTCAAAATGAAAATGAGTCTTACATTTGACCTTTCAATCTAGTTCCAACAATACACTTTTCAGACTAAGAAAAAGAGATTGCTTGATGTTGCATGTATGAACTCTTTAATGCTAGATTCACATAATTATGCTTGATAAAAGGAATGAGAGTAGCTCTAATCGAAAAATATTTGAAGGAATAATTCAAATATGAACATGTTCCCATGCATTAGTCAGAATATCTTGACGATATCCAGTTAGAACAACCTGATCTTCTCCTGAATGCCCTAATTCAAGGCCAAAGAATTTCATGTTTCTATCTTATAGCATCCATCTATGCCCAGTGATATAAAAAGCAAGCATCCCTCTTTTAATCTCTTAAAATTTTTATAAAACGATATTCGGGAGACCCAATGGCCAATCCTCGCATGAATTGCTAAGGATCATATAAGTCCAACATTTATTCCTTTAGATGTGTCAAATGGGAAAATACGTCCATAGTTGATATGATGAATATTTCGTATTGGAAAAGTAGCAGTTCGTGCAGTCAGTCTGATCGGACATGAATAACTCATTTTTCTCCCATGACCTATTTGTGTCAATGGATTACTTCAATCCAAAACTTGAGATAATGAGTGTAAACCGAAAAAAAAATCTTTACAATTATGTGTTAATGGAGTTAAATTTACCAAGTTCGAAGGAGTTAGTGTCCAGTTATGCTTATGTACTACATATATGTTTCCCCGAGCCATATTTTAATGAACCAAGGTCATTTCAAATTGCTCTTGTAAATATATGCTATAGAACAAATACATTAATTTTGTAAATGATTCATAACGTCAAGTTTATATATTCCAAGGTCAAAATAAGTTGTGACGTATTTAAGATAGTCATATACGTTATGTGAACAAAAGTTCGCTAATATGGATGCAACATATGTCAAGTCATTAGTTAAACATGCAATTAACGATCACGATAACGCAATCAAAACAATAATACATGTATAGTAGTCTATTGAGAACAATTATCTATTTGGTGATTTAAATTACAAATTAGTGATACTTGATAACCAACATACGGTAGTTATCAGTGTTGCAAAACTCGGCCGAGTACTCAGACGCAGCTATGTACCATGGCGATTTTTTAGAATCGGCTATAAAAACTCATACTCGGTCTTACTCGGTCAAACTCGCTTTAACTCAGACCGACTCGGGTGTACTCGGTCTCACTGTTCACCCTCGGTCAAACTAGTACTCAGCCTTGTACTCTGATTCATTTCTTTTTTTTTCATAAAACTATTGTATCAAGATGTTTATATGTCTATATACCAGTGTTGCAGAAATCGGCCTTGGCGGCCGACTAATCGGCGATTAGTCGTTTGACGGTCTTCAAGAGATTACGATTCGGCATAATTAGTCAGTTTAACGGTTTGATGTAAAAATCGGTCAAGTATCGGTATTGGAGGCCATTTTTTATTTTATTATTATTATTTTTAAAAGACGACGCAAATATTCTCTAATAACTCAAGAAACTGAAAAAAATCAAAATTAAATAATGAAAATTAATAAATGTATGATCTTTGATGTGTATATCAGAATAATATTAATCAAACTTTACTATATTTTTATATTTATATATTTTTAAATAAATTCATTTATTATTTATGGTATCCAATTAATCACCGATTAATCTCTTAACCCCACTCGACCGTCGATCTACCGTCAAGTGATTTTTAAAACATTGCTATATATATATATATATATATATATATATATATATATATATATATATATATATATATATATATATATATATATATATATATATATATATATATATATATATATATATATATATATATATATATATATATATATATGGAAGGATTCAAATGAGAACCATTAAAAGGTTGAGAATCGTGAGAACCGATCTCGGCTCTTGACACAATTCATCGGAATGTTGTATATATATAAGGAGTTTAACTGGTGTGAACGCGTTGTAGACGATCAAATCCCACAACCCTTGGATCAAAATAATATGGGGCTTAAATTAGTTCTTTTAGTTCTCAATTTTTTAATGGTTCTCGTTTGAATCTAATCTTATATATATATATATATATATATATATATATATATATATATATATATATATATATATATATATATATATATATTGTTACAAGTAATTGGTGAATGACAACATTATGTCATCACTTTGTCATCACTTTGCATTTACCAATTAAACAACTATATTTGAATAGTAGACTTGGTAGTATAAATAGACCATCAATGTAAGGAAGAAAATGCATCTCATATCAACTCTTTCACAAGTGATATAAACTCTCTCTACTCTCTCCAAGCTCTCAAGCTTTCTTTATTTCTTCATCTATATTCTAGTTTTTAGTTTGTTCATAATTGTCGTGGTAACGCTGAATTTATAACACGTTATCAGCACGAGGCTCTAACGAAGGCGATTAAAAGACACATCGATCTAATCAAGGTATGTAATTTCATCAAAACTAGAATGTTAATTAATAATAATAATAATAACAACGATAACGAAAAAAAAAAACAACATTTTATTCTCGAAGTTATGACTACTAACAAATTTCTTTTCTTATTTATCCTTGACGTTATGACTACTAACAAATTTCTTTTATTATTTATCCTTGACGTTATGACTACTAACGAATTTCATTTCTTATTCTAAATTTACTTACGCTTTATTAACATTTATTAATGCAAACTAACTTTTGTTATCGCATACTAATTTTTATTTATGCAACTAACATTTATTTATGTATACTAATGTTTATTTATGCAAACTAACGTTTATTTACGGCAACTAACGTTTATTTATGCAAACTAACGTTTATTTACGGCAACTAACATTTATTTATGCAAACTAACATTTATTTACGCATACTAACATTTATTTATGTATACTAATGCTTATTTATATAAACTAATGTTTATTTACGCACACTAACATTTATTTATGTATACTAACTATTATTCATGCTCTGACATCTATTTATATATACTAACGTTTATTTATGCGCAACCGATTAAAAATAAAATTTTAAAATTTAAAATAAAAGGAATTTGGGAAGATTCATCTATTTAATTATGTTTGTAACTATAATAAAAATAGTAAAACCCATCCCCACCTTTAAACGACAAATTTAATGAGTTTTATTTTTCTTAGGAACTACAATATGTCAAACATTGCAAAGCTTGAATTTACCGCTCTTGAAGTCAGCGGAAAGAACTATATGCCTTGGACTATAGATGTTACGATGCATCTTGAGTCCATGGATTTATCTGAAACTATAAAAGAAAAAAAATAAGTGCACGTCGCAAGATAAAGCACGTGCAATAATTTTTCTTCGCAAACATATCGATGAAATGTTGAGGTATGAATACCTCAATACCACTGATCCTAGCACTATTTGGAAAAGCTTAAAAGAAATATTTGACCACCAAAAGGAAGTTATACTTCCAAGTGCTAGGGCTGAATGGTTATCGTTGAGGTTTCAAGACTTCAAAAAGGTACATGACTATAATTCCGCATTATTTCGGATATGTTCACAACTAAAATTTTGTGGGGAAGATGTTTCTGATGCTTCAATGTTGGAGAAAACTCTCTCCACATTCCATGCATCGAATATGACATTGCAACAACAATATCGTATGCAAAAGCTTAAAAAATATTCTGAGCTTAATACACTTCTCCTTGTTGCTGAACAAAATAATGAACTATTAATAAACTATTAATAAAGAACCACCAGTCCCGTCCAACAGGTTCAGTAGCACTTCCTGAAGCAAATGCTACTATCACTTATGAACCAAGAAATAATTCATATGGACGAGGACGTGGTCGTGGTCATGGTCGTGGACGAGGCCGTGGTCACGGTCGAGACCATTTTAACCAAAACCAAAATTTTGGGCGCGGTTATACTCAGGGTCGTGGACGCGGTCATCCTTATAACCGTGGGCGTGGTCAAAGAAACAATAATCAACACACTCCAAAAGGAAATAATGTCCAACCACAAGAAAAAAGAAATGATGCCGGAACATCACAGAACCCCGGAGGTTCTTGTTATAGATGTGGTAGCACAGGTCATTGGTCAAGGACCTGTCGTACAGATCCCCATCTTTGTAAACTTTACCAAGATTCCATTAAAGGAAAGGGGAAAGAAGTCAACCTCATCGATGGTGTTGATCTAGGAAACATTGAACTAAACACTCTTGACTTTTGCAATGATTTAGACATCCTAGAAAACTAGTTTCCTTTTGTAACATGTTTTAAATTTTTTCATTGTAATGTTTTTCTTTCTTAATGAAGTTTTTTCGAGTCACTTTTATTAAAATTGTGTTCATAACTCATCATTTATTTTTCTTATATGAAGTTCAAAATGAGTTCATCTTGGCGAACTCTTAATAATTGATTGTGGTACCACACACACCATCTTGAAAACAAAGAAATATTTTTCTACACTAAAACCCGTAAAAGGGCACATAAATACAATATCAGGTCCTGTAGACTTGATTGTAGGAGCAGGAAATGCTTGTTTCATGTTACCTAATGGTACGAAGTTTGTAATCAGTAATGCGTTATTTTCCCCAAAGTCAAATAGAAATTTATTGGGTTTTAATGATATATATCTTAACGGATATGACACATTCACCAAAACAATAGGAAACAAGAAATAAATGTTTATAATAAATGAAAACAATATATTGGAGAAATTACCACAATTTGATTCTGGTTTACATTTTACATATATAAATATAGTTGAGTCAAATTTGGTGGTTAAAGAAAAATTTTGTGATCCTAGAATATTTAGTTTGTGGCATGACAGGCTGGGCCATCCAGGATTAACAATGATGCGCCGAGTAATTGAAAATACATTTGGGCATCCATTGAAGGACCAGAAGTTCCCTCAAATAGGTAATAAGAACCCGTGTATTTCTTGTTCCCTTGGGAAATTAATTACAAGACCTTCACCAATGAAAGTTGAAAGGGAATCACCTAGATTTCTAGAAAGAATTCAAGGAGACATATGTGGACCAATTCATCCACCTTCTGGACCATTTAAATACTTTATGGTCTTAATAGATGCATCAACTAGATGGTCTCATGTTTGCCTATTATCAACTCGTAACATGGCATTCGCAAAATTCCTAACTCATATTATTAAACTGAGAGCACATTTTCCTGATTATAACATCAATAAAGTGAGACTTGATAATGCAGGTGAGTTTACGTCTCAAGTATTTAATGATTATTGTATGTCTATAGGAATTACTGTTGAGCATCCAGTTGCACATGTACACACTCAAAATGGTTTAGCAGAATCACTGATTAAACGTCTCCAATTAATAGCTAGACCATTAATAATGAGAACAAAACTTCCTGTTTCCATATGGGGTCATGCAATTTTACATGCTGCATCGCTGATTCGTATGAGACCAAGTGCATATCATACACATTCTCCCCTTCAACTTGTTTCTGGAAAAGAACCAAATATATCCCACCTTAAAATTTTTGGAAGTGCAGTATATGTTCCTATTGCTCCACCACAACGTACAAAAATGGGTCCTCAAAGGAGGTTGGGAATATATGTTGGTTTTGAAACAAATTCAATAATAAGATATCTTGAACCTTTGACAGGTGATATGTTTACAGCACGTCTTGCTTATTGCCATTTCAATGAAGAAAATTTCCCAACGCTTGGGGGAGAAATGAAAACCCAAGAAAAGAATGTTTCATGGTATGAACATTCTTTATCATATCTTGATCCCCGTACACAAGAATGTGAGATGGGTGTTCAAAAAATAATACATTTGCAAGAAGTTGCAAATCAATTACCTGATGCATTTACTGATACAAAAAGAGTTACTAAATCATATATACCTGCTGTTAACGCTCCAGCTCGAATTTAACTCCCAGATAGACAATCTGATAAAAAAAGTAACTCAAGAATCCAAAGCACGCCTGAAGCGTGGAAGGCCATTTGGTTCTAAGGATGCAAATCCTAGAAAAAGAAGAGGAATGGAAAATATGTTTGAGCATAATGAAAGTGTTCATGAAGAAACACAAAATAACATTACTTCCCCAGTTGAGGAAATAAATGATAAGGAGATTGAAATTAATTATGGTAATATAAAAATAGTAAGGAGCCAATATGAATTAGAAGATATAATATTTTCTTATTCAGTTGCATGCAATATTATCAATGAGGATCCAGAACCACAATCTGTCATTGAATGCCAAAATAGGCAGGATTGGGGTAAATGGAAAGAGGCCATGCAAGCTGAATTAACGTCTCTCAATAACAGAAAGGTTTTTGGACCTATTATACTCACACCTGGAGTTGTGAAACCATTGGGATACAGATGGATTTTTATACGAAAAAGAAATGAGAAAAATGAAATTGTGAGATACAAAGCCAGGCTCGTTGCTCAGGGTTTTTCTCAAAGGCCGGGAATCGATTATGAAGAAACATATTCTACTGTTATGGATGCAATCACTTTCAGATATTTAATCAGTCTAGCAGTTTCTGAAAATTTAGATATGCATCTTATGGATGTTGTTACTGCTTACTTATATGGATCACTTGACAGTGATATATATATATGAAAATCCCCGAAGGATTTAAAATGCCAGAAGCATTAAGTGCAAAACCCAAACAAATGTATTCTATCAAACTGCAAAGATCATTGTATGGGTTAAAACAATCTGGACGTATGTGGTACAATCGTCTAAGTGATTACTTAATAAGCAAAGGCTATAAAAACAATACTATTTGTCCATGTGTATTTATTAAGAAAACAACATCTGGATATGTGATTATAGCCGTCTATGTTGATGATCTGAACATTATTGGGACGAATAAAGAAATCCTTGAAGTGATTGAATTTTTAAAGAAAGAATTTGAAATGAAAGACCTTGGGAAAACCAAATATTGTCTTGGTTTACAGATTGAGCATATGCCAAATGGGATACTTGTCCATCAATCGAACTATACAGAAAGGGTCTTGAAACGTTTTAATATGGATAAAGCCAAACCTTTAAGCTCTCCAATGATTGTTAGATCACTAAATATTGACAAAGATCCATATCGCCCTTGTGAGGAAAATGAAGAAATTCTTGGTCCAGAAGTACCATATCTTAATGCAATTGGAGCTCTTATGTATCTTACTAATTGTACTAGACCTGACATTTCTTTTGCAGTAAATCTATTAGCAAGATTTAGTTCATCTCCAACAAAAAGACACTGGAATGGAATCAAGCACATATTACGATACCTTCGCGGAACTACTGATTTAGGTTTATTTTTTCCTAATAGTTCAAAACAAGGCTTGATTGGTTATGCAGATGCAGGTTACTTGTCTGATCCTCATAAAGCTAGATCTCAAACTGGATATGTATTCATGAATGGAGGTACTGCAATATCTTGGCGTTCTCAAAAGCAAACACTCGTCGCCACATCTTCAAATCATGCAGAAGTAATTGCTCTAAATGAAGCTAGTAGAGAATGTACATGGTTAAGATCGATGACCCAACTTATCCTGACTTCTTGTGGAATTGATAAAGATAAATCTCCAACCTTAATCTATGAAGATAATGCAGCATGTGTCGCTCAAATGAAAGAATGGTACATCAAAAGCGACAGGACAAAACATATTCCTCCAAAGTTTTTTGAATACACTCAAGAGCGTATAAAGAATCAACAGATTGAACTAAAATATGTTCAATCTAGCAACAATGCAGCAGATCTTTTCACAAAGGCACTTCCTACCAAGATCTTTAGAAAACATGTTCATGGTATTGGAATGAGACATCTACACAATACATAATGGTCATTCGATATCTAAATAAGGGGGAGTCAACTAGACACTGCACTCTTTTTCCCTTCGCTAAAGTTTTTTCCCACTGGGTTTTCTTTAGCAAGGTTTTTAATGAGGCAGTACTTCAAAGTTGAACTCTGATGTAGAATGATGTCATTCAAGGGGGAGTGTTACAAGTAATTGGTGAATGACAACATTATGTCATCACTTTGTCATCACTTTGTCATCACTTTGCATTTACCAATTAAACAACTATATTTGAATAGTAGACTTGGTAGTATAAATAGACCATCAATGTAAGGAAGAAAATGCATCTCATATCAACTCTTTCACAAGTGATATAAACTCTCTCCACTCTCTCCAAGCTCTCAAGCTTTCTTTCTTTCTTCATCTATATTCTAGTTTTTAGTTTGTTCATAATTGTCGTGGTAACGCTGAATTTATAACATATATATATATATATATATATATATATATATATATATATATATATATATATATATATATATATATATATATATATATATATATATATATATATATATGAAACACCCTCGCTTAAGGCTTTTCATAAAACATCATTTTAACCCATGGTTTATCATCATTATTCAATAAAATCATCCTTTAGTGAAAACTTTAGTTTCAACATCTTCAAATAAGTCATTTTCTTTATAAAAGTCTATTTAAAAACACATGGGGTTTAATGAATGATAATATATATTTAAGTTGCGGAAAACATCATTTGGTCCCATTTTAGATAAAACATTTTAGTTTATAAAATAGCGAGGTTGTAACAATTCAAATACCATTACACAACTTAAATGATACCACACAACCCGTGGCCTTCTAAACATCCAGCTCTTCTAAGTCAACTAAAACTCCTCAACCTGAGTACACATAAAAATAAGTTAGGCAATTGAAATGCCTAGTGAGCTTACCTGAGGTTGACCCATTTCGAGTGGGCAGTGAACTACCACACTCGGGACAACCCCCAAAAATAGATTTGAAACACACTTCAAAAGTTATTTAAAACATCATAAGGATTTACTCAAAATAGATAGTTATGATATGCAAATGCAATGCATGATGCAACTATCCAAAACCCACGTCCATCTCATAAAAGTCCAACTCACCTTAATGGCACCTACCTAAGTTCACAAATGACATGCACAAAGCATATCACTTGATCCCCGTATAGGTTAAACTAGAACTAGTGGCCATCACACTAGTCCCATGTGTTGGATTAGGTGTCTAAGCAATGACTTATAATTTGTATTTATCTTATTAATAGAAGCAAAGTCCATTTGGGTTGCCCTCGGTAGTCCAACTCGCATCAAGGTTAAAAAGAGAAAGTGAAATAAATAGTTTATTAATTTATTATGTGATGATAAATTAATAATAAACTAGTTTGGAATTAATCGGAATTAATTGGAATTAATTTGGGATTAATTATAAGTGCAGGGGCTGGAATGTAATTGTTCAAAAGTTGAACATGTGCAAGGGCTAGAATGTAATTGTTCAAAAGTTGAACACTATAAATAGGCATCTCTCATCACTTGAAAACTTGCACCATTCCAAAACACTTCCTTGGAATTTCTCTTCTCTCCTTGCCGTCTATAATCCTTCTCTAAGGTTTTATAGCGAGCCGTTCTTAATAAGAGGTTAAGATAGTTAACCTCTGCTTGGACTTCTGGGTGTGATCTCATTTGAGGCAGGACACTTGTGCTGCTCGGCTTCAATAATAAAACTAAAGGTTAGTTTTTATTAATTGTTTTATATAGAAATTTCTGTTAGTCGTTATTAGAAATTTCTGTTAGCCGTTAGAATTATTATTATATGTTCAAAGATAGAAAACATAGATCCTTTCTAGGTTGCATGTGAACTTAGGATTTTAGTTCATAGATTGCAGAAAACCTAACAGTGGTATCAGAGCGTTGGTTGTTTTCTTATTGACTTGTTATAATTGTTTAATTAAAAGATAAATTAAATCGTTTAACGGTTTAAATTTAATTTTAAAATTAAGTGTTAATTTTCGAAAAATTAAATAGATAAAACATAAATATTTTAAAAGTTTAAAATACATCTTATATATATTATAATTAATAGTTAATATTTTGTATATAAGATAAATTGGTTAGTCATACCGTTAGTAGGCCACATTCACAAAACTGACCTATAAAGAGGGTATAAGGAGACTGCCTATAAAATGGTAGTCTAATGGGTGTCCACTCTCACCCACCGCTCTTCTGGTCAGTGAAGTGTCGTTAGCCGAACAGGTTTGATAGAACCGCCTAATTCTCATTAAAAGTATAATGCCGTTATTGAAAGTACTGGAACAAATTCATAAAAATCCCAATACTTTAAAAATAAATGTGAATTTGATGCTAACCCATGAAATTGCACATTGCACTTTATGAAACGTTGATGGAGCGTGTGTGGGTTACCGGCACACCAATGGGGGTTTATAAAGAGTGGCAATGGGTTTCTCGGGTGTCATCATTGTTGATGGAGCGTGTGTGGTTAACCGGCACATCAATTTGAGATGATAATGGACCCCGAGAGTACCAAGCTAATTTGCATGGTTATTCACACCCGATTTGTGATCCTCGGCATCCCAGTCACAAACGGTGGGGCATATCCGAGATTAAACATGCCATTGAACAGTTCAATAATCTCACAGATCTAGGAATTTCATAAGACTGAAATTGATAAAAGTTATCTACATTAATGACCACTGTGTTGTGACTACGGCATCCCTCTTCACAGCATAGTTGGGGTATTTTGGTTCCTAGCCTTGTTAAATAATATATATTAGGTAATTATTTAAAAGGATTAATTAAACGAATAAATTCAAATTTTATATATGTCTCAAGAAAATGTCATTCTCCTCGTTCCCCTCCTTCACCCATTTCTAAGAGCTTCAGAAAGCACCTGTTTAGTATGGTAAGGCTGACTGGCCTGAACTATGTGATATGGTTTTACAATTAGAGAATAGTTCTTAGTTTTGCTGGCGAACCATATCCGACTGAGTGTCCGCCCCCAAACATGGCATTACACAGCAGCTTGTGATGAGCATGACTCCTTGACTATTGAGTCCAAGGAAGTTCGTTGCCTTATGCTATTGATCATTAACCCCGAGTTCCGCAGGGATTTAGAATTCCTGGGGTCTGATAAGTTAGCATAGCTAGTTCAGGAAAGGTTCCGTGAACTGGTTGAATAAAGGGAACGAACTAGGATTTTCAAAGAGCTTGAAGTTGCAAGCTAGAAGGAAGTAGCACCAGTTTGCGTGTTCCCGAGATTCAGGGATACATAGGCGAACAGTATAAAACTGTTTTCCCTTTGTGATCGGGAGTTAAGCATTAGCTCAACTCGCTGATCTGTTCATCCAGATGAACAGAAAGGGTAACCGGATAAGACAATCGTGGAAGTGCATTCAATGTCGACTCTGTATGAGTCGTTCATGGAGAAGCATAGTTCCATTAATTCAGCTGCTTCAGGATTGAGTCCAGTATTAAGGTGCATCAAGAAATGATCCAGATCGTCTGGACCGATTGTCCGATGTTTCAAACTGGGAATCCATAAGGTGGGACACAGTCACGGAAAGATTGGAAAAATGCTCCAAAGCCAAACCGTTTGGCAAACTCATAAATATCTTAGAATTTAGAACACCTGATCCTCATTTCCTTGATACAGGATGTGTTTCACACATTTGCTCTGTATGTACGAACTCTGGAGGATGCGGGATGGTGTCGCACAGGAGCATATTCGGATTGGATCTGGAGCTCGTGCGGTTTTTGAGTTAAGCTAGATATTTGTTCTTGTTATTAGTTTATTGATACATACGACATGGATTCGCATAGCACATTGTTATGAGGACAATTCTGGTTTAATGAAATATTTTTTGAAACATGATTGTTTTAATTATCCTCGAAATGTTGTGTGAATGTGTTAATGGCATAAATGGTAATAACTTGAATATTGATACATCCAATGGGATTGGACTTATAAATTGTGTTCTTTATGATTGTTAAAGTGAATTTTATGAGAATCACTTCAACCAAAGGTCCAGTTGGACAGGACTTTGGAATCATTTGACTTAGAGTCACATGATGAATTGAGTGCTTAATAAAATTTATTGTGGCAAGAAAGGAATCACCCAAAGATCCAATGGATAGGATTTTGGAATCAGTTGACTTGGAGTCAGGTGATGATTGCATGTCTTGAACAATATTAACAAAGTCATAAATTTTCATGGAGATGTAAAGGTATTAAGATTTTGAGCAACAGACACATAAGTTACTGTGTATCGCTCGAATCTTCGAACAGAACACGATTAGTTATGCTTCGAAATATTTGCCAAATAGTTTGATAAATATGGCTTCGTTTATCGGAATAAGCGATTGATTGGAACCTTGAAGTGTTCAAGGATTTCAAAGGAAGTATAAGATCAACAGAACCTGAGTAACTACATAGACTGAGAAAATGTTTCACAGTTTATCCTCTTCCAAGAACACTAATAGTTATAATGTGTCTTAGGGAAGATGATGGAGCATTGATCGAAATAGTTTTGATCCTCGGTGTATAAGATACACTGGATACATTTCCGACTAATATTTCAATGAATTGAATATCCAACCAGTCAGACCGCAGAAGCCATATTCCGACCACATCTTAGACTAACTAGGTTATGTTGACACTGTCTAAAATGTAAATCTGGGATCGTCCCACTAGTACATAGAAAGTCCAGGGTCATGTAGCATTCGTCTGAATCTCATGACAAGGCTGAAACTAATCAGCAATGCCGTTTCATTGGCCACTCCGGTTATCCTTTGAAAGAAGAGTACTTTTAGAAAGAACTCAAGTTCTAAGGAAACAGTGGGAGTAAGAATAATTCTGAATGAGTTCAAGGATTAGCCAAGTGAAAGAACCTTTAGTCACCACTGGGCCTTGACCAGGAATTAGATTCCTGTTAAACCTGACATACCCTCTCTTCACTTGACCAGTAGTTATTGTCACTGTTATAAGGAGTTATGATTTGGGTGATATACCGAGTAGTGGTAAAACACTAAAGATGGTACGGATAAGTAATCCGACTGCTGGAAGCATTGGTGAGCCCGGTTGCTGCCAAATAAGAGAACCTTACCGCGAGACACAGTCTATGTGACAGTTTGATTGATATTTACAACTGGTCTAGGAACCAGTGGGAGTAATTGAATCATCAAAAGAATGGAACATAGAAATGTACTTACATAACATCTGGTTGAATGAGTCATCGCTTGGAGTCAAGCAATTGATTCTGAGAGAAGCACTCTCAATAGAAGATGTAATCCGAGAGGATTCTGCGTGGCATAGTGTGAGTCGTTAGTGGAGCATGTGTGGTTTATCGGCACACTAATATGGACTCACATAGAGCATGCCATTACAAAAGGTACATTGCCCCGGGATTCGTCCCATGGGCATCTCGCAAGAAAGGATATTCAGATTCTCAAAATAGGCCAAAAGGTTTGGATTTTGTGAATAGCCTGAAATATTTCCTTTAATATGTCGGAAAGGTTTGATTTCCGTTTCGCAAAATGTGTCATAAGTTCTGGATTTTGTGAATAGTCTGAAAGAGTCATATAACGGTGTCAAAGTCAGTGGGAGTATCATTGTTATCTGCTATCATTGTATGTGGGTTACATACTGGTTCTAGGAAACGTCTCTTATCATTACAAAGTGTAATGACTTGGTGTTAAGAAACGGTTCGCTATGAAAGACATTAAGAGATACAACATACTCAGGTGGTTGTGAACATCTATTAGATAGATCAGAATTCTGCCAATATGATCTTGATGAGATTCAAGATGCATAACCCTAGGAATGGAGTTTCTTGTCATTGCAAAGTGTAATGAATTGGCATGAAAGAAACAAAGAAGGTGCAACATACTCACGTAGTTCATAGACGTCTATCAGATAGATGAGACTGACAGTATTGACTTAGCCGTTGAGAATATGATCTTGATGGGATTCAAGATGCATAAGAAAGAGTCCCCGAAAGAAAATGGTTTCCGGAGATCATGACACAAGGATTATTGGTAATCTTAGGATTCCGAAAGGGCTTGGAATGAGATTACATCAGGTTCCTCGAGCCTCTTTGACAAATCAGAAGTGTTATGAACATATCCTGATGACTTAATGCTTAGAGCATTGTAAGTTGGATTCAGGATATTGCCTGGCTGAGAATACTTAATGGATTTTTTGAACAGACGTGAGAAATCATTGGCACTGATTAGGGTGATTGATTTGAAAGGGTTTTTCAAATCGGTAATTGTTTACACCAGAATGTGGTGCTGTAGGACTTTATGGTTAAAGAATTTCGTTGGTTTCTGATGGAGCGCGTGTGGTTCACCGGCACATCATGACACCTCGAAATTGTCTTAGGGTGTAGTCATGTAGACTAAAGACCCGAGAACCATGGGCAGTCACGGTACACATCACGGGAATGGAGTTGTGAGAGAGAATGACAAAATGACAAATTGAGATATCATCGGAAGAGTATCCGATAGGATCATCTGCAATAAAGTGTATAAGTGTTAGACAATTGGATACATAGAAAGAGTGAAAAGGTCATAGACATAGATATAAAAGGCTTGAATTGGAAGTTTAAAAGAGAATAAGAAACTGATAATAGTTATGATAAATCCGACCTGGTGATTACCTCGTGGAGACTTGGTAATAAGCAGGAGTAGCTACCAGTCAGATTTTGTGTTTCACTTTTGCATGTTTACTTCCTGAATAATTGGATTATTCAAACATCCACAGTCGTTCATACTCTTAGGGAGTAAGTATGAAGGAAGACTGTCATGAATTGGTTTGTAGATTGTCTAAGGAGTTAGACATGGCAATAAGATTGCTGCAACGTTCATGAGTACTTGGAAATGGAGATTTGAGTATTGGATAAACCCGCGCTCAATGGATTGCTTCATGGATTATATCACGAGCAATGTTGAGACGATAATATCTTATGGTCTTAAAGTGGAGAGATATGAGTTATAATTTGCAAGGCGGTTGTTCATTGATAGTACGAAAACGCATCGGTAACTCGGTGTTATAAAACGTGTTGTTGTGAGTGATTTGTCGGGTAAAAGATATAACATATTAGTCGAAGCTTATTCGTCCCTTGACCCAGACGGGAAACAGATATATGTTGGCCACTCGATGATTTTGAAGTTGACTGAAGCGCTGGCCAGCCAGGACTGAATTGATGCGTTCAATTGGAAGTCTGATAGTCATAAGCAAAATCGGAAATCGGGAAACAGTGTGTCAGACAGAGATTGATCTCAATCCATGTCTCATGTCAGAAAATATCTTGTTGGATGAAGGATCGTATGATCACTTATCTATGGACAGAACTGACTGGGTCAGAGTTCGGCATCAGTTTCTAGGAAGCTGCAGTTTGTTAATTAATCTGAAGATAAATGGATAATTAAAGTCATAGACTTATCCAAGTGGGAGACTGTTGGATTAGGTGTCTAAGCCATCACTTATAATTTGTATTTATCTTATTAATAGAAGCAAAGTCTATTTGGGTTGCCCTCGGTAGTCCAACTCGCATCAAGATTAAAAAGAGAAAGTGAAATAAATAGTTTATTAATTTATTATGTGATGATAAATTAATAATAAACTAGTTTGGAATTAATCGGAATTAATTGGAATTAATTTGGGACTAATTATAAGTGCAGGGGCTGGAATGTAATTGTTCAAAAGTTGAACATGTACAAGGGCTAGAATGTAATTGTTCAAAAGTTGAACACTATAAATAGGCATCTCCCATCACTTGAAAACTTGCACCATTCCAAAACACTTCCTTGGAATTTCTCTTCTCTCCTTGTCGTCTATAATCC